>VZDJ01007747.1:28923557-29019205 GCA_008694505.1 Cyanoderma ruficeps
TTTTTTTTTTTTTTAATTTAAATTGGGCTTCGGACAACTGGACTCTGGGCAATGGGAACAGGTTCCATGATGAAAATCCAGTGTAAAACTCCTATTTATCTCACCTATTCAGCATTATTATTTTTCAGCATGATTACATTTATTTAACAGATATAAATTCTTTTTCTAAATTACAGAATGCTTAATAAATGAAACCAAAGTGCTGTTAATAATACCATAATTAAATACACATGTATTAAGAACACATATAAATAAATGCAAATATTTGTAGTATTTTTGGCTAATACACACAAATAATGCATATTCTCTGTCAGAGAAAAAGATCACCAAATTTTAAGTCTTACTGCTGTTTAAAATGTCTTAGTGGTTATGAAAATGAACAAAAACTTTTGCCTGCAGGCAAAAAACTCCTCAAACCTTCTTTCTTGAAAAAGATATAAATCTGTAGTCAAAATTTTTCACTTCTGTTCATTCTATTTACCACACAGCAAAGCATGTGTTACACCAATATATATACAGCTGATATCTATGACCCTCTTTCAAAAGCATCATGGTCATCAGCTATAAGCTATTCCTGATGAAGAAGTTATACCCAGATTAAAAATTAGTGTCAACCTTTATTAACAGAGCAATACTTTGCTAAAAACACCCTGACCAAACAAAACCAAACAAATATCCAACAAATCCTTTCTGTTACAAATAATATTACACCATAAAGCACATTTACCTTCTTTCCACATGTACTCTTTTGTATTTATCTTACTGGCTAAAACACAACAAAAAAAGTCTACTTTTTTCATATCCTCTCTCATTTCAGCTTTGTTCTAAACCAAGTCCTTTGAATAACTAGGGCCGCTAGATGGCAATGAAGACCTGTAAGAAACAAGGTGTAACCCACTGATGAAGAGAGCATAAACTACAACAATTAAAGCACTCTTAAAATTAGAACGCAGTGAAAAATCCTTTGAAAACTTACTGGACAAAGAAAGAAACTTCTAAAGCTGATAAAATTTTAGGTTTAGTTAAAACTATAAACATGAAGAAAGAGTCTGGACACTCACAATTTGAATGGGTTTTCTTTCTTATGTATCTACCTCTTTCTCAGCCTTCAGGCATAGACAGCTACAGTCCTGGGTCTTTTTAACTTCATAATTACAGTTCAGTATAGAAGAAATTAGCTATGAACATTTTATCCAATACAGAAAAAGTAAAGCAGGTTTGAACTTTGGAAACACTGTATTAAATTAGATAATCATCAAAGGAGAGAACAATATTCCTTTTGTCAATTCAAGACAATCAATACAGAGAAAACATGGTACTTCAAGTAGAGAAGCTACTCTAACTGAACTTGACAGAAAGCAAGGGCTTAAAAGGAAACAAGATCTGCTCTTGTCATTTCTACCTAGTTCTGATACACTCAGTGCTCTCCTCAAACCACAGGCTTCTGTCACAATGGTTTGCTGTTTCAAATCATCCAAGCCACCCCTGTGTTCATCTTACAGAAGTCTTTGCCTTCAGGAGAATTCAGATGCTTCTACTGGCTAGTTATTTTATATCCAGAATGACTTTAGAAGTGAAGTTTCTTCTTTGTATATGCTGGTCAATTCCAAGTATTTGTCAATTACCCACATTGTTCTGAGAATGAAACTGCTCAGCTGTCTTCCTTCATAGGACATCAAAGAACTGACAACATCCACTAAAGAACTCAATGTGACAACAAACAAATGAAAAAACATTAGGTACTACAGTGTTAAGGACAAAGCAGAGGAGCCATGGGGAAAGCCCTGGAAAAAGCTGTGCTTTCAATAACAAATTCTATCCAGAGGACAGGCACACTCAGTTCAGCAAAAGGAGCTATTTGATCAGAAATTATAGGAGCTCCTTCACTAACAGCTGTAAAACAAGTTGCTGCTACAGTGTCCTCATGCTAATCAGCAATGATCATGTTTAACTCTGAACAGCACAATCAAAATACCAATCTGGCTTGCAGTCTTTAGGTGACCTATGCCTTGGAATCCAAAACACTTCAGTCTTTTAAACTACTGAACATTCACGCTGTTCAGACTCTGAAGAGAGAAGTCTCAGTGAATGCTAAATATGGAAAACAATACAAAGAGTGTAAGCCAAATACCCACACTCATCAAGACTAAACAGCACTTGAGTCTCTATCAACTGAATGCCTTTGCAAGGTGACAGTCATCCAACAGGAAACATGAGGCACGAATTCTTAAGTTCAACTGAAGCCCAACCTGAGTTTCTTACCTCCTGGCTTCTTTGTTAAGCTAAAAACCATTAACTCTGTGAAGTGCAAGGCTCCTATAAAGAGTTGGCTCAAAAAAGTCAACTCCTTTGATTCCTGTTAAGTATGGAAAACTCTCAAATTAACCTAGAAAGTCTGGATTCATGCAGCTAGAATAGTGTTACTGTGATGCCTATTTAAACCAGGCCACACTACATGAGATCTGCACCATCTACAGCAAGTTTTTAACAGCTTATTTCACCATCTAGTAACCCTCATCAAAACACGAAAAGGTAGTTACTGTGCTAACCTTTTCATTATGATGTGCAGAGTTTGCTAATGGCAAGTATTTTCCATGACCTTGCAACAAGTAAGATTTAAAGATTGGAACAAGAGGTGGAATTTTGCCTATGTTTTTTTTAAGTTCTATAATTACTTGAAAGAGATGTCAAATTTAAGAAATAATTCCTTTTGCAACTTGAAATCCTCATTACAAAAGTAATGCAAATTAAGTTATTCTTTAGGTCGAAAAATTAACCAGATGATATCTATGCCACAATGAAATCCCATGGAAAACAGGAAATTTGTCTATAAAAATGGGTATGAAATACACTTCTTTCTGTAAAGATGTATGCAAACCAACTCACTTCAGAAATGGTAGTGAATGCAAAAATGATGGAAACTTGACTGTCCAGTTGCATAAATCAGCATTAAAACTTTATTAATTTTGCTTACTCCAGAAATATGAAGAAGCAAAGGTCACAGTTTGCTATAAATAAAGTACAATCAATTTAAAACCTCAAGAAAAAAGGAAAAAAGAAAAAGGAATATAATAATTCATCATTCGGTTTTACTAAGTACCTTAGGGCACACATGGATCCAAGGATTTAATAAGTGGCACTTTCCTTTACGTTGATAACAACAGGACAAGGACATCATTACTGATGCTGACAGTCTGGGAACTAGCAGAACAGTATTAGAGACAGTCTACATGGTATATTAAAGCTTAAGAAAAACTAAAATACTTAAACTGAAAAAATAAAACCTTAGTATGTATAGTTCAAGGGGGAACAGGCAGAAACTGATGCACAGAAGTTCCACTTGAACACGAGGAAGAGCTTTTTTACTGTGCAGATGACTCCACATGGAACAGGTTGACCAGACAGGTTGTGGAGTCTCCCTCACTGGAGACATTCAAGAACCATCGGGATGCAATCCTGTGGCACGTACTCTAGGTTGGACCAGATCTCCACATCGCGGTCCCTTCCAACTTGATTGATTTAGTGACTGATTCCCACACTTTCATTTCATACCCATACCACAACAGTAATCATTTCAGCACCAAACTATTTGATAACCAACAAACAACTATTTTCATTCCTGATCATCTTCTATAAAACTCCGAAGTTTTCTACACTGATTTGACATGTTTCCATTCTTAAGTAGATGAATCTGAGATAACCTGCATGAACAAATGCAGCTGTGCTAGGACACTGAACTGCACTTCAAAAATTGTGGTAAAAGCATGCCTAATTCCAGTTAGCAATTGTTTCAAGCCATTTACCCAACAGTACCACTGCTTAGGTAAGGTACATGCCACAGTAAAGCACCAGGTGAAGTATATCCACGTCACGAGGGGGGGGGTGATCCCCGTGACCTGGTTCAGGTGGGCTGCACGTGGCTAATAAATAAGATGGGTAGGATGGATAGCTCAGAGATAGGATTTAATGCATCTGACCACAGGCAGCATCCAAAGACCCAGGGGCGTGGTTAGCCTGGTATTTTATAGGGTTTTACCTGGGACAGGTGTCCAATCATGGTTACAGGGCAGGGGCTTGACCTTGTAAGTCTAAGGTCTTGAAAACCAACAGGGCTTATTTTAGGTGACTCAATTAGCATCTTCCTAACATCCCACCTCCCAAGGTCTCAGGTTTATTCGCTCCATGTAGGGAACCTGGGCTAAGCTTTGATCTGTCCCAGGTAATTCGGTTCCCACGTACACATACATTCAAGTCAACAGGATTTTATGGCAATGCTATGAAATGCACACAGGAGCTTTCAGAAACCATTACCAAATAACAATTTCAAGCTTTGCTCTGGATTCCTGAGGACATTTCCGTAAGCTTTCCAAACAGTAATGGAACTTTTAATAATCATAACTACATACTTTATCTTTTAATATTCTCCTTTGATGCAATTTATTCTCCAGAATAATGATACACTGATAGCTTTGCAAAATGCTCCTTACGATCTGCTCAGGCCTCAGAAGGACAAAGTTACAGATACACCGCTTAGAAAATCACTTTCTTATCTGCAGGCACACCCCTCATTTTTGGGGAGTCATCTGCAGTGATGTGTTAACTATGCAACTCTTGAACGACAATATGATCTGACAAGGTAACAGTCAGAAGTTTCTATAGTGTCATGATAAATCTTTTTGGCAGTTGAGTTTGTTAGGTTAGTTATCCTTTACTGACAGAACAGCCTGCCATTGCAATCCTTTTGCATTTAAACATGGTAAACAGCAAGGGGGCTGCACAGTTATACAGCAAATACACTTGTCTGCTTTTCTGCCCTTCCTCTTTCACTAACTTCACACTTGATTCACATCAAGAATTTCAGAAACACCTAAAAGCACTTCGATTAAACAATTCCATGGATGTGCAGAACCTGGACACTGCCCAAAAGAAAGGACCTGAGAAATACAAGTATTCAGGCAGAGAATACTGAAAAGTAGTTCAAAATATAGTCTGTATCTCTGATTGACATGTATCAGAGAGAGGTACCAATAAGACAGGTTACTGAGACAGGTAACAATGAACTGAGAAATCTGCAGGTTTAATTATAACATTTGTGTTTTCTAACAGCTTTACACATAAATCAAATCTCTAATTTCAAAGCTATAAACACATAATGACGCAACAGGACTTATATAACAGTGGTAAAAGACAGGTTAAAATTTCAAAGCCACTGATGTGCTGAATATGTGGCTTTGCCCACAGATACGGAACCTCTTGGTAGAAACAGGCATCACTCCATTGAATGCTATGGGTTTGCAGAACTTGTTACATAATTAAATGATTTAGAAGGAAACATTTTATGTTTCTTCAGACTACAGTGCAATCTGAGGAATACTGCGAAGTGCTGTGCAGCCAACTACACACGATAGTCTCCTCAGCTCACAGCTGTAGAGAGACATAAGTAGAGCATAAGAAGTTACCTTTTTTCATTTCCATAGGATTTCTGCGCAACTTTCGCGTGGAGTATTAGCACTGTTTGGTCACCTCGCTCCTTCAGGTAATTTCGCATTGCTTCCCTAAAAATCAAAACACAACATAAGCTTTGAAAGCTCTTTTGGTTTTGTTTACAACAAAAGGAAGACAGCTTTAGGGGGAAAAAAACCCAGGACCTGAAATCCCAAAAAGGCCATCAATAACACGGTCCAGATGCGTTTGCTTACTGTTCAAGACAATAACACAGGAAAAAGACAAAACTATCCTGCACAAAACTAACAATATGGGGTCTGGGATCATTTACAATTACTACATTATCTAGAAAAAAAATTCTTGTGATGTAAAATCATATCAATGCCAATAATTACACCATGTTTAAAGTCCTATTTCATTAAGCACCATGCCAAAAATTAGAACACATTTTAATTAGTTAAATATTTTCTTCATGACCAATTTAATATCTCATGATGACAACTTGTCTAAGCTTTTAACCAAATCAGTGCAATGTTTATACACAAGTTTTCTTTTGGTTTTGAAGATACTAAGAAAAAATTTAATTCTTCAGCATGTTGTTTCACCTAGTTTTCTAGAGAAAAGATCTACTTCCTGCATCCAATCAGGTAAAAAAAATTAATTAAAAAAATCTTTTATTGTTCATCATCACTGTAATTACAGATGTTATATAAATGCTGTAATTACCTCAAACACACCAACAACAATTCCTTGAGAGAAGCGAGAGAACAATAACAGCCAGTCACTCTTCTGTATAATAATCTAACTGTTCATTAAGCAGCATGCCAAATTCAACACCCTAGGGATCAGCTGTGCCGGAGTGCTGGCAGGAACACCAGTTCCTGAAGGAGCTTTTTGAATGCCCACCAATGCACTCATCTTCAAAGTCATCTACCAGAGAAATAAATTATGAATTTATCAGGAATTTATATGAAAAGATAAAATCCTACGCAAGAAGGATTTTTAGTTTAGTTGTTCGGATTTTTTGTCTTTCTTCCGTGAACTGCGCCAACTATTGAATTCCCTTAGGACAGATCTAGAAAACCAAACATTTCTAGTGAAAAAATGTGGAAGACAGAAAGCAGTGTTTTATTGACTAGACCTTTTCCAAAAGAAATCCCCATACAGTTTCATAGAGAAAAGCAAGTACATTGAGCTAGGGTTGGGTTGGACAACGACAACTCAGCTTCGCTAATGATGTTTTGCAAATTCTTGTGTTTGTCATGCCTGCATAAGACATGATTAATGTCTAGTGATTAGTGAGCCGATTTTCTGTGTAAATAGCAGGATATAAGAACAGAGAATAGACTTGAACTGCTGTTTTAAATTTGGACTAACTTGATCTACTTACACTTGACATTGGTAAAACTGATGTTTATCCATGAAAGTACAGCTGGAAGAATTGTTTTGAAGCCCACAGAATTACTAATTTACAGCCATTTTTTAAGGATATATTTTAAACCCCAAAACATAATTCACTGCAAAATTATTATTATACATTCCATTATAATATATATTAGCTGCATTTAAGTTGTATAAAATTTTAATCTGACAATTGGAAATACTAAATTAAGAGTACTATCATACTAAATTAAGAACATTTGTCATATTAAAAACTTTTGACCTGACTACTATTAAAAAACTACTCCAACCCAGCAACCCACACAGAAAACTGCTTGGTGCTATCTAATCTTTATTTAGCATTGTTTGAGGAAGAATAGTTGTGTTTTGTACTGGTCTGTTTCTACAGTGGATTTGTGCAATCCAAGCTCCTGTAAGAACAAGTGACGATGCCCCTCCAATCCCTCCCATTGATATCTTACATGACATTTTTCATTATTCAATCCTTAAACTCTTCATGAAGGTAGTATTATTACGGCTAACATCTAAAACCAACTAGCATAGTATGAACAGATTAGTGTTGTTCTGCTGGAGCTTGCACGCTCATGTACAGATTATTAGTCAAAGGAGGCAGCCTGTAAACAAAAAACTCAAAGCAATTTTCCAATAATTGAACTAAATGCTTTTACGTGTTTACAGATACATTTTCACCATTACATAAACAAATCAATCTTAAAAGTCTTGGTGACAATTGTTCCGTTTTAGCAGTTTACTCTTCAGAGGAAAGTTAAATTGTTTGTTTCCAACCTCCATCATCACAGGAAAGGTTTTCAAACTGCTGCTTTGAAGGATGGCTGGCACTCCTCAGATACCCACTCTGTATTCAGGAAAGAGTAACAAGCATACCTAGTAGCTAAAATCCTGCACATGAAATTTAGAGTAACTAGAAAACTTAGTTAAAAGCTCTCACCGGACAGTAATTTCTTTTTTTTGTTGTTGCTCTTTTAAAAACATAGAAGATACATTCTATTTTTGTTCATTTTTTTTTTTTTTTTGAAGGAAGATAAATTATATAAGTAACTTCGGGGTCACAGTCTAAGTGCTACTACTCAACACAGAAAGCAGCTCATTACTCAAAACATAGCATCTTCAGATATCCCTGAAGACTGGCAGGCCAACAAGAAACCACCAATACTTGTAAGTCAGTACAAATCAAATTTGCATTGAAATGAAGTTTAATGATGTTAAGCTAACCTAAAATTTATCCAGAACTGCAGTGAGACAGGTATTCACAACACAAAATGTAAATGTTCCCCCCCACTATGTGCAAACATAAGGTATCATTTCATTCACAGCAGAGGCTGTCAGGGTGACAAGGGGTTTTCTCTATCACCACACAAAACTATAAAATAAATGGCACATCCTTTTTTGCTTTCAAGCAAACAGTGGATTTTAAAGCCAGGAGCTAACTATAATCAGCACAGTTTGTGGCACAGAATAATAAATATTTGCATAGACTGTGTTAAAGAGCAGTTCAAAAAAAGAAAGTGACTACTTAACAGTTTCTGGTGTAAATACATCCCAGGCAGGCCAGGAGTAAGTCAAGCACTGGACTCTAGTCACTCTAAACTTTCCATAATGGATTGACTTGATAGTTCTATTAGATATTCTCTCTGATTGTTTGGGGTTCACCAAAAATTGGTTAAGATCATTCCTTGACAGCACCGTGTTCAATTCTGGCAGCAAAAAGTGTTACATGACCTCACTTTTACTCAAGAAATAAATCAGCTCATTCCTTAAAAATAACCAGATGCACATCCTACTGAATAATCTACAATAACTGATATATGAAGTCAAGACCATTTCTAAAAATGCATTTTGAGTTTCATACAAAAAATAAGCCACTCTGTTGAAAATTGCACTTCTGGCTGCTAATTGCGTATGTAACTGAAAAGCTTTGATATTTAAAGTTCTAGGATTAGCAACCCACACACCTTTAACTTAATTTTTTTGAGAATGAAAATGGTACCTTCAGAAAATTTTTGAATACCACGTTTCTTTAATGCTTACCTTGTGAGCCGTTTCGGTTGAGGTCGCTCTCCAAATTTCCTGAAAAAAGAAGTATTTACTAATTTAAAACAAAAGTGTTTAGTCATAATTTTACAGTAAGACACTATACCAACTTCACAATTTTTGAAATTGTATTAGAATTTGATGTCTTTTCTTTGCAAATTCCTAGGTAAGATCACTATTAAAGTATCAACTGCCTCCTTGCAACAGCTTTTCCCCCCATAGCAGAGGCTTTTTTTATTTGAACACTAGGTAACTTTCTTTGCTGAAGTCACATTTCCTCTCAGAATCACTTCTGAAAAGTTCAGACATCACAAGTAGGTAAAGAAGCAGAAGATCTTTGCCATACAATTGACCAGCAGTGCCATCAACAAGCAGTTACTGTAAACATACAGAAATTAACAGACATATCTGTGTTGACAAATCAGTGAATGCCTTCCACCAGCACAATTTCTCAAAAATCTGTTTTTCCTTCATGACTTCTTACAAAAAGGATGACAACATTTTCATACATGCCAGTACAGAATTACAGGAAAAATCACTTCAGTGGAATGCAGCCAAGCTTGATCCATAAATAGCCTGCAATACACTCAATGTTTTTTTGCCATAATGTGTTTGGAGACAGTTGTACTTCTTCCAGTGCTTCAACATATTCTTGAGGGAAAAAATATTTTTTACACTAGGCTAAGAATTTCCACAAAAGTCTTTATTTACATAAGACACCAAATTAACACATTTTAATACAGATATATTTTCATTACCAAAAACATCCTCAGATTAAACCAAAATGGTCAGGTAAAAGATGTGAAAAAAGGAAGGCTGCACCCAGCAATGTACATCTGCTAATCCTGGTGAGGAAGTGTAACCACAAGCTAAAATGATGACAAAGACAGGGGAAAAAACCCCCAAGAAACCCACAACGCAAAACCAAAACATAACAAAAAGACGCGCTTGGCTTAACACCTTTTTGCCTAAAAATAGAGACTTAAGAGACCGTGCTTTTGCTGCCAGTGTTGATAAATATCTCTACGACTTGCCAAGTTCATTTTATAGGTGGGCATAGCTGTCCCTTTATGCTTCCTGGATAGGGAAAAGAACCCTTTCCTACTATTGTCCTACGAGAGCGTTGGAGGCTCCCTAGGACAAGAATTTGATCATTAAGTGATGTGACAAGAAATTCCCCTGTTCGTGCAATGGATCTGTCCTGGACTCTACAGCAACAAATGGTGGTAGAATGATTTCATACATTCCAATTCAATTTCTGTAATCCTAGAAATGTACAAATACGTAATTATTATCATTTATATAGCTGAGCAAAATAGCACTCTCCTGACAGGGCAGTGACAACATTCAGCCAATTGTAAAGTTACTTTTCAAGACTTGAGAAATACGCCTTCTAAAATACTGGCAGCCCACATAGAGGACCTCAATAAATTACGTGAAGTCAAATTTTCTTTTCAGCTTAAATAATGAAATAAAATTTTATTTTTCCAACCAGACATAAATTCCCTTCACGTTTTACTTTGTTCTTGTTAGTACAGAGTTCACTTCTCTGGGTTTATTTTAATTTTACATGAAAGAATGAAACCAGAATTCTTGCTGCGAGATTTTTTATATTTTAAATTTCGAGGTCTACTGGACACAAACTTACTCTCTGTGGTATGCATCACTGCACTGACATACCTGTAATGCAGAAAAGGTAAGCAGAAAACTCAAACAGCTTTGCAGTTTGGCAGCAGGAAAGTTACATCCAAAGCCTTTCTGCTTCTAACAGTTATCTTTTCAGGATCTGCCTAGCTACCCCCCCCCCCGAGCCTCTGATTTTCCCTGGATAACTGTGAGTAGGTGTGTATCCCAGCTCCCCCATACTATCTCTGTAGTTGCTGTTCTCCCCTGAAGACCCAGGATCATCCTATTTGACAGAGGGTCTGTGACTCTGACTAGACAACAGATTACCTTAAAGCAACACTCTACAAACAACATGCCTAGAGATTAGCTCCCTGCTTTTGAGCAGAACTACCATCTTTGTTTCAATCCCTCTGCACGTTCCAATTCAACACAAAAAAAAATTACGAGGTGCTTATCTTGGAGCAAAGAAGGCAATATGGACACAACACTTACTATGTGTACTGCGGCCAATAAATCCAATCCAAGATGAGGATGCTAGTACACCAGAAACTGCATTAACACACACAAAAAAACCCTTATAGAGAAAACCTCACACTGCCCCTAAGGTAACACATACCCTTGGCAGAACTCTTGAGTGCAGCAGATACATTCCCCTTGCACATACACTTGATTACTAAAAAGAGTTCTGTTAACAAGAGGTCCACACAACACAGTTGCAATTACAGGAAAAAAATAAATTCCATCTTTTCCTTCAGTCAAATCCTGAACATACAACACAGGAGAAAAGTACCAAAATCCCCATTTTTCAGAATCAGAGCTAAAGAACTGAGTCACTCTGGGGATGTACAGGGCAAACTCTGATCTGATGTTCAGTGCAGTACTTCTCTAACTCATATACCAGCTTTCCCCAGCCCCCTCCGTACAAAATGAGTTATTTATGTCACTGCAATCACTTGTGAACACATATAAATGCTATCCTTAGCAACACAAACCTTTCAAATAGATGATGTAAATTTGATAAACCTTTTATTATTCTTTCAATATACATTAGAGAGAGGTACAATAGGAGGAAATTGCATCTTGGTATTTACTTTAAGTCCCCTTTTAACTGTTTCTAAATTAAATTCAGCTCCTTTCCTTCAATAATGTTGTCTTGACAGATGACTGATGGCTATGTACCATAGCCATGGTCTCAATGAACAGCCTTTTCCTGCATCATTGCAAAATCATTTCAAATATGCCTTAAATATTCACCTCCCTAGCTCAACAGCAATAGTTAAAGAAGTTAGAATTCAAAAATGATTAAGAATGAAATAGGAAATGGAAACATCACCATGTCATGGCATTATTCTGCCACATCCTCACAATTCTAAAAACTTGCAGCAGTGGAAAATAGTTATCTCAGAGTTATAAAAGTTAGCATGAAAGTCAGTATGAATAATCAATAGTTTTCATATGCAATTGGCTAAAACTCCAGCCTTCAGTGAGAGTACAAGAGAAAAGTGACAGATGCAAGGACCTAAGGAGACTGATAAAAGATGTGCAATATCTTGAAAGAAAGGAGATAGTTATTCTCTCTTGTCTCACAAACACAGGAATTGGGAAATATATCCAATACCAAAAATTTAATTTTAGAATTTTCTTTCCTTGCTCTACAAACACAAAACTAAGTTGTGAAACATAATATTAGAGAATACTGTGGAGGCTGAAAGCAGAAGTGGGCTCAAAAGATAAAACAGAAGTCTGATACAGAATTCAATCAGATTCTATTAAGTATAATGACCTATTTTTTACAACCTTGTTCTCAGGAAAACCTCAATTATGTTCTACCAGCAGCAAAGAAAATAGCATGAGTTAAAAAACCCCAAACCAGTCTATATTTACCCTGTCTTTTATATTCTTTCCTTACTTATTCATTACTGATGACTAGCAGGCATTGATCAGAAGGTATACACTCCTATGAACCAGATATATTCCAAAGCAGCAACTGCATCCAGGGTGCCAGATTTTCAGTCACACTACAAAACTCAAATATACAAACAAGACACAATTATTTTTTTTTAATCACATGTATTTCATTTAATGTTTCATCTGGATTACTTTTTCCATATGTTTGCAAACCAATGTAGAGATGTGTATTGACAATATAACCTGAAGGACAGAAATTATCAGCAATTACTACACAGAGGAAAAGACTAAGAATCTTTTAAAGTTTTCTGATATTAAGACAGGTGAAAATGCAAGAAACACATTATATCTATGGTAATGACATCCAGTGCACAAGTTGTGATTGTTGCTATTTCAAACTTTCATACTTGACTGGCATGTTGAAAAATGAGCCAGTTCAGATATTACAAGGTTACCTGCCAGATACGGTACAGACTGCAACGCTTTTCTTGTGTAGGTTTTCACTGGATTTCAATGTTCTGGAATTTCTTTACATATTCAGTATTTCTATTTCTCCTCTCTTTCATCTTGGAAATATACAGATTGATGAATAACAAAAATGTGCAGGAGATGAAACTAGAAGTTAATCATAATATATGTATAGATGTATATACTAAATGTATCATAGTATAGAATATCTATTCTTGCAGTGGCTATCAGACAAGATAAATATATATAATTTGAAGTCCTAATTACAGGTTATGTATCATTATATCTGAATGCTCACCAAGTTCCTTTAATTTCCTGGGCTTTTTAAATTTTACTATCCAAGACTAAGTGCTCTTTCAGGTATCTGTACTGGGATTCTAGACATACAGTCAAGCTGTTGTTTCATTCACATCAGTTCAAGTTGTATTCTATTAGCATATCCTAACACACTGTACTGGAAACATGAGTGAGAGCATTAGTCACACCACCATCACTTGCTACTGAAGCAAGTTATACTTGTCCTAATAATTCTTTTCCCAGTCCTGCTTTCTTTTTCCAACCACCAGTTAGCATTCCATTATTTCCTGTGTTTTGCCTTCTGATGCTTTGCATAAATTAATTTCACTTCCACACTTTGCACTGTAGGCATAACTTTCTTCAACATCATGTCCCAAATCGTTCTTATTAAGCAAGTCCCAGCTTGCCACTTAAAATTCTTTTCCCCATTCACAGAAATGTAAAGAAATATACTCTTTCTCCTTTTATCTCTTTACTGCCCTTCACGTAAGTATGGAAGTTAACAAGTGAACTAACAATCTTGCCACTACAGTAGATAGTTTTACTCAAACTTGTAATATTCTCAGGTTAGGTAAACACATGGCACAATATACAGGATAAATTCCAAATATTTTCAGACAATACAGAATGTGAAATCCTATTTGGAATTCCTAGCTCAGCTACAATACATACTATAATTTTCTGCCTGCAGGAATATGAATTTTCACTGTTTTCAGCATGTATCAGTAGTTGTATGCCTTTACAAACCTGGCAAACTTTTTTTTGTTATACAGTCTTATTTTCTGGATATAAATTATTTGGCTCAATTTTTTATTCAATGGTTCAAGTCAACTTTGGATGGAAAAATAAATAAATTAAAATCAACCAAAACACTTCTGCCATTTACAAGAAAAAGAACTATGAAAAAAAAATCTCTACAAAAATCACATGCTATCCAATCTTCAACTCTGACTGAAGATCTATGGTCACTGAACAGCTCTAGCATCCTCCCGCCTGGAATATGAACTTCCAATTTTTCCGGTACTGGTTTTCAGCCAAGAACATCATTTTAAGAGTCCCTATGAAAGACCATTCACCTTTATGTACTGAGCACAGAAGCCTTAAAAAAATATTTCCATAACGTACAAATAGAGACAAACTTCAGCAATTAGGTATTGTATCTTCACTTGGCCTATGGACTGACACAATTTTTGGCATCTAGTCAGAATAGCATGGATCTTTCTGTAGATGGTCTCCAGAGAAGCAAAATGCAAAAGGGAGTTGTCAAATTTGACTACAGCAGAAACAACAGCTGAGCAGAAAGCAAGTGTGTTGGAGAGGCCAACATGGGGGAGCAGCAGAAAGTGAGGACTAGGAATGGAAAGACATAAGCTGCAAACTAAGACTTGCTAAACGAAAAACATGGACCTGAGACCATTATGAGAAATGAGGCACCAGAAAAATCTGTGGCAAGGCAAAACATTCAAATTTAACTCCAGAATGTACAAAGCGTAAAAATACACCACAGTTACTGTTTTCTGTGTTAATTTTTTGTGACAAAAGTTTCGCTGGCATCTTAAAAATTTCAACACTGAAAATAAAACTAAGTACTTTCCTTACCCTGAAGAATCCAAAAGCACAGTAACCAAAACCAGGCTGCCCAGAAAGCTGGTAGGTGCCCCATCCTTGGAAACATTCACTGGACAGGGTTCTGAGCAATCTGATCTGACTGAAGATATTCCTGCTCACTGCTGGGTATTTGGACTCCATGACCTTTAGCGGTTGTTTTCAAAACAAACACCCACATGTTGAGATCTCTATTTCCTTCCTGCCTTACACAAGTATGAAGAGATCATGTGGTGTTTTGTTGTTCATAGGTAACTAAACCAACCAGGTGCATATTTCCCACTCACCATCAGATGGGTGAAGAGAAAAACATGAATAAAGAGGAAGAAAACATGTATGTTGAGATAATATAATTATTTAACATACAAAGCAGAAGTGGAAGTAGAGAAAAATAAAGTGAAATGGGTCGTTCACCACCACCCATGATTGATACCAAGCCACTTTCTAAGCAAATGCCGGGTAACCTCTCTAAATCCCACTCCCCTCCAGTTTATGGCTGAGCATGACGTTATATGGCATGGAATGCCTCTTTAGCTTGTTTGGGTCACCTGCCTGGTTGTATCACTCCCAGTATCCTGTACCCCCCTCAGTCATTGTGGGGGGACAGACACCAGGCAGAGTGAGAAAGAGGGATGGCCTTGATGCTGTGCACACACAGTCCAGAAAGAGCTAAAATATCAGCTATCAACACTGTTCTGGTCACAGTGTTATCAACACTGTTCTGGTCACAAAGAACACGGCACCGTAACAGCTGCTATGAAGAAAATTAACTGCCCCAGCCACAACCAGTACAATGAGGGCAGAAAAATGGATGTTTTCTGCACGGGAAACAAATGCCAGATTTTACAAAGGCACAGAGTGCCTATTCATTGGAAACGTTTCACACCCGAACACCTGACTGCCAACTGGACCTACTCACTTGCTGGTGCTTTTGACTGATGTAGCAAAGGCCTAACATCATTCCTGAAGAGCAAATTCAATTCTTTATTTGTCCTGTTATACCACAGTACATATCACAGTATTTGCTGCAGAACACGTTACAAGGACTCTTTAATAGGCTACAAGAGATTACTGTAATACCTCAGTATGGATTTTGGAAAAAAAATCCCCAGACAAGTGTGACAAAGAAAGTGGGTGGGAAGGAACTTTCCTCCCACTGTTCAGTTCAATGGTTTCAGTTCCATCTCCCAGAGCACAAATGTCTCAACATTGTGACAAACAGATACGGCAATCACTAATTTAAGGCAGCATAAGACCCAGAGTATTTAACATAGAAATTAAATACAGAATAGAGTGATTAAGGATTTTACTTCTTCAGAGGACAACCAAGAGAAACAATGCTTGAAACAGGAGGAGTCTAATAAAAAACCTCCAGATTTTTATAGTCTTTGGCAACCTCTCAAACTGCATTATGCAATTCAGAAAGAAAGAATGCAAAAAAATCCAACTTCTGCTCTCCAATGATACAAAGTGACAATAAAGTTCGGTGAGAGGCACAAGTTAAGTCCCAAGATTTCTAATACCTATCAAATAGCTGGCATCCCACAAACCATTACATGTGATAGGATTGGGGAAGAAATACTGCCACTTCAACTACTCTTAAGTGTATTTCAGCCAGGAGGGCAGTAAAAGAAATTCCTGTGCTTCACTTAAGTCCAGTTCCAAAAACAATGTCAACTGTCAGGTGCAACCTTTTCCTAGACCTCTTACAATGCCATGTAACTTGTGAATGAACAAGAAGAGTTCGTGACTCAACAGTCAGACAACAGCCTTTTAAAGAAAAAATTAAAATAATAGAAGTCATTTACAGGTATTTTTTTTTATTATTCTCTCTCAGCTCTAAAATAACTGCTATCTATCTGGAAAGCTAGAAAGTCTGTCAAGTGTGTGTTCAGCTCTTAGCAACAGACAACCAGACCCTCATTGCAACAGGCTCTATTATTTTCTACCATGAGGAATGAAAATACTTCTCGAAGAATTAATTTCAAGTTACTTTGTGATCCATTACCACAAACTCACTATACTACAAGCTCACCAGTATGGGATCTCAAGGGTTTACTTGGCCTACTGAGGTTAACTAAGATCCAGGAAAGTTAAATACTCATGTTTCCATTCAAAGTTTGAGGATCAATATAGAAGTATTCCTTTTCAGCCACTAACAGAGACATCATCTGAGAAAAGCTCAAAGAGATGGATTTATGCACCATGCTGGAACTTTTTTTCTCTTTTTCTTTTAATTGTCTATCCTCTGCCCATTTCCAGCTTCAATTTGCTTACCACAGACAAATTAGTGAAGAACTGAAGAAGCACTGTGGAAAGTTCATATTTATGGACTTTTAACATGCTTGAAATTATCAAAGGCAACATATGCAACAATGCCCATGCACAGAGCACACTAATTAATTCTGAGTAGTGATCCCTTAATCTGGCATTTGCTAGAAACACTTCCTTGGGATTGAATAGCCTACTACAACCTACATGGTAAAACTCAGCCACCCCACAGACTTGTTTTGGTTTTGCAGATTGCTACATTTATGATAACACGTTACATCAACTGCAAAAGCAGGGGTACATTTTAAAACACACAATATTCTGCTAATGTAGGTATACTTTTCTGTGCACAGACTGTGGTGAAGACAAGATGTAAATACTGAAAATATTTCTGTGCATTCACCTTATATACAACCATAGTCTATTACAAACAATTTTAGAACACAATTCCCAAGGGAAATGATTGTCTGTAATTAGAAAACATTTTCTCATCTGGTAGTTTCACAGACCCAAAGAGAATTCCTACATATTAAAGAAATGGGCCATTTATGATCCAGCATGAGCTGGCATATAAAGACCACCCCATTTAATACAGTGGTTGGAGCCACATCACTCTAAACATGTTTCCTGTTGGAGATAACAGCTGGATCTGATTTCTATAAGTGCATCTTATTCCACACTGATATCCTTCCTTTTTAAATGAATTTGAAAATAGCACATATGATATGTCAATGTTAAAAATGCAGAGCTCAAAAAAGTGATGATTTACAGGTTTTACACATGCTTAAAGAGTCAAAACACCTCAAGGATACAATTCCAAGAGATTAATGTGAAAGATATAATTGTATATAAGAATTCAGCAAACATGGAAGTAAACACCAGCAATTACCTATGCTCAAACAGAACATTTCACACAGATCTTCTCCATGGATGAAGATACTAAATAAATTAAACATTCGAATAGCTAAAACAAAGCCTTCAGAAGGAGTATTTTATCTTCTCCAAAACAAAAATGGGTTCAATACACACAAGTCTGATTATGAAAAACAGAAACAGTTGTATTACCAGTAACATCCAGCACTAAACAACCTCCACACTGGAAACACAAACTAAAAAACTAAAATAAACAAGCTAATATTGTCAAAAGAAAGAACAGAAGATGAAGTAATTCTTACCCACTCCATACTCCACAGCCTACAATTGCACACAACCTTCGTTCTTCACAAAGTTCTGAGCAGATCAGTATTTCTCAGGCAACTCCCCCTCCATGTCCATAAGCTTTTTGGGGTTTTGCCCTCCATTGATTTTTGTAGGTTGTTGTAACTTAATGCCATACAGTCTAATAACCCAGCACACCCTGTGTTCCTATCTGCATAGCATCATAGAGTACAGAGTCTTTACCTCCTTAGACTACTCACACCCTAAATACTCTCTTGTCTTGCTCTGTAACATTGTGCAGCTGAGGGACAGAAACTGCTGAAGAAACGACACCTATCTCCCCCTGTTGCTCCCTCCAGACACAACTATGTCCATAAGCATGACCCTCCTGAGGCTGATGAAGTCAACAAATTGACTGACAGCCTCCAGCTCACCCATCACAGGCTGGTTGATCCTTCAGGACGAGCACACTCACTAACAGTCACATGCAGTCATCAACTCACTCTCACTTTTGCCTGCCAGCAGCACGTCGGCCCTGATTCTCATTAGGGTGTCTACTGTAGCAAAGATACTGCAACGAATACTGCTATAAAGACTTTGTTCTGAAGGGTAGAGTTGAATTAAAAGCCAACCCATTTTTAATAATAAATACAGTTTTCATATTCACATACGAAGAACCAGTCTCAGTCAACTTGCTTTGAAACACTATTGACACAAGGTACCCTCTTTCTTATCCATCCTACAAAAGGAGATAAAATTAATTAAAACCACAGCCATCATGAATGTCTCACGGACATGAACAATGAATTTCTACTACTCCTAAAGTCCCTTTCTCTTCTGTAAAGAGTGAATGATGGGTGGTCCCACTGCACTGTGACTCTTTGGAAGTAGGGGGCACAGCAGCCCCTGAAATCACAAAACCAGAAAGTTTTTGATCAATACACAAAACATTCCCCCTCTTCAGCAACAACAACAAAAAAAAGACCCACCTGCTCCAGGGTGAATGCCACCAACCACGCACTATCACATCTTTGTACTGCATGATTCTGTACTGCCCCCAACTATACTTAAAGAATTTAAGTCCTTCAACACAGGGAGCATGTTATGTGTTTGAAACACGTCTTCCACTCTACAGTACTGTACACTTTTGGCACTATATCAAATAATACTGACAAAAATACAATAGAAAAAGCTCTGCTTCACTTGGTCACGCCCTCTCACTGCAAGTCACTGGTTCAATTAGAAACTCCCTCTCCCTTTTCTGACCTGCTTTCATCCTCCCACACTGCTTTCATTATTGTCCTCTCTTTTCCAATCCCCATAAAATCACAGAACCACAGCTGCAATTTAAATAAGGCTTGCACTGTATCAGTAAGCAGGCTCACTTTTAAACAACTTACAGAAAGTAAACAAATTCACTTTTTTATAGCAGTCTACCTAGATTCGGAAAAAACTTCACGCAGTAATCACTATACTTGTATATGACTCTAAAAGTCAAAGGTCTTGTCCAAACAGGACATAATTTTAATCAAGACAGCATTCACACAACTCTGCCACACTAAGTGAGGCAAGGAAGTCAGTAATGATAGCTTGTTTATTGAGGAAGTGCCTAAACATACACCTGGAGATGTGTTTTCCCTGCTTTTGCATTTAGCTGTAGGTACCTGCAGCAAGAAGTTAGTAATCCAAAGATCTCAGGTATACTAAAGAACTCAGATACTATCAACTTAAAGGATAAAGCCATTAAAAAGTTGGAGTGGTGTAGAATGTAAGAAACATGGTAAAACATTACTCAATCTATTATTCTTCCTTTGTATTCACATACTATTATTTCTTTTTTATTAGCTGCCTGATAACATTGGCTCAAATGTTTAGTGGAAACTGCAGACTTGGACACACGTAGCTCAGCAACTGACCAAGTTATTAGCTTGAAAAATCAGCGTGCCAACAGAATCCCAGTCCCCAAAACACAGTATAACCTGGCTCAGCTATTATAACTGCACAGGGAATGCTCTCATTAGTTTTATCTTCATCCATTCAAACCAAAAGAGAGTGGATACTTAGAAAAAGGAAAACACCTGCACATAGTTCACAAAATTGACTATTAAAGTAATGGTGATGCATAAAATCAGTCTGGAACATAATTCTACACAAAACACCCCACAGTCACAGCTTTCATTGACAGGGACTTTGCTCAGCTTATGAGTATTAGAACTCCTCTTGTCCATATGACACAGCACATTTTCCTCTGGATCTCGCCTTGCACATCACCTTGGAACACATACTTCACAAGCAAACTTGACTTTTATTTCTCAAGAAAGTGATTATATATCCCCTATAATTCAAGTATCAGCAAGTCCTTAAAAAACAAGCAGCTACCTTTTAAAAAATTATTATTTCTAAATATGGCAAGAACAGAGCCATTGAGTACCAAACCAATGCTTTTTAGAGTTACTATTGGCCCATAAATGCAAGTAAGATTTAGTCTGAAGAGATTTTTGTTTTAGAAGCATGAGGGAAAAACTACTAAGTATATTAATTATTCTCTCTGGGATTACTTGAAAAAAGTCACAAATTAGATATAAGAGGAAACTTTTTCAACCACTTTACTACCAATACAGAAACTCAGCACTATAGTATAGTACCTAAGGATTTGCTCAACCTTCATTTCAGTGACTGAATGCCTGCAGTGTTCAAAGAACAGTTTCTCCTGTGTAAATATAATTTCCATCCTTAACTGGAAGATAAGCACTGATACTGTGTGCAGAAGATAACTTTAAAAGAAGTGAATAAAAAGAAGGACAAGAAGTTAAGGTTCATGGTTTTCTTTGAACCACCACCATTCACTGTAACACCAAAAATACACAATAAAAAGAGAAGTCGTGAATGATTTTATAAGGAAGTGGTAAAGAACCATATTGAATTTGCAAAAACTTAAGAATCACAAAAAGCCAGAGTAACCTCACTAACCATAAAGGCAAATATGTATTTCTTTGGAACACCTCTTGAAGAGCTAACAGGTTCTTGATGGGGACAGTCATCGGTCAGCTTCAAAATCTCTAACCAGAACTCTAATAAAGTAATAGGATACACACTCTTCCATATCCTTTCCCTTACCTTAGACCCTCATAAGCAAAGGAGCTTTATTGCTACAGCAACTGCTTCTTGTGAGCAGAAAAACAGGGAGAATGGCCTAATCTGTCTCTAAGGGGCTTACTGTCTCTGCTCCAAGCTCCTCAATTCGCTTCCCCTACACCACCTGCAGTGATCAGACCTTCAAAAGGAGCTAACTCAGTCCATCAATCTGGCATGCCACTAACACACAGCAAAGCAGGAGACAGGGAAACCAGTCATGTTGGCTGCAGAAAGCTGTTTGGTCCCTCAGCAAACTCAACTTCAACAGAAGCCAAAAAAGATTACAGGAGCACCTAAGCAAGCCTGTAACTCTCATGGGAAAGAACTATAATGCAAGAAAACACACAGAGGAATTCAGTACGGAAAATGACTTGCAAATTGCAAATCTTAAGCAAAATTAGAAGATCTTACCAAGAGACTAACACCCTAAGTCAAAGTTTAGCTTAGGATGCCTGTAAGACTCTCACCCCAACTGCAGTCAGAACTTAATGAAAAACGACAGCTAAGTAAATTGACATCTCAACGGTTTAAGCAGACCAACTCTGACAAATCTTGCTGTGACAGTTTAAGTCACCACTGCCTCAAATGCCTTTCCCACCTCTGCTAGGTCAGGGCAAGCAAACCTGCCTGTATCCCAGCTGCTCCAGTTCACAGTTGGACTGTGGCTTTAGACGCAGCTGAGCTGATTTGTCACTGCCAAACAGGTCGTGCCTGCCAGCTTCCCCCAGCTGCACTGACCTATCCTCAAACACCAAATTCCAGCACTTGTCAGACCTTTCCACAGATAAATTCAAACCAGCATCCCAGAAAAAACCCTATCTTTTTGAGGAAACGGGAAAGGGAATTTCATTGATTCACAGACCCAGTGAATGCCAGCACCACCTCAGTGCAATCAATAGGCACACTCGGGTGAATGTGACCACCTGCTTCGGTAGCAGGGCACTGTTAGAAACCTGGTGAAGTCTTCAATTTCAACCCACTTAATATTATTGTAAATAGTGTAAATAACGTTAATAATAACAATAATAGCAAAAAGCCAACAAAAACCAATTCATACACTCCCTTAACTGGTCTTGTTTTAGGAACTGTAAGCTCTGACAGCAGTGCCTAGCCCTCCAAAGCAAGTTTCAAGAGCCATTTTTAAATATCTACTGTATTTTCACACTTCTAAAAAACACCACTAAGAAATGGGGACAATTCCCCTTCATCTTCCTCCTCCAGCAACTCAGTCACTTTCAGTCAGCTTTTTTACACAATATAATTTTCTTTCTTTTTTTAAACACAGTATTATTGCACTATGTACCCTCTCCTTTCATTCCCTTTCTTCCTCCAACTTCTACACTGTGAGCCTTCAAAATGCAGTATGGAAGCAGCTCCTTATATTCAATAAACTGCTAGAGTTCTATAAGCCTATGTCTCTGAACTGTCTCACCCACTGATCCTAAACTTGTAAAACAATTCAAAAATTTCATCAGCATGCAAGTAGAGAATAGGTTATCAGCACCTAAGCAGGTTGCCATGCAAACAGTGATTTCCAAGTTGGTAAATAAAATTTATCTCCTCAGTAGATTAAAATGATGACACAAAACCTGTGCATATGTATAGCTTTTAACAAAGCTGTATTTGGCACCAACCTGTGTTACAAAATTATAGGGTTTCCTAGATATCAGATGTTCTCTTGTATCACCCAGGAATTACGTGGCTACACTAACATTAACCGGGTGCAGTTGCAAAATGAACTGTCAGTATCCTAGAATTAATCAATTGCAAGTGCATTGTTTGGTAGTTAAGCTTATGAATACATCATCCCATGAACATAAAAACACCAGCAATAAACACATCCCAGAAAAGAATGAGAATCAGAAGCCTCTTTTTCAACTTCCTAGGACAACTAAATCAGTTGGAGGCTGTTCTCCACTGTTAGGCCTTTTCTCCTGTGATTGTGCTGAAGGTTTCTAACTGGGAAGCATTTAAGATAAGCAAATTATCCTTAAACCTTTAAAGTCACACAACTTGCACAGACAGCAAAACCAGGTAATATTCCATCTACAGTTTACAAACTTGTTTTAAGAAAAACAGTTGTTTTAAAAGGTTTGAAAGCTTTGGACTTTTTGCCACTGTTGTTGAATTAATTTACGGTTAAATTCCAAGTTTCTAAGATATTAAATTATACTGTAGCTACAGCCCCCGCAATAATTAATAAAGCATTCCAACATAGGAAAGACAGAAATTTATATTCCCATTTAAAAACTACTTGACTTGAAGGAGAAAGACAAAAATGGGATGAGTACAACAAAAACTGTATTTCTGTTTAAATTTTATAAGCTAGAAGCTCCTTCTAATTATTGTTAGTTATAACTGAAAACGAAAATATTCAGAAACAAATTGCTAGAGAAATATAATCTCCACAATGCCTACCATCAAATATGATAATACTTTTAACAACTGTTATGGTAACTGGGTCAATGATCCCTGTACAAGATAGTTAAACAGACACTCCAATAATAAACTTTTACTCCTCCTTATCACAGTACATTTACAATAACCATATGAAAAGATTAGATTACATAGCTGGAATGTCAGCAAGCTAACACCTTATCATCCTTTTTTCTGGTATTATACTATTACAGTTTTCTTACACAGTCACACATGCTCCTACTGTACCCTAACAGCTTTTACGTGGCATTTTTCATAAGAAAAAAAATCTGAAGAACACAAATGCAAAGCAGCTGTTATTATTGTCCATTTTTTAAAATGGAAATTGTGTGATTCATACTTAATTCAAGGAGGCTTGCTTTTCAGGTTTGTCAAGTTTAAACAACTCCACACAGATGCAAATTACTGGTAAGACTCCCTGCATCTTAATGAGGTACACTATAAACCATGAAGCCAATTTGAAAACAAGAAATTTTTTTTGAGACACTTTACTTAATGTAGGTATTTTAAGTATTTAAGGAACCAGTATTTTTAAAAAGAAAATTACCCAACAGCACTTAACTTGTGCATGATCTTGAACCTGTGACTGCTACAACATGAGTTTCCCAGAATAACGCCTGTGCTGGCACAATTTTTTGCAAGGATTTTACAGCATGAAAAGCGTGCCTAAGCAGTGTTGTGAAGGCTTCCAACTGCTGAGCTCTGAACCCAACCTCTTTTCAAAACATTGTCTCATCCTTCCAAATACATTCAGGCCAGAAGGGAATGTAAATTGTCAAAAGTGTCTTGAAGCACTAAACAACCAAATTTGTCATTTCAGTTAGCAGCTACCAACCCTGTCAAGCGTACCTTGACCAGTTAAATATTATTACCAATGCAGGACTACCAAGTGTTCAGTATGTGGAACATGCCAGTCCATAGAGAGATCTCCTTCCTGAAAGTTCTCCTCACTGCTGCCTCAAACAGGGCAGACTGAACTCTCCAAAACAGAAGAAAAAATTGAAGTTCAACAATCAGATAAGCTGACCTATGGAACAAATATATGCAGATGGCCATGCAGCCAAGATAAATGAAGAAAAAAAAGTCTCATCTGAAAGAAAAATCAAGGGATAACCTATATTAGAAGCTGACACTTAAAATTCACTGTTTTAGAGAAACAGTATCTTTTCTTCAAGGCATTAATGCATTCTGGAAAATATGGCATACTCTGTCTCACAGGGCAGGCTTAGTACTGTATTAGTACAATTAATAAATTGATTAGCCATCCTTGCAATAACTTAAGAGCCCATGAATCAGTTTTAACTAAGTTTAAAAAGAAGAAATGAGCTTTTAAAGAAAGTTGCTATCAGTTTTATGAAAACTGGAAGCTGCACAGACACTTCCATTGTCATCAAAGAAGACAAAGCAGAATTTGGACATTACTGTTTCACAGCTGATCACTTCACATATTTGGCTAGACAGTAAGCTTATGCCTTAGATCCATTACCACCACACTTTGCCCATTAGGGATGAAGGAGTTCATGGTATTGTCCCATAAACTTTCCTCACCATACAAGGCACAAGTGTACAGGATACAGAAGTTTTTTAGTCCTACCATTTATAGAACAACTTAAGCGGCTAAAAACCCACAAACCTGTTACATGACAAGAGAACATACACAAAATGCAGTCTAAACAAATGAAGAAAATTCAGATTACAAGTTTTAAACCACTTAAATTATCTTACATAATTGTGGGAAAGATTAAATACTGTGAAGACAGCCTTCATATTGAATACAGTATATTATCTACATACTGCTCACCTAGGCATAAGAAATAGAGAAACCATTTGCTCTACAGTCAGACTGTAAACAGAGGGTCTCCAGAATTTCTAGTGACAGTAACACATTATGAAATGCAACTTAACTGTTGAATTACACACAATTTTAGGGCCCCTGCCTTAAGTGAATTTTTAAACAAAAAAAGCTCATGAGTTGCGCACTGAATTTATTTATAACTATAAAGCTCTTGCAACAGGCATTAGAGTTATGTTATATTTACTAGCCTGAAAAAAAGCCTAATAAAACATTCTGGCAAGTTAAAGACAAACATCAGAAAAGTGTAGCACTGTATAAATTTTCTTTATTTCCCCAGTGGCTCACAGGTTGCTGTAATAATTTGGTGTGCCAAGTTAGCTACCACGTTTGCTATGACAGTGTCCAGCTTTTTAGATAGATGGCATTGCAATGGAGCAGGGGAAGGACTGCTGGACTACCTGTATGACAAGAAAGGTGGTGGGAGAAGTGAAACATGAGCGACAGGTTTGGAAGCCTGAGGTATCTTTCACTTCTGTTTTTTATTTTTCCATATACACAGGAATCTCCCTTGGGGGGAAGAAAGAAGAACTTCCCTACAGCTAAACAAAAGAATCAAACAGAAGCCACAATGTTTCCACACCCCAATGAAGAAAAACATAAAGAATCAGATAAAAACTTGAACACTGAGATAGCAAAATCTACTTTTCCCACCTCCAAAATTTCTTCCATGTCTTTGCAGCAATAGAAAATTCGAGAGACAATTGCCTCCAGACACATTTACATACATCGTTATCTACCTTCAGAGTTCATTCTGCTCTCCAGCCCCAAACCAGCATCCATCCATTCCTCTCCATTCCCTTTTGTTATTACAAAGTGAGGCAAAGATGAGGAAGAAGGACAGAGTTAAGACAATCCACCGAGGCAAGCAGGGCCTTCTGCTTCCACTGCTAGTGTATGCACAGGTCATTCTTATTCAGAAGGCTCCAGCAATCTATTTCTCCATTTCCAGCAACAGGATCAATGGACAGCTGAAGAAGTGTAAGAACCATACAAGCCTAAATGGTACCTCCTCTGAATATTCTCCTGTCTGTGACTATTTTCAGCTCAGTGCAAGGAAATCCCAAGAGAACTTCATTCACATCATCAATATGATCAGCCTCCGAGAGTCATCCCACCCCAGAATTAAAATTTATTTTTAACAGATCAGTAAATCCAGGCTCATACTGGAGTGACACTGGAAAAGCCTGCAAATCACCCAGCTCAGCAGCCACAGACACTCACTGCTGACCAAAGTGCTGCGACAGAATGCCACTGCTGGCTGAAGGTACACACAGAAACCAGCTGTCAAGTGGGGCATCATAGTACAAATGCTCATTCCCTTACAGTTTGTGGTTAAGAAAATTAACCACAAACTCTAAGGGAAGGAATAATAAATCTCTACTGGTAATTTTTTGGGGGGAGGGGAGGGTGGCAAAGGACTGGTGCTGCAGAGTTTTCTGAATCAAGTTAGTTTTTTGGGTTTTTTTAAAAAAGAAAAGGATTTACCAGTTTTCCCCAAGAGACTGGTAACTACAAAGCACAATGCCCTTTAGGAAATAAATCTTCATTAACTACACAAACAATGCCATGACAGGCATCCAACAGCTTTTCAACTATTTTTAACTAGTTACAAGATCTGGTTGGCCATGCCAGCACACCTCAGGACAAACCTGAAATATACTCAACATTCAGTACACCATTCTTCCCAAAACACAAGGAGTATAGAGAGCTCCAGTTATCCTGGCTGGTTTTATAATGAAAACCAGAGTCCACCCTTTAAGGTATACCAGAATCCTGTTAAAAGGGCTCCCTGGACCAGCAGGCCACCCAACAGCTTGCAAGCAGCTTGAGTGGCAGGTGAATACAGGTTACTTACAGAAAGAACACTGTGCCAAGACTTAGGGCACATTGAACTCAGAGTCCTCAAGATGTTTCTAACAGCTACAATTAACTACAACACTGCAGAAAACACACAGAATAGGCAATCAAACGGACTGAGACAGCAAGTCAAAAGCAAGTGGACAATGCAATAAACAGCCTCAGGCAGAGAAAATGTAGTGGATTCCATTACAGATTATTTGGCAAAGGAGAAGCTGATAAATGACTCAACTCTTAGGAAAACTGCATGAAGCTACTTCTGGCTTCCAAGAAAGAAACTAAGAAAGCAGCTGAAAAAAAGGAAGATGCCACAGACTAAAAGAGCAATGGTGATCTGGGACAATGTCCAAGTGTTTGTTTCCTGCTTCTCCAACTGTGGACCAGTGTTGCAAGACTGATAGTTTAGAAGTTTTGAAGATTCTTTTTACCAAAGGAAAAAAACCTTTAACCAAAGGAGCAAGGTTGTACACATGAGCCTCGCTGACTGGAACAATTACTCAATTCTGATATCCAAAGGATATGCCAGTTTGACTTTCTAAATTTTGTTCCAAAATGAAGTGGGAAAAATGCTTTAGACAAAGGTCTACATGAACTGTTTAATCAGCAAAAGTAAACTGAGGCTCACTGTTGGAAGAAAAGTGCACCATTGTTACACATGTACTTCCAGAATATCTGTATTGTAAGCTTTCAAATACTTTTTTTTTTTTTGAAGCAAGAACAGGCAAGATCAGGACATGTATCACTAATAAAGATGCCATCCATAATGAGAACAAAAAGTGTAAAACAGAACTATCTTGATCACACTGGTAATTTTTAACCTATATTAAGACATTCTGGTATGATACCATTTCTCTAGGGTTCTGAAAAGGCATTAAGAAAAACAAATCAAATGCTTGCATTCAACCACTGCACCAGGTAAAAAGTTACAATTTTATGCAGAATGCCACACATGCTCTTTTAACCTATCTTACGTTAGAAGAAACTGTCTGTACAGTAAATATAAACCCAAGTTGTATATTAAAGCTGTATAACAAACACTTTTAAGTGTATCTATACACACAGACACACACCCACCACTTTCTGGGCAATGTTTATTTACAGAATTTAACCTGGTCTCAGCTTTACTTTGCTTGCTTTCATCACTTCAAAAACAATCCTTTCTCCCTGTTCTGTTGCTTTAGAAATTCACCATGTTAGTAAGAACAAAGTGTCCTGCTTCTTCACAGCTTTCAATATACACACTACAAAGCAACAGATTGCAGTCCGTATTCAAAGTTCTAGTTTATCCATTCTCTTTGGAGTACCAAAGGATAAAAAAATAGTAGTAGTTTCCCATACATGAAGAGGATTGAAACATTTCAAAAGAAAGAAGGGTGGTAAAAGCAAAAAACAAAACTCCAAAATAAAGTGATCCTTCACTATGTCTTCTTCCCCCACCCAAAACACATTTCCTGCCTTCACAATAGTAACACTAGATCTCTCTCTGGCTTTACCAATATAACTTAAGTTTCATGCTTCTCTCTCTGTATCAATGTTTTGTCTTTTGTTACATGAGATATCTCAGCTTTTTGAATTCTTTAGATTTTATTTTCTCTCCAATCCTCATCAGTTCTTAAGGGGGGAGACAAGTCGCTTATCAGACACCCTCTCTCATGATCCAAGACACTGACAAAGCCAAATTGCAAGTTCCCAAAAGGAACAGGGTTTGGCCTTGATTTAAAACATACAGTTGTTAGATTATCACACTAGCTGAGGAGCAACAGAGGCTTGCCTGCTCTGTAGATAATGGTTGTGGTGATGCTCTAGGTACACCACAAGCCTTACAGCTAGTAAGAGAAAAATTGAGGGGAAAAAAGGAACAACTGTTGGGAGGTAGTCTGAAAGTACTGCTCTGGACAAACATAAGTGAACATGGATTCCCCAGAAACAAAGAGAATGGGGCTTACACAGAAACTTCACAGAAAAAAAATCAGGGAAAGTACTCTGGTGTGCTCCTCCATTTAAAAAAAATAGAGACGGAAAAANNNNCGGAAAAAAAAAAAAAAAAAAGAGATCCAGAAGCAAAACTAATTGAGGGCTGCTCACAAAATTCAGGAGAGAACACAACTGAAAATGAGTAAGCAAAATACAATACCCAATGTTATTTCAGTATGCTTTATAAGTAATAAGAGGAAGCAGAATTGACCAGATATAAACTGGAATCAGAGGAAAGGAATGTCAAGCAGTGGTTATACATGTTTTTCAACTAACGTCAAAACAAAAAAAGAGAAAATATTAGCTAGGAGTGCAGTTTGTACAATGACAGAATAGTATTTTTCATTTTAAAAAATGCAGTATCATTACTGAAAAAACTCTCCTATGATCAGGGCCATTAGGTAGGTAATACTGAACACAACAAAGAAAATATCAGAAGTGCCACCAGTAAAATCTGCTGAGTACTTTCAACAATGATATCCACAATTTGAATCCTAAAGGACTGAGGAAAACTTTCAGTAAGTGAAGAAGTCTCTTATCGCTACAAATATAATATTCATCACTGCCTAAGACCTTCTGGCAAACATAGGTCTGTTGCTTTTGGGGGTTTTTTTGAGAACTAGTCAAACTAAAAAAGATAAACTTTTAAATTTAACCTGATGCAGTGCTATTTTCGTGGCTATGCAAACTGACAAGTCTAACCAGTCTACTCTAAGTGCCATCCAGCAATATGGTGAGACATTAAGGCAGTAAGGCCAGTTCAGTTTTTCTGATTATTTACTAAGTATTTAACAATCAAAAAAAAGGCTAAGATTTTTTCTAGAAAAAACACAGAACCCAGAAACATTGGAAAAAAACAAGGAACATGCCCAGAGCTTTTCTTCTTCTATATTTTATTTCCATATGGAAATTCAGGTTACTTTCAAGGAACACTCTCATGAGGACTGGCTTCAAACTGTCTTGAGAGGTACCTTCAGCGTATCTTCTGAGGTCACCCTTTGTTTACTGCAGTCTCTAAAGCTACATGCAGCCGGCCAAAAAGAATGACTACTCCCCTTACAGCACAAGGGATCCAGTAACAAGAGTTGTTACTGGAAACACACTTTCTAGTAGTCTTTAACAATCACAAATGCCTGTAAAGGCCTGGTCTACTTTTCCTTTGCTACCATCTGAAGCTGATTTATCACTTCAACAAGTTGATTGGGAGTAAAACTCAGCAAAACCTTTTTTAAACATTGTTTCATAACGACTCCTTTGTTTTGCCTGCTAACTGTTGTGAAATACAGGTATTTTGCCCATTGCAAAAAAAATGCAGAAAGTTCTGATGTTTGTTTTGGCATAGTTCTCACATTTGTTTTAACACAGTTCTTGGTATTTTGAGAGTGCTGCTATCTAAACGTAAGCACTGCGAACACTAATCTTATTTACTGTATTATCAAACCTGAACATAAGCCTGGCCAACATCTGTATTATTAATTAAAACAGATTATTGGAATAGTTTTTCATGCCTTTCCTGCTTCAGGTGACTCTTAGAGCAAAAAAATTTGCTTTAGCTCTATAGAATTGCCTGGTTTTTTCTCTCTAAACACATTCTTCTATCAGTCTCACAGACAAACTGAGAGACACATTACCTCCATAATCAACAGCAAAACAATTTTAACAAAGGAGGGCACACTTATAAATTTAGTACTTACGAAGATCCCCTGAACTTTTATATTATGATCAGAATTCCATCTCAGTATCATCTGTGCTGACTAGAAGTTTGTCACAATACATCACGTGTGCTACAAGCCTCTTTCAAGGAGGAAGCCTAATCCTAAACACTTATTTTGATTAACTGCTCTCCACGACTTATTAGTGAGAAATTTGTAATGCACACATAAACAAAATAAACCAAAAGCAACACCAACCATGCAATAATAAATGAAAAAAAGCTGCTGAAATGCAAAGGAAAAATTAAAAAAACAAACAAAAACCCCACACACAAAGAAAAAAACACCAACAAAACCCCAACCAACCAACAACCAAACCAAACAAAACCCCAGCAAACTACACCAAACCAACAACACCCCAGGACTCAATGCTGAACAAGTAGTGAACAGCAGAAGAAAGGGATTTGGCCAGAAAAATACTTGGACAAAAAGACATGTCCAAGATAGTTTTGATATATCCCCAGAACTTTTGGAAGATATTACATTATTGAGGATTTTACTCATCATCACTGCATATCTGCTACAAAACTAAGCATGAAAAGAAGCACACGAATGAAGAATAACAGCAGTCTCACCAAAGCCTTTTCTTTTCCAAATTCTGACACTCACCACCGAAACTAGAGCTGAGTGGCAGATTTGGAAAGCAGTGAAATATTTTCAATTTTGAAAATAAGTACCTATACAGAATAATTTCTCCTGCAGTATAAATACATGGCAACAGCACACTGCAGCACCACTTCATTTTATGACATGGCACATTTACCTACTGGTCGTGCCCCAACCATCGCATCTGCCTCAATTATGTAAGAGCAGCACCTCTCTGGGGTCCACTCTAATATTGCTCACTATAACCAAAACACATTAATGATGAATACAGTCACTCAAGTCTTCTTTACCGACCTTTCCGTTATGCAGATGAAAAACCTAAGGAAGTCTGTCTTCTCCTGAGCAGCTTTCAGGGCCACAGTTGGGAGAGACAACATGATGTCACCTGTCAAAACTCAGCAAACAGCCCATAACTACACCAAATACAAGAACAGAGGCAGGAGACAGTAATTCTATTTCCACCTCTCCACAGACTCTGCTTGACCTTGGCAAGTCACTGGGGTTTTGTGCTTGTTTTTTCATGTTCAGGACATGAAGAGCTTTTACGCAGACGGCTGGAACAACAACAATAACTGAGTAACGATAATTATTATTTATTCTGCCTGGCCTTAGAACTCTTCCACAATGGCATAAACTCAGTGTGTACAAGCACCTCCAGGACTCTGGACCCTAATTTTGAAGCTTCCTTTAAATGTAAGATCACCAGTGAAAGCAGTAACACCCCTTACCAAGACAACCTCCCCAGTAATCAATAACTGATAAAAGCTTAGTTTCACAAATTCTTCTGCTGAGCAAACAACTTTAAACTTATTTTCTACACAGGCAGCTCCTAATCCACAATTTGCAACTTGCAAACACTGCCTGCAAGATCCTTTGCCACTGCTCCCACACAAAATCAAATTACAGAGTAAAAATAAGAGCTGCCAGGAAAAGGAAAGCAGGATATTTTCTGAAGAGTATCTTTTATTTCGTGCAGTTTCTACAGTTCGGCAAAAATTAGGGACCAGTAGTTTGCACAACTCAATTCCCTCTTTCAGGCTTGGAAAATTCTGAATTTCACAGCAGCCTGATCAAGTTTCATTTTGATACCAACTTTTTCTGGTAATCCCCCAAAACACCACACACTAAAAATATGCCACAAGTATGGCTTTGAAAAAAACAAAGCGCAGATGAAATGTCCTACAGACGAAGCAACGTTACCAAGAATAAAAGGAGAAAGACAGTTTTTTTGGCACATTCAGAAAAATGTCTATATTTATCTGTACTCATAAAGGAAAAAATTCAGATATTCATTCCTCTACTCAAATAACTACAAGAAATTAGATTAATAACCCAAACACTAACTAGGATCCATTGTAATACATACCCTTTAATCTAACCTACGAAAAGTAGAAAAATTAAATGAAGAACCAGGCATGATCTCACACAGAGCAGTTAAAAATGATTAGTTCCCAATACAGTTTGTTGCCTATGTCAGAAAGCATTCTGGATTTTCAATGCACTGATGAAATACCACTGCATACAAGCTAGTTATGCAGTACAACAAAATGAAGATAAACTCTTGCTCCTGAATAAGAAACAAATGCAGAAAAGTTATACCATAACCACAACCACTGTAAAGTCTTCACGTTTTCCAAGTGAAGGATGTAAACAACTTTAGAATCATAGAACATCCTGCACTGGGAGGGATCCATCAGGATCATCAAGCCCAATTCCTGGCCCTGTGCAGGACACCACTAGATTCACATCATGTGCTTGAAAGCATTGTCCAGATGTTTCTTGAACTCTCTCAGGCTTGGTGCTGTGACTACTTCCCTGGGGAACTTTTTCCTAATATCCAACCTAAACCTCTCCTGACACAAATTCAGGCCATTCCTTTGCATCCTGTCACTGGTCACCAGAGAAGTGCCTGCCCCTCTGCTTCCCCCTGTGAGAAAGCCCTAGGCTCTGATAAGGTCTCCTCCAGACTGAGTAAGACAGCTGATCTCAATTATCCTTCATATGACTTCCTCTCTAAACCCTTCACCATCTTCATGGTGCTCCTCTGGATGCTCTCTAAGAGCTTCACATCTTTCTTATATTGTGGTACCCAAAATGGCCCCCAGCACTGGAGGCGAGGCTGCCCCAGCTCAGAGCAGAGCAGGACAATCCCCTCCCTTGCCCGGCTGGTGATGCTGGGCCTGATGCCCCCCAGGACAGGGCTGGCCCTCCTGGCTGCCAGGGCACTGCTGGCTCATATCCAACTGCCCACTGAGCAGGACCCCCAGGTCCCTTTGTGCAGCCCCCATTCCCCAGCCTGTGCACATCCCTGGCACTCACCCTTGTTCCATTTCAATGTGGTGACTGCCCAGCCCTCTCACCAGCCAAGATCACTCTGCAGGGCCTTTCTTAGTTTAACTCATTACAGAAATACCTATTTATTTCAAATCAACACAAATATTTCAAAACTTATCTACATTAAAAGACATGCTCAAAAAAAAGCCTCACATGCTTCCTAAAGACACGTGCTGTTGACTGAAGTGTTCAGGCTGCTTTAGAGACAACAAGTCGTGTGCCAGCAGCATGTCATTCATAAAACAATCTTATTATTCAAAAAGTAAAACATGATAACAATAATATCTTGTAGTAAAATTTTACAGATCGGTCAAGCTTTTAAAAAACAAAAATACTAAAAAAAGTTTATCTTCATCTGTCTTTATTTTATATTTTACATATAATTTTAATACATATATTAAATCATAATATTAGAATATATTATATATATAATAGTAGTCTCTGTCTATTGTAAGGATCCAAATCTGCAAGCTTAATCAAGAGACTTCCCACACTGTACATACTGAAACTCTTACGGTTCTTTTCTTTCTTGGTAAAAAATTTACCACCACAAATATGGAGTTTATGCATTTACAAACATAAAAGCAAGAAGATACATGGCCATATGTCTCCATCTGGATAACTAAAGTGCAGTTGAAGAGCATGAAGTATTTTTCAGGAAATGAAATTATTTTACACAGTACAAATAGGTTCTGAAAAATGGCTGATGTGACACAGCAAAGGTGACAAAAGAGTTTCTTCAGGTTGGAAAGATTACTTAACTTTTTTTTGTAAAAGGGTGCAACCACAAAATATACATAAAATATACATACACAAATTATGAGTGAAGAACACCACATAAACAGAACCCCAGGAAATGAGAAACTCTAAGTTTAGCCCTTACTTTTCCAAGATTCAATACAAATATAGGGATATGGAAACTGCTTCTATTAATAATTTCCTCTTCAAGTAAGTGAATTGGCTGTTTCCTTTTCTGAATTTTTACATTAAAAAAGATAACCATAATTCTGTATTATTTCCTTAGCTCATCTTAATTATGAAATAATGCAATTATGTTCAACGTAATGACAAAGTGTATAACGTTATAACACTATAAGCATTTCCACATAAAAATAATGGAAGTTCATTGAGATCAAGAATATAATTTATAATTATAAAACTGCCTTGAAATACTATAGACTTAAAAGGCATATCCACTTTCATCAACAGAATTAAGATTTCATCTGACAGTACAACTAGTGACACCTTTTTCTTTCTTCCACCTAAATGCAAAAGAAAATAAGTAATTCTATAAAAGTCAGCATACACAATTGCTCAATTTTTAGAAACATCGAAATAAGAAATATTTTAAAAAACCCCAAGAACATTTAAAATGCACCTTCCTTGTGAAATGCTCTTGGGAGGCAGTATTTCAGCACATTAGTGCCATACAGTTCAGTTAATAATGTGCTTGCAACACATCCAAAGAATTTAGGGTTGCAAGTATTAGGAGCACAGAAAATTATGTCCTGAAACTTCAGAATTTTGCCGACATGATTTGCTCTCCAAATGTCAAACTAATGCTGTGCACAAACTACATTCTTCATCCCAAGAGAGAGTCTAACAAATGTAATGAATAAGACAGAATACTTGTTTGTAATAAATATTTATTTTACAAATGACAACCTATCTTTTCAAGTTTATCTAAAACTGAACATAGCACAGAACAGGTACACACTGCGCCTTAACTGTAATCTTCACCAACAATGAATTAGTAACTATAAAACCTTTCTTCAAAATCTTCATTTGTAAAGGCACCACAAATCTTTTAGGAAGACTTTATACACACCTACAGGCTACGTGCTCTACTTTTCACAGTATTTTTACACATAGAAATAGGAGTTCAAAATAATGAAAACTAGTCGTGAAATAAATTATTACTGCAAAATAGAAACTAGCAAGTCAGGGGAAAGAAACTCACTCTCATTCACAAACCCATGATCATCATGCAATTCATAGTACTGAACAATACTTTAAAAAGAACTATTTTTGCAAAGAGATATCAGCAAAGGATATTACCTTTTAATTGGCTGTAACAAGCACACGCATACTATGCCAAATACAATAGTTACAGATTATTTCTGGAGAAATCAAGCCATAGAAAGATTATTTTCAAACTTTCTTTGTGCTGTGTATCAACCAGAATAAGTCAAACAACAAAGAGCTACCTAATACAATGAATAAACAGCAAAAGCGAATAAAATCCAAATTAAGACCTTAACTCCATGAAATTGCTTCTACTGAAAGTACAAAAGGTTAAAAGATTATTTGCCAGCATTTCAGAAGACTCCTTCAGGAATACAGTGCTCGCAAGGATTTCCCAAGAGTCTGACTTAAGACAGCTCATGCTCCTTGATAACGATTTAAACATTAGTCACACAAAACCATCTACTCATTTGATTGTAAACGAGTTTTTCCCAATCTTTAACACTCATCAGGTGCATACACACAATACAATAGCTGTAGTTATGCCATTACTCCAATCTTAATAAGCACTGTTTAAACCTTCAGTGACAGTAAGAAACTGTAGCCCGAAGAACCAATCCATGAATTCTAGTCCTATAGTCTACATCATCCTGTTTCCACTTACTAAGCTTCACTGAAATCATTCTAACATCTCTTGCAGCCTAACTCTATGACCAGGCTCAGAATCAATATGTAATTGTTATCTTCCTAGACCTGTCAATCACCCAAGACTACCAGCAATGCTTCTTTTCCAGAAATAACTCTCCCTCTTTCCCTTGGCGTTGCTGCTCTCATGACTCATCCCTTATCACTCCGCTCTTTCAGTGTATCCTCCTGAAGGAGCCTCCTCATTCACCTGGATTATTTTATGAATCACTTCACAGGCTTTTTTCTTGCATTCCTTTCCATTTGTCTTCATTCTATCCAGGGCCAGGATTCAAATTCAACTATGAACTCCCTGCCATCAATCAGGAATATTCTTTCTACTCCCTATCTCTTGGGCTTGTCCAAGTCAACACCCCAGCTTAAGCCTCTCTTTCCTCATGCTGGTGCCTCACTATCAACTCAGCCTCAGCACAGACAACACACAGGTCTTATTTATCCCACCATTGCTTCAGTCTCCTTTCCACTACTGCAAGTCCTGAACTCAACTAAGCATTAACCCTCAAACCTAGGTTCTTGACAGGTCCCAGAAATACCCTGCTGTTGAGAGCCTAGCAACGCCCATCACATCACTAAGATATCCCTCTGGCAGCTGAAATTTTATCACATGACCACAGAAGTTCACACCTAAAACAGTGAAGCAATCTTCTTCATCTTTAAAGATCCAGAATTGATCCTTATGAACATTCCTCTCTCAACAGCTTTTTTTAGCCTATGGCGAGACCACACAAGTCCTTCCCCATCTCACTTCTTGAGCAGCATCCACTTCACTCCCCACTTCAAGACCCTCACTGGTCAAGGTTCTCATTCTAAAATTACTAATCAGGATGTAGATGAGGTTAAAGTTCTGATAAACTGTTATCTTTTCACCTCTGAACTTCTCTTCCCTTGCCCTTGTGGTTAGGAGAGCTCCCTGAAGCAGCACCCTCTTTCAAAAACCTCCTACATGTTTTTTTCCTATTTCTCATTAAAAACAAAGTAACAAAATTACCAGATATCTGTCACATGTACACTACTACACTAAAATTCACTTCACTGATGCCAAACACTCTCCTATGCCACCACAGATGTCATGAGTCTTCTCCTGTCCTTAAATCATTAAGCATTCTGGGTCAGGAAACCCCTCATAACCACTGAACTCCAGGATGACTAATACAGACATGGAACTTCAATAGCCTGTTACTTAGAAATGTGACTAAAACAATTTTCTACCGTACAGTGCCTATGGAAAACCAGCATCATACCAGCAATAAGCCTACTCAAAAGTATTTTTGTCTTTTTCAAGGGTTCTCAACCTCTTTAAAAAAGAATCCAAATGCTATGTTGTATACTGCTATTACAGAAGTTTTAACTGCTAATCAAGTACTCAAGATGCCTACTATTGATCATTTCAATCTGTTATTTCTAAGTTGGCTTCTAGTATTTACAGATCAGATTATCCCAGGCTACTAAGAAGACACCATTCCATACTCTATGTCACCCTACAATTACAAAATTAAGTTCATGGCACTAGAGATTTTCTGTCATATGGCTTTATAAGACCTAGTAGAGCAATTTTCAAGCTAATGGATGCCTACATGAATTTTTGCAATATAAACAATTATTTAAAAACAAGTGGTTTTCACTCAAAATATAATTAAAGAAGCATTTTCATTAATTGTGTCACCTTAAAATGATATTTCCCTAAACTGTTCACAACCAAACCAAAAAATACTCCACAAAACCCCAAAAACACTATCCTATAATCCCAGCCATAAATTATCCACTTCTTTTAAATAATAGTTGTGAATAGTAATTCCTTTAAAGTTACTTGTCTCATGTTTCTGTTTACGTTCTCACTGTATGTGGTTCTGACACTGTGCAGTTTAGCCTGTCCCACTGTACATACGAGCAAGTTTAATCAAAGCACTCCTCGTGAGGCAGCAGCACGAGTGTGCCACATGCTGCAAACAACAAAGCAACAACGTGCTCTGGCTGCCCCCCAAAACTGCTGCAGTACATTCCTTCTATTCCATCCCAACACTGCATAAACCTATGGACTGGAACTCAAGCTTAGGCATGGAGTTTTTACAGGAAAAAAAAAAAAGCTTTTTCATTCAGGTAACACTGACTGCAAAAGAGCCATAAGCCTCACCTCAAAGTTTGAGTGCCCATGTGATGCCCATTCAAAGGCAATGCAGGATTTGCACATTACATTCCTTGGTTATTACTTTTTAATTTCAAACACTTCCCCCCCGTCCAAGTAAGTTTTTACGGAACAGCCCAGAAAGACAACTCCTTATACTACTCTGAAAAACAACAACAAAAAATCCACTACTGGAGAATCATCAGTTTTTAATCCTAATACACACAGACAACTCAGCATCAGAGCCACACTCCAAAAACAAGTCATTTAATTTAAAAAAAACCCCAAAATCAGGGTCCTTCATGCAATATAACTACAATGTTAACAAAAGTTAGCATATTTCATTTTACTACACTGGAAGTATTTAACAGTAAGAAAACAAAACTATTTTTCCAGAGAATTATTTGACTTAGAGGTTTAAACAATAAATGTAGCATTAAAATCGTGAACTACAAACAATTTCTTCACTCTCCTTAAAATGGTACTTTTTCTACTGCTCTGATCACTGTTTTTAAAATAATCCACAGTTGTTTTGTCAACATTTTAACAGACATCTGAAAAGGATAAAACTAATGTCACAAACATGACAACACTTTTGACACTCCTGTAATAATCAATAAACACAAGGAAATGGAACCCAAATATTTGGATGAGTAAACTAACAGAAACGTGAAAAAACTTAATTGCTAACGAGAACACAGAGTAATAGCTATAGCAAACTTTTAAAGCATTTATTCCCTTCTTTCAAGTCCAACCTCTAACATAGTACACTCCAGGAATCATAACAAACAAGATTAGCTTCCCTAAAGAACATTTAATTGGGAAATTCTATATCAGCCACAAGACGCCTTCATCAGGCGAGAAACCAAACAAAAACTTCGATTTATTTTTTGACAAACAAGAGTGAGGAATTGGAAACACTACTGCAGCCAAACAAAACAACAAAATACCATAATGCTACCTTCTCCACGAGAACAAAAGCATCAACCACCAACTCCACCCCACCCCCAAGCAGGCTGTTGCTCTCTAACCACAGAGCCAATGCTGTAGACAATGTAATCCCACAGGGAAGACAGAAGGTCACAGACACAGTGTGAAATCTTAAAATAAGGTCCACGTCCTAGAAAGACCTACAAGTACTTTAACGAGACAAAATTTCTTTTGGAACAAACAGGTGGAGTATAGAAACAGCCTGTTCTTCTCCTGACTGTCTCGTCCCTCAACACATAGAGGGAGGTCACGTGCTCAGTGTAGTCCAAAATTAAGGATACGGCACTTCAAATAAGCAGCAGCAATCAAGATGTGGCGAGGATGGCAACGTGCAATGTAACACTGCAGGTGCGATTGCGTACTGTACACCAGCAGTGGATCTGTTATTATTCATCAGCTGTAGGTGGCTAAGAGGGTGTCACTTATTACAGTGACACATGCTGCAGCTGGCTAGCCATGATTAAGTATTACCCAGTGTGGTTGAAAGGGATGGAGACTACCATTCATTATGATCCAGCGTGGCTTAGTGGCGTGGGGAGGCTGCTACCCTTCCCTGCACCGCAGCATTTGAAGGAAGGCAACTAAAACTCAACAAAGCCCTGGGAATGGTGTGCATAGAGCGGAGAAAGCGAACCTCGGTCGCCCAGCCTGACGGAGCGGGTGTCCTGCTAGCAGGGGCGGAGAGCCCGCCCGCGCTCGGCGAGACGAGGAGCGCTCCGCCGCCAAGTGACAGCGCCGGGCCGGGCCCCGGCCGGCCCCGCCGTGCGAGAGGCGCTGGGGCACCGCGCTCAACTTCAAACCACAGCAGCAAAAGCCTTTGTCCGAGCGCTCCCGGTCCGTGGCCGGGGGAGCCTGGAGGACCCCCGCCTGTGGCGGGACGAGCCGGGGCAACCGAGAAGGGAGAACAGCCCGTGCCAGCCCCAGGTCCCCTCCCAGATGGGCTCCGCCGCTCCCTTGGGAGCCCTCAGAGCGGGACCCGCTCCGAAGCAGCCGGGATGAGCACTGACCCTGCACAGAGTCCCGACCGGCGTGTCCGTGCCGGAGAGAAGGAAAGCAAAGTGAGCGCCCAGACCCGCCGGGACCCCCGCGCCGCGGGGCGGCCGGAGAGCGCGGCCGCTGTCGGGCCGGCACCCGGGGCGCCTCCTCCGTGCGCCCACCCGGCGGGACCCCAGCCCCGCGAGGTTTGCGTCGCGGGGCCCGCCCGCGGGCCGTCCGGAGGGCAGCCCCCCGTGCCCCCGAGCGGCGGCCGAGCAGCGGGTGGGCGGGCGCGGCGCGGCCTCACCCAGGCAGCCCCGGGCGGCGGCGGTTCAGGCGGGCGCCGCGAACGCCCCGCACTCACCCTGTCACAACAGGCGCCATCTTCCACAAACTCTCGCCAAAACTCCTACTCTCGCGAGAGCGCCCCCCTCCCCACGGCCCAGAGCGCGCGTGCGCGGGTCCGCGAGACACGCGCGGGGCGGGAGGGGGGGGGCGGTGCGCACCGCCCACTCAGCGCCCGGGCTTCTCCCTTCAGACACAACAGCCCGGGCGTGGGAACCGCGCCGCTCTCGCGAGAGCCTGGCGCCAGCCGGCATGCGGAGAGCGGCGCGAGTCTCGCGAGAGGGGAGCGCGCTCAGGGGAAACCGAGGGATTCCCTCTGCCCACTCGCGCGTCTCGCCGCCGCCGCCGGCGCGAGGAGGGGCGGACGGGGAGGAACCATTTGGGGCGCGGAGGGAGGGGAGGGGCGGGGCAGGGCGGCCGCTAGCGCGTGGGGATCGGCCCACGGCCGCCGCCGCCTCCTTCCCCCACCCCCGCGGGAAGCGCGCGTGGGGCCGCGCGCCTCGTGCTGCCCGCGGGCCCGGCACGTGCGCGGCCCGGAGACACCCGCGGCGGTGCGGGGGCTGAGGGGGCCATTGGCGCCGAGCTGGGAACCGGGACAGGGCGGAAAGAACTCTTTGTCAGACGGTGAATAAAAAGAGCAGGAGGCTGGGATTTGGAAGCACAGCCCTTAGAAAGACCTCATAGGTTCCTTACATGGAATTGTTAACATAATTTCTTTTTAGAATTCGGTTTTACATTAAAAGCCTGGTTTCATAATTTTTGTTTTCATCCGCAGCTGAAGTGCGTAAGATGCGTTTGTTTAGCAAACAGAAACAGTGGAGTCTGGCAGAGCCCCAACCAGCTGAGCGAACCCTGTGGCGACAGACGGCTGAGTGTGGGCACGGGGACAAGAGGTATCACAACACGGAGTTGCCGCTCCGGCGTTTTGATACGGCAGAAAAAGAAGACCCCGATTTTGGATTCATTTAACAACATTACCCTTTCAGGATGCGGGTCTGATTGTCCATTAGGAGACCAAATTTGAACGCTAATACTTTTACATTAAGAATTCTGTCTGTTAGACTTCCTTTATGTGTTTAGTATAATGTATCAGTCTAACTTGGGGACAAATGCTACATTGATTTAAAGATTTCTGAGATTCCAAATCCTGCATCTTTTTTATTACTTCAGCTCTGTACCTCTGCTGTCTTCCAAATTATGGAAAAAGATAACATTTCAGTAATCCAATGAATAAAATTTTGGATTTCTCGCCCACTCATGTACTTCATTGCTAATGCTAATTCAATGAATAATGTCTCATAAGTAAAACCATGTTTTAAGAGATTCCTTGGTGACAAAGTTTTCTGTACATCTCACTGTACAAACAGCTATTGTCTCCTGTCATTAAGGGACTTTCCCCGTCCTGATTTCCCCCTCCTCATTAGATACAAGAGGACTTTGATTGGCTCCCTTGTAGGCACAGTTCTCGGCAAAAGCACAATGCATACTGGAAATCCTCTGTATTGTTTGCAAAGAGCAACTCATAATCCCTTTGGAAATCTCTTCCTAAAAACATCTCTCTCTCTTTTTTTTTTTTCCTCTCCCAAGGCTAAAGAATGATCTCAGCTCATGCTAACTCCATTCCATTAAGAATAGTTTCTGGATGCTTGCCATGGACTGTCTCTAGATGGTTATTTTATGGGGCCCCTCTTTTAGTGTGCTTTGAATCAAACTGGAAAATCTAAAAATACAGCACACAATCTGCAGTGTCTAGCCTCTTTTAATAGTTTACAATGAAGGCATTTTGATTAATAACCAGATTAATTGGATACTGGAGCAGGTATATTATTTTGAAAAATTAGTAATCGTAGAAACCATTGTAGTCCTTTTCATCCCTGGCAGCAGTACATTATAATACAAATAACCACTGATTTTATTTTTTAAAATTATAAATGATCTGCAGTTCAAAAGGCCAGGAATACTATTCAAATCAAAAACAATAGCTTGAACTTCATATGAGTAGCTGGTGGAAGATAATAAGCCACTAAGGGTTTTTTAATATTGTTTATGCATTGAATTTTCTTGTTGCTGCTAAAAGTTTGTATTTCACATAGAGCGTGAAATATTCCTATTGACTTTATTGGAAACTGAAAGCATCCACTACCTCAGGGAACTAGACCTCACTCTCTGGCCTGTAGTGAATGTAAGCCCTTCCAGACCTGAGGTAGAAAAATTTAAATACCAGGTTTGCACCATGTAAATTTTTTGTGTTTGCTATGCAAATCGGTAGTTTGACTTTTCTATTTAAGCTCAGCTGAGGTTGGCAAAAGGGTTCTGAATCAGGCCTGTCACTTCAGAGACAATTTGGAGAAGCACAGCTTGGAGGCACCTTTGAAGGATGTGATTTCCACAAGTGTTGGGCCTCGCCTGTGTTCCAAGCAGATGCTCTGCCAGTTGATTCTAGCTGGGTGCTCAGAATCATTAGTCACCTTTGAAAATAGAAGACTGTTAAAGCAGGAAATCCAGTTTACTCTCACTTGTCAACTGGGGAACAGCACCAAACCGCCTCAAATTGGATTCACCAACACGAGTGTATGTGAACAGAGCCACTTGGCCAATGCTTCATCTCAGCAGCTTCATCTTGGGAATCCATACAGTTCCCTTGTCCTCTCAGTCTTGCTTTGTGTGGAAAGAGGAGGAAAGACGAGACTAGGATGAGCCCATGGAATCGTTAGGGATCAGGCCCTCTGTGTGAGCAGTGGGGATGTCTTTTGGCCTGGGGTGTTGTCCCACCAGTGGTACTGCAGGATCTGCTGGCCAGTAGTGCTCAAGCAGCCCAGCTTTGGAGGAGAAGGGCAGGCAGGAGCAGGGAGCATGGGATGCAAGCTGTGATAACCAGGCCAAAGATTTCAACAGCTTGTTTGACCAGTCCAGACCAAACTTTCTCCAGCTCAGCCTTGGCTCTGGGTTTGCCCTAAGCTCATTCCTTTGGGCACAGCACTAGCTAATTAATATGTTTCTCATTTGGCAACTACTTCCCACCTCGCTGGTTTGGAGAAAGATGAGAAAAGCCCTGCACACTTCTGTATAGAAGCAATCCCAAGTTTCTTATGTGCTTAGTACAAGCATGTGAGAGATAGGCAAGGGGACAAGAGACTCCATTTCAGATCAGCCTGTCTTACAAAAAACATCTCACAGTGTGTCCTGTAAAATCCCAGCTATTTTAAAACCCAGTGACCTTAAAAAGCATTGTAGGTAGTGAGAACCACAGTTATCTGGATCTTCATTATAAGGAGCAGGTTTATCTTGAGATGTTGCAGTTTGTAGGTGGTGTAAATCACACATTCTAGTGGTAGGTACTGTGATACAACCCTGCTGGAATTTCAGAAGCACAGGATGTACAGTGTGGTTCAACCACATGTCTAGGAAAGCAAATAAACAGGCACTTGCCCACAGAACATCTCTTAGATCTGAACTGTGGTGCATGTGCTAACAAAAGTTATCGCTTAAGCTGTTAGCCAGCCAGCTCAGTGTCAGGAGTGTCTGCTCTTTGAAATGGATGCTGATGTTCAACACAGCTCAGAGAACTTGCAATATTGTCTAAAGGATGACAAGGAAAAAGAATAGGCAAGTTAGCAGTCTGCCGCAGGAGCATTGTTAAATAGTTTTTGTTCATGTGTCATAGTCTCAAAGAGGATGGTAGAGCAAAGAAAAAATGTGAATCTGTGTCTTAATGCAGGCTCAGGTATAGATATACCTTGGTGTGGGAGTCCCCAGAGGCTACAGTCAAACTTGGGCCTCGGTATGGTGTTGCCTTGAAAGCAAGAGTGCTCTTTTAGTGTAAAGACAAGAAGCAAGGAGTATAGGAAACATTAGGAAGGAAGAGGGGGAGGCAAGATGAGGTTAACAGTAATAACATTGTGTGGTTATGTAGGTTAACAGTGTGAACAGCTTGATAATTTACTTTTATAACCTCTTATTTTTAAATACTTGTCTAGAACACCCTGTTAAGACACTTTGCATTGTATTAAATTTTGCTCCTCACCTTACCCCAGAATAGTATCTTCCACTATTCTATAAATAGTTATTTTCCACTGGGTGAATTTTTTTGTCAGTTTGCATGTAAACTACCCATTATCCCTCCTTAGTTTTACTGGGTTCTTCAAAGAGCCCACCTCTGAACCTCTCCTACACAGCATTCCTCCACTCGTGCACGTGATTCCTGTCCACCAGTTAAGTGTGGCACCAGGTTATTCCCTTAGCCCTGCCCTCCATACACAGCCCTCTGCAGGGATGGCTGGTGCCATCAGCCCTCTTGTCCTCAGGGTGCCTCTGCAGGTACCACCAGACTTCAGTGACTCATCCAGAGGTTAGAATGCCCTGGGGGCTGGTAGAGCCAGCCTGCCACACACCAGGCAGTGGCAGCCCCTGCACCCCAGCATTCACAGGAAGCAGCAGGGCAGGGGTTCCTCAGGCCTCACCTTGGTGCTGCCAGCATCGTGGTTGCTGTGCTGCCCTGACCTTCTGCCATGGCTAGTGTGTGCATGCACCAAACCAGTTCTAAGATCAAACCACAGGATGCAGGACCACAAAGTCATTCATTACAAGGAGTGCAGCAGGATAAACTAAAAATCTCCATGTTTCCAAAACATACAGGAGAAGATACAGCTTCTTTTCAGTCTCTCTGATCTCTGTAGGACTGACTCTGAGCTGAAGACACCTAAGGAAGTTATTTGCATCCTATTGAAATCAAGAAAACGGGGGAGATTGAACTAGTTGATTAGACAGTGAATTATCCCAAATAATTAGCAAAGCAAAAGGAACATTTAAACATTATATGACTCCAGATATTTTATTGATTTTATTCATATACAAATACAAATTGATTTTGTAATGCTACAGTTCTGAATTAGTGTGAATACAGATGTCTTTCTGCAGGAGAACATTAAAAAATATTAACATTTTAACACAGAGGTGTATGGGAACTGAACTGGCTGGGATGAGTAGTGGTTTAGGCTTGGTGGCTTATGCAGGAGACTTCAACCTGAGACCATGGGAGGCAGGATACTGAAAGGATGGAAGTTAGTATGCTAATAGGATGATTCCATAATAGGCCATGTTTCTGGTTCTGGTTCTCAGTTGTTTTGGGACCTGTCTCATATAAAGTCATGTTCCTGTTCCGCTTTGGGGATTGGACCCCTGCCCTCAGATACCCCTGTATATTGCTAAGTTCACCACGCCCCTGGGTCTTTGGATGTTGCCCCTCAGATCCTGCGGTTTCAGAGGTTTGTTATTTTTTCTATTAAAGTTCTTTATTTTTCAGGCAGCTCCATTGTTCCCATCCCTCAATTTTTGCCACCCTCGCCTGGCCGGACCTGACTCGGGGTCACAGTGGGCCGGACTGTGACGGAGGTGCTGTTGCAGTCCTGATGTGTGTTAATTCACTATCTACACTCACACCCAAGCCTATAATTTAGTGATTGAGCTAGGGCTGATTTTTTCATCTTGTCTGGTCTCTCATTCATTTGGTTCTTTGAGAAAATATCTGCTGACAGACTTCACCTCTACCTGTAAGTAAAGTGTGTTTTTTGAAAACAAGAATGAAAACCTATTTGATTCTACAAAACAAGAGAAATACACACTCTTAATTATATACATTTTTCTTACAGGGAATATGTAACAGAACAATTCTTAAGGAAATTTCATACTAACTATAACAAGGTACAAAAAAAGAATTCATCAGCCTACTACAAAAGAAAAAAGTCTGCACATGACATCTTGATAAAACTATCACTAAACACCCATCTGCCATTGTAAACCATCCCATTTTTCCTATGTATTAGAAAAGTCTTTGTCCCAGCAATGACCATACACTACATCAAATAGCAGGAAATACGGACAGAAATCTTTAAACTATAATTCTACATACAAATATGTGTACACAGGAATTCTGTCTATGGCTAGAGAGAGGAGTTATGAAATTAATTGATTGACAGGTATAAAGCTGTCTCTCTTTGGAGAATTTAGTGACAGATAAACCTCATTCTGGTCCTGTATAGAGAAGTTAAAGTAATTTTGTGCATTTAGTAGCTTCCAGAGTGTCTGTGGCCATGGGCTATAAAGATAATTTTTGGTTTGGCGCTCTTTATTTAAATCATTGAGGAAGTTATACAGTCTTGAAACAGAAGATAGTCAAAAGGCATCATCAAAGAACATGTAATCCTAAAAAATAGTTAACTTGTAATACTGCCATGTTGATATCTATTTGGGTTACAAAATTCTTGTTGTTGTGGACTTAATCTATCTTTCATACCACTACCATTTTGCTGTTCCACAGACCATTTTCCATAATCCTCCTCCCGAAAACAGATGGACTATTTCTGACCAGAATTATTGAAAATAAATTTCATACAAATTGCCTGAGAATACTGTTCAGACCCAGAGTGACTGACACCTTTTGAATTTTTTTCCTCTTAGGGAATTACACATGACCTTTCAATGCTAAAGTTCATTAGTGCTTGGATATCATATTGGTGAGCATCATATAAATGAGTGGATGAACAGATAAGTCATAACTAAAGTAATGAGCTTATAACTGTTTGGAGGTAACTGAAGACGTGTCATGAATGATAATTACTTAAAGAATTTCTCTATGATTTTATTTACTGTCATTCTTGGTTCAGGATTCACTCTCTCTTCTATAATTTTAACAAATGGTGTTTCATTTTTAATGTTCTAGACAGCCATATCTTTTTCTAGAAATGTAGATATCCAGACATTCTTATTACTCATGGTTTCATTATCAGTTTGTTTTTCTCCTCATTACTGGCACTGACCTTGCCAAGAGCTAAGCACATGCATAATTTTACTGGTGCGATTAGACTCATTAAAGCTAATGGGATTAGTTAAGAAAGTAAAGCTACTTCTGTTTAAATGTTTGTTGTGTGAGGTAGTACTGCTAGAATCAAGATGAGGAAAGTCTGGAAGGAATTCAAACTGAATAATCATTTTCATTACATGTCAGACAAGAGAAATTCAAAGATTTTTCTCTTGACCCAACCCTGATGCATGATGAACCCAAGGCAGTTTTACATTGGAGGTGAGCAGGGATTTCCTAACACTGCTTTTTCTTCAAAAGATGGGGGATTGTAAAGAATTAAGCTGGTCTCAGCAAAGTTCATAAGGTCATTTCTCAAGTCTATGATGAAATTTCTAAATTAAAGATAATGAGACATCTCATCCACCAGCCCAGCAACAGAGGCTGAGTATAACCTGATAGCAGTGTTGTGATGCTGTGCCCTGGGAGACTCTGGGTCCCGCCAGCGATATTTCATTAGTGTGCGGAGATTGAGAGAGGCAAACCCAGAAGAGGTTTCTTCTTTCTGCACAGAAATAGGGAGATTGCACTGAATTAAACGTTTCCTCTCGCAGAGGAATGATCTCACAGTTAGAACATGGGCTTATAGCTTGGGGGTCTTGTGTATAAAATCCCCAAGAGGTATTTTATGCCAGTGTAAAGCGGGGGAAAAGTCTAAAGGATTTCTTGCTATTACTCCTACCCTGCCTTTGTTCCTCATTTCGAGTGCTGCAAGTCTGCTATTTTTTGACCTGCCAGCTGAAAGCCTCCCAGAAGCATTATAGCAGGAAGAAATACAATGTTTAGAGTGCACCTGGTTTTCAACCCCTTTGACAGCCATCTCAGCTAGGGCTTGAGAGGGGAGGAGCATGGAGCAGTTGCTCCATCCATCCCAAGGAACTTCCCTTCTGGACCATCAGGACAATTTAATGGAGACTGGTAACACAGGCCAGACATAAAGTGGGTGATATTAACTCCATCATGCTCTCATTTGTCATTTCTGACCTCTGATGAGCTGCCTCATATACAGTGAATTTTAAAAAAAATCTGGCCTCTTACAGAATCAAATGCAAACTGCTCTGCTATAATTTTGAAACAGTAAATGCCCCATGGCCTTGGAGAAAATATCACTTGTGGGCTTTCACCCATTTTATACCTTCCTGTCAAAACAAACACTTATTTTGGTCTCTGACAAATACAAATGACAAGTAAAATTTATTTAAGCTACAGAAAGGCTGTTTCTCGTCTAAAAGTTAAAATTCTTAGTTAGTACTGACTCCTGTACTCTTGTCTTTATCTTTGCAGAGGTTAAAAACCAGCAAGTCCATCACTGCAAAGTCTAATATCAGGGGTGGTAGATATATTTAATTATTACTTTTCTCTAGGAAAGCAAATGATCTATGCCCCAGTGCTCACTATTTTATTAACATTGGAAAGAGCCATGTGGTGTTCATACAGTGTTTAATCTCCATGGAGTCTCAGAGCCCAAGGTTTTCTGATTACTGGCAGAGGAGAAGGACTGGAGTGACAGTTAGGGGTGCGCTGGTCCCTACTGTATATACAGCTGTTGCTGCACAGGGGAGGGAAACGCAGGGTCTGGCTGTCTGTTCCAAACAAAAAGAAATGGCACATGCTATTACTTCCAGATCATTGCAGTCCCTGCACCACCATCTGCTGGGGGTCAGAGCAGTTGTCCGGGTCGGCGTCAGTCATGCACAAACTCAATGCCTTCCACCGAGCTGTGCCCAGCAGTACATATTTACAAGAACAATAATGCGAACCTGCTCCCTGGACACAGGCACCACAATGCTCCATCACATTGGGAACAAAGAGGCACAACGAAAGTTGATATGCATTACAAAGGAGGTTCTCGGGGATCACAGCTTTGTGATTTCAGGCAGTAACACAAATTGGAGGGAAGAAAAACTGTCACCAATAAGCCCAGACCTGGTGATCATTGTATTTGTAATTGGCGCAGCATTGCTGAAAGGGTGCCTGGGTCTCTGTGTTTCCCCTTTTCCTATTGGCAAAGTCTTCTGTAGAAAATAGTTAAATGGAAAAAGCTGTGATGATAAATATTGAAAACTTGGACATGTTTTTCTGTAACAGCAGCAAGATAATCTTTGCCACTTACCCCAGCTTGTCCATACACATCTCTTTTTCTGGGGCTTATGCCATGTGCTGGAGTGAGACGTGGAGAGCCCTGACTGACGTAAACTGAACAGTTCCTGGAAATTGGATGAGTACAACTGTGTCACTGTGATGTTGAAACCAAATGAGCAGTTTTAGCATCTCTTCGGCCTAACAACAGCTAGTGAGTAATTCATTTCTCCTGCTAAAAATGGCTGCTTTGCCACCACTGGAGTGACACATCAGGCGTTACTGTTGGGTAACAAATGCTGCCCAAACCTTTCACTTAGCGCTGTCCTGCACCCTTGGCTGAACACACACATACAGGCATGACACTCTTGGTGCCTAGAGCTCGAGGTGGCTTTGCTGGCAGTATGTTAGGGCACAGAGGTAAAAAGCACAACCCTTTTATTAGGTCTGGGCTAGCTTGCTGCAGAGCTACATCCAGTGTTTTGGTGCTGCATCAAAATGGAAGCAGGGGAGTAATGGAGCTCAGTGCAGAGGCGTCTGCATTCAGCTGAGTTTATCAGCTTGGTCTCAGCATCAGCACTGTTAAAACAGGCAGCAGTGCCAGCATGGGGTGAGAGAAATGGGCAGCAGTTCTGGAAAGCTATGAAAAGGGCAGGTGGAGCTGCACCCAGAACATTTTTCAAGTGAGGCTCATTGCCAAATAATTAGAAACTATGCTGTGTGAGCAAAAACACACGAAGGACTGCTGTAGTCCCTGCCTCACATTGCTACAGTGTCTGTCACAGCACTACCACATACATAATCTGTGACATTTCATCTGATAATTAGTGGTTTTGGCACAAGTAAGCACACTCTTGTTAGGTCCTATCCTCAGTTGCTTTTTACTAAGCATCACTCATCATTTTTGCATAAAACCTCTCCAGTCCATGTAATGTTTGACAGCCTTCTTGGATGATTTGCCTCAAACATTAGATGGAAGAGGAGACCTCCAGGTAGCTGCACACACATGTCTTCCAGACTCCACCTTCCTGGCCTCACTGGCACGAGGACACCCCAGCTGCTGGAGCCGCAGAGCTGGTTCTGGAGCCTGCGAGGGCATGCAGAGCAGCCTTTGCTTGTTTCCTTGGAGAGCCTCACCAGCTCAGTTACATATTTGTACTTGAAGGACACTTCCCCTGAGCCATTCCACACAGAGCTGAACTGCACAGGTTTGTACTGCAGTTAGGCAGGCTTTCAGCAGTGAGTCAGAACTTCAAAAAAATACTTTTTTTTTTACCATTTGGTCCTGTTGAACTGTGTTTGAAGTAAAAGTTGCAGAAGAGTAGTCAATGTATAGCTTAGATCCATTTACATAAGTAAAATATATGCAAAGTGTAAATAATATTGTATCTCTAATTTTGGGGAGGAAAAGGCAAGGGTTGGGAAGCTGAAAGAGTGGCTCTGTGAGGATATTAGTAACAAAATGAAAGGACAGAAAGCCTTCATCCTGTAGGCAATTAATGTACATCTGCTCCAAATGTGTGGGGACTGAAAATCATTTCCATTAGCAGTCCAATAGAAGTGGTTGTCGTGTATGTCCAGTCCACCATAGAGAGGTACTACATTGTGGAAATCATCTCCTTTCAGTGTGTCTTCTTGCACCCATGCTGGAGGCTTTATTGTTAGATTAGTGTAGGGAATAGACTGTGTTTCCCAGTCATCCTTCTGAACACAGTTCAGGGAGATGAGCTGTTGGAAAAATCTAGCTCAGAATAGCAGTTTAGCTTTTTGTATTGACTCTTTTATTTTGTTAATATTACCCTTTATCTCCCAGGTTGTAGATATGTTCTCATAAAAAGTAATTCTGCGTGTTACCATATCTCTGGGCAACATAAATTCAGCCCAGATGAAGCACAACGTGTTGAGTCACACAGCACACAATATATACACATCGTGGCTCTTCATGCCAGCTTTATTCTTTATGCTGCATCAATGACAACTATGGGAGAAAAAAGTGATGTTTGATCAAACTCAAATTGCACAGAGGGAAGATTTGGCTTTTTTGAACGAATTTAATCCTTTACCTTCAGCTGTGCCAATCAAATACATTCCATCAAGAGACAGTGACATTTTTGATCTGGGATTAACTGTTGTAACTTTGGTTTTACTGCCTGGTAGAGTCTTGGCCTGATTTTTACCCCCAGACCACTTATATGCTGTTCCTTAACATATCTTCCTTGAGCTCATTTTCAAATCTACTAACTTGTCTTTTTCCTATCTGTTCTCTGAATTCTGTCTGCAGTAATGTCTGCCAGTTTCTAATGTGTAATGGACAGATAAATGACCATTAGGAAATAATGGATTCATAAAATACAATTATGTTTTTTATGAAAGCAATGCTTTAGTGATGTACAGCTGGCCTAGGGCGTCTATATGGTTATCATGGACTTTTGTTGCTTTTGTATTCCATCCTTTCTTGCTGCTTACTCTGCCCACTTACAGATTGTATTTTAGCCCCTTGAATTTGCCTCATTGAAGAAGTCTTTGCAGTGGTATTTCCTAAGCATGATAGAGGAGGTTCCTCAAACATATTGGAGATACTTAAAACTTCATGAAGGAGAAAAAGCTTTTAATATTTAAATATGTTCCCATTGTTTATGGTGGGGTTTTGGGGTTTTTTTGTGTGGGTTNTTGTTGTAGAAATCTTCTAAAAGGAATATTCAAAGGATTGTAATAATAAATAAATTTCCTAATAAACGTAGGAAACTTTTGTCTTGTCCCTTATGTTGCCTACAAATGCAGCTGTTATTACTCTGTTTTTACTCGCACATTTTAAGCCATTGCACTGTGTTAGTGACTGAGTAGCACTTCACTGAGCAATAGAACTGTGTTCACTCAGCTCAAATACTGCTGCAAAAGTAGCACAAGAGAAATATGTCTTTAAGATTCTACAGAAACTCTGGCTAAGATGCAGTAGTGGACTGGAAAAAGATGTGGCAGAGAGGGAAATCACAGAAGTTGAGGAAAAATTGGTAGAAAGGCAAAGGGAGAGAGAACTGTTGCTTTGGTAAATAGAGAGAGGGGTGGCTGAGCAGAGAGAATCAAATTGCTCCCCATCTCTGTTCTGGCACTTGCAGATCTATTGAAAACAGGCCAGAAGGACATGCTGAATTTGTTGCTCCCGTGTGCCAGCCTTTTCTGCAGCAGCAAGAGAAACCAATCAGTGCTGCTTCAAAAGCAGCTGGAAACTGAGAAATCCCTGGTCCCCCGCTGCCTGGCAAGCAGCAGTACAGGGTCTTCTCAGTTTCCAGCCACTACAGAGGCTCCATTGACAAAATGTGTGCGGCATTTGAGGGAGCACAATGTGACAATGAAAGAACCTGAGGGAGACAAAACAAGGAAGGGGGAGAAAGGAAGAAAGGGGGGAGAATTAAATGGGAATGAAGGAGCAACTGAAGACAGGAGGACAAAAATCAAAAGAAAAATATGCTAATCACTGCAAAAGGGGCAATAAAAATAAATCATCCTTCTCATATTTGACACCTCTGCGCACTGCTTTATCAAAGAGCACAGTTGTGATAGGAAGACTAGAGAAAAAGATGTAAACTTTACTAATGTTTGCTTTCATTGCCTCTCTGAGATACAGATGCTTAATTTAGTCCCCTACTTTCACAAATACTGTTGTGAAGTACAGGGTGACTGGAAGATGCCAGATACCACACAGGGGACCACATGGCACTGTGAATGGGACAGCTCCTACCCTCATCCTCTGTTTCTGAGAGAAGCAGAAAGCTTTAAAGAGCCCTGTAAGTCAGGAGAATGGTGCCTTACTGTTGCTCAGAACGACCTGGAGAGAAAACAAATGCTGCCCAAAATAAAGCAAAGCAGCTGGCCCATTTTCTCCTTTCCCTTGTACTTCATTGCATCAGCTATGAGAATGTGTAGCAGAGTGGACACCAGAGTATCACCAATAGCTCAGAGCCAAGAAGCATGGCTAGGTTTTATTTCTTTTACCTCTGTCTGCCTGGTCATAAGGTAGGACATCCAAGAGGGGTACCAAGAGCTCAGGGGATGTACCAGTGGTACATTAATCTCCCAGCTGTTCCCACTTTTTGCTGCTTGTTCAGGATGAAGGGAGATCTGGGAGTCCCAGAACCAAAAATAGTTACAAAGCAACTAAACTGGAAGGGGCTTCCCAGATGTCCTCACGTGACTCACAGAGTTTTTAGTTCATGGGTCCAGCTCAAGTTCCTTCAAATTAAAATCTGCTGAAACATATGTTGGGTGAACACAGCATCTTCAGCATCAACTTTGTCACTCCAGATAGCTGCTCTTACTTGGAACAACTTGGAACAGTAACATGCAAAAATGAATAGTACTTGGGAGAGAGCACTGGCATCTACAGGTTTTCTGGGAATTCTTCATACTTTCTGAAAGGTCCAAGAAGTGCACCATAAACACTGGGACAGAATATTAGAACTGTTGCTGTTAGTTTCAAGAAGTAATATCAGCCAGGAACCGAGAAGGGGGTAAATTTTGTATTGCCCAAGTTGAAAATAGGTAAACTCAATTTATGTGCATTTGCCTTTGAGCACTGCACTGTGATCATCTTAAATAAGCTTATCTTTTTAAGCAAAGGATAAGCTTATCTTTTTAAGCAAAGGAAGATTTTTGTTCTGGTGACAGGAGTTTTGCAAATAATAAAGCCTTCTTAAAAAATTCTCATTTATCATTGAGGTTTAAAATAAAATGCTTCCATTTGCTCTCTTAGCTTGGCAGTTATTTTCAGTCATGAGTAATTATTACTGTAGTTACTGCTTAGGTTAAAAAAAACCCCAAAACTGATTCTCCAAAGCAAACCTAATTTGAGCATGACCCATGGCCTCTACACAATCCCCAATATTTAGATCAGTGATCAATTTGCCCTTCTCTGTAGGAATAGTAGGCAGTGTAGAACTGATTTTTTGTGATATTGTTATTAATGGGTTCCTGGGTGTTATAATTTTGAAAGAACCTACAGATGCTTTAGCTGTCATAAAATAAGACCACTGTCATGTTTATCTGATCAGGAATCACCCATTGTGTAGTAGTGTAAGAATGAGATATTTTCTTTTTTTTAATTTCATCTGTTTAGTTCATGTATAGCAGATCAAAATTGGTACCATATTTTCAAATTTACTATTTCAGATTTTTTCCTTTAAGTTACTTTAAGGCAAAGGTATCTTGCTTCATCTCTAAATCTTAGCTGTGTTTTTTATCTCATAGGAGGAGGTGATAGCAAGGGCTGTAGAGGAACTACCAGCATGATAAATAAACACATAGAGATACCTCCCAAAATACTGGGTAAAAGCCAATCTAATACTTCTTGAAATTTTTTTCCCTTTTATGTTTGTCTCATGGACTGGCTCTGATTACATTAATGAGTAATTCATCATTACAGAAACAGATCACCATATTGAAGTAGTTAGTGCTGAGAATCAGTATGTTTGTTATAAACATTACAAGGATTTGAACTTCAGGCTACCTTTAACTTGATCCCTTGGATTGGCTCTTCTCACCATGCAAGCTGCCCAAAAGCTGCCCAAAGGCCCACTGGTTGGTTTGGACTCGTAACATCCTCGCTGGAATGCATTTCATGTGCACTGAGCAGAGCTTCTGGGTTAGTTCCTTGCAAAGGGAATTCAGTGCTTCTGTGCACCAAAACTGCTCTGGGAGCTGAGCCAGTGTGCAGTAAATGGGAACAGTCAGGGGGTGGGATTTGTGGCAAAACTGCATTGCTGCTCTGAACCAAAATGGTAAATATATAGGCAATCATACATATTTTTGTGGCTTTGGGAAGGCATTGCGTATTTTTCTCTAGTGTGCAAACCAAGCAATTTTGCATGATAAAACTCAAATGTGTATTGATGTATTTTTCTGGCCAGCAACCTCTGGTAAGTTCTGTGTGTTTGATGATGCAAAGAGAAAGCAAGGTGCACTTAATAATTATGTAAGTAGAGAAATCCTTATATGTGTGCTTTACATGCAACTCAGAACAGTAGATTTTAGTTTATCAGCTGATAAAAATTGTGGCTTTCACATAAAAATTATGAAAAACTGATTTCCTAGCTTCGATTCTCCAAAATGGAGAAAGTGATCGGATTGCCAAATCAGGAAAACAGACTAATTTTCTGTGATCCATGAAGAACGTGTGCTACTTAGGGTTTCATGAGAATGCATAAAGAGAGAAGAAAAAGAAGTCCAAAATCATGTAGGCTTCATTTAAAGCAATGTGCTTGATATCACATAGTATCATGAGATCAGAAGTCAGAACTTTGACTTTGTCAGTGAATTCAGCTTTTGTCAAGTCATAACCATGCAGTTTCCCACCGGAGCAAAGGAATGTTAATATTTTGAAGAGTAGAAGAAAGAGTTCAATACTTAAGAGTTTACCTTTCTGATTTCCAGTTTATTTATTTGAGTGAATCATTATTTTGCTCTTAAAGGCTGCTGAATTTCATTTACTAATGCTGGCTAATGTTTTGCAGTAAATGTTTTAATTTTAATTACTCACATTCATTTGTGTAATTCCAGTTCCTTGGCTGGACTGCTGGAGCTCAGGCAAGTTTTTTCTGCAGCTGCTGGTAGAAGTACAAAATCTAACTTCTGTTAATTCTTGCATATATGTTTTTTGCATTTGGCCTCAACAAATGATCAGGCACATTTTGAGTGAATGGATATTTCCAGAAAGCCAATAGAAAGGAGTGTAAAGTGAGTGGTAAAAAGCATTTGATTGCAAAAAAGAGAATTCCTATAGTAGTGACTCCAGTGGCTTTGTGCTAATTCTCTTGAATTTCTTCCACTGGGGTCTGATCCATAAAGGGATTTGGTTACTTAAAATAGTAGTTGTGTCCTAAAGTTCTTAGTATATGCTATTAGAACTTCATCTCAGCTTCTGTTTAGGCTTAATAGAGTACACCCATGTTCATACCACAGATTATACACACAATCTGCCTTTCAGGTTGCTTTGCTACCTGCCCAAGGGAATGGTGGCACCTGAAATGATGGGCACTGCAGGAAATTCAAGCAAATGTGCTCTACTGCCATCAATATGCCTGAGCTCACTGATAGCCTCCTTATTCTGACCTGGGGGGCTCTTTGCCACCTGTGACTGTGCATTTGTGCATATGCAGAGCTATGTCTGTCAATTTGCAGGTTACTGCTGTGAAGACCTGACAGACACACCAGCTCTGATGCAACATTGCTGGGGCTCTCCAAAGGGCTTTGTTTGGTGTGAGCCCACAAACGGGAAAGATTTCTCATTGTAAAAGGCTGCCATCCACTTTTGTGCAATATGTAGTTTGATCCATATTCTTGCCAATTTTATTTTGAAGATAGTGTCCCAAACTGTACTTTCCCTATCCCCAGATGAGAGGCTAAGTTTGCCCAGAGAGTTGGAAGATGCTGCTTCCCTGGGAGCTGTCAGTCAGCTGTGACTCCAAACTCCTGATATGTCACACCCTGATTAAAACCAGCTTCTAGAATGTCATCTTCACTCATGCCTTGAAATATCATTCTAGTTTAGGAAACTTTCAGACACAGCCATGATCAGCTCCTTTCTGAGAGAAAACAAACCTATATTCACCCTCTGGCCATCCTCTGCCTCTGGGCACGTTATCTCCCTTTGTAGTCCTGGTCCTAGAACAACACAGGTGTGTTTGTCTTCTCATAAGGAGATACTTTTGTAAAGTTTTCCACTTCAGTTTTGCAAAACCAAAAGTATCCTGATGGTCTACAGATAGCTTCAGATCCAGTTTTTAATCTGAACTGGAGGCAGTCCACAAGAACGTTTAGAGGTAAGGTCTCACTCCAGTTTGGTGATGAAACCCCAGGAGTTTCATCTTCAAGGTGTTTCTGATTTTCTTCTTTTAATGAAATGATTTTCTTCTTTTAATGTAAAGTATCTCCCCTTCCACTCCAGGTTTAAGGCAAGAGCTGTAGGAATTACCACAACATCTCTCAAACAGAGGGGTTTTTTTTTTTAATTTTACCAGAATTTAAAAATTACAGTTTGGTCATTCTTATAAAATTTGATCTGTAAAGAAAGCTGGCAGAACTCCCTAGTAATTATTAATGGATCATCTGGTGTATCATGGAGCTCAATACTTCTTACCCTCAACTATTAACCATTACATCCCTATTACAAATGAAAATACAGAGACAGACAGCTCAAGCTTTTACTTTGGCATAATCCAAACAGATTAATTAACAAACAGGGCCAGTACAAATTATACCAGAAGAAAAAAGTCCAAAGCACAAAAATTAGCCAAAAAAAAGAATTACGTAATTTCCTTGTATCTTCCCTAAGGACAAGGAATTGGGGAGTATGAGTCAGTGTCAAGAAATAAAATAAAAACAGCCCAGCTTCCAGCTTTTAATGACTTTTTCTTATTCTTACCTTCTGGAGCAGAGCAGACCGTCAAGAACACTGACAGCAGAAATCTGACAGCCTGACAGGTTTTAAAATAGTAGTGAAAATGTACTTGTGGGTAGTTTGGCTTTCTGGTTTGTGAGAAGATACAGTGACCAAGAAAAGTGGACTTGAATATGGGGCAGCATGGGGTTGTGGATATCCCATCTCCTGCTGCTTGCAGTCAACTACAGTTAAAGTCAGTGTGCTCTACAGCTATTGGTGAAATATTTTCAAAGTTCTCTGTAGTGAGGAGAACACACATTACATGTCTTTTTGGATGCTCAAGCCTCTTTTTTATACCTTTCCTTTCCAGTCTGCAATACAGAGGTGCTGTGAGGATGAAGCAATGGATGGCTTATAACTACTTTCTTAGTAGAGGGACAGCACATTTTAGCTGTGACTTACCACTTTGACGTACCATTTTGCCGTGTACATTCCTTGCCCTCTGTCCAACATCACAGTTTCAAATATTCTGGCAAATAACATTTAATAATGAAACATATTTTCCTGCCTAATAGTGAGAATTATCTGAAATATTAATAAGCTTTCTGCTGTGCCTAAATAGTATTGTTCACTTCTGCTTAAATAAAGATCAGGATAACAAAGGATCAGCTGTTTGAACCAGACGTCCAGTTAACGTCATCATTCACATTTCCTTTAAAATCAAGGGTATTCACAAGGTCAGTGTCTCTAAGGATACTTTGACAGACATAATTCTGTGTTGTTTACATTGGTGAAGAAAACAAAAAAAGGCGACACAACATATTTTTTGGTCACATTCTCCAGTTGCCAGTGATCAAACCTGGTAATTTTCAGAACAACCCTGGAGCATCCCAGGTCTGAGTTTACAAGGCAGAAAGTTTAGTTACCCAGCTCAAGTTTCATTGTCCCCCTGTTCCTGAGGTTTCATTTCAGAAGGAGAAGATTGGGAGTGCACTTTTGCCCATATTTTTAACTTTTTGTTCGGTTGGTTTAGTTTTCACCAGTAATTTCTGGTCTCTTCTGTGTTTTAATGTCATGTTCTGACCCTGCTCCAAATAGGTAGTTTGGAGAGCACAAAAGCATTTAATGGGCTTCAACCAAGTTAAAAATCTGCGTAGAACTGATGGAAGACTTAAGATAAAGTGGAAAAAGCTTATCTGGAAGTCTACACATAATTTTTTAAAATACATTAGATCCACACCTTCCACCCCTCTGCCCCAATATGAATTTGACTGTATCACAATCTCAGTTTTCATTTAAAAATAACTTCCTCTGAAGAGATACTGATGCCCCTACTGGTGCCTGCATGTACAATGTGAAACAATACCTGTGAGTAATGCTGATGTGCATCATGAAGTTCAACAGTGTTCAGGGTTCCCTGAAAACTTTATCAAATTACCCCATGTACCAGGATGAGAAAAATATGAAACCTTATTAAACCCTCCAAAACCTTGGCTTTTGCAGTAGTGATCGCTTTGCCTCTGTCAGCCTATGAGGGGCAAATGGGAATGACCCATGGGATGGGTGTGAGAAGCCAGGACCACGCAATTTTCATGTCACGCTGTACCTTGGGCAGAAGCTTCCAGTCATCTGACCCTGTCCTCAGCATCTGTTTCCCTGAATTGCAAATAGTTCCATTACCATCATGCTGTTTTATGTCCTGTAAATGCAAATTTGCTGTGTGACAGAATGAGTCCTATGTCTGATGGAGATTTCGTCATCCCGTATTGTGTGTGTGCAGGTCCTACGTAAGCCTAAGAAAAACCTTCCGATGTGTACTACTGATTGTTTACATATGTTATCAGAGGGGAAAAAACAACAGGAAAGGAAAGCTGGCAGCTTACACTGCCAATAGACCTGGCAGTGGCTACAATCACATTTAGATCATTTCCAGTCAACAGACTTTTTTTCATTTTTAAAAAAAACCCTTCCTAGAAAGTTGATGCACTGTTCTTTTTACTCTGCTACAGACAGTCCAGAGGAATACCTCATTGGCTCCTATCCTTACAACCAAAGCAGACATCAGGAGATAATTCCAGAGAGAAGATGGAAGGTGTGGTAAGAAAATGTGCTTTATACAAGTTCAAAATATGTAACACTACTTGGAGCTGTGATCATGGTTCTGTATGAGAAAGGTCTTTTAATGATAGTGAAGTCAGGGACTTGTGATGCAAATAGAAATTGATACCACAAGAAGATAAAGTCTGGAACCCGGGCATATTTCTCATCTCTAGGTCAAGCTCTATAATGGGACTAAAAAGTAAGAGCACTGGAGGACTGGGACTCTAGCTGCCTTTGGGAATTGCCTGTAGCAGAGAGAATGGTTCCTTAGCCCACTAAGCTGGAAGAGCTCACTGCTTCTCTGAAACAAAATACTAGAGGGAATAGATACTAAAGCAAGTTTAATTAATGTTAGTGTGTTTAAATCTGTCCTTTTTCAACTGTTCTGCACCCACTCACATGTACATGTGGAAACTTTTTTAGGATGAAATAGAAGTCGCAAACTTACATCAGCATCTCAAGTACTACAATTAAGCTACTCCAGGCCCAAGCCTTGGGAGTCCTATACACTTAATACAAAACTATTCTCATAGGGTTAAGCGTTTAGGGATTGAAAAATGCAGTTTTTGAAAAAGCTGACTCATTTTACAATAGCAGTCTCAATATTGTCTCTGCTTGAAGACATATAACATGAGCAAAAATAAAAGGTAAACTTTAATATCAGCATAAGTATTAGACACTCATATTAGCATCATTCAGAGAGAAAAAACAAAGGAAGTTCAAATGCAAGCAGTCACAGAGATAAGGAGCTTTAGTACGAAGGCCATGTGCTAAGATGCAGTGTTATTGCCATCAACATTTCTGCTGACATCTTATTCATCAGATACACAAAGATGGCAATGAATGCTCCAGAGGAAGTAGGGCAGTGATAAAATCACTACACATACATCAGATTCCAGGTATAAAACTAAAACAGAAGGATTATTTTCTGTATGCCTGTAGAAAAGTGACAAAAGCTGCTTTTGACATCTAAATGAGACACACTGAGGACTAAAGTTAGCTCCCTGGTTTTACTAGGTTTTACTTTCCCTTCTCCAGAGAAGGGAAGACCAAATAGCACCTACCAGATGCTGAAGTATCCCACAGGTTACAGCATACACTCCTTCCCTTTGCCCTCCACTTGGAAATCGTATGTCATAGGATCATGTCAGAAGTTCTGGCTGTTAGGTCACATACTCCAATACAGAAATGTCAATGATACAAGGAAAAACAAAGTAATACTTGTCAGCTGAGATATCAAAGGAAAACCGCAGCTGAAAAGGAAAAAAAACAGATACTGTGCAGTCAGAACTTGGTGGAAGCTATCATCTGCTGTGTTTTCCTTGTGAGAGGGACAAAGATGTTTTCTCCTAAAAACATAGGTAGGGCATTGGTGTGCAAAACTTTTGTACTCCAGACCAACAGAAGTGGAAAAGAAAACAACCTTGAAATAAATGGACTTTCATGTCCAAATCTCCATCCAAAAGACCTAATCCTGGTCTGAGCTACTTCAGATAGCAGCAGTCCTTGGTGCCAGACTCCCAAACATACCCTTATCTGTGAACTTTTTACAGGTTTGGGAGTAGGGTGAAAGGTTGGATGAGGTAATTCTGGTTGAGGTTACCCTGATTCCCCAAGGCAGTTCTGACTTGGAATAATTTTGAGTTTAGTTCTTCTGAAAGAACTGTCTGACTTCTTTCCAGGAGAAGAGTGAAAGTGGACCAACACTATTTTTACAAGAAAACCTTCATCCACCTTGATTTTACACTCATAACTCCTGCAAATGTCAGATAGACTGTGGCTCAGAGCCAGCACATGGCAGTGGCAGCAACGACTTCTTTCCCCTGGTTTCTTTAATTGACCATTTCCCTTACAGATCTGAAAAGAGATTAATCAAAACTAATTGCTTGTTTAAGAAGTAATACTGACTTATTAAACTTCATTGTGGCACTGAGCACAGGCACTTGAACGGTCTGGAAAATATGAAAAGGATTGACTGGGGAACAAAAACAGAGCTGACACATGGTAATGGCAGAAACAGAAGTAGAAGCTATATAATAAAGGCAAATTCCTATTGAATACCTCTTTGTCTTTTTTTAAAGAAATACAGAAAAGCATTCAAGATGTACAGATAACTAGGCAGTGTTTCTCACTGCAGAGCTTAAGGAAAGAAGAAAGTGCTTCAAGGGTTAGTTCCTGATGATATGGAATATTGCTGGACTGAAGGCAGTCAGCTGGAGTTCATCCTGATAGTTTCCCAAAGCATTTTATCGCAAAAATGTACTGTAATCAGTAAGAAGCAGTCACAGTATTTTCCCACCACTTTCATGCTTTATAGGCAGATGGGAGAAGGGGAAGACTGTTCAAGGGGTTCAAGTTGCATGTGAATGATCAGCTTGGTCCATCTTTTAAAAAAAGTATCTCATGGGGAAAAAAAAAAGAACTATGGTTGCATGTGAACTTCAGCTTTCCTCCTGCCTATTGATTATTTGTTCTGTTTGTTAGGGCAATGTTGCTTGCACAGTTGTTCATGTGTTGCATCAAATGAGTAAAGATGAGTCCCTAAGCGGATGGATGCTACATTCTGTAATGTCTTTGCATCTGCTTCTGCTGCTACATTACCAGCTGGGGAGAGACTTTTGAAGCATCAGTCCTTCTTCACCGGCTGATCACTAGCTTGGTGAAGACAGAATTTACAGAGGTAGAAAATTAGAAGCATTAGAGTATTATATCTTCAGAGAAACTTAGACTGGCTACTTTCAGAGATAAGGGTATTGCCTTGGCCTTCAAGCAATATACACAAGAATGCAGTTTTAAGGTCTGCTTTCTTTCTCTGCCAATCTGGGTCTTTAATTGAATTACTGTGTTTCAGTATGATGCTTTGTAATGTTTTTGATACACATATTTAATTGTCTCAGTGTATGGATACAGCTGTATCATCTTTGAAAAGTAGACACTTTGTGCTTCAACTTACTTTGTAGTTTAGTTTCAGGAGTACAAGCGCTCTCAGTTTGTATTCAGTTCCCACGATGGACTGCTTTACTTGGGTCCTTTGAACAGTGACATGGAAAAAGAATTAAATGTAGTTGGTAGTTGTAGTAAAGTCAAAGGCAAAATGACCCATTGAGGTTTCTGGTTCAGGCAAGTTCTTACACTGTTGTCCTTCTATTAGTTCACTTCCAGCTGACACATGATATATAAATAGTTGTTAATGTGTCATTAGAAGGAAAATCTCAGTCTTGGCCACAGCAAGATAATTAAGATGAGTAGGAGGAGTTTTTATCTTATTTTGTAGCATTAAAAGTCATAGAATTGATGGCATCACAGGAAATTACTTTTCTGGAATTTTAGAGACCACATTTAGTGACTCTGTGAAATTATGATACAGTCTGAAGCATTTATAGTTTCCTCTTACCTAATGCATCCCTATGGCCAGGATGGAAGAATTGATTCAGAGGTCAGCTAGCCAGGTTTGTTTTTTTTTTTTTTAAAGAAAGTTAGAAAACTTTTCTATAAATTTTTCTACTCTGCTCTTGTGAAACCATGCATCCAGCTCTGGGACCCTAACACAAGGACATGGTCCTGTTGGAGCAAGCCCAGGGAGGCCATGAAGATGATCAGAGGTCTGGAACACCTCTCCTAGGAAGACACACTGAGAGAGCTGGGGTTGTTCAGCCTGGAGAAGAGAGGACTCTGGAGACACCTCATTGCACCTTCCAGTAACTGAAGAGGGCTTACAAGAAATCTGGAGAGGGACCCCCTACAAGGGCCTACAGTGGTAGGTCATGGGGTAAAGCCTTTATACTGAAAGACATAGGTTTAGATTGGATGTCACGAAGAAAATTGATACCATGAGAGTAGTGAGTGAGCACTGGACCAGGCTGTCCAGAGAAGCTGTGGATGCCCCACCCCTGAAAGTGTTCAAGGCCAGGTTGGATGGGGCTTGGAGCAACCCTGGTGTAGGGGAAAGTGTCCATGCCAATGACAGAGGGGTTGGAACTTGATGATCTTTAAGATCTCTTCCAACTCAAACCATTCTGTGATTTTGTGAAATCTGTCGGACCTGAAGTGCTCTTTCCTGGGCTTGGTAGGCTGCAGAGGCATTACTATGAGGTTTCTGTCTAGGAGCCTGTGGTCCTAAAGCCCACAGTTCCAAAACAGCCCACTGCCCAAGTTGTCCCTGGGGCCAGGGGGTATTTGGGATCCTACTCCAGCCAAGAGCAAGGAAGCCTTGAAAGCTCTGACTTTTAACTTTATTTTGGCCTCCATCTTCATAACAGTCAGCTTGCAACCCCCGCTCAAGCCAAAATTTGCCTGTCTGCCAGGTGTCCTACCAAAGAGGGGGATGCACTGCTGAAACTGCATGTTGACCTGGGCTGAGTGTGCCAGGGTTTCCAGGCTCCTCCATGGACCTTTAAGGACTACACCACCATTTAAAGACACACCTCAATCCAGTTTTAGAAGCCTCAAATGGTGACATTTGCCTGAGCATCTAGCATTGCCTTGGTTTCAGTGCTGGTTTATCTACCTTCTGCAGTTGGCAGTGTGTAGGTTTAGATGATCCTGCGATGCTATGGTTACCAAACAAGGAAGCCCCTGCAGCCATTGTGCTGGGTCATATGAGTAGGAAAAATAGAGCACAGCATCAGTGCTACCATCTCTCTGCAGGGCTTCTGAAAATAATTAAAAATAGCTTCCTGCTTTACCAGGAAACTTCCTGTTATTTATACAGTTGTCTCTGTCCCCTAAGGCAAGGTGTTAAATGAAATGTATTTAAATGAAGCAAAGTGTGTCAAGAGTTATACCTCCAGAAGTTGAACAAATTCTCATTTCCATTGCTTCGTTCTCATGGATGCTGAGAGTGGCAGGAACAGAAAAGCAAAATGAGGAACATTTTGGATGACTGGTTTCTGCCAGAAATTCTTGTTCTTATATTAAAATGAATTTTGGAGTGGAGGAAGGGAGAGAATCTCTTATGTAGTGTACCTTCATCACACTGCATGTGCCTTCAGCTGTCTATTTTGCTTCCAGCCAAGTGCTCAGGAATAGGGCCTTTAACTTTGCAGATATTTGAGGCTTCAAGGTATTGAACAAGAGATGTGGTAGAGTATTATTGTATTATTCTTTTGATTGTTAAGGTAGAAAAGAAAAGTGTGGTATGACAGAATGGTATTCGTCACTGTGAGACAGTGGGGTGGAAAATTAGGAGACTGTGCTATTCTTTAATATTTTAGTTTTCTTGGCAAGTGTGTCCATCCTATTATTAGTAGGATAAAGGCTATTAGAGAGTGTTTGGAGTAACAGGACAGAAAGTTTAGTGTAGGTTCAACTGCTGCAAACAATTTTTCCTGGTACCAACTGCATCTGAATGTGCAAAGGTAAAAGCATGGGAATGGGAAATCTGGCTCCACAGTAAAACTGTTATTTTACTGGTGCAGATCCAAAGAATCCAGAACTCCAGAAAACAGCAACTAGCAGGTATCTGTGCTGTGGCTTTTATTTGGGGAGTAAATGTATGAACACAAACCACGATATTTTTCTTAGTCTGTATTACCACCATCAGAGATTTGCTCATTGGGAACAGCTGTGTACAAATTCTTATCAATTAAAGTGATAAACAAGAAGAAGAGTATCAAAAGTCTTGCACAAGTGTGTGAGTTTCCTGCTAAACTGTGTCCTTTCTTCTCTTCCTTGGCAGAAATTGATGGAACAAATCTTTCCAAATTAGCGAGGTGCAGTAGGCTTTTCTGCTGTACATTTTTGTTGCCCCTCCCCAACTGTTTTGGCTTTTGAGGTAAAAGTGGTTTCATTTTTCAGATCTGCTAGGATTTGGCCTGCATGTTTTGTTTTCCTTTTCCTGTGTTATTGCAGAGTGTTCCCTTCTTGCTTTCTTATTGATTGGCAGCCAGATAATGACACTCAATAAGACTTTTTTGTCATGATTTTTTTAGGAATGTTTTTTTCGTGGTAAAAAAACCAAAGGCAGTGAAATTGAGTTTTAAAGTTTAGCATTCACAAGCACTGGTTTTGTTCAGAATAACTTTCAATTTTCTGTCTTCAAAATACAAACAGCCAGAACTGTTTTAACAACAATAGTGTCATAACCAGTCCCAGATTTGTTCATTGATGTCCAGCCTGCTTTTAATTGTCTGAGTGTTATAAAAGTAAATTCAAAAGTTTTGAATTAGCAGTGTTTAAAAATCTGTGCAAATCTGGAATTCATAAGGCTTGTACTGAATGTTTGTTCTAGAAAGTTAAGGCCATGTCAATACATTCATGGCCATTGCAGCCTTGATTTTGGCCTGAATTGACTTTGTACTGGACTGAAGAAATTATGCATGATGTTAAGAGAGAAACCAAGCCCAGAACTCAAGAGGATGGACAATGCTAGATGTGATGAAGGAAATAGAGATGCCTGATAATGTAAGAGTGGTGAGAAAACTGTAACCATATTGCTATAAAACAACACATAAACAAAGGCACCAAACGGATGGGGTTGGTGTACTTTTGAGAATTGTGCATGAAGAAAGTATTGCTCATTTGGCTTGCACAAGGGCTGGAAAAAAACCCATATGAATTTGTGCAGCCACCTGCCTGAAGTCAAGTGAAAGTTATTGTGCAGCTAAGCAGACAGAAAGGAAGATTACTAAAAGTATTAAAATGAAGCAATTCAGCTTTCCTATTCCAGCTACAGATATAAGGCATAAAGTGAAAGAATAATCAGGGAGAATTTGAACCTAGTAATCATTAGATCAATAAAAAGGAATTTGTTTAGGACAACTGGGAACTTGAGAATGTTAAAGCAAACACAAAAGTGATGTTTTGGCCAGGAATGTCTGGAAAGGGAAAATAATTTTTTTTTTCTAATGTCAGCAGAAAACCTCGTTTAAATGTCAGCAGCAAGAAGAAAATGTGAAATCATCAGCAAAATGAAACATTTATCATTCCTGAACTTCTATGTCACCTATGGCAACTTCTGGGAACAAGTTTTTCTACAGGGAATAGTATGAATATTTACTGGCAATTAATTTCAAATATTTTTAAACATATCCCTGAAAACAAAATATATCATTGGAATGTCCACTCCAGAATGGTCTTCTGTATCTGAGAGAAGAAAAATTGTGAACAATAACACCTACTTTTAAGCAAGATCCAGAAAGATTTTCAAAAAAAGCAATGACTGAGGGGGGTGGAGTTTTCTGGTTTTGCTGTGTGGACATAGTTGAATCTAAAATGCTGAAGAAATGAACCCAATGCAGTCTTGTAAGTCACAGTGACTATCATCACAAAGAAACATTTATGTTGGGTTTACTTAAAGTGAATCAAGAACAGATAGACAAGCTCATAACCAGCTATTAAGAGATAAACATAAATCCCTCCCCTGTAGTGTATCAACACTCTGGTATGTGCCCAGTCCAGCACTGCTTCCCGAGTCCCACAGCTCCAAGTGGCTTATAGCACCCTGCATCTGTAGAGGTTGGAAAATGACAGCAGCAGCTCAGCTCCTTCAAGCATGCAAAAGATGAGGTCCCCACAGTGCAAGCCACTCAGCCTGCAGGACAGCTCAAGCAGCCACAGCAGAAGGCTGTGAAAAACCACTTCTGACCAGTCCAGAGTGGGAGCTTGTTCTCCACTCTGTCCCTTTGCCTCTGAAAGTTTGGTGATGCTGCTGTATCCAAGGTGCTGCTGGGGGCTCTTCATGGTACTACACTCTACTTCTTATTTGTAGGATCGGGTGGAGTTCTGGGCTGAGATTGATGGAAAACTGGTATAATGTTGGACAGAGGTCTGGCTCTGCTGGCAGGATGGAGGAAGGGATCTTACCTTTGCTTGCTCTAAACACAAGTCACTCCTAATAAAGAAAAGATGATTGGCCTGCTGGTAAAGACTAGGGGTAAGTAGGTATTTTTCTGCTAACCAGAGTCTGAGTGGATTGCTCATTTTGAAGATACACAAAAGTAGGCTGACAAAGGTATTTCTTTGAGAAAATGTTTGAGGTATTTTGTATATCGTGACACTAGTGGCCTAAAATGTACATCCTACTACAGAGTCTATGCTGGAATTGTGAAACCCAAAACTATGACCACAAGAAGGCACAATGTCTGCAAGAACTAGATCTATCTTTCTCAGAGTGTTCATCAGTAAATAGCATGAATTCATATTTTTTCTGCATAGAAGAAGACCTGAAGGACTTTTAGAATACCTAAAAAAGACGACAGTCTTTTTGTATTTTTGTACCAAATTCCCACTGTCTAATAAGCTGAGTTTTTAAACTTACAACCTGATTACCAGATACTGGATTACATCCACCATGATTGTTTTTTAGGGAGCCTACTTAAAAAAAAACTTAAGTGAAACTAATGAAATTTGCATCAGTTTTGTCATGATCAGAGCCATGCCTGTACAAAACTGGGAGTTTTAAGTTTTAAGAAGAAAATGGCCCAAAAGCGGGTTTAAGCCCTTGCTCTCTGTTGTGCCATAAGATAGAGTATGTGGAGGCACAAAGAGGAACTGCTAGAGTGCTTTAGAGACTGTCTTGGACCACTGAAATGGTAAAAGTTGGGAGATGGCAGCACTAGCCCCACCCATTGCAATGAACAAGCAGAATTCTTAGTAAATAGGCACATGTGGTGTTTTTCAGGAGTTAACACTGGAAGTTGTAATTGGCTCCAACCACTTCACCCACAAGCTAGGAAACCAAAAATCATAAAGTCAAAAGCAAAGCAGCAGCCTCAGAATATCATACAAGCCTGTTAAAAATCAGCCTACACTATGTCTCCAAGAATTTAAAGACTATGAAAACTAACAAATTTTACTATTCTATATCTAAGCAAGAGGCTTCACTATTATCTAATGGCCAGCCAAAGCTAGATAGCAGTATGCAGTAATATTTAAACAACACCTTGACAGTGCTATTAGAACAAAGATTATTACTGAAAACCTTTGAAATATGAAGGCCTCGTTTGCTGAGGTCACTGAAGTTTAGTTGAAAACTTGGCTTTTTGCCCTATGGCCTACCTGTCTATTATCTAAAGATCTTATAGGGTGTCTCACAAAATGAAGGCCAGATCCTGGAATATAACCCTCTACTGGAATTGTTAAAATCTTTTCTTAAGAGAGATAAACTTTTGCATTTGTAGTTCTGGACATATTATTACCGTGGAAAATTCAGGAATATTTGACAGGTTCTGTTAAAGAAACATCTTAAGGAAAAGGTTAAATAAATCCCATGCCTATGCAATGTTTCAATGTATTTATCATTATAAAACCCACATTCATGGAATTCTGAACCCAGCACAAATTTTATTTTGATGGGTTGGAATACCAGACATTTTACCAATGAACAGGAGAACCTCCAAATTTCTTTTAATCATACTGCATAATTATTTTTCCTTAGTCTCAAACTAAATTTCTGTGATACAGAAAAATTCAAAGTTTTCTAGTATAATATTTGTAAAGTACCTTTCTGTGTATATATATCACACACATATGCACATGTGCATGCACTCACGTTCTCTTTGCTGTCATTTCCCCATTAGGTTCTATATAAAAACTGCAGAGGTTCTGTGGATAGTTTCTGATGGCTCAGAATACCTACTGAGACTGAAAGCAAGCCAGAGTTTCTGGAAACCTAAATCCTCTCATTTTAATAGTTTTGCAAATCCTTGGCATTTTGCTTTGAACTTTAACCAAGAAAAGTTATATCTTATAAACAATGGCATTTGTTGATTGGATGAGAAACTAGATCAATATTGATTTTGGCAACTTGTTTTGGCTGGGCTTGCATGAAGAAATATGCTGGTTGTGGTGTTAAAAAGTTATGTCAGTTCCTCAACATGTGCCTCTTTTTCTTGGAGCATGGCCTGAAAAATAGTTTCCAAAGTTACTTCCAGAAGTTAACCTAGAGGCTATCTATTATTGTGAGCTAACAACAGCCTTCTGCTGAGCCATCAGCATGTATGAAATAAAACCATCCAAGGAGGCAGATTAAAGACAGATTAAAAAAATGTATTTCTGTTTCACAGAAGTGCTAAAGCATAGGACCCCATTTTTATTTCCAATGAATCTGATCTACATTATTCTTGCAATATAAAAGGAGCTCTAAAGTAAAAACATAGAGTAATAGCAACAAGATTTTAGGCACTCTGAGAATTGCCTACTTGACACACAGCAAAATAAGAGCCATAGGATACACATGAATCAGTTCTGATTCAATGGAAGCACCAGGAATGAATAAAAATGTATCTGTTAGAGAAAACGTGCCATTTTCATTTCAAAGTTTCCACTGAGACAGAATCCACTGCAAACTGATGAATTGCTACAATTATCATCACAGCTAAAATTTCCGTCTGGTTTTGAATTCAGTTTTTCTATTTTCAGCTTCCAACTCTTTGAGCCTCTGATACGAGTGCTACAGGAAAGAGTCACGTTGAGAGTGACTATTTATACATCTATCCATCTACCTACCAATCTTCCATTTCCTGTAGATGCTGTTAGTTCACATATCTTTCTCCTCTCATGGTGCTCAGCCCTCTGATGTATTTCCAAAAAGCAATCATATCACATCTCAGGCTTTTTTTTGCTATGATAAACAAGACAAGCTCCTTCATGCCTGCTCTATCAGAGCAATTTTCTCCATGTCATCCAGCTGCCTGCTTTACTCATGCACAAGTTTGAATTCTCAAACATGAGTGAACAAATTTTCCAGATAGTATCTTACCAATACTCTTGACAAATAGCACTAATATTTTCCCAATTTTAAGAAAAAAGTTTCCTCACCTGATTCATCCTGAGATTACTTGTTTCTTTTTGCATTCAGGTCACTTTGTTCCTCTGACTGCATCCTGTGACTGACTAGCCTTTTCATTTGTGGGGTTTTTTACCGTGCCCTCATCAGGAATGCCACTTTACAACAGAAATTTATGTTCTTTGATCCAGAGGAAGGAGTTCATCTCCTCTGTCTTTAGGGACTTTTGGAAAATTATTTAGTCTGTCCTGAGAGGAGTCTAAGGCTGGTGGGATAAATGAGCAGTAAAAAGCTCCTATTTCTATGTGTTGAATACAAATGCCTTGAGAACTGCTATACTGCACAGTATTTAATCAACAGGTTATGTGACTACAGTGTTGCATTCCCCATCCCCTAGAAAAGAACAAAACCACTTACTGAGCATTTCTAGATTTTCTGAATTGTTTTCTTATTCCTCATTTTCATCTAATAATGACTAAATACATTGTCTGTGGCTCTCTCTGGTCATTACTTTTGGCCCTTGATTTTATATATATTAAAAATTACAATTAATATATCTGTATTATCTGGGAATCATCCCTTACTCCCACCTCCCCAGAATCAAGGATATTTTCTTAATTTTTAACATACAAATTAATTATTTCTTAAGGTAACACAAAAGAGACAAAACTTTACTCTGCGTTGACAAATATTGGGATAAGCAGAGCAAAATGATGCATCACTAGAGGCGCTGTTACTGATTTCCTTTAAGGATTTTGTGACAGCATTTTCCTATAAATTCCTTCATTATTCCAGGAATCCTTTATAGTGTACACTCAGTTAAATGTATCTTATGCATTGCTAGATCTAATAATTTCAAGAAAAGGAGATAAAACATTCTACAAGTATGTGGCTGGGTTTTTTCACTTTACAAGAAAAAATTCAGTCATTTCAGACTTTCATAAGTCCAGCTGTTGCTGAAGTCATTCAGAGTCTGCTGTCTGAAGTTTGATCAATGCTAGTTTTGATGGCAGATCTGTTATCAGTTTGAAGTGGCATGTGATAGAAGATTCTTTAGCATTTTATTCTAAGTTTAGCCAGAGAGATGAAATTCTCTAACCATTTTTACCTGAAACAGTGCTTCTAAATTATGATGAGAAGAGAAATAATCTCCTTATTGCTCCAGAATTTACAAGACACCTGTAGGAACAAGCTGTACTGTGGGATTTCTGTGTCTCTGACTCTAGGTTGCCAAACTGAACTATCAGAGCACCCAAAAGTGGAAAGAAAAAAGGAGTTCTTTCTCCAAGGGAAAAAATGAAATGCTTCCCCTTTTAGACCTTACTTCTTTAGCTCCTGTTTGTTCAATCCTAATGCATATTAAAAAAAATTATTTACCAGACCCAGTTCATGATACTAAAATCAATCCAGACTTCTTTAGAGACCCCCAGGAATTTGCAGGTGACTATGTAGTATCTTGTCTGGCTTCTTCTCTAATGCACAGTGCATTTGATGCAGTAGTGTCATTGCCGCTGAGGCCAGAGCGGGGCTTTCGCCAGAGCCCATCTTGCTGGAGGCAGGGCCTGAACTGCATTCAGCAGAAGCAACAGTTCCCTCCACAATCTCGGTTGGACCAAAGTGGTGGGAAAAACTTCCTTTTTTGTTGGACTTTAAGGGGAGGCCTCAGACCACATCTAGGTCTTGTACTTGTGTCTATTGGGTCAGAAAACCCTTTATCGTGCAATTCTTGCTTCTTCGATGAGCACAACTTGCAGACTCTCTCCCAACTTTATTACATGCCTAATACATAGGTTGAGCTCCTTTGAGTCTTTGTATATCCTCCAGGTCTTCAACCATTGCTTTGGATCCCCTTTGAGTTCCCTCAATTTTTTTGGAGATCAGTCTCGAAAGATAAAAACAAGAACTGCCCTGTTGTAGAAGCTGTTGAAACAATGTCAGCTACAGAAACTCCCAGCCCACTCAATTACTTGTCTTCTCAGTAATTCCGTACTGAATCCCACCACTTAGCTCCATCCTCTTGCTAAAAGGCAAAAATAATCAATGAGATCTTCAATCAACCTTAAGATCTTCATCAAATGCCCACAAATATGAGACATTGTTTCCCCAGCCCTGCTTAAGACATGTTGACCAGCATACACACATGCCAGGTCACAGTTCAGAGAGATTCAGAAGCTCACTGTCTCCCCCCTAGCTCCTTCAAGAGACTCATGGGCAGGTAGGAACCAGCACACACTTTAGCCACATGCTTGAAATGAAGAACTAGAAAACAGCTACCTTGAGGTGCTTCACAGCATGTACCTCCTGTACAATGTAAACATATCCACAGAGACATTCAGATTCTCTTTAGAGGCCCCAAACAGTAGCCATATGTCTCACCGAGCAAAAAGGGCTAGAAATAGAGAGTAAATACATAGTCTTTTCACCTTCCAATATGAGATTTCTCAAAACTAGGCATGAAGGGCAGGGAAAATGTAAAATTACATAGTTCTGCTTTTTATAGTGCCAGGCTGGGGTTGTTAATTCTTATATAAAGGCCTCTTCTTTAGAAAATGTATTGCTAAAAGAGCTATTACAAAGTGGGTCAGAAGCAGAGAGTGCAAAACCATTAAAGAGTTTGTTTAAATAGTATGATAAGCAAGACTTTTCTTGGATCTGGTTTACAGTATCAGCAATGATCTTGCGGCACTCTGACCTCCTGAGCCACAGAACTGAAGTCTCCTTTTTCCCCATTCCTCTGTACCCCTCTGGCTTTTGGACTAAACTTTGGGTTTTTTTAGCCTAAAGTGGAAAAAGGAACTTATTTAGCTCTTTCATCTGAAATTCACCAGATACCTAAAGAGCAGACTTCCTGGTTCATGTATGGAGCAGGTCATATTCCTCTTTCGCTATGACTGTCAGGTCTGTCATATAACCCCCACAAACCCACTGCAGAGAAATGCAGATATATTTTAGAGAAGTAGTTTAGCTAAATATAAAAGGGTAGGGACTTGCTTTCAAAGATTGAAATTTTGCTTTAAAAGTTATCTTATTAAGAGAAGGAAAATGAGTCAGTAGAATGTGGAACAAATATTATGTGTGAGACATCTTAGCCAAGCAAGGGGAGAGGGGATACAGAGAAGAGTTTTGCCTGCAGTTGCAACAATCTTCAAAAGCTTTTTCCCCCTTGGTTTGTAGGACTGCATATTGTTTTCTTCATATATACAGAACCAGTCATTATGTGTATCCAACCTCCTAACTTAGCAAGCAACTCAATTACAACCTCTTGTCTAGTGTCACAACGTTGAGTGGCACTGCCAGTACAACCTAGCAGTAGAAACATATGAAATGGTCAAGTTCATCTGAGTTTCAGGATAGGCCTTAACATATCCCACCTCACACCGTGCTGTCGTAGCAGCAGGAAAAGGAAGTGGCTGGAAAGCTTCTGACCCAGTCAGCTTTCCACTGCATTTGAGTTCTGTAACTCACAGAGCCCCAGCACCAGCTCTGTGATAACCCGTTTCTCCCATTTCTCATCATCCCTCAGAACTGTTGTGCTTTCCAAGCAAGGATGTGACTAATAGGAGGGAAACAGGATAAAAGCAGGACTGGGGATAAAATCATGAAATCACATGGCCATTTGGCACTGATGAGGTTCAAAAATCATGAAGTTGTCAGAAAGAGAGATCTGAGATACTAGACAGGTCTAGTAACCTTTACAAGAAACACCCACATGCTCTTCCATCTTCTAATGTTTTCTCCTTTACGTGTGTGCATGGCAGGAGGAAGCTATTACTGCTTTCATTTTACAGATGAAGAACTGAGACTCAGTGCTTATAGCTGAGCAGCCCAGTGCAGGGACACACAGATCAAACCAGTTGATCAGCATGTAGCAGCAAAACAGGCACTGGGAAAAGAACAGCCATGCTTGCTTAGCTAGTCAGCCCTGCTGGAAAGCAACCTATGCCTTGCAAATGAGATTATCCTGCTTCCAGAAACCAGGATTTCTCATTAAGGGACTCTCTTTCAGTATCTGAAATTTGGCTTTAGAAATTGTCTTGGTGTGAAAAGGTTTAGAGCTGGCTTGGTCATCGCTGAATGGAAAGGTACCCAAAGGAACTGAAAGGACCATCCAAAAAAGTAGTGAAGACTTTCAGAGGAAGCCGTGGCAGAGAAAGAAACTGTAGCCACATGTGTTTGCCAAACTAACCCCTAAACCGATGAAATGTCTGCTGTTCTGCCAGTGGCTATGGAGACTCTCACTCACATGAAAAATCTTTGACTTGGGCTCCTGGGTATGTCAATGGCTTCACTGAAATTATACTACTGTTTTCATAAGCTATTTATTTCCTGTTAATACCTTGGAAAAATTCTTAGAAGAGACTTAAATGAAGACAGTATTGCAACTTGGCAAGATCATTTCAAAATTCATTAGCGCTCTTTTTCTATTTTCCTTTGCAGAGCTCTGGTGCCTGTCATCAATAGTCGAGGGGAGAGTTGGGGGCTCTTTTGTTTGATTCTGATTCTACAGAGGAAAATCCTACTGGCTTCAGTGTTTTGGCCCTTAAAAATTATTGAATTTCCCCTAGGAAGCTGCAACTTTTAAATGTTCTGTACTGATACATTTTCAAGTCTGCCCATATGTAAAATGTTTACATGAACTAATTTGACTTTTTGAGTACCTGAGACAGAAAGATTTCCTAATTGAAAAAGATATATTATGTATTAGTCTTTCCTATCTATTGTGATTCAACCCATATGATCAATCTAGTTTCCTTCTGCCATGGATTGCAGAGATCATTCGGCCATGGTGATTTAAAATAATGCTGTGCTGTGTTTGTACAGAAACACTGCACAAGGGAGATTCCAAAGGGATTTCAGCAACCCTTTTCTAACACAGGATTTTTGAATAACACTACTTGGCCATAGGCAAAAGAATTTCCTTTTGGCATTTTCTTTTCTCCAATGAAAACAAAAAAAGTGGAAGTCAGATAGTATTGTTATTAGAGCTTTGTTGCAGTGAGAGAAAAAGTGGTGTTCCCAACAGCATGGACACAGCAGCTGAGAGATAGCACCTCTTCTAGACCTTCATTTGATCAGCTCCTCTCATAGATTTAGATCCTCATGGAACTGATCCCTCTCTTGGACCATACCTAGCACATGCCACTTCCTTTTCTTAGAATCCCCTGTATCATTGGGAGTTTGGGAGGGCAGAGAGCAAATAATGAGTTCACTGTTGAGATTTTTGTGTTTTAAATGTCAGTTACTAAGGAGATGCTTTGAAATTTCATGGTTTGCTCTGTGTGGATTTCTAATAGAAATAAAAAGATGAAGACAGAACCTGTCAAAAAATCCATAAGCAGAAATAGCCACGTATACTTGTCCTTGGCTGCAAGCTGAATGGAGTAGGAAGCACCAGAACACAGCAGTTCTGTTTCGTGCACTCACTAGAGCCAGGGAAAAATGTTAATATTTTCTTAGAAAACATTTCAAAATAATCTCCCTTCTGCAACAGCTTTTGGATTTTTTTCAGGTTTGTGATTTTCTCACTTGCTCTCCTTCCATTTCACCTTTACTGGTGCAAGAGAAGAGAGGTGGCAAGTAATCTATCTAGCTAGATACATAGGTAGGTATCTTGCAGTGACAGGGCTGTAAGGCCTGTTGAAAAGTTTTCAGATTTCCTCCCATAAACTCAGCACCTGCCAGACTCGTGCTTCAGTCCCTGTGACTGACATGCCATGCTGAAGGCACTCACATCTGTGCACAGGCAGCTGATGGTACAGTGGGACACTATCTGCTGCCCAGCCAAAAGAATATGTTCCTGCTCCATTGCAAACACAGAACAGACTTGTTTATTCTTTTAAACAGGCTGTTTATTCTTTTGACTTGCATTTGTCACCTGTATATGTTGTATCCTAACAGTCTTGTTTCCTTTTACTTCTGCTTTATGCTGTTCATAGACAAAGCAGCAGTCCTTGAAGAGTTCCCTATTTTCGTTAACAGTTCTCAAGTTTCTGTTCCTAAGTAACTATGTCTAGTTACTTTGGGTTCAGAGAATTGTCTCACTCTCTTCCTTTAATCATTTCATGCAATATTCTGACTGCATAAAGTAAGAAAGTCATAGAGCCTTTTTCTTCCTCTCTAAGATTTAGAATAGAACCACTATTTCAAGTCACCCCTCCTAGGGACAAAGCTTTCTGTTTTAAAAAGCTGGTTCTTACTTTTAGATTCTCTTTAGAGTTCAGCATTAGATACCTTGCAAATCCAAACTGAAGTCACACAAGACTTTTTTCTTTTTCTTTGAAATACTGCCAAATAGATGTTTTCATGCATCAGGGCTGTCCTTTGCACCGTGATGGGGTAATATGCACTAGAGGGTGGCTATTTTAATTTCAGAATTTTGTTACTGAAACAAATAGTGTAATAAAACCAGCATTAAATTTTGATAAACTTGAGACAACTCTGAAAAAAATAGTTTCTTAACAGAAGACTTCCTAGTATATGTTTGGACTACCATTTAAATGGCCAATAAAATTTTTGCCATAAGCCTGCTTCCCTCCTTCTCCCTCCCCTCCTTCTCCTAGTGCTGCAATTTACAGAAGCAAAAAGAGGAAATCTGCTGATGACATTTTTCCAACTGAAGAACAATTTTTGCTTAGTGTTCCCTGTAGTGTTCTTTGCATAACGTTCTTACTCCTTTTTTTATGTGATGGCAGAAAGAACTGGTTCCTGCAAGCCTCAGTGTGCCCATGCTTGCTTTCCTGCAGAGAGAAGAGCAACATGGAGGCTGAGGACACAGTTGCATAGCTTTTAGCCAGGGTTCCAGGGAAATCCTAGTACCCAGGATGAACCCTGTTGTACCACATATTCACTTTTGTGAGTACTGGATACACTGCCAAGGGCATAGGTAGTGTCTTAAAACTGATTCTGTTGAGACTACTGTCTGAATATATCCTGTAGTTATTTCTGCTTATCACAAATTTTTAAGGAGACAGGCACACAGCACAGGGACACTTCCACAGTGACACTACTTCATCATTTGCCTCAAGATATTTTGCAAGGTGTATTTGAGAGAGAAATAGGCCTTTAAAAACTGACAGACCACTATCCCAGAAGATGTAGGGTTGCTGACATATCAGCATTCAGTGGCCCTTCCTGATAGCTGACAATATTAGATGTTTTAGAAGACAGTGAAAAATTCCTTGTAAAATAATAGTTTCTTTATTTTTCAGGGAAACTAATAGTGATTAAATCATTGGACCAAAACCACTGATCCAAAACTGAGAACATATATTGCATGGACATATCAACATCCAAGTAACAAAAGCCTCCCTCTCCCTGTTATATAAAAGACTTTTTAAAGTAAGGAAAGATTATAGACAAAAGGACTTTTAAAGTTCAGAGAAAAACACTTGCTGAGTGAAATGCTGGTGAGATTACATTTTTAAAAATGGAGAAATGTTCCAAAACTGATGAGCAGGAAATTTAGCTTATTTGGCAAACAACAAAAGACTAATCCTATTTTTCTTATTGCACTTCTGTGTCCATAATTTGATTCCAAGAAGGCTGAAAGGAGTGAGATGTACCTTTGTAGCACAAAATGCCCACTATATACGGGGACTTGACGGATCTTTATGGCATTATTGAACCTTAATTCCCTTAATGCTAAGAGATGATGTGGGTAGACAGAGTTGATGGGAAGGATCCAAAACATAACCCCATTTCTACTAGTTTCTGTTCACTTCTGAATGATATCCAGCATGTCAGCTCAGGTTACTTTTCCCAGGCTCTCCCTGCTATCTCTTTTTCCTTCTTTAATTCAGTTAATCTTTCTCTATTCTTGCCATCTGTTTAGTTAGTCTGTCCTAAACTGTTTCTCTTGCAGCACTGCTGCAATCCTGCAACCAGCAAGATAACCAAAAGCTGCCTTTGGCAGCTCAACATTAGTGTAAATTTGCCAGGTCTCAGCTGATAAAGCTTTCGCCTACATTTTTTTCTTTGTCTGGCAGCAAGCTTGGAGGAAGCAGAATAAGAAAAGCACTCTGATGCTGTTTTGCTGTCCTATTCTCCCTCTCTTCATAGGATTATTTTTTTCTTGTGTTGTCCTCAAGAAACTTGGAATCGGTTTTAAGTAAAAGTCAAAAAATTATCTCTTTTCTGTTTTACCAAAGGGATAGTTAACACTGTAAAAATTCAGGAAAAAGGAGTAAAGGAATGTTCACAAGAACTTTGTGCAGCTAAATGGAAAGGAAAAAAAGGAGGGTTAACTCCATTTCCTTCTTTGCCCAGGTCTCCAAAAATGTCCAAGAGATTATTAGTGGTACTGTTTGTCATCACATCATAAAGGAGAAGATCATGTTAACACCTGTGAATATCTGTGCCCATGTGCTTAATTGAAAAGAATTCAGAGCAAATGTCCCTCCTCTGCTTCTGCCTATTTAATTGACTGCCTGTTATTGATGCAACCAGTGTACATGGCAGAATGCATGCTTCTGCCTCAATATGATATTTTAAAAGGCAGTAAAATTCTCTGGCATCTTCATAAGAAAATTTCTCACCCTCAGATTGTCCATGATGAAGGGGACAGAACTTCTCAGCCACTAAGTGGCATTTTATGGCAATGGAAATTTGGCATTTATATCTGTTTCAAATATGTTCCCTCGAGTCTGTTTCCTTTTAGCAAACACTTCATTCTACTTACTTTTTCATCGAGTTCTGCTGATGACAAAACGAAGCAAGGAAAGCTGACTGGAAAATTGGAATTCCGTTTCATTAAACTGCTTCTAGTTTCAAAATTTGTTTCTGTGTTCATGCGAATGCAATCCGTGACCTTTCCACTGAAAACAAAGCACTGCTCTGTGACAAAGCCCCCAGAGAAGGTTCACAGCGGCTGCACTCCCCAGGAAAGGACGAGACTCCTCTGGAGAGCTCTCACTAACCAGACTAGGGTTGGAAACTTGGTTTTCCACAGCTGGGAGAAAGCCAAGGCCTTTCTCTTAGTTTGTTTCTTTTTCCCTCCATATATCATCTGGAGAAGCTATTTTGCCAAATTTTGGTGAACTGACATTTCAGTGTTTGACTGCTGCAACAAAATGACATTTTTGGACAAAAAAAGAACTGTCAAAAGACTCTTAATGTTTTATAAATGAGTGCCCAAAAAACATTCTCTCTACAATTCATTACTGTATAATCTTTTGAGAAATGAAGCAGCCCTCTAAACTTCTCTCATCAGTTGCACTGAAAACAGCACTCCAGTCTTGATACTTAAGAATCAAGTCTTTTATGCCACAACTTTGATGACAACACAAATGTAGAAACATAAATTGTCAGCGTAACATTTAAGAAAACTGAACTCTACAACAAGCCCAACTCATAAACAAAACTTCGACTCACTTTTCTTCTGAATCTTTTTTCATTTATTTTTCTGCAGTAATACTTGCAGAATACTTGGGTTTCATATGCATAATTTAGCATGGAAAAAAATGCAAACAACAGAGCTGTAGGTGACGCTTGGGGCAGAGACAGTAAAATGAGATCTTATTGTTGTTGAACTGGCCTGTCCACCTCTGAGAGCAGAAAATGTACCCTCAAGTGTACTGTGACATGCTTTAACCAGCATAAAATGGAACTTCCACTGAAAACATGGATCTCACACTTGATGCACTGTATCCTTCTCTTTCCCACCCTATCTTTTCTATATGATCCCTTCACACACAAAGAACAGGATAGCTTTAGCTGTTCTTCTCCCTTGATCTTTTTCATCATGTGTGATCGGAAAAATGGATGGATAAGAACTGGGAATGAGTAAGCAGCTGGAGATGAACAGAACAATATTTTTTATTGCAATGGTGATGTAATTTTAAGAGGAATTATAGCATTTGCTGCTACCTGGTAGTTTCTCCAGGTGAGGTCACCAGGAGCCATGAATTTTCCTATCAAATTTGGATTATGGGGAGATCTGGTTTTTATGCCAATTGCCCCTCTGTGTTTTCACTACAACAAAAAGGAAGCATATTTGGACCATCCTGAGAGCACCCATCTTCCTGAAATGGAGCAGATGGCCCTGAACTCTTTAATAGATGTTTGGCACCCCCCCAGGCTGGGCTGTATTATATCAAAGGTAACCTCTGGCACACACACAGCAGAAGGGGATGTGCAGCACAACCCTGGATTTCAGAATTTCTCCCATCAGAATTCAGACAATCCACATACCTATTATTTCTTCAGCTATTGGAGAGGGAATTGCATGCTTAAATTCCTCAAATAAAAAAAAAAATTGACGATTTTATTGACTAAACAGTATTGTTCCTCTAAAAGAACACACAGGACATAAATAAAGACATAAATGCAGATGAACTGTTAAGTAATTTGCAATAGTTTGAAATACTTATATTCATACCATGCTTGTAGACTTTTTTTCGCTGGAATACATTTTGCACTCGTTAACAAAGATGCTATTCCATTTAAGTCAATTGGGGCTTCTCTGGTGTATCCTAGAACAGAACTGGAGCCAAGATATGTATCTTACTCAGTTCATTAGACTCTCCAAAGCCGTAGATTAAATAAGCAAGTATGTCACTAAATCTGTTCAGCATTAAAATGATACAAAATGTATTTTTCTTTTTCCAACTAAATAGTTTTCTTCAAATTTGAACCAGATGGAAACACAGTGAGTTATCTGAGATGAGCTCATCTGGACTTCTGAGTGGAATGTCCGACATTTGGTCACACATCTTGAGATGTGAGTTAGGGTCTGAATGGGGAAATTTTTGTCATCTTATGTTTACTCTTGTGGGTAGGCTCATTAGCTTCAATGGGCAACAAGAAAAACACATGACACATGCACAGGCAGAGTAAGACCATGCAGGACATGATTCTGTATAAAGTCTCTCAAATGTAGTTTGCATTCCAAAGAAAATTGTCCCTCAAAACTCCAGCAAACACAATAAATAAAAGCTCAGCATCAAAATCAGTTAAGAAATGTGGAGCAGTTCTTATTTTTCTATGTCTTCCATTAGACCTGCTTTCGCTATATTTGTCTGGAAGTTTAATATTTGGGGGGGCACAAGTTTTCTATGGAACCAGTCATACTGTTGTGATTTGGCTAATTAAAAAAAGCAGGCATCTACATTATTTCTTGTAGTACTAATAAAAAAACCAAACTATGAGGGAGTTTATAACCGTAGAGTAACAGATATTAAATCCCCTTGCTTTCAGGATTAAAACCAAACAGTTCCAATGAGAACTCACTCCCACAGGGCAAGGCTACCAGGAAACTCCAGGTCTTTCAGCTGTAGAGTCACTTTCTGTTGTCAGGTACACCAGGGGGCTGCAGTCAAACAGCTCCTGTGTTGTACCTGTCCTTTATTAGCCCAACCAGGCTAATCTTGCCTCACTGAACTCAGGGGAGTTCTGCTGCTGCCTTCACTGAGGTAGGAATTTTACCTTTAGTCAAGAGCCTGAATATTAAATGCATTGACCTCCCACATCTTCAGCAAAGAAAATGATACCCAAAAGTACCTCCTCTATATTATTATACACATTCAATTTTTAGACAGTGTGTGATGGTCGCTTCAGGCTAATTTAGCAGTCTTCCTGGTAAGATGAATTAGCATAGGCGGAATTCCTCCCTGTGAGAATTAAGCTGCTTCTAATATTCAGACTGAACAGGTTTGGTTTTTTACACTGCATTGAACTAAGGCCAGCATACTTTTAATGTGCAACTCTCCTGACTCCCATGAGCAAGCTGGAAGAATCTGTTCTGTGGCAATGAAGAAAATCTGTATACCTGAGAGAGATTTTGCAGCCATCTGCCTGAAAGTTTTTCCAAACTCTAATATAGACTTTGGGGTTTGTTTTTTCATTTTTTAAACACTTTGTATCATAGTCCTAAACAGAATGGCCTGAATTTATTCCTCCTATGACTCCACTGCAGTTCAATAATTATTTTGTATTTATTCTTTCTCTCTTTTGGAAGAAAGATAGTGAAAAAATCTGCATTTAAACAAACTTCAGTCTTATAAGACAGCGTTCTGTCCTGAAGAATTCATTGTTTTTATGGTTTGGGTTTGTTTTCTAAATCAAAATCAGATACACAAAATCTGATTTCTATTGGCTAAATTCCAATTTATTTCTCTTGCCTGATGTTTCCATCTGGCTAGCCTGGTGTCTTCAGCTGTGTGTAGCCAAGAGGAATCACCAGCCATGGGGATGTTAGTTGAATTAAACTGAATAAATCTGGGCCCTGGTGCCTTCATTTTATGACTTTCTTTTTTGATATCCCCAAAGTGTTTGACAGAGACTTAAAAGTTTGTGGGCCAAGATTTAGATTATTACTTGAACAGCAAAAGATGAAACAGACTATCCTGAAATATAAACAAATTTGCACACAAAATCAAAGCTGAATTTATCCAGCAGAAATGTCTTGGTAAGACTTTATGGACACCAGGAAGAATGAAAAATAGCAGGATTAAAAAAAAAATAAAATCGTACTTATTGGAGCTGTGGACATTCTCAGGATAATTAGTTACATATGTTTTGGTTGTGCCCTAGGGTAAAATAAATTCTGAGATGAGGTAATAAATAAATTAAATGGGGTTTTGGAAATTGTTATCCCTCACTACCCAAAATGTCTACTGCTAAAAGAATTTGGAGGCAGCCAAATTTGGAAATCTGAAAGGACCAAAGACATATTTTTTATAAGGGCAACAATACTGTAAAGAAGACACCACAAAAACTGAAGTCAGCACAATTTTGAATGCTGCTGATTGATGCGCTGAGCTAATCTAATTGATAGATTTTGGAAAGATTTGTTTGAATAAGCTAGGTAATTTAGAAATGAGCTACATAATGTAGCCCCACTTAAAGTTATCAATTATTATAGCAGCAGCTGAAATACTAGCTATGTGTTTTGATCACATGGATGAATTTTATAAACACTGAATTGCTTTCTCCAGATACCACCCTTCTTTTTTTCCTCCATTTTTTTGAGGAATAAATACAGCTTAGTATCCCTTATCATGTAGTATGTTCATTTACTATTGTTATTCAGTCTTGCTTACAGTACTTCAAGAGCAGCCTTTTTTTAACTGCGTCCTGCCCTTGTGATGAAATAGAGAACCTGCTTGACCCAGCCAATCTGAGAATACATATTTTAAGTCTTTGACTAATCACTAGGCTTTTACTTAGGGCTAATTTCCCTTTTCAGTGGAAAAGACAGATTTTAAGGACTTGACAACATGCTGTAGTTTTATTTGGTCTTGAAGAAGCAAGAAACAAGTAAATTTTCCAGAGTCTCCTGAGGTTTTAGTAAACTGCAGAATTTCCTTCTCACAATATGTATGATTAGCCTCACAACTTTTTCATTAATTTTCCTATGAAAAGGACTCCTATATGGAGAGGACTTCATAGAACTCTCACAATTTAAAATATATTCTTGTGTTGGACAAAAAATACTAATACTTAGTCTACTGTATCAAACTCATTTCTACATGTCTTTGCTTCAGCTATCCATTTTAGCTCTTCTGATTCCCCCTCCATTAGATGCAGGATGTTTCTGGGCTGGAAGCTCCATAAGTATCGCCTCCAAAGTACGGACTCTCCCAGTGGAAAATAAAAATCAGCAAATCCTGGATCTGATGTATCTTTGCAATGCCTATTTAACATTTTATTAAACAAATGGAAAAATCAAGGCCCATCAGTTTACCACTGCTACCCCTTTGTGTAGATTAAGCCTTAACCACTTTACCTCAGCCCAGTCACAGGTAATGAAAAATTCAAATTACTCCAACATCCAAAGGATTTTAGTCAGCAACTAGACTTGGGCTCTTTCTTCTTAGTCAAGAGGTCCCTAGTCTTTGGATTATTCCATCAGTAAATTTTAAGAACTTAGCCAGAAGATAAAAAGAAAAATTAACTTCCAAGTCTGTCTTTGCTGTTCTGCTTTTTCCACTTAGAATGCAGGTGTAGGTTTTCTCAGGTGCACATCAGGCATCCCCTCCTGAGGCAGTGACTGAGCAACTGGAGCACAGCAGAGGAAACTGATTGCAAGGTATCCTAAAACTTAATCGATCTTGGGTTGAAGCATGTAAATAAAAAACCGAACCCAAAACCTGATTAAGATGTTTTGAAGGAGCTTTAGGAGGGACTACCTGGAGAACTCAACATGTTTGAATATTGTGGTCTTCCAGCTGCCACAGAAAGGATTTGTCAGGGGACCCACACAAATTCCAAAGTAGCCAGTGATGTTTTAGAAGCATTTTCATATAGTATCAAAGATACATGCTAAATAGTAAAAAGATGTATGAGCAACTGTATTTTCTCAACTGCATTTAGCAACACAATCTGTCTAAAGCCATTGTAAATTATCTTTTAATAGCAATCATTTTCTGTTCTATCAGCATATTTCTGAAACACATTCAAGGGTGTTAGAGAAATATGAGGTATTGTGGGTAATCTGGACTCTCTGCACCAGTGGGTGTTCACAAACACACGTTAACCACAGTTGGGGACTGGAGTTAAGTTAGAGTTAAGCAATTTTCTACAGGATTGCATTTCACAATGGTAGGAAGGAAGTAATTTTAATCACATAAGTAGAACAAGTATCGTTCATTCACTTATTTCCATAATGATGTGTCAGTGTTCGTAGACCTTGTTGTAAAATCCTGTGTTCTGAGCAGCAGCAATTTTTTTAATAACTGGTAGAAGTTAAGGATCAGGATTCATAGATAAATTTGGCTTCATAGATACTAGATAAAGGGCTATGCATTGTATAATTAATAATATATTAAAATTTAATAATCATCTTAATCTTATACAACATCAAATGTAAGGCTGTAGCACAACTCATACTATTTTTTTTTCTTTTTGCAAACTGAGAGCTGCTGCTGTAGTTGCACCACCAGCCTGCCATTTAAGAGATGTAGGGATAGCTACATACTTCCTGTGTGACTTCTTACAAATTGCTTAATCTCTGTTTCTTAACTCCTCATCCATGAAACAGAATTATTTTCTTGCAGCACTGGAATGTCTATTAAAACACATGTATTAATGAGCAGGTACAGTGGCAATAAAAACTGTACAATGACCATTAGGAAATGTCAGAGTGAAAGCTCTCTGTATTCATACTTGTAATTTATTCCTAACTTCAGGCCTCTTCACATTTTCTGCAGACCTATGCTAACACCCCATGGGTAAAGTTTTTCATTTTCTGCTTAATTCCCAAGAGAACACTGCAAAAACCCTGTGTTTGTCTAGATAGTCTTTTATCAGAATAATGTTTTTACTATTTCTTTCAATATGTTGTGGATACAAATGAAATGAAAAATATACCAAAGTACATGATCATCAAAGACTATTTATATAAGAAATGAAGTATCATATAAGGAAATAATTCCACAAAACTATGTATCCTTCAGCAATCTTTTCCAGTGATAAATGTATTGCTGAAAATTTGATTTGTCCAGTGTGAAATTCAGATGTTAGAGATGAAATTGTCAGTCACTTGAGAGGTAGGAAACCTGTAAATGGATTATAGCAATGCCTGCTTTAGGACCTTTCATTAAAAATGCTCTGATTATGTCTTGAGTGTATTGGAGCAACACTTTTCATGACAGATAAGGAAAATGGAGAGGCGAAGAGTGAGGAATGATGTAAGATTGCACAATTTCTCCACGTGGAGCAAATCTGCCCTAGCACTGAGGAACCATTTGAGGAAGCTGGGAAATGGAGAAGGGTGTGGCTGGTGAAACCCTGTCTCTCAGAGCCATAACCACATGTTTAAAATAGCCTTGGAAAAATACACTCTGGTCCATCGTTGTTGTTTTCAAGTGCAGTGAACTTTCTACACAAGTCCTTCAAAACAAGCATGCTCACACAAGGAAGATTAGGAGACATCAGTGGCATAAATCATGTCCTTAATTTCCACACTCCTCTCAGTTCTAGGTAAGGAGATCCCGAAGGCAAGACTCCATGTAGTTATTGTCTAGCTGAAGTATCCTCTGTAGTGATGCACAGTGACAGAAAATATTTATTGTTAATTCCACAGAAAATGAAAGAACAGAGAACAGGGAAAATCATTAATTACAATAAAAAGATATGTGTGGGGTCATGCATCATGAGTATAAATAGGTCACAGTCAGGAGTAATATAGTATTCTGGCACAATAACTTTCCACTTAAGAAAATATTTCATTTAGGCAGGGCAAGAGATTTTTCAATGATAAAGACATAACAAAGAAAGTCATGCAGCTAAAGGCAATAACTTTACTAAAGGTCTCTTTCTAACCAGTTACTTAAAGAGAGAGAAAGTAGACATGGAACTATCACAATTATAGCTACCATATGATTTTGATAAAAGGCTTCAGGAGACAGTAAAATAACAGAATGAAAACAAAAGAGATCCTCAGGGTGAACTATCTCAAATTAGGTCTAAAGACCTTTATGTCAATTCATGCCAGCCCCTATTTCAAAATGGTTCAGAAGACCCTTTCCAGAGGGTGGCAGTCCCACATGTAGGATGCTGAATCAGTTCTGAGTAGCCATGCAAGAAACTTCTTTTCTACTTATGTAGCAGCTTCTTTTTAAAAAAATTTGATTTAAACTGAGATGTGATCCAAGGCTTATACCCTGGCATGACTCTGGGATTTGAAGTTTTCATTGTAAGGAGTCAGTGCAGTTGTTTGACCAGTTACTAAGACAAATGGAGTCCTGAATAAACAGGTACGACACAGGACGTCAAACAACAAAAAGTATCATCATCCTTCATCTCAGTGTTGTAGATCCTTCTGTATCGAATACAGACTTTATGCCAAGGTTGCATGACCACAGAATGTTTGAGGTTGGAAGGAATCTCCACAGGTTATTTGCTCCAACCCGCCTGCTCAAGGCTGGGCAAGTTGTCCAGGACTATGTCAAGATGGCATTTGAGTATCTCCAAGGATTGAGACCCCACAACCTCAGGACAGACCGTGCCAGTGAAACAGTACTTCCTGACATTCAGAGGGTTTGTCCCAGTCCTGTCAGTAGGCAGCATTGAAAAGAGCCTGGTATCATACTCTTAGCACCCTTCCATCATATGTTTATATACACAGATGAGAACCCCATGTGTCTAGTCTTCAGGCTGAACAGTCCCAGTTCTCTCAGCTTTTCCTCATAGGATACATGCTCCAGGCCCTACATCAAATACATAGTCCTTCACTGGACTCTCTCCAGTTGCAATTTTACAATAAACCTTTTCATAATTGGTCAAGCTAAGGTAGAACTGTACATATTTATTGCTTTCTGAGAAAAATGTGTTGGCCAACATTAACCTTGTTTAAGAAAGAATCACAATTTTGTTCACTTAACATATGGTACTCTCTCAATCTTCTGCCTTTCAGATTTGTACATTCTGGGATCATTTGCACAGGAAAACTGAGTGTCCTGGGTACAGAAGAAAAAGAGGGGTGGAGTTTTCTAGCACTGTTAAATTCCATACCACCCATGTCATGGCGGGGGTGTGTGGTTTCAGCCAAAAATGCTGAGCTCCTGGAAGCAGGAAGTGGAGTCAGTCTTACCTTGGTGGTGGGGAAAGACAGATTGGTCCCATGAACAAATGCAAGCTGTAACTGCTGCTGCTGCTGCCCTCGGGAAGGGAACCCCCTGCATCAGGACTACCGCTGCAGCCACCAGACTGAGCAGCTTCCCAAGTACTGCAAAGCCCAGTTTTTTCAAGTAAATGTTCTTACTTCAACTGAGAATCTCTGCCTTTAGTGTCCCTCTCACCAGGAGAGGGTGGGGGGAAGAGGCGACTTTAAGTGGGGTTCAATTTTCCACTGGGTTTTTAAAATTTGCATAGTGAGATAACTTCAGAGCTGAATGGACTTCATAGTAATCAAATAAGATTTTTGAACTTCGAAATATTTTGGAAAACTTAATTTGGCTGATTGACCTTGCTTTCACCTGAGGCACTGGTATCCTGTGCAGTAGCAGGGGTAGGTGCCAGTTTTGCTCTCCTGTGCAGGGCTGAGATGTGTGCCTATGGCACCATGCCAGGCACATGCAGAGAGGCACCTTCCCATCCAGCCCTTCCCACTGGCAGCACAAGCCCCTGCAGTTCTGCGACTCACTGCGCAGGGTTCACAGGCACCATAAATGTGCAGCTGTTTGAGATCTGCTCTGCTGTCAGATAACTGCTCCCTTTGGCCTCTGGAGAAAGGCTAGCAGCTCAGATCCAGCCTTTTCCTCTGCCTGTCCTGGCCCACATCTCTACAATACAGGGAACAGTGCAGCATGGTCACAGAAGAGTTGAGCTAGTGGGGCCAGGTCTGGGCAGTTACTACTTTGGATCCCCAAAGCAATTTTGTATTTGTATGCTGTTGGGTTGAAAGTGTTAATGCAACTTTCAGTTGAAGATGTGAAAGACTGCAGTAAGATCCTTGAAAAAAATGCAAAATCTCCTTCACATGAGGTCTATAATGACAAGCTAAAAATTACATGTCAGGAATGTGTATGGATATCTGATCCTGAATCAGTGCTGGGCAGTTTGAGGTCCAAGTTTTTTCCACCTAGCCATTTCTACAATACCTAGGTAAGAGCATCCTCTCTTCATTGGAAATCAGTTCTTAGGTTGAAATACTCCTGATACATCTTCCTTATTGCACATACATAGGCCAGTTGAATATGAATGAAACCATTTCCAGCACTAGTGCTTCTAGTTATTTCTGAGTTCCCAGTGAGTAGCATGCCCCCAGCCTCACAGAATCCCAGCCCACTAACCCCACCTTGCTGAGGTTGCTTAAGCTTACACTCTCCTTCTTATACAGAGAGTCACCATAAAGAGACCATTTCATCTCTCTTGCACCTCTTTTATTTGCCTTGATTTATTGATTACATATCAGAGTTCAAGAAGGAAATGTTTCATACTAATTTGCAGTCTTCTGATGTCATCTTGTAAGTTTCTATGCACATTGATCTGCCATTACAGATCAGTGTTTTGGGGACCTCACAACTAATCCTAGCCTCACAATCAGATATGAATATTTCAGAAGGGAGAGTCTACCAGATGCTCCAGAATACTCAAAGACTGATTGCAAAGAATTTTTTTTTGTTTAGATTGATCTGACTTTAGATTAGTTAGAATTGTTAATAAACAGTGAATGACTTTACGCTGAAGGTTACTGCCAGTTACTTCATTTAACTGTGCTCACAGTGAGATTTTTTATAAGATCTCACAGGAATAATTACATTCTCTCACTGCAAAAGGATTTCTTCTTGTTTCTTCTTCTTGTTATGTACACTTACTGCCAGTTCAGGCATTCAGCTTTGAAAACCTTCATGGTCTGACACTACCAGTTCTCAACCACTGTCACCCAAACTGTGTGACAACAAAGGCTGCCATTCAGATCTCTAGAATGCTGCCTTTTTAATTAATTGACTGTAATATAGCAGTTACTACTACAGTACAGTTGCAGTAGTCCCAGTGTGTATGATGATGGTAACCTTTCTGATATGCTAATAGAAATAAGTTAATATCACAGTCTAAAAGGGTTACAGCATCTCCCTATGGTTCTCTGGTTAGGACCTAAACCCTGTGGCGATTACATCTGTATTCTCACACTCATTCCCACTGTGCTGTCTTGGACCAATCTTCAAACATCTAAATCCTTCAGTTTCATCATTTGTGAAATGACACTTCTGTAGACCTTTATAATGTTTGTGAAAAGCTTTGAAATACTGGGTTTAGAAGGCACTAGCAAACCCCACAGTAAAGACATTCATTTGTTTGACTGTGTCTTACCTAGGATCTATGTGAGCAGCAGGTCCAACATTAAGGGGTCTGGTGACAGGGGAACAAAAAATCCACACAGTAGGCATGATAAAAGACCAGGAAAAAAAAATGTCTATAAAAGGCTTGCCACCTGGTATTCACTGAGCTTTTGTTTAGCTGTCCCAGAGATCTGATAGACTCATGCCCAGGGTAGCTGAACTCAGGGAAACCTGAGCCCATCCTGCTCATATTCCAACCTGGCCAGCTGTGGGGCAGCTGTGGTCTGCAAGCCAGGCAACCACGTCCAAGCTGAGATACCCTGTTTTAGCATGGACCAGGGCTTTAAGGTAGGAGCCTGGCCATTTCAGTTAGATCAAAGGACTCTTGGGCTGCCTAAAGTAGCACAAAGACACCTGGGAATATTCACAGAATCATAGAATGATGGAATATTCTGAGTTGGGAGGGTTCCAACAAGGATCATTGAGTCCAACTCTTAGCCCTGGAGAGGACAGCCCCAAGAGTCACACCATATGCCTGAAAGCATTGTCCAAATGCTTCTTTGAGTCTGTCCAGCTGGTTCTGTGCCCACTTCCCTGGGGACCCTGTTCTAGTGCCCAGCCTCCCTCTGGAGGAAGAACCTTTTCCTGATATGTAACACAAACCTCCCCTGACACAGTTTCAGCCCCTTCCCTTGGGTCCTGCCCCTAGTCACCAGAGAGAAGAGATCAATGTCTGCCCCTACACTTCCCCTTGTGAGGAACTTGTAGACTGCTAGGTCTCCCCTCAGTCTCCTCCAGGCTGAACAGACCAAGTGACCTCAGCCACTCCTCATATATTCAGTATATTCCCCATCTCCAGGCATGTATGGTTATTGTTAAAGCACTCAGTGTAATAATTTTGCATCTCACAAACAAAAGGTGCCTATTTTTCCTTATTCACAAATTCACTTTCCCACAGTCCTAGTTCTTTAGTAAAAGGAGCTGTGTGGGTTGTGGGCCTGATATTTCTGGGTTTGAGAGATTTTAGCCTGCTAGCAGCTACTAACTTTTTCCCAAGGAAAAGTTTCTCAAGAAAGCTTCTTCTCAAAACAATCCTGGCAAACAACTGTCCTTTCTCAAAACAATCTTTCTCCAGGTGGAGTTTTGCTGTTTCTCTAGTTTAACTAATGGGATTAGAGAGGTGTCGTTCCTATTCACCAATCATGTTAAATCTGTATTGCAACACCTTTAACAGGTAGTAAGAATTAGACAATAAAAGCCTTTTTTCTATGCTCTTTGCCATCTGAAATATTTGGAGTCTTTCATTTTTCTTTCATGTCATACAGCAACAGTAGGTCACTGCATCAGAATGGACTCATGGATTCTCAGCAGAAAAGTCTAAAATGCATTTTCCCTCCCTGCGGATGAGAAGTCGGACTCTGCCATTGGAGGGGAGGGCAAAAGGTGGAGGTATGACAAAGACTGAGGGTAGAGCCCTCATTACTCATCCTGACATTGGAAGAGGCCCTAAACTCAACAACTCTGCCCTCCTGCTCATCCCTGCCAAACCATAGTGACAAGCCAAGGAGCAAGACCTCCAACAATCTGAGGAAGCTGCAAAGCCTTTTTTGCTGCCACTAGACGTCCGCCACCCTCGACAAGGATCTGCTTTGCCTGTGCTGGCACCTGGCCCTGATGAAGCCCTCTGCAAACAATGGTGTCTCCAGTGCCCCCCAGCTCTCACTGGAGTGTGGGCCCTGGAACACTTGTAGGCATGGCTGTGGGACTATAGGAGCTGCTGCTGTCCTTGTGGGCTAAACCTTTGGCTCTGACAGGACTTAATGCCAACTTCATCTGAGAAGGGCTTTAGAAAATCTGTGCAAGCAATTAGGGGATGAACTGCCTCCAAGGAAACTTTCTCCCTAACCCTTATTAGTAGTTAGAGGTTGGCCACAAAGCAAGTAGCTTTACATTCTCAGACTTACAGACACCATTATGATGGACGTCTCGACAGGAGCCAATTCAAAACAGATACATGGTGCTTTGTTCGGTCATGTGGGTGCGCTGGTTTGCGTGAGGTACCAGCGCTGCAACTCTGCACGGGATTGACATGGCTTTATCTTTTCTAAGCACTGGTCTTTAAGGGATTAAAAAAGAATTTTTTTTAATCTGAAGCCAAAATTTTGACAAGACTTCAAATTGCCCTGAAACCAAATCCAGACAATCTACAAACATTTGAAAATGAAATCTGTTATGAAAAGTAATTTATTTTTATGGGTTTAAACATATTGTTATTGACATTTCATGAAGTAATGTAGCAATGCTGTCTAAAAGGATGTGTAATGTGCAATGCTGTCAATTTTTTATGAGCTGATTCTCATGTTTTATTTTATAAGCCGACAGCTGTGTCTAAGGCAAGGGAGAAACCCTTTACTTTACAGATCGGGAGGCCTTCTGTTTGTACTGTGACACATTTTTTACAGAGTATTTCAACAGAATTTCCATTCCACAGGAAGTTTCAAACTGTTTTCATTCTGAAGGAGAGCAATTTGCAAAGTGACAATATTTTCCATGACAGGGAAATCCCAGCTTTTAACTCATTTCTGTCCCAAAGCAAGGAACTGTGTGGGTGACTCCTTCCATCTTACTCTTAGCCCTAGTGCCACTTCCTGCATTATTTACTGTTGCTTTTCAGCACAGGATTTGTGTCTCCAGGGTTAGCAGGTATGATTCTGAGTACAGGATTAGGAAGATTTCATAAAGTGAGCAAGCCATATTTTTGGAGGTGTCTCTCTTCAGATCAGAATCACACTCTAAAGCTGAAGTCACAGCCCTAGATTTTATATTCTGTGTAACCAAGCCCTGCATTTTCCAAGTCATAAGAGTTATTATGACCTGATCTTAAAGGGAGTTGGGTTCTGAGCTGTGCAACTATTTCTCAGATCCTTTTATTTGCATTAACAGCTTCATCTGTAATCATACTTGCACCATATGCAAACTCTCGTTTGCAATTCACATAAATTATTAATTCACTGCTTAAGCTGCATATTTCCTCTATTAGTCACATTTCTTGGAGGCTTCTCATTACTACAGCATATGGAAGTCTTCTTTCCCTATGGTGCTGTGCAGTGATTAATTGTGGGAATCAAAAGATATGTAAAAGATATAATTTAGGACCAAACTCAACGTAGAAATTTCCCTAACACAAACCTTGTCAAGCAAGCAGTAGAGTTGCTGAAAGTTCACATTGCTACAAGCTTTTTCAGCGTTTGGAGACAATGCATTTTCATGTGGTCCAATACTGAATGGACAACAGGAGTTTGAGAACTGTGTGGAGGTACTAATGACTAACTGAGAGGAGCTAATGGCTCAAACACAGTTGAGGACCATTAATTGTGGGCAGTCATTAATTCTCAGACAACACCCAGTGTCAGAGTTGTTACTCTTATGAACAGTTGTTTAAAATCTTGTCTATGAATGTTTTTGGGGTTAGGTAGTTATAGTCAGCACATATGGGGCATTTCCAGAAAATTAACGCTTTCTATGTTGGGCAGATTGCTTATGTCAGCTCTCCCCATGGCTTTCATTTGCTAATACATTTTGAATGATGAATTGTGGTTTATGTTTTTATACACTCCCATATTTAAGTCACGTCTATTGATTTTCAGCAGCTTCTCTGTGTGTGTATGTGTGTGTGTGTGTGCACACGTTCACCTTTTAAGAGAGGGTAATGTAGAAGAGAAACTCCATGTTGATCTATCTGCCATGACTTGTAACAACCAAAGGAAAGAATTTTAGGTAAATCACAAATGAAACTGAAAACCTCCCTGCATGTCTCAGGTTACGTGAATATACAGGAAAAGGACAAAGGAAGGTAGAGCAGGCTGCTGCAAACAGCTATACCAGCAAGGTATTTTAAAGTCAGTTACAAACATGCAAACACCTTCCTGTTGGACACAATGCAGACTGCTCCAAGGTGGGTACAGGACTGGTAAAAAAGTGCAAGTTCAAAGAACTGTGAGGAGCTCAGGAAAATTATGTTGGCTTCCAATTAAAACCTTGCTAATGATGACCTATATAATGCTTTTATGGGTTGTATGAAAGGAAGATGTAGTTTCAGTTCCATTCTCAGCAAAGGCCTATTTGCATCACTTAAGTCATCATTAGAGAAGACGTTAATATGACTCCCTTGTTGGGGAAGCCAAGACCTAAGGGACTATGGGAAATGAAGCTTCCTTCTCCTATTAGACTTGTTTACTCCAGGTTGAGTTTGAAAGATACTGGTAGTGAAACACAAAAAATATTCTTGTCCTGTGTATGTCTCCCAGATGTGTCAGCATGCTTACTTAAAGGCTTTCGTGACTGCAATATCCATTTTTAATGGACATTTTAAGAAAAGAAAAATCTACTGGTCTATTGACTACTAAAGCCAGCAAGAAGACATATAAAAAAGAGAGCACATGAACAGCTGCAGATGTAATCCAGGCAGCCAAACGGACTAGTGTGAGCTTATTCTTCTAGAACTCAAAGCCTGCCAGAGAATCCTCTCCTCTCCTCTCCTCTCCTCTCCT
>VZDJ01007747.1:29019616-29211817 GCA_008694505.1 Cyanoderma ruficeps
CTCCCCTCCATCTCCCCTCCATCTCCCCTCCATCTCCCCTCCATTTTCCCTACAACTCCATAGATTCTGATGTTTTTCCTCACATAAGAAAATAAAACTCAAGTTACTGGTAGGAAGACTTAGAAGTCTTACTGAGATCAAGTTACTGTAAGAACAAACCAGTCTCCAATATAACCTTATTAGCAATTTTGCTTCATGTGCTTCAAGCACACTCAAAGTGCTTTCTCTGAGGGCAGAACATTTTAGAAGCATTAGATTGTTCTGTAGGAGAAACTTTTATCTTCTGCACGTGGAAAACAGAAGGGTCAAGAAAAGATGTAAAGAAAGAGTTTAATTGTCAGATAAAATTAGATAGTTAATTCACCCTTATAAAACATAGAGACAATGATGCAAATCTGAGAGTTGTGTCTTTCCATGACAGGGAAACTGCCTCATCTGCAGATGCAGTCGTGTATTTTATGCACACCTGTTTGACTGCACAACAGCTCAGATTCTTGATCTGATCATTGCAATGAACTTTTCACAAGCAGGTCCCTGTGCGTAGGTGCGTTTTTTGATAATGTGGCCTCTAAGTCTTTCTTCAGAATAGTTTTACAGTTTCCATGAACTTTGCTCAAAAATATGCCAAAAAACTTCCAAGTAACAAACATGCTTTTGCAATTTACTGAAACTTTCCCCTTGTGTTCCAGAGAAGCAACCTCCCCATTAGTCACCAGAGAGACACATGAGCCAAGGAGGAAGGAAAGGGAATCAGCTCGTAAAATCAGTCAATTCCCTTCTTTAGTGTCTACACTTAGTCATTAAATAAAAAAAAGAAGTGAAATCCAAACTTTTTTTTTTCCAAATGGGTCATTACTTTAGTGCAGATTGAATAGATGAGGACTATTTGCATCTTGATTTTGATCAGGAATTTTTGTAATCAGTTGCTTTTTTTCTGCACTTCATACCCAAGCGAGGGCCATTGTGCATTTGAGGTACTCTGCATCCTTCCAAAGGAATGCAGTCTCCCTGGTATATCTTTTTACACTTCTTTAAATGACCAGTGAACTATATTACCCAATAAGCAAGGGGGTTGGAATATTTTTGCCAGACACTAATTTTACTTAGAAAAAACTGAGTCAAGGCCAAGGCACAAAGTTCATATCTAAATCAAATTCATTTTTCCTCTAAAGATAGAATGTGTTGCAGTTTGAGGTTTCCAGCTGACTCTTCTTAAAAATGGACATTTAAAAACTTGCAGTGTTGAGCCTGCTTGAGTTCTAGGCTTGGTTCAGCTGGGGAACAGTTAATGTAGGTTTTGCAAGCTGTGTCACATGGAAGGACAAGCAAAGGAGATTATAATGTCTTGTCCAGCCTTAAGAATATGGCAATCAAATAGAAGTTGAATTTTCAAAGGAAACTGTCAGTTGATGCATGATGAAATGGTAATTCCTGTTCATTTCCCACTACAATGTATCCAAAGCCCAAGAGTGACATTCAAACCTTACTTTCTGCAAGACAGTACTGTACTTAGTAACACACCGTGTAGTATGAGTTGTACACTTGTAACCCACAAATCCCCCTGCAATTTTTCAAGAATAGTCTGTGATAGGTAGCAATACCCAAGCACATGGCTCCTTTTTCTTGAAACTTTTCTCCACAAAATCACTTGAAAGATTTTGTGAAACTTTTCTGAAACTTTTTTCTGAAACTTTTCTCCACAAAATCACTTGAAAGATTTTGGCAGGGGCAGGGAGAGGGGGTTAGCTCCTGGATGCTCACAATATTGAACTGTAGAAACCCATAAAATAATCAGTGTTACATTGTCAGAACACGTACTTTCCGTGCATCCTGGCCAGAGCAAATTCTGAAAGGCTTTCTGGTGCCAAAGCAGTTGAATTAAATTTAAAAATAGCTAAATTTAGCCATCCCTCCAAACCTCCATTCCTGAGTATCCTCTGGCTGCAAATAGAGGTGCAGAAGGACTCTCAATCATGGGTCAAGTTATTGTAAATCAGCTGAGGCCCTGGAAATACCTGGCTGCACACTTTTAGTTTGGCCAAATGCAGGGTAGTATGGCTTAGTTTAGCCATCTTTCCCTGCAGGCAAAGCTACATCAAATTGCCTTATATTTTCCATGGGTTGAAAGCATTCATGCTGGATTTACCACATTTCAGCTGACAGATGGCAACTTATTAAACATCAGTATGTGGATGAATATTTTGAGCCCACAAGATTTCTGAGACTTTGAAAAGAGGTAATTCCTAAAGTATGCTACACAGCTTCCACCTACACTGCTGGCTATATGTTTGCAAATGCTTTGTGGGTATGAGGTACCATACTTGCAAAACCAAGCAGACGTGGCACTTCAGTCCCTCTCTCCTCCCTCCTGCTTTAACAAATTATCATCCTATTGAAACAAGCAAGCTGTTTGGCACGGTTGTAAGTGTGGTTACATAACAAAGCCAAAAAAAGCAGCTCCCACAAATCCAAACCACAGATTAAGTCCAATTTTAGAAGATAATATGTACAGTAGTGACAATGAGAATTAATGCCATAAGAAGGAACAACTCTCTGGCTCCATAACTCACAATAATTATGTTTAAAGGCTCATATGTAAATATTTCAAAATACAATAAAAATAGAGTATAATAGTCAGGATGGCATTTTCCATTTATATCTTTTCCCCACACCTATAAGCTCCCACTGGAGGTAAGCAAACTAGTTTGTACTGGGCATTCTTTCACTAACCTATAAGCTGTGTCTAGAAGCAGTACTTAAGAGCATTTTGTGTTTATATACACAAAAATGTGATGGAATAAGGAAAAGGAAGAAAGGCTGTAGGCTTCAGAACCAGTGTGTCTTGAACTTCTTTTAGAATGGTCAAAAAAGTGCACCTATAGTCTTAAGTTGCCTTTTCTGGCCCAGAATACCACTGGGTTCCTTTCTCAGGCACACATATTTTAGAGACAGATGCACAGCCATGTTTCTCTACATGTGGATACTGAGTAACAAGTGTTTGGAGATTTTTGATAGGTAAAACATTATTTTTTCTTACTTCATTTGGGAAATGCTTGTCATTACCTTTTCCAGCAGTTTGAAATGAGTAATGAAAGAAGTGATTCGTTGTCAGATAAGCTGAATACATGGGACTCCTGAAAAGTGCATCCTCGAGTGGAACTTGACAATCACCTAGAGGTTCTTCACTGTTTACATTTGTTTTATAATTTTGCATTATCATTATTAATGAGGCCAAGAATGAAAACTAAAAGCTGTGTGCTTTGTTCATAGGAATTAGAACAAGAATGACATGTCTTTGGCTACACTTGAATGGAACAGTAGTTGAGAATATAATCAGAGAAAAGAACAATAGCTTTCTGAGGCTGTAAACTATGATATACACAAGCTTAATTAAGTGTCACATGTGTCTTGAGACTCTGGCCCTATTATGAGCATTTATTATTTAGTCCCAGTGGTTGATGTAGGAAAAAAATCTGCAGCTACCATTTCATGAAATACTTGATAGCTCTGGAATTGGTTACGAATGACGACAAAGAGAAATGAGTTTCAGACATTCCAGAAATAGAGTCAGAGTCCTCATTTAAAACTAAACAAAAAACCCACTCAACAAATAAAGCAACCCATTCCCCCATCCCTAAAGCTAAATTGTAGTATATGAAGCACAAGAACTAATTCCTTATTATTACACTAACAGTTTTCTGATATATAGGGAGGTTGAGTGGTGAGTAAGGACTAGACAGCCTTGTCCAGGACAATTTCTGATAATTTTTGAGTCTACACAACTCTTTGAGAAGAAATCAGAGAATGAACCAATTTGGTTCAACCAATATGGTTGCTGCATACTATTTAAAACCAGAATCTTCTAAAGGTCCAGAGACCAATAGGAAAGTAGTATCTGTAATGTTTTCACTGAAAGTGGTCAAACAGAGAAAGCACAGTGGCTGAACAAGGTATGTGCCATACAGATCTTATGCATTGGACTGGACATTTTGAAGTTGCTGGTGGGAGTGAAACCAGCATACGACTTTTCTGGTTTGATTAGGATGCTACCAAGCCAAAGTTTCACCACTGCTTTCTCAGTGCTTTGGAGTTTTCTCACCAAACAGGTCTGCTTCAGAAAAGAATCTCATCACTGGAAAGTTCACTCATAAACATGGTACAAATAATGCATTAACCAGCAGCCCAATGACTTGATGTTAATTGTCATCAACATGTAAATTCCAACCTGCATACACTGATAGGAAATTCACCATAGTTCAGAGGTGGCTCAAGACCAATGAGTCAGACAGACAGAAAGCACTCTTTTAAAAGTGTTGCACAGTTAAAACCAGAATCAGAAGTTCACTACACAAAAGAGCTCATCAAGCTGGGCAGTTTAATTACAGTGTTAGACTGAAGCCCTGGAACCTGTGAAGAATCATCAAGATACAGGACTGGTAAGATCAAGTAAATCCACATAGAGAATAAATGCTTCATCTTTCAACAAATACCATTATCTGTTTCATCCCATCACATATCTACATGGCAAAGCTTAAGGAAAGTGCTAAAAAATTAGAACCATAAAATATGAATCAGTTTTGTGGCTTTGTGTGTTAGTAACAATGCAGAAGTTTGCCTGCCAAAGATGGAAATAGTCACGGGCTCAGTCAGAGAGATTCACCTATCAAGCTCTTTGAAAAGTAAGTAGTTTTTCCACTCCTCAGGAAGAAAACATCATCTGTGCAGATGTCTGCAATTGCCATCTCATTTCTGGGCAAAATGATTAAAAACACAGTAACCAGAAAATGCCAACAGCATACAAGTGCCAGCTTTGTGGAGGCCTTACAGTCAGGGTTCACATCAGGACACAGAAGGGAGACTATCGTCATTGCCATTCTGGCCATCCCTAATACAGAAAAAACCCTGATACTCCCATATAGAGCCATATGAAGGAATGCAATAATGCTGGATTCAGAAAAAGGTGACCCTGCTTGTGCTACCTGCAATGTCTTGTTTGAAGCAGACCTCAGAATGGTGTGTAATTGTATCTTCTGTCCAGGCCTTCACCTGCAGGGTCACACATATCCTTTTTGTTAATCTCTGGTGGATGCTCCAAGGTGACAGAGGCATAGCTGATAACATTGCAAGGACACACATTCTCAACAGTTACAGCTATTACTATTATTGAAAAGACAGAACACCAAGAGGAATTCAGCTCTCTGGTAAAGTATGGCTGACTGGCCCATGCTGAACTTCAACAGGACTGAGTCAGTGTTAGTCAGACTGGCAAAAATGCTTTAAGGGCCTGAAAACGCTCCTGAAACTTTAAGAGCTATGACAGCCAAACCGTAAAACAGGGTACTGACTGATGCCCTCATAGGTGTGGATGGCTAGAAAGCATCTCTTCCCTCCTTTGGTCTGCTGGAAAACTTGTTCCTTACTACTTAGTGAAGATCAACCCATACCTTGGTCAGATCAAAAATCATGAAGCTCTATTTACTGTAGCAAAGCAAATACAACTTTTAAGCACTGACACACTTCCTCTGTCCTCTTTCTCATAGACTCAGACCCCTGTGTGAAGATGTCCTTCCAAAAGCTGTGGAAACTGGTTTGAAAACTGGAAGCTGGTTTGAAAATTTGCTCCTAACTTCTAAAGCAGTTGACAGACTGAACTCCAGAAACTAAAATTAATTCTGATCAACAAGCCTCTGCAGCTGCTTTATCCTCTAGGCCAATGCAATCAATGCATCAAAACCTTCCCCCCCATCATGGATCTTGCCTCAAATAAAACCCAAGTGAATTTCCAGCCCTCCAAAGAACTCTACCCTGAGTACTTAGGGTTTTCTAATGAGTATGGCAATGTACCGTGACATTTCCTAGGCACTTTGATAATTTTTAGAGATAGCTTTTGCACATCATGGTAATGGACAGTGATGCTGATCCATAAATAGCCAAGATCAGTATTGAGAAGGAATGAAAACAGGAATATAGGCAGTCAGGCAAAAGAGTGATGCTAACAAGAACAGCAGAACAAACATGGGAGAAGCTGAAGGAAAAGGAAAACTTTTTTTACTCTTGTGGAAAAAAGGTGGTCAAGAACAAAAAGACAGAAGCACAAGTTTATGAAGATGGGTTTCTCAGCTGATTGTCCTAAATACTGCTCAGTTTCGTGGCAGATATAATGAAAATTAATGTTTCCACTAGGAAACTTGGATAGTTTGTATCACTTTTAACATGTACCATCCTAACAATATAAATAGAAGAGCAACAGCCTGTGTATCTGGGCCAGAGTGAATGGGACATTTTCTGGTGATACAGAATGGCTGGAATGGACCTTGAATGATTTAACATCCCGGAATCTAAACTGACCTTTTCCCTTTTCCTTCTATATTTTTGAAACAGTCCCCCAGCAGTTCTCAAGAGGCACTCCTCCTGCACTGTGTACTAATCACCATTTCTGTGCTCCTAAGAACTTTGCACTGACTTCATTGCATGGAAAGTCTTAAAAAAAATGTGGAGGTGTGTGTGTGGGGGAAGTAATTTCAAGTGATATTCCAAGCCCCTCCTCCCTGGCTCCAAAGAGTAATTACTCATCTGAAAAAAGAAACAACACTCCTATTTCTGTGTGGTTTAGGACCTTGGGCCTGCTTTCATGTTTCAGATTAATGCTTTCTGTGCCTTTTGAAGATGCAGAATAGCAAAAAATCCACCCTTCTGAGAGAGCTGCATCCTATAGATGCAAGGCAGCATGGAGACATGTATGACTTGCTGCCCCTTTCCTATTTTCCTGCATCCTATTGAGACACATAGCTATTTTCCCTCCTACTTGAATGAACTTCTAACCTGCATCTACAAGGTCACATCTGTTCTTCCTGACCCTCTGTCCAGGCCTTCAGTTGCTCTGTGATGAACATTTGTTGGAACACAACTAATAAAGGAAAAGGCATTCACCCAAATAGTTTAGAAATGAAGTGCCAACATGAGCTTCATCCAGTCAACTGAAAAATCTGGTGTTATGATACCTGATGATCCTACCTAATACTAGTGCTAGTGGTACAGCTGGCTAGAATCCCAGATCTTCAAAAAAGGGGCCAAAATTCTTTCTTCAGCGTATTATTTCAGGTATCAATTAGTGTAAGTATTTCAGTTATGGTTCTACCATTTCTTAAATTCCAGTGTGGTGGTCAAAGAATAGAAACACACCAGGGCAATTGCAGTCCTCCTGCAAGGAGAACTTTATCATCACCCATCATTCTGAGGAACAAATCAAAGCAAGGCAATACTTTATAGAAACAAGACAGCCCGTGACCAAAATTTTGAACATGAGAAAAATTCTCATATTGTGAGAATAAATTGAAGAATAAAAATTTTCAAAACTGACATGATCAAGAAATTATCAGCAGCTAAGGAAAAAAAATATTGTAACAGTGACTCAGTAACTTGTCTTTCCGATATAATAATGAATCAGAATGAAATAAACTATGAACTCTGTGAATACTGGTATCCTCATTTCCACACATTTAAAGAATTATGGAAAGAAATTGATATAAGTTAAATAGAATTCTATAAACTGTCAGCTCCTTTATTTGTACATTCTAGAAATGGTTTAATATAGGAATTGTCAGACTCACTTAGACACAAGGTCCATTTAGGCCAGAACACTTCCATTTAAGTGTCCAACAGGAAAGGTTTCAGCAAAGGCCACAAGAAGCCTCACAGAAAAAAAAAAATCAAATGCGGTATAATTTTAGCCTCAGTTTTCACCCCAGCTGTCCATACACTCTCTACTTCATCACTTAATAAAATATGTGGGTCCTTTTCAAAAGTAAGTGCTCTTCAATATACCAACAATAAGAATCCATACTGCCATAATTTTTTTCAGCAAAAGACAGTTTATTAAAAAAAAGCATGAGAAGATTGAATTCCCAAAGCTCTGAGTAGGACATTCACCTATAAATCCCACATACCCAGTTGCCAGCAGTAACAGATCATAGCAAATAGACTGTGCAACATCAGATCCCACTGTCTGTCCTCTTCTGAGGATATTATAGACCAGGTGATAGTCTCTGTGAAGTCTGGGAATGTTTTCAATAGTGCAAAAGCAGACACACAGACACACCTCAGGTCTACCATATGTGTAGAACAAATATTTGGTTGATTCTGAAAAGTTCAGAGCTCTTAAAAATTCTGGCAGTGTGCATTTCACTTCTGCTTTACTAAGGTAAGCCTACAAAGTGCAAAAGTGACATCTCACTACTTCAAATAATTGTTTCCTATTTGAATAACTCAGATAATTCAAAATGTTTCATTTATCTTCAACAGGCTGCCTAGAGACAATCATGAAGGCTCCTACAAAACTTTGCATATTGTCACAATCTAAGATATCCAGAGGTGAAAACTGCCATCTTCTAGCTCTTTAACATTGAAAAGTAAATCAATCTCAAAAAAAATCCAAATTATCACTCTCTTTTCCTTATGAAAAGTCAGATAACTCACCCACAGCAATAAGGGGACTAGTTCACCACGTAAGTATATAAAAACTCCTCATTCTTTTTGATGCCTCATATCAGAGTTACTGTCTCAAACCTCCAAAACAATTCAGCCCTACCTAATGACAATCATAAGAGAAAGTCAAAAGCTGCTCCACAGGTGAGCTTTAATTTTTCCTTCCACAGGTGCACAAGGGTCTTCTTGTTCTTAGAATGATGACACCAGTGCCACCAAAATGGCATCATCAGGCATCATCACTTTCTTCTATGTGTTACTGAGTCTCAACAGGTACTGCATAAAAATTTGCTTCAATCACAGCTATCTTGCAAGAAATTCAACTCCTGTCAACATTAAACTTAAGGTTTAGCCTTTGTTTAGTGGAAGATACTACCCTCAGTCTACCTCCAGGAAATGGTGGGACTTTGTTCTTAGATTTTCTGAAAGCTTTTGGGACCTACCCTAAACTGTAGGTTTGAAGGACTGTGAACCAAGTTCCTAGAGAATAATGAAATATAGTCACAAAGTGACCTGGGCAGGGATATAAATTACAGGGATAAGTGAATAAAGATAGCTCTTGTTCCTTGTCTAACAGTATGAGTTCATATTTCTAGCCAAAGCCACAATAGTTAATTGGTTTATTTTTCAACACAAAAAAGTTCACTTAAGGAAAGAACATACAATATTTTCTATCAAGCAAGGAAATTTACCCCAGAAAAAACCAACTTCCTTTCTTGGAGCCATGAGAGATTCCAGTCCCATGCCCTTGCAAGCTAAGAAACACACAAATCCTTAGAGCAAATAAAAACAAGAGACATCAAGTTACATAATTGTTTAATAAAGCACTTAAATAAATCTGAGATTCTTAGGGAGAGTTTTGTACTAACTTGGTCAGTTAACTATGTGTTTGGACTCAACATCTTTTGTTTCACATTTTCTCTGCTTTCCACATTGTGACAGCAAAATAATTTTTATTCAAGATCACTGAAATTGGAGACAATTTCTACTGCTTCATGTGAAAAAGAAGGAAATATTTTCTGAGCTTCAGTTTCTGAATGATGGGGCAACAATTCAAAATCTTCCCATTTCACTCCTGCATGCCCAAATTGTTTCACTGGCATTTTGGCAGACATAGGTAAATTAAATAATCTGAGGAATCCAAGCCTGAAGTTTTTTAACACCAACAAAAGATTACTGCCAGTAAAATGTCTGGATCTTAAAAACTGAGGTTCATCCAAAAGAAGTCTAGAGATTGAGTTAAAACACCTATTGAATCTTTTCACAAAAAGTTTTAAAACAAAATCCAACAAAAGATTTCAAGTTTAATTTCATTTGGGGTTTTGCTCATTTCATCCTGCTATGGAATTTAAGATATTTAGTAGAGTTATGGGGATGTTTCTTCCTTTACTTTTTTCATGTTGTTTGTTTAACTTACTTGCCAAACTTCCTTCCAGTTGGGAAACCTAGGGAGCCACAAGGCATCATGACTAGTGCTCTTGATAGTCATGAAGTTACAGAACAGGAAATAAGCTCTTTGCATGTGATGTTAACTGGACATTATAAAATTCAATGGTACACTTTCTTAAAGGGAGGAAAGAAATAAGAATACACAACCAAATATTTGTCCCTTATTTACATATGAAAATGCATTTAATGTCAAGTCCCATGATAGAATTGCAACAGGATTTTAAGAATTAGTTTTAATTAGCTTTGTATTTTTTCACCTGCTGTTATTCACTGCTCTGACAGAGCTGGTGTGCATGAATTTTTCTTGCACAGCACTTGCAGGAACTTGAACATAATGGCTGAAGACATTTGAGGATCAGGACAGATTTTACATTTTAAAAGTGAAGTGGTAGCAGCTAGGACAGTGTAATCTACCAGACCACCAGGGCCCACAGATTTCCAGTGTGTTGGGATAATTCCTAGATTAATTTTCTAACAATTGCTTTGTTTCATATTTGTGTAATTTTTAATTTCTGTCATCTGTATGTCCTTCTTTTTGCTCCCTTTTCTTTACCTAATCTCTTTGGTCTCAGATGGGCATTCCTCACATTTTATCAGTGTAATGCCTTCAATACAAGTAACTTTACTGATGCCAGCATTAGTTACCTGTATCTAAAACACTTACAGAAAAAATAATATTAATAATATCTCCCTTTGTGCCTATTGTGGAATGCAAAGTATTTCTCCCAAGCAACATAGCCCAATGTCTCAGTACTGCTACTTTTTCATATTGATCACAATTCCTTGCTGCAGTAATTCTACCTAAAAAATTATTAATCCCTTGCTTTTGTCTTCTTATTTCTCTCCAAAAAAGGAAATAACCTATTTCAAGAGACCAAAGATTCCTCACTGCCCAGGAGTCATGACAAATTCAGCCCTGGGGAGGAGCAGTGGCTCTACATTAGCCAAAGTATACACTGAAATGCTGTTCTGGCACTTACAGTTTCCAAAGAAGTGTCATATGACAAAGATGTCACTTGGTACTTGATAGTTTAATCAAACCCTCAGGGATAGAAGACATTAATTATCTTGTAGTACAAAAACATTATTCCCTTCCCAAAGTGACATCATTTCAGTATGACAAATGCATCACCCTTTCACTTTTCTGACTGGAAAGGTAACACCAAACAGTTCATCAGCAGTATCATTTCATCCTTAGCAGCATTGTTTCTTGGGTGAAAAATATTGCACAAATGAAGAATATTGCCATGAGCACAGAGGTGAAAGTCAGGCCTCTGAAACAGTTTGAGGCCTCTCCCATCCTGCCATCTTTTCCTTAGCAGTTGTTAAGCAGCAGATGATTCTTAGGTCCTACCTACCTAACCATGGCATTGGGATCCTTTTACCTGTCTGTTTAGCTCTCTGTGAGATGATTTTTCACATACTGAGTGCTTGACATTCTCCTTGGTTTTCCACTTAAATGTGGTCTGCTGAAGGGCAAACTCACTCTGGGTTTGCAGGGAGACCTCAATTCAAACCAGCACAAGCATTTTGATACATCCGGAAGGCCAGACTGGTGCTGAGGGTTTGCACTCACCTTTAACACATGGCTCTGTTTGCTGCCTGGCCAGATGATAATTTCATCTGGCTGCACCCAAGGGACATCAGCGTTCCTGAAGCATCTCTAGCTGTCCAGGAACACAGCCAGACTCCAGCAGTCACCCTCCTCTGGCAGAAGCATTACAATCTGGTATTTGATTAAATTCCAGGTTTACGACCCAGAGAAGGCCCTCGGGGAGGCCTCAGCACGGAGCACGCAGGTGTGTCTGTCCCCAGGCCCACAGCCAGACAGCAGCTGCCAGTGGGACCCTGCACAGCCTGGAGCTGGTGCTGGAGAGCCAAAGTGGCCCTGAGGGCACTGCCACCCCCCAAGGCTCCCACATACTATCCTGTCATTATCCCCTGGGGTCATTCGTCCCTCCCCCAGCGGCACCACAGCAGCACCAGTCTCCACCTCCCCACAGCCCTGCCCTCCCTGGCCACAGGCACCACGTCCTGGTCCAGCCTCGGCCTGTCCCTGGGAGGGTGCCTGGTGCCCAGGGCCGGTAGCCCCCAGGCTGCCTGCTTCTGGCAAGGGTGGTGGGATAGAGCCTGCCTGCCAGGCTCACCAGCAGTAAGCAACACTACAATCAGCACTATCCAAAAGGAAGGCTCTTGGCAGCAGCCCATCAGGCAACAAAAGCATCCTGGCACCATTTTAGCTGAGGAAAACAGAAAGGACTCTTGGAGCTGCTGTAAAGCACCGACAGCTACCAGCATGGCTTTCATTTATTTCTGAGAATGTCCTTACATGCACACATTACTATGCAAGGGATACATTTCATTGCAAACAGCTCAGTTTTTGCTTTAGGTGGAAACTTCTTAGATATTTCAGAGGGTCTGGTTAACTAGGGTTTGCTGAAAATGGCCATTCCAGTGGTCATGGTCCATGGTACCTGGGCCAGCACCCCTGCATGAAATCAGCAGATCTTATCCCAGTGGAAAGCTTGCAGCAAAGTGTCAGTTTGGGAATAACCGTTCTTGGGATGACTGTCCCTTTGAAATGTAGTGAGAGAATGTCTGACTCCCAAGAGCAATGCAAAGCTGTCATACATGGTCCTCCGGAAAGCCGGACCCTTAACAAGCACTCAGGCATTTAAACGAGGTGCAAGATTGGGCTGAAACAGTATTTGCACACAGCGAGCAAGACACACAGCACCCAAGGAGCACTACAGATTCTGGCAGCACTGTGCAGATCCTGCATGGTTCCTCAGTGGGGTGCTTGGGAAGAAGAAACAAAGCACAAGACAAAGAGGAGGCACAACAGACTTAGCCATAAAGTTTAACAAGGGGTGAATGAAAGCAAGGTGAAAATATGGATCTTTGTCTTGATGTACAAACACAGAGGTTTCCTCCTTTCACGTGGAAGTGAGAGCTTGGCCACGCATGGTCAAATATTGTCATGGAGTTTCATATCCCCCAGATTCACCCACTCATACAAGCATGTTTTGTACCACAGACCTGTTACTCTCTGGCACACTGGCTTTTCTCCACATGGCTGGCAGATATTGTAATGGCATGGGTATTTTCATAGTGGTTAAGTCCCCTACCCACACTTTGCTGAGTGATAGTAGAGAGAAGAAAGGAGAGAAGAAAGGGGAAATACCATGAATCGGAGTCTTCTCCAGCAATTCTGCTTTGCATGTAAGTTTGGAGAAGTTAGAAAAGGATTTCCTCTCCTACACAGTGCCATTTTCTCCTCATTTATATCTGTAGTTTTGTTCCAAGTTGCAATCCTATGATCTCACAACCTGAAGTTTTACCTTCACTTGTGCCTTATTGTTCAGCACTGCAAATACTAACTTGTACACGTGACATGCCTACATGACATTTAGCTCCACTGGTTTCCTAACTCAAGCCTGTGCCATCTTGGCATAAATAGGCTACTTAACTGCACACCAGCACTCCTGTCTAGGAAGCCACCACACTGACTCACAGGGTTTATTATAAGGTCCATTGCAGACAGATGTTTCGGCACTCAGGGCCAACTGGAAGCTATGTGGCCATTTTAGAGAAGTGTTAAGCCACAGCTGCAAGTTTATGAGTTGGGCTTTGCAACCTGCTAATTACAGGCACAGCTGAGAGCACATACAGAGGAAGCTCCTATCTGCTGGTGAGTGACCACACAGCTATAGATACAGTATAAGGAAGTGAGTAACAATAAGAAAAGCAACATAGAAAAATTTTCTGGAATGAAGATACCTGTTATGTTTCACTTTGATGAAGTTCAAAGATGGGAAATTCAACTTTACTAAATCCAGCAATGAGGAAATAAACATGTATCACTGTAATTACATTATTAATCACGGAAGACTGAAGATCCTGTTTAAAATGAACAGGACAAGGCAATAAAGACTATCAGGGGAAAGTGAAACCTCACAAAAAAACCTGGGTGATCAAAATAACTGGGTTTTCAATGACAGCTTGATCTGCGTTAGTGGGGGAGAGAAGTGTTTTTTGACAAGTAGCACCTGTGGAACAAAGCAGACTGCAGTTTATCCTCTCTTTTATTAAGTTAAATCAGACTATGTGTACCAAGCCTTGGATACAGAGAAAAAAAATCCACTTTCAGAGGATACCAGGCAAAGTATCCTCTGAGCCTTTGGAGCCTTCCTGGATTCTGCCATGCTCAGATCTCAAAGCTCCATTGGTGGTTCATTTTACTCCACCCTTTTTTCTCCTCATGCTTCCCAGCATTTGGTGCTGTCATTAGTGATTACAATACGTTTAATGTTCCGGTGATTTAAATTACTCCTTCATGGCTAATAGCCACCTCCTTCCCACCCTCAGCTAAAATGTAATACTTCTCAACAAATGAAAAACATGTATGTCTTGTCTGGACTATGATTTACTCACAGTCCCCAGAGATGTTTCAGGGTGAGGTATTTTACTTTACCCTGAAGTTAAACAGGAGCAGGCATTTAGATACAGACTTCATTCTGTCTTAGGGAAGAGAGGGATAGGATGACATGGGATTAACACGTGCATTATCTTACATGTGCATTATCTTACTTGTGCTTGGCACAGCCATAAGTTTTTACTATTCTTAAACTGTTCAGATCCCTCATCAGATGGAAGAGGAAGTACAGTCTGCTTTCTGTGATTCCTTCCATGTCCTGACTGCCTTGTATCTTCAAGGCTGATGCTCTAAATCTTTAACTTCTTTTCTTCTAATTTTCCTCCCCAGAGTCTCTTTCCTCTTTCAGGCTCACCTGTAAAGCACATCAGGAAGTGGTGGTAAGACCACAAGTCTCAATATTTGAATTACTAGCTAGGCATCAGCAAGTATCTGCCTACACACAACTACACATCTGCAGGAAGGAAGGGGTGAAACCACCTTCGATTGAAATCACAACCTTCCCAGCTGTAGCTCACAGTGTGTTGTAAGTAAAAATGCAAAAGATATATATATAACTTTCAAAAAAAGTCTCTGTCTTACCACTGAATTGTACATGACAACTAAGGCAGCCCAAACACTGTAAAAATCAGTTTAATATAGGAAGTCCCTTATGTGATGAAGGACCTATAATACAATGTAGTGTCTTTATATTTTCCTATGCACTCGAAGGATATGCATCTGGAATGGTTACATATTTTCAGTGTATAAAAACTAATTGTAAATTTAGTAGTCAATAGAAGTCAAACTAATTCAGCGTCCTGCATCAAAACAATACTTTGATAATCAAATTACGTTTAACACTAGCCCATAGAATACAAGCTCTGACAGGTCCTGATCAGCCTCCTCTCTCAGCTTCCAGTGAAATCCAGAGGCTCATTCAGCCTTGGATTAGACTTGGAGAACAGCACACAGCAAAATGGTGTGTGTGGGGAAAGGGCAGGAGAGCTGCAGCCAGCACACTGGACTGTGTTGTCTGACAGCTCTCCAGGCCTAATGCTGAAATGCCCTGAAGGGGTTATAAAGTGATACTGTGTTAAGTAAGGCCACTAAATGGGTTTGATCTATTCTGACAGTTCTCCACAGCTAGAGGGAGGGAAACACAGTGTCATATGGAACAGATCTCTAGGCATCATCCAGTTTGCCCACTTTATTATTTATTCTGGGTTTTGGTTTTTTAATGCAGGCTTAGAAATTTATACTATTTCTTTCTTCTTTATCGTAGTTGAAGATTTACATTCCTCCTCAATGTGGTCATTTGTCATAGATATATTTTGGGTTCCTATCCTCTAAAAAGCAAGAACCCTTCCCCCCCCTCCACAAATCCCATATCGTAAGTATTGTTCAATCCCTCCCAGGGTCAAGCAGACTCACAGAGCCAGCTCTTGCACGGGGAGGACTCCGTGATGTGCAGACCCCGTCTGCCCCCGAGGTGTGTGCGCAGCACCGGGCCAGCAGTGAGCTGAGCCGCCGCTCCCTTCCACAGAGACAACTGCCACGTTATTGTTCTCGATTAGAAAAACATCCCGAATTTTAGAATTGACATTTAAGACTGAATAAAGTTCCAGTTTGGTTTTATCAGGGCAAACTTTAAAATAGATTGTGTATTAGACTTTGTTACTATATTTCTTTTATGACTGTGAGTGGGAAGAACATTAAGGAAGACTATAAATCAAATGCATGCTTTTGGTGAGTGCAGGAAATCCTTTATGTTTCATAGAAATAGAAATAAATGTGGATCTTTTCACATTGTCTCCATTTTAAACATCATCCGAGACAGTATTTCTAAAAGCAAAATTATCAGAAGAATACAAAGGAAAAAAAGATCCCCAAAAAATACAGTGGTGCCTAAAGCACTAATTAGAAGCCATTGCATCCTACACATATAAGACAGAAGAGACAAAAAAAAACCCCAGCATTTTTGTTTTCTTTTATTTTTGGGGGGGCTGGGAAAATAAAAGAAACACCATGGTGCTGAGATTTAAGACAATTCTCTTAACTGATAGCATACCAGCATGTCCACTGGAAAATAATCTGCCCTTAGTGACTAATTCCCAACAGAAAACTTGGCTACTTGCCAAAATGTACATATCCCTTCATGTATGCAGGAAATCATTTCCAGCAAACCCGGAGCTGGTCTAGCAGGATGGGAGATTCTGAGCAAGGCCCCATTGATATATTCTATTGGAATGGGTTAAAAGACACTCTCAGCAGCATGTTATGGATGACACCAGCGAGAATTTAAATATGCAGCATAATGGTAAAGCAATTAATAAGAGCAGTTGCTAACAGTTGCACAACAGAAGAGTGCTTTAAAATTCCTGTGCTCTTTAACAATAATGCAGAGAGACGCTGTGAAGGGGAAGAGGGGGAAAGCCTGGCATGGAAGGGACATTCCTTCAGTTCCTCTCAAAAGTTTGAAAAAACCTCTGGATAGGAAAATACTATTGAGCAGCCAATTCTTTCCACATTTGGCTAAGCCCAATGCCCAAAATACACAGAACACTACTTCACTTTGAAAGGATTGCAATACTCCTATCTGAGTCATCTGAAAGCAAATAAAATGAGACCTAAACAAATAAACCTAATTGTGCATGGAAACAAATCCAGCTCTCCAGCTTGGCCATGGCTTTGTTTTTGTTAGTTTAAAGCCTACATATGCAGTTTTAGTGGCATCAGGAGTTATACAAATATTGACAACAAATTGCCAAATGTTGTTTTTTTCCCTTCAGTGCACAGTGTAAAGAAGCTGGGGTAATGCTTCTAGGAACCTTCCCCAGTGCACTGAACCAAATCACAGCTTGATGGGATCCACTCCAGCCTCTTCTCTGAAGAGTAGACACTAATGAGATTGAGGTTGTTGATTGTTATCATCAGAGACTTTTATTTTTCACTCGTGAACTCTGGTGAATACAAATCCAGGCTTTCGAAACGTAGCTCAAATGTTTGCACCATAGCCAGGGCATTGTCACATGCTCTGTCCTCCACCCCATGATTTGTTGCTAGTTTGTGTCATCCTTAACCTGCTTCTGGTGGTTTGGCCAGGGGAGAAACAAATAATGATGACAACTGAGAAAAGCAAGCTGCTCTCTGACATCCTTCTTTTAAAATGCTATTGCTACTTGCTGGCTGTGGAGAAGGGGCAGTCGCCTTGAGATAGAAATCACTCATGAAATCCTGCTGTCATCTGTCAAAGGTATATTTCCATCAAGTTGATCTGAATCCTTAGCAGCTTGCTAGGAAAAATGAGAATATGTCAAATCTTGAACTGTCACAAGCCAAAATTAGAAAAAAGATATTTACATTTGACTTTCAAATGGAGCCCAGACTTTCCTCTCACAAGGAGCCAATAAATTAACACATTTTCTTCCTCTTTGCTTCACATTCACAAGACACCTAGAACTTTTATTATTCTATCTGGCTGGATAACAAGGTTTTCATTTTGCAAAAACATAAATTTTTAGTACCAGCAAAAAAGAAAAAGAGGAATTTTAGAACTGGATAAAGACTCTGAGAGTTTTCACACAAAGAAGCCACAAAAATCAGACTCATGCATCCTCCTCAAAAGCCTGACAGTTAAGACACTTATCTACAGTACTGGAAAGATTAATTGATATTTCTGTTTCTTCTTATTCATCCAGAGAACTTACAACTTGATCTTGTACATCTCAGTGGTCACCTAACGATCAGGTTATTGAACACCCTACAATATTTCCTTTTTTATCAGAAATTGTGTTCTACACATAAACTCCCCAAAGAGTTGCATCATGAGTACTGAATTTCCATGAAATGCTTTAGGGTTTAGGTTAATACCCCCCACCAAAAAAAGTTCTTGACTAATAAACCTTGTAGCTTGTTATACTCTTCAGTTATTATAGTGTTACCTGCTCACTATATGCAGGAAGACCTCAGTATATTCAGGAAGCCACATGCAGAAGGATCTGCAAAGGCTTTCTGTACTGCATTGTTTATCACAGTGCAAGCACCCCCAAGCACTGGCACAGTAAAGGGTGGATCACTAAATCAGTGAAAGGGATAGTGGAAAGGCATGAGAACTTGGGGGGTTGTGAGAAAGTGGAGGAAAAAAGATCCTCTCTATTTCACTAACTCTAGACCTTCATAAAAAACCAACACAATGCTTGGGACTGTTCATACTGCGAGCAAACACTGAAATATGGCAAGGCATCAAGGCATGTTGTGTTACATGATATTCAGGCAGCTGCTGTGATGGCAGTTTCAATCCACCAACTGCAGCAATGAAACAAATCTGAAATGTAAAAGCTAGATTTCCACCTAAATATTTCATTAATACTACATGCATGTAAGTCAGGGAACTCAGACTACTAATCCCCACAGCTACCCTAAGTCAGCCCTGAAGGACAAAGCAACAATGCAGCTGCACAGACAGGGGCTCAGAAGGTATTCTAGGTTTCAGTTTCCTGACTGAAGTATGCAAAATTTCTCTATCAATGTTTTGTTGGTGTATTTTCTTTGAAATTTGTTGAAGGGGGAAAATACACGGTTTTTTCAGAGGAATAGAAGTATGAAATGACTGTATACCAACATATGAAGATAGCCAGATATAGCCAAATTTGTGTGAACACCTACTAGTGGAAAGTTTCACCCTGCAGAACAGATCTCAGCAATATGTTAGGTCAGAGGAGGAGAAGAGAGCTAAATCTTCTTCTGTCCTTGATTGCATACAGAGAACCAAGGAGCTTCCACAGCTTATGCCACCCTTGAAACCCGGCCTGCACTTAAAACAGTCCCATGCCTGTCACTCGGAAGCCACACCAGCCAGTCTGTCAGCACAGAGTTAGTCGGCATAAGCCCTCACAGCAACAGAGCCTTGCTCACTCAGCTATAATACCCTGCAGGTTCCACACCATGGGGGAGGAGGCTGACCTATCCCCAAAAGTCACCCACTGAGGCAGGAGAAAGACATACTTCCAAGTGAAAGAAGAGGGGAAGCAGGTGAGCAGGTTTTGTCTGATTTAGCAAAATACCTTCTCTTCATGGTTTTGTCTGATTTAGCAAAATACCTTCTCTTCATGGAGATGTCCATTCAACTCACTTTCAAATTTCCCTAGATTAAAGCAACGGGGAATAAGTAGAAAGGAAAGCAGCATCTGAAGCTGTCCATAAAAAAGGATACACGTGGGTAACAGATCAGTGGATGTACAGCCTGGTCTCTCCTCATGTCTCTTTTTCTCACACACTCACTCACTCTTCCTTAAGCTGAGCACCTGCTTGTCCACTGAGGCAAGCCAATTAAAACCAAATTAAAACTATAATTATCACAGATTGGAAGGAGACTTGGACAGCCACTACTTCCAGCTGGAACTGTGCAGGGGCATGGAGTGTTGTCCCTCCTGGCCCTCCCTCCCACTGGCTCCTGCATCCTCCAGGTCCCATGATGTGGGGATGTCAGTCTCCCACCACAGTACACAAACTGCCCAGGAGCATGACAAGGCAACTGTCACTTTCCACCCTGGCTGCCACTATGGGTGGTCATGTTGGTGTCTGCTCGCATTTGCACGGTACATGCTGTGGGGTGTACAAACTGTTCCATATGGCATGTGGAGGGAGAGAGCCTGCTAGCAGTGTAAACTACAAAGCTGTATTTATGCCACCATATAGAGCCCCTGGTCTGTATTTGTTTTAGCATGCTTATTAGAAGGATAATTGAGAAAAATCCTAATTCTCAGTTCATGAAAGTGCAGGAAGAGTGGCTGCTGGCAAGGCTGTGCACTTTATCTTGGGGTTTCTACCTGTCACCCTTCTGCTTGGTATTTGTCACGTGCTTAATGCCCCTAAGGTCTTAATTTTTCATTTAAATAGCTTTTACTCCTTAACTTTCTAGGCTACGTTCTTGTTTAATATCTGATCTTTTTCAGCTAATTAGTTGACTGCTATTTCTGAGACACTGTCAAGTTATTTACCTCACTGAACTTAAGTTCCTCCCCCAACGCCTCCATCCGCCCCCTGTCTGTCTGGTTTCCCCCTCCAGTCTAGCTGAAGTGACAAACTCTCTCCCCTAGCCAAACATTTGTTTTTACAAGGTATTTTTATACCATCACCTCTTCCCCGCATCTCCCCCGCCTACCCACCACAAACATATGCTGTGGTGGGAGGACATACTGGTTTCACATAATTTGCAATGTTAAGGTGACAAAATTCCCCTCCTTCAAGTATTTTTTTTAAAGATCTGGTTTGTAAAATGCAAATGGTAATGGGTTCATTTCTCTTTGCTTTTTTTACCCTGTGTGATGTCCTTCTTTGCTTAGAAGTAATCAGTGGAAGAGAAAAAAAAATCTCTTGATTTATATTACTCAAAACTTATTTATGCTATAATAAGATACAAAAATAGACAAAAAATGTTGTCTAGATTGATAGATTTATTTTATCTATCCCAAGAAAGACAGGAATTATGATAATTTCCGAGAAAGTAGGCAAAGTAACCACTTTACTGACTTCATTAGCTGGTCACACTATGTTTTTCTCTATATTAAAATCCACATGCAGTCACATTCATGCAGTAAAAACAACCTCAAGTGCTCTAAGCTTCAGGCTTGGAACCATGGAAAACATGACTGTGGCCTTCATCATACCCAATTAGGGGCACATGTACTCCTCAGTGATTCTGGTGTGGTGGGTAAATGCCTAAGCCAGCTTTAAAGCAGGAGGAACAGTCTAGTTAAAACAGCACAGAGCCCACACTGGGCTCAGCCACTCTAAATATTTACCATATTCTGAGCTGGAGGTTGCAGGGGCACGCACAGTACTACAATTGGAGAACTTCCAGCACCTATATTCACCACTGCAAAGCAAGGTCTGGTGTGCTAATCATCCTGGTCATTCTAGCAGCCTACATGCACAGAATGGGCCAAATGAAGACTGTTTATAAAAACACTGAGTTTATGTGGCAGAATGACTGAAAAATACTTTTTATATGGAGACTGTATCTATTCAGCACACACCATTAGACTTTTTGAAGTGGGATGAAGTCATATTCCCCGTCCTAAGACCCAATTGGATACTATTTCAGAACATAATCTGCATTTTAATTCCCATTTTATGCACAACTTTTAGTGCAGCACAAAACAACAACAAAAAAAACTATGCATCAATAATGCATCCTTGTTAGTTTCATCTTGTGACTTTGTCTCATATAAGGGCAAAGAAAGATAAATCTGAAAAACAAAACAGGGTAGGTCAACTCCCTGCCAGCAGCAGGGGAACAAAATGGGAAAGTACTAAACAGTGAAATTTATTTATACTGTGCAGCAACAGGCTCCAGAGGACAAATTGTTAGCAGAAGGAGCCACTCATAGCACATGCAAAGCTTCTCTCAAATCAAACAGATATGGCTGTCACTGTGGGAAGCCAAGGAGCAGAGAGAATGGAAGAGAGAGGAAAAAACACTCTCCAAAAACTGAAAACATTTTGTAGTTAAGGGACTCAGAGTAGAATATGGGTAGTGCCTTCAGTTTCACTGTGGTTCTAGCAAAGTCACCTGGGAGAAATATCTGCAGAAAACCACCAGGAGTGAGCTAAGCAAACAAGAAGGGAACAAGCGAGTTTCTCAGTAAAATGTGACGAAGTTGGAAGGAACTGGCTGTCTATTCCAAGAATTTTCAGAGATTTCCCCCTTTTGTATGTTGAGAAAAAATGAGTAGAGGACCACCAGACCATCAGGGAGGAGCCACTCACCCCAGTTGTCTGGGGATAGTTTGGCAAGGAAGAGTCATCCTCCAATCATTCTGGAGTTATCAGCCTCCAGGGCTCCGCTGGAAATAGTTCAGTGCAGTGCAGTTCTTCCGGCTCTTAACTCATTGCCAAACCCCTGGAACATACTCAGAAGCAGGTGATATTTATTTGGGAGCATATTCTTTTCTAGAAAAAGAACATGAAATCCTTGCATTAACACCCTCCTGTTGGCTAAAGATACAGCCCTTTTCTTATGCCATTGCAGATTAACAAGTGACCTCTCCATCTCAAAAGAAGCATCCAAAGATGTATCTGCTGGTCCACGAGGAAAATATGCACACACATGAAGAGACTCCCTTCTGGGAGTCCCTTCTCTCCCTTCTGAGTCACAGGACATTTTCCTGCATTAGATATTATCTGAAAATTCACTCAGCAGTTACACATGGCACAACCTAGCCTGAACCTATTCTCACTAGTGACAATCTACACAGTATTTCACTTTTCCCATTTCTCTCCCCTCAAAAGCAGCGGTGGAAAAGAGAAATGTATCTTTGGGACTGATCTTTTATCTTCAGTCCAGGTCACAGATCTTCTTGACTCCTAAAAATAGGACAAATGTATTTTTATATTCAAGCGACCACAGCTCATGTGCACCCACCTAAGCTAGCCATGCAGTGGCCTACTCAGGTCCTGTTACCAACGTAACTGCATCAGCATGAGCGTGGCACCAGCTGCATCTATGCAGTTAAGGAAATGGTTGGCCAAGCAGCCACAGCAGTACCAAACTCAGCGTAGGCTATATGGATGGCAGCATCCAAAACCTGGCTCAAAAACATCTGCAAACACAGGCATTAGCCTATCTTTCTTAATGTTTTCAAAATGTCCAGAGATTTTGGGTGAAAGATCTGCATCAGCACAAAAGCATTCCCAGAGCAGTAAACATACTTGGCTGGACCATTGCCTTTGCTTGAGCTCTGATTTGCTTCAAGTAAATGCAGTCATTTATTGCATGTTTCACCTTCTTGTGGAACAGCTGCTGTCTGCAAGGAGCCAAATAGCAGACGGACTTTCAGTCCTCATGAGATACCTCTGGCTAACAGCATGCATAGCTTTCCTCAGAGGCCAGCATGTCACCGAACAGTTGGTTTACTCTAAAACACCACATGCTGTAGGTGATTCCAGCTGCCTCATGAGGTATTTGTGTCAAAACTCATGTTCCTGAGGAGCCTGTGCAGTCTGAGCCATGTTTTTTACCTGTCCCAGGAGCAATATGTTTATTTTATAGCAGCTCTTTCCATATCACAAACCAGAAAATTTAGAGAGAAATGAACAGCTCTTCAGGGAAGGCACAAAATAGAATGGAAGCAGAGACTTTGAGAGTTTGTAACACTGCTTATCTTATGAGGAGAACACTTCTTTGGTAACAGTGAAGGATATGAAGAAAATTATAAATGGAGGAAGACCGCAAGGAAGTCAAAGGATGCTGGACAGTCAAGACATACACAATGAACAAAATGCAAACACTGGCTGGAAAAGCACTGAGGAATTCACATTTCATTCAAAACACAGTAAGCCAATAAAACTACTCAAAGGCAAAGGTAGATATGGCAGGAGCCAAAGGAATTTTTGCTGTAGGATGTCAGAGGATTGAATAGAAAGAAAGCAGGACCACCACAGGCTGTGGGAATTTGGCCGCAAGAAGTCCTGTCTGAATCACGCTGTTCACCACATAGAGGGGAGTGTTAGAGATGAGATCTGAGGGCATCCTGAAGCTGCAAAAGAGAGAGAAGCTGGAGCAAACTTTGAAATAGACAACACACATTGCTCCTTCAAAATATGGAATAGGTTAAGGTAATGCCTAGATTCTGTACAATGCACTTTTGGAGAAGGTGAGCCAGACTCTTACTGGTTTAGATGTCTGTAGAGTTTGGTTACTTTCACTGTCTGCAGAAGAGCTGCTCTCAGTTTACACTAGCTTAAGCCTTGAACACCCCTCTGCACTCAGTGTTACCCATCTTAGATTTAACCATGCAACAGCTTCAAGAAAGAGTAGAAAGTCATGCCAATCCAGTCAGGAATTCCTCTGTGCTCCGTCCCACTCTGAGAAGTTTTGGATATCACAAACAGATAATGACAGATGGTGGTACTCACAGACCCCTGTGCTAAACTAAAGCCCAGCAGCTGAGAGTCTCCCTATATATTTGAGAAGGAAGGCTCATATCAATTCCTCCATTTCAGCTTTTGAAAGTTTGAGGAGAAAGAGCTGGGGAGAAAGAGTTTTGTTTGGTTTTTTAATCTTTATGTTCCCTTTAATTTTAATTTTGCCTGGCCAGTTTAGCATAGATACAGGTTTCTTCATCCCCCCACTGAACTATCTCAGGTGGCCTGCCCCACTCTAAAATAAAACGGAATAGAAATATCACTACCTTTTATTCAAGGCTGAACAGTAGGAGCTGCTTCCACAAGGGCAAGCTACACTCAATTAGGCAAACCATATCTGGTCTATGTAACAAGCAGAAGCTCCTCATCATCCCTGGGCCCTGCGCCTGAGGAGTTGTTTGCTTCAGTGTAATGCAGAAGACAGTTCTTGCACCTGCATCACAGTGCCTGTAAGAACACAGCCTGCTCCAGGATTCACACTACCAAACTGAGCTCCAAGAAGTGGAGACAAAGCAGAGCATACTTTAGGAGCTGATGTGATGAACAACAAACAAAAGTGTGATTGTGGCTAAAAGATAACTGAGGACTCTCTATTCCTATGTGTACCTATGTGTTCAAGAAAAGGCTCTTGCTCCTTTTAACAGGATTCAGAGGATCACCCTCTCTTCAGGTAAGTACATAACATGAGATGCTAACAGGAAGCAAGAAGTGTGGGCAGAGAGCAAATGTGGCAAATGTGGCAACCATGGCCACGCATGTAGTCTGTACAAGTCTGGTGCATCAATTAATGTGTAAAAGTGACAACAGCTTTTGCAGGAGAGAATTGATTACCAAAAGGCAAGTAAGGTGATCTTGTCATTGGTGGACTCTACAGGCACATGGAAGACTATCAGGGACTAAAATTTGGATCCTTTGCATCCCCATGAGTGTTGTAAACACATAACTATTGGCTAGTTTTGGGGAGGGAACACACCTTTCCATATCTTTGCACAACAAAACCTTCAAAAGGTTTGTTTTCATCCCTGTGTAAAGAAAGGAACATAATTTTAAATCTCAGAATTTCAAGGAACAGAACGATTGTTTACGACACATGTTTGTAAAGAAAATAGTGCAGTTACGTCAAAGTTTGTAATTTACCCTTACAGTACAAAGGTAAAGAGCCTTCAAACCAGACTGTTGAACTAAGAGCCAACAACAGCTACATTTTAACTTTGCATTCAAAAAAAAAACCCCAAAAATGCGACCATAACTATAAGGAGGCCTACTTGCCCCATCTACTGGCCATTGGGAAGATGGGATTTACACTTCAATAAAAAAGCATTACCACTGAGGCCACGATTCAGGCAATTCCCAGGTTATCAATTCTGAATGTAAATGCATGCATAAGTGCTACTGAGGGTACCAAGCACATACGTGCTCTACCGATCTGGAGTCTGAGGCAAATTATTTAACATGGCAGAAATAGAAATAACAAACAGAGAAAAATGTATTATTTGCAAAGGAAATACTAGGGCAATCTATTCAGTAATGCTAGTTTGTTAACTTTGAAAAACTAAATAAATATGCCTTCTTTTGTTCTGAAGTGAGTCCAGGTAAATTAATTCTATAAGATAGCAGCCTGCAGAACCCTTGTCACAAAGCAGCCATATATACTGCAGCTCAGTAAGGTCATCATAAGGTTACCATGCCATCTTGCAGATTTTTAAAGTCAGTATTTGTTTAATAAATAGCTAGATAGCAAGTTAAGTTCCCTAAGACCTTATATTTTTCTTCTCTGCATGCAGTGAATCCATCCTTCTGAAGTGGGTCTGTTCCTTTGAGGAACAGGCAGATGTCTAAAGGGAAAACATAAAGTTTGGGTTGACTTCATGAGACCTTTCACACTACCCTAGGAGGAAGACTTGCTAGATTTCTCTCTTTTAGCACGTGCCTTGCTCTCATGATGTTCTTCAAGGGCAGTGCCTACACTAGTACTGTAGCATCCCTCTGCTCCATGATCTCCCATGCTGGTTGCAGGTTCAATCAGATGTGCCTAGAGAAAAGCTGCAGCCAAGGGACAGACCATCAAATACCCTGGCAGCAAGCTTCCCACCAGGTAACCCAATATACCTGCAAGCTGACTCACCATGAGATCTTACACACAGCCATCCTCTCTCCATGTGACCCCAGCAAGCCTCTGACAGTGTGCTTAGGTGAATACTCAGTATGCAACTATATTTCCTGCAAGGCACACAGGCCTCCTGCTCAAAGGACTTCTAGGTCTTGTAGATTCTAAGCAGAAACAGGACTATCAGCATGTCTATCTCGGCCCAGCCATCAAACTTCAGAGAGGAGTTATTGTCACACCACAACAGAGAATGATGAACCATCTTCTTCAGCAAGCCGAGCCCAGTGTTGTCTTCAGGAAGTACAGGTGCAACCCTCTGTTTTGACTAGCTAAGACCCTAGTTACCCAGGAAACTCTGTAAGAATAAACTGGCCACAGCAAGGAGTAGACTCTAAAGTAGGAGAGGGAACAGTATCCCACCCCCACTGAGGCTCATTCAACTCAGAGGATAAATCTGAGAAGCAATTATGACTACATTTAACTATATAATTTCTAAAACAGCCCGGAAAAGAAATCGTTGGCAGTAGATTTAGACCTGCTGGTAAACCAAGTGCTGAGTTGTACGTGAAATTTCATAAAGTACATGCACTACTCTGAGGATCATCACAAAAGGTTTGCGTAGCTTGCGCCCACAAGTGTATTTCAGGATGACTTTTTTCTTAAGGGGATGGTCAAACGTTTCAGAAATCACCTGAGTCCAAATTCTATAATGTTAAAAAAAAAAGGACAACAGTGCCTTGGTGCAAATGCTTGCACAGCCTCTTAATTACAGCTGGGATCCAGCATTTCTAGATGACATCTCTAGAGGTCACAAAAAGGGCCAAGAGATTTTTCAGCGGAAGTATGTAACATCTAACACCTCAGTTACCTAGGGACTGAGGTAAAAGAAGTACTGTCAATGTCCACAAGTATCTGCAAGGAAAACCCACTGAAGACAGGTCCTGAGGCCTGCCTCTCCAAGTTCTCTGACCATCACAAGCCTGCTGAGAGGCTCCTCAGGTACACAATCACTTGGCATACTTGCACTAGACATCAGGGGAAGCAAACAGCTGACAGCTAAGGTGTGACTTGGGACAGTGCACAAAGATGAGGACTACAGGCAGTGACTAGAACTGCTTGCAGTGCAAGTTGGTTTCCTCAAGAGCAGGTTTTTGGGAGCCATGTATCTAAGCTCACCTGATTTCCTCAATAATTCCTCATCTGCATGGGACAAGTAGCACCACTTAAGAGTACTTCAATTCTTTAGCCTATGAAACACTGAGTAGTAGAAGAAAGGCCAGCACCTACACCTGAGAAAATACAGATACAGATACAAATTTGAACAGATACAAATACAGATGCCAACTCTGCCTGGGCTTGTGAATTCATGCACAACTCTCTGCATAAAGACCCACCCAGAGAAATATAACTCCCAATAGCTCAGGGTTCCTATCTCTTGAGGGGATGCACATTTGGCTCCCTGAGCTTCAACCCTGTTGTGCTGAGAGGACCCCCTGAGAGCAGCTGGTCACATAGAAGCTGCTAGAAAAGGAGCCATAGCAGACAGCTGTGAAACAGGCAACCCTGCTGAAGAAAGACACTGGTAGGATGCTGGCCCACTTTTAGTGGCCATAGAGTAGTACTGCCCTCAAAGATAGCCTCCACAGACAAGAGTCAGACTTCATTAATTCTCTAGTCCCTCATGACAGACACTTTTGCACCTTTGACAGAAAAAGTTCTGGCTTATTAGGGTGGGAAAGCCCACTCTGTTCCCTATGCAAAACCAGATCTAGACATCTGACTTACATCATGGCTTATTATACATATCAGCTTATTTTGTCAATCCAAACTGATAAATAATCCTGAAACTGGCAAAAATAATTGTTTGGCAAGAACTTTGAATATAAACCAAAGCTACAACGAGTGCAAATAAACCATTTATTTTTTCTTTCACTGTTGCCATCAATGTACATGAAACAATCCTTATCCCACAACTTCCCATCTCTGCCCCATTTTCAGTGTTCAGAAACAATCCTCATTTCTTATTTGCATTGCACTTGACAAATTGAGGACCCTTTTTTCCTTTTTGTAAAACAAGGTGAATGAAACATCCTTGTTCCTCGTTGTGAATAACTGTATAATTAATTATGTTAGTTACATACAGTACCTTTGAGGAGGGAAACATAGCACTGTTCTCTGAAAGAATTTTCTTTGTCACATAATGAAACTAAATACAATTTGTCTTCCCTTTTAACTTTTTCCTGAGAAGAAAGTCTACGTTCTTCGGCTGTGAACTTAGGTTACTGCTTTGTTTTGGGGGTTTTGTTTCATTTTTTTTTTTTGTTCAGTAATAAGAATAATGCACAAGAAGAATACAAAGACAGCGTTCTCTAGAGACTGAACCATATATTTTATATCAAAAGAAAATTTGTTTCACTGCAAAATAAGCGGTCCCGAAAACACTAAGTGAGAAGTTTCACTCTACATCTAGACACTTAGGAGTAGGAAATTATCCAGCTGACTAGCCCCTGTTTTGGGGGTTCTTATGGAGTGCAGGGGTAACTATATCTTTAGCAGCAGACATACTGAAATTCAAGACCAAAGAAACATGCAAAGCAACTAGTGTATCACTTCTTGCTACTACCACAAACATTAAAAATATTCTTAAAACATGTCACACACTCACCGGGAAATAAACATCAGACGGAAATCACTGCTTTGCCACCACTCAGCTCTGACACTGTTGCTTTCCACCTCCTTGCAGAAGTCCAGCAGCAACTTTCCAAGCACCACCTACATCAGGGCACACTGTAATGTCCCACAGGCTCAGCCAGCTCACTTTGACATAAAACTAGGCACAGGTGCTGGAATCAGCCCAGGGCCTGAGTCCCAGCTGGCACATCTAAAATGATTTCTGGCCCAAGGGAAACGAGAGAGGAGTGTTTGAAAAGACCTTGTGCGTAGAGACTTTCCAAATGTTAGTAGCCCTCCTTTAGAGAACTAGAAATACTGACTAGGCTGAAAAGCAATAGATGGTGTGTACTGTTTGAGGAGTACTAGAGGGACGATTCTCCTCTTGTTGTGGACTTGGATTGGACTGAGCTGAGCAGCCCCCATTCCCTTGCCGGTGAGTTTGCACAAACATGACTGTGGCTCTTGCTTTCCTGGGTGGAGAGAGATGTGACTACCACTCATGCCCCACTGCACGGTTGCTTTCCCACTGCCAAAGCCCTTCTGTCACTGAGGCTTCAAAAGGGAGTATGGCTGAGCAGTTCACCCAGAAATAGCTCCTCACCTCTCCTCTTCAAACACCTCTTCAAAAGCCTGTTCCATCCATACTTTCACTAGGACCCCATTCTTTCATCTGCAGTGGGAAAAGTAAATAGAGCTCTCTAGATTTTCTTTGCTTTGAATAAGAGTGTTCATTAAACAGGCCCTGGTCAGGTAAAGACTGAGACTTCACCATGACCTTCCACTTCCTTAAAAATACTGCAGGCTGAATAGAGGCTCCTGGCAAGACAGATGAATCCAGCCACTGGCATCCAGATCCCAGTGTTGGTGCCCTCAAGAGAGAATAGAGACTTACTCTAATACTCATTTATTATGTATTCTAAATAATGCACAGAAAAGGGACAAAGGTGAATCCTTAAATCACTGCAAGGATGTTTCCTCTCCAGGGCAGGCATGTTAAGTCCAGAGATACCAATACGATAGTCCCTGGTATATTCTAACAAGCTTTGCACCAACACACACAATAATACTTCCACCTACACTTACACAAATAGGTACTGATTCTGCAGTGCTCCCAGAGATAATGATCTCGTGTACTGATTTATCTAAGACTGAGGAACTAGCTACAAGACAGCACATAATCCTGAGACACCTTCACACCAAATAATCCTTAGCAACTTGATCTGACTCTGGAGTTAGCCCTGCTTTGAGCAGGGAATTGGATTAGATGACCTCCAAGTGTCATTTCCAGTGTATAGTCTGTGATTTTGTGATATGACTGCTTTTGAGACAGCACATCTGTGAAGAAACAATAAAAAGACCTCAGATTTGGGATTGGGCGTTCAACTAGAATTAACATAATCCTGGCAAAGATTCTTGATGACCCTTGTGATCAATGAAATGCAAACAGTGGAAGAACACTGGACAGATGCCTAACATTCAGAGAAGACTTGTGGGATTGCGCTTTGACTTCATGTGAGGCAAGGACATCCTTTCCTGTGCATAATTCCTCTTCAGAAAGTCCCTGTCACTTTCTACAACAGCAAATATACAGCAACATTGTTCTAAACATAGTATTTCCCCAGATATCCAGAAGCTGCAAATATTAGTGTATATATTCCTTATTGTATATGAGGTATCACTGTGATGTCTGCTACAATGATACGAGATGGTAAAGCCATTACCATGATGAGGAAGACTTTCAATGTAACAGCTAGCATTCAACACAGAAATATTCATAAGAAGCTGTCCATAATTATACACACTTGGAATATGCAGATGATTTTAAGGGCTGGCCCCTGGTGTGTTTCAGGAAGAGAAGTTTAATGGTAACAGGATGGTCAACACATTAACTAACACTAGAGAACAGAGGATATGACTCTTGTGTCCATCCAGGTAAAATTAGCAAAGCAGACTTAAATATTATCATGCCTCTTGTATACAGTAGAGGTATGGTTTCATAAGCATTTCATACACAAAGGAAGCTATTCACCCAGAACAGAGTCTTGAAAATGTCAGAAGTTATTTTGAGATAGTTGGGATCTGATAGCCCTGCTTGGGATCTATTTCAGGACTGAGTGAAGATGATTGCTATACTGTAAGTAGGAACTACAATTTTTTCCTTGATTTATTTCAAAAACTGCAGAGGAGACAAAATTGCTGAATCCTGAAAGAATTAAGTGGTTGAAGCCTCCTATCTGTTGTAGATATTTGCCCTAAGAGACATGTTCCTAAGCACGGCAGTCCTAAATGTCTCTTTGGAATGAAACGGGTTTTGTGGTTGTGCATTTCTGTACTACCAGCAGAATACTTAACATGGACATTTCTGGTACTGGAACCGTCTGCCTGCAAACACAGGTAGAAAAAAATATCTAGGAGATGAGAAACTTTCCACAGATTTAGGGCTAAAATTAGAACCTGGTTGTGAAGATTCATGGTAGTCTCAACAGAGAGTTGCATGCCAACATATTTTATCTTGGAAGACAGAAAATAATAGGAACAAAACATCTTTTGCTCTTCTGAGACTTAGAGATGATCAGAACTTTAGCTAGACCATGCCATCACAGGAAGATTCCTGAAAAACGATGGGCAGAATGACTGATGGTAAATAGGGCATGAAATGGAATAAAGATATCCTTAGAGCTTGTAGGATCCAACAGGCCATACAGATCATAATCCAAGTAGTTCCCAAAGGATGTGACACTTCACAAATTAATCACAAACTGCCATCAGCACCATTCAAATGAAATTGGTGGCACAATTAAAAAATTATATTTTTACCTTTATCTGTATCTCTTCTGTGATTCCAAAGGATTGAAGCAAAGGGAAACTTCTTACGTTCTTCAAAGCAGTCACTATCTGGTTGTCATGCCTGACTTGTTAGGAGTCTTTCTAAGCAACAGGCACCCAATGACCTGTGGAAACCAGAAGTGGTGAACACTTTTGCAACCCCCTAAATAATTTTGCTAATGAATGCAGATGTGACAATTCACTTAATCCCATTTTGTCAACTGGACTTGCTACTGCCTTTCCTTTTTTCCAAGTCTGATGAGTGATGGTTTTTCTGACTAAATAAATCCATACTTGTGTTCTTCTACTATTTATGGCAATTTTCTATTAGCCAAGCCTGGTTCTTCTGAGTCAATAATCAATGACAAAAGACAGGATGATTATTAACTTCTGAGCTTTTTAAATAAACTGATAGCAGCAAACATCTCTCCTTCCTGCCTGGACTGGGGAGGCAGGTCACTCTCTGATGTTTAGGTACTTCTAACAGAATGGTTAATTTTATGTGCATCAAGATGCATCCACACAGATCGAGTATGAGAATGTCCAGGCACTTCTTTAGAAAACATCTTTCTACCTGTTCTTCTTTCCAGAAAAGCACACAAGAATCATAGCAAACTGTGACATAAATAAAGTGGGGAGAGTGAAAAGTCCCAAAGTAGAATATGTCAGAGTATTAATTGTACTACCTAATCAGGTAACAGCTTTGTTAGCCTGACAAAAATTCAAGGCATATATTCCCTCTGGACTTCAGCAAAGCATTTGGAATTGTCACAGGGCAAACAATTAGTAACTGCAAGAACTGTAAGCCAATAATGAAAGTAGCTAAAAGCGGAAATTACAAACAGGAAGTCATTGGCCTGGATGCATTTTACTGGTGGCATTCCTCAAAGGACTGTCCCAGGATAAATTAAACATAATTGTTTGGCACAAAAATCTAAGTATACTAATGAAATTTTCTGAATAGACAACTTGAGAGGCAATGTCAGAGCAACAGAGTAGCTGGAATGGTAGCTGTGGGACAAAATTTTATTACTAAGTGCAATAAGGAATAATTAAGTTTTTGCAATGAACCAAAAGCTTGTCAACTGAAAGCAACCAGGAGGAACTCTGAGACATATTGCAAGGATTTCCAGACTTCATGTGTGAGAATGTGTCCCTCAGATCCTCACAGTTCCTCACAGGCTCCTTCATTTAGTAGTGTTGCTGGCATTGTTTCTTTGATCCAGAAGCACAGAGAGGTAGGCAGGCAGCAGAGGCCACAAAATCACACAACCCATGTTAAAAACATATAGAAAATGCAAGGAGTAGAAATGTCCCAAATGTTCTTAGATGGGACATGGGATTTTGGATTGAACTGTAAGAAATTGTTATATGGAACATCCAGCAAGCCCACATCAGCCATTCACAGGATAATTTTAAGAACCAGAGGAAGACAGAAGGAGACAATGAAGATTCTAAGACTAGCTGCTTTCCAGGCTTCAGAGGACTCCTAAAAGTACTGTTCAGCCAGAACTGGTACAAGTTACAGTTCTTGTATGAACCTTCCTCATACCTGTAGATGTGAGGAGTAATGAATCTAGAGCTGGCCTGCCACAATCACTGGCCTCCAAAAATTCATGCAGAATAGATAAGAGAGCAAACACTTCTGGTTAATATCCACAGTGACTTCTCTTCATTCCGAGTGGAAGAAGCCATCCACTTGTGGGTTGCTGAGAGCCCCTCCTACAGGAATTTCTGAAGTAAAAGGAACACCTTCCTCCCCTGACTGGCATTGCTGATATTCACCCTTGTGAATCATGGAAAGAAGCTGATAGGAGGCACCTTTCCCTGTGACCTGGGACCTGAAAGATACTTTTCATCATGAGATCCTTTCCAGCACCAATGATTCTGTGATGTTTGGCCTCTTAAGGTAGGCTAGAGGAAAGGACAGCTATACAATTCCTCCTGAGATGCCTTCTTCTCATGATAACGTTTGTCTTGCCTAGGAACTTTCTTTAGACAGGTTTTCTTCCAATCTGCTGGGGAGGTCAAGAGGTATCCTAATTTGCTCTGCAAATTGCAGAGCCTACAAAGGCTGTAGGCCAATGGATTTATATCTTTTGCTCTTCATGCTCCCATTCAACTGAATGCTGTCTCCTCTTCATATCCATCACTCCACTTCCAAGTGTTCCTCTGAGGCTACAGTAGGAACACTCTTCCCAGCAGTATCTTAAATTCTTTCTCACCTCCATTCACTGTGCCCTAACCTCCTCTGCTCAGTATCTGTAACTCTTAGAAGGCTTTCAGTTGCTTTTTTGGCACATCAAAGTCAGAAGGGAGGACCCATTGTTACAGAGAATAAGGGAAATAGCAACTCAAAATATAGAAAATTGCTGAGTCTGAAAAAATTGTTGAGGCACCTGGGCCACCAAAAAAAGCTGACCAATTTTCTACTTTTTTGTACAGCTGTACAAAACATTCACGTTGGGTTGAATTTCAACTTACTCATATTTGCAGTTCTTAAAAAAACATTAGTATTGTGAAAAACAGATGAGTTTTCTGTTTGCCTCCCAAAATATAAAATTTCCATTCTCAGAAGATAGTATTTCAGCAGTATAAAGATCTGGGAAATTCCATTGTTATTTTCTTTTGGAGAAGATTCTTCAAAACATTTTGAATTCCTGGAACCAAAATATCTGATTCTAACACAAATTCAGACCAATTTTTCCCAACCTTGAAGAAAACTACTCAGACAAGGAAAAAAGTATTCTACAACATCAAAAAACCCACACTCCTCCATTTACCTTCAATTGCAAAGAAGGGGAGCACTATTTATGGCTATTTTACAGATGGAACTGAAGCTCAAAGGCTGAATTACTTACCTGCTGCCAGACAAAAGCGTGGTGGAATATGGAACTGACTACAACAGTCCTATTTTCCAAGACAGTGTGTTTAAACACTGCACCATTTTTCTTGCAAGGCCCACACAGTCTGCACTATGGAGAAAGAGACCTCAGATCACAGGTCCAACCTAAGCTTTGACCTGAACTTTGTGTTTTGCTCTCACCTGTTGTACATTGTCCACATAGAAACAGTGTATATTCCACAGCACTTTCTCAGAAGCTGGAGAATAATTTCCATCCACTAGCAAACATACTTTTTGGGTTGTGTGGCACAACAGAAAAAGCCAATACAGCTTTTTCATTTACTGCTGCATCTGCATGTTAACATGAAGGTCAGTAGGAGTGTACACAATACAGAGAAAATGAGTAGTTAATTATTGCTAGACTGGAAGAAGGGAAAACACACACTTTAATTTGGTTTAGAAAAGAGCAAATCATGAGAATTGCTTCTTCTGGGCTGTTTTTTTGTAGGAGAGCATACACAGAATAAAATTCATGATAACTGGAGGCTATTTGATGTGCTTTGAGTATCACAGATAAAAAATTCCCTCTCATCATTTGGAATAATCTCAGTAAATAATTACAATATTCAGCAAGAAAAATCCCACTTGATTTTTTCAGAATCCTGTGAGATTTTTCTTATTGAATATTATACTAATTTGTTGAGATTGTTCCTTCTCACACGTGTATAATCTGGAAATATGCCCATATCTTTTGCCAAATTTACTTCTTCTCAAGTGTTTGTACTTGAGGGTTTCATTGCATCATCAACAATCTGCAGTGCTCCAAAACTAAGCTGTGTTTAGACGAAAATGCTAGATTTGCTCTTTATGGAACAAGTTGTAATAATTTCAAAATATCAGCATACAACAGGCCAAAGCCCAGTACCACCAGTTTCTGTTGGAATGTCAAATCACTATTTAAAACTTTTCTTCGGTCCTTCAAAGGCTGAAGGTATATTTGCTGTTCACAATCCAGCTAACAATAAATAAGCAAAATGCTTATTCATGTTACAGGATAGAGATAACTTCTAAAATATTCTAAGAAGGCATTTTTATCAAAACAATCAGAACAACTTGACCAAAAGTAGAAAATTTAGTTGCTCCGCAGAACACAGGCCTAGTCCCACCCAATCACCAAATTAATAGTAGTTGGAGGTTATGAAAGTAGTGAAGAACTCTTACTTCCAGTGCAAGGTAAGAGCCCTGGAGAGCACAGTTCATTCACTACATTGTCACTTCCCACTAGGTACTTGGAAGAAGAGGCTAAAGACAAGCATCCACGAGCAGAACAAAGCATTGTCTCAAAGCCAGCTGCAGGACTAGAACCTAACACATGAGAACTGGGCAAGTCTCCAGGCAAGTGGCACACGCCAGAGCAATCAGCAAATTTCAGTGTAAATTCTGGATAATTATTGCAGTACATACCTTGTTGACTTAACAGTTTTATCCAGACAGACTAGCAAAAATTTGAAAAAGACATTCACTATCCTAATGCTTTGAAGTCATGGTCCATCAGCCCACTTTATTGGGGGCAATGTGAGTGGGAAGTGATGCTCATTAATACCAATGCACACTGTCCCTTCAGTAGCACTCAACTGATACAAACTGCTGTAAATTCTCTACAAATTGGCAATTACAAAACTTACTGAGCTTTTCTGCACCAGAAGGAATTTGTGATCATGACCAGCAGACATATATAGTTCTAGAAATGCTAAATAACTGAGTTCAGGTACTCAAACGTTTTGCAACATTTAAGTAATATGAAGGCAAAAGGCTCAGCACCTGCCACCAGCAGCCACTGTTCAAAAGCCATCTAACATTTTTCTAGTTAAGACCCAGACTCAGCAAATTGCTCAACTTCCCAAAGTAAATGAGTAGCAGAGATTGTCCTATCTCTTAACTCCAAACTAATTTCACATTTTCTGTCACATCATTTATATTGATGGTTCCACACTACCATGATATGTGACTTTTAAGCATTTGTGTCACAAAGTGACAGAAGCTACATTATGGAAAAATTCCCACATTCTCTGAAAAATCTTTCGTTTGCAGCTTGTCAGTTACACATGGAGTATCTGCATTTCAGCAATACTTTATTTTCACTGAGGAGGTATTTTAGATGAAAAAACTTTGCTGAAATGGTCTGATGTGTGAATGTTTTGTTCAAGAAAACAAAAAAACCAAGGTTCCGTCATTTCTTCGGTCTCACTGAAGAAAGGTTTAAATGATAAACACCTATTTTTCAGTTCTATTCTTTTCGCAGCAAACACTGGATTAGCTTTGTGATGATGTTGTTCTGTTCCATGCAGTGAAATTTCAGACTGAAAGAGGGTTAGTTTAGATGAGATATGAGGAAGTTCTTTGTTGCGAGGGTGATAAGGCACTGGAACAGGTAGCTCTGAGAAGCTGTGGATGCCTGGAAGTGTTCTAAGCCAAGCAGGATGGAGCCCTGAGCAGCCTGGTTTAGTGGAAGGTGTCCCAGATCATGGCAGCAGGGTTGGAACTAGATGAGCTTTAGGGCACCTTCCAACCCAAATCAATCTATGATCCCTACACTGAATGAGCACACTTACTCTGGCTCCAACCATCATGCAAAATGACCTGAGAACTCAAAGGAATCAAACATGGCCACATTTTCCCAGCGAACAAACAGAAAATATTCTAATGCTTAGAGTGATAATAGAAGACTAAATAAAAACTAACTCAGAGGAGGTGTGTCTGAGTGGGAGAGTAATGACAAAGACAGGTAGAAGTAGAATAGAAACCAGGAGAATGGCAGTTTGGAAAATAACAGTGTAAACATGGAGTATTTCATCTGTTGTCCCAATAGAAGTGTGTGACATCCAGAGAGATAACAAACATCTGCTGACGTTAGGAATAACACTCTGCGCATACATTTTTCAAAACATACAGGATCCTGCAATGATCTTTAAAATATTGTGTGCCATAATTCTACTTACTTAACTACATTAATATTCTCTAAGTTGAGTCTGTTTTGCCTGCTAAAGTAACTGGTAAGAAATCTTGTGTTTATTCAGACCCACAAGCTCTGTCATTCTATTTACCCCCCTTGTCCTGTGGAGGAGCAGGAGTAAGAATGGGCAGGGGGACGGACACCTGGCAGGCAGCCAAGGTACCTTCCACACACACTTGCAAAACAATGAAGAAAGGTACACATTGGTTTAAAAATTTTAATGTACAAATTTACACCCACCATGTTGTAACTTTCAAACTAGGGAGAAAATTGCAGCAGTCTGCATGATTTATTCTATCCATAATTTACTCTACAAGTGTCTACCGATTTGAAGAAAATCCATTTTCCTTTTCTCAAGGAAATAAGTGTTTAATTTCTATATTCAATAATCATTCAGCTTTCTAACAGTCTGTGAGCTACACACCAGCATTCGCTCTGAAAACTAGCATGTTTTATCTCTTGGGATTCCAACCAGTAGCCTTTGTTGCTCCTCACGTGCCCACACAGCATATTCAGAATTCTCCTCCAGCGACACCCAAAGACACACTTCAGTGAAAGAAGAAGCAGCTGAAGACGCCCATCTTCAGTTCTGCAACACACCCAGCCGCCAATTACTTTCTTCCAAATGGATCCGACCACACTTTTAACCCTACAAATCAAATATCAGAATACCAGCAGTTGATAATTTAGACTGTTGGAGAAAAAATGGGTCTGCTACTCCAGCTTTGTGTATTAAGCAATGAAAGAAGCCAACAATTTCTGCACTGAATTTGCAACTCTGCTTAAACTTGAAAAAATATACAGAAAGACAACCTCATCTTTATCTCAAACTTCAGATAATGGAAAAATCTATCACATTCATAGCTAAGGTGTTCTAGTACTGTTGGATCAATCATTTAGAATTACACCTAGTGCTTAAATTTGTCTAGGCCTCCTTTTCAACTAATGGATCTCATAATTTATCAGCAGCTAAATTCAGATGAAAAGGAGAACTTACACTAAGAACTGGTCATTAAGAACCTGCATCTTAAATGAGCCAGTCCAGTCCTCCTGAATGTTTAGTAAAAAAGACAGGTTTACAAGATCTCTGTTTCACAATACCCTTCCTACTTCTCTTCAGCATTTCACCCACTTCCCTGGAAAGCAAGTCCTGCACTAATGATGTAACCAGTGTATGTAATAAGGTCATGGCTTTAATCCTATTTGATTTTCACCTGCTGCTGTTGTCAGGCTTTTTCAAAAACAAAAATACATTACCCTTTAACATATTCAGATATTACATGTTTCATCAAGACAGGCACTCTCACATCTTTAATCAAGAAATACCAGCCTTGCATAATGAACAGCCACTCCAGTTGCCATTATGAAAAAATGAACTATCAAGGATAGTCTGCTATACTTGAATTTTACTTCCCTCATATGCTTTTCTAAGCCTTCCACTGTCAACAGCAAGGACCCAAAACCTATTAGCACTGCACTCCAAATTTTCCTTCATGTGTAGTGGATTTCTGCATGGCCCATCCATCCATGAGGCCAGAAGGCACTGCCAAGTGCTGATGAACTGTGTTTCAGCAGAGTTCAGTATTCCACAAAACTAGGGTGCAACATTGTTCTTCATAGCTACAGCTCAGCCTACCTGTGGCTCTTGTTTGCTCTGAGCTGGTTCAGAACTGGACACTGGCCTCTATTTAAGAAAGAGTGAAGACAAACTCTGCAACCTATTTGGCCAGTTAAGTAATTTTAAGATGAATTTCATTAAAACTGTAATTTTTCAGTGAGGAATTAGCCTGAAAAAATAATTTAATGGCAAATTTATTAAATATGTTTTTACTCAATGTATTCTTCACTCTATTATTTAAATCCATATACATATTCAGGCCTTATTTCAAGAAGGTCTTTAAAACAATCAATGCAAACACATAAATCAAGTGTACCTGCAGGCTGAATATCCGCTTGAACAACACCAGCTCGGTTTATTGACTGTTCTTTCTCTGGAAAACAGAACAGAAAGAACACAGTACTAAAAAATAGAAAATACCAGATAGCTTGATTGCACCCAATAAAATAATCTTGAGAATTTTATTAATTGTCAATGCTACACAGTAAAATTCTGTTGAGTATCTACCTACAGAATGCAAATATACTATTCTTACTTCACTGAGAAACTAATAGCTAGTCTGTTTTGAGAGAGTGCAAACAAAAAGATAATCATCTTAAAACAATGCCTACTGTTTAATAAAGATGTCAAAACACCTGCCATGGTCCCAGCACCTCAGGAACGACTAGTACTTTTAGAAGCTGTCATTCATATGCTCGACATAAAACTAGTCAAAAGATTTTTTTTGTTTTGGGTGAATCCCATTTTCAAGCCCTGAAAGATCTTGCAAACAGATTTCATGATAGCACTTACAAAACTACTGCTTGTAAATTGTAAATTTTGTGAAATTCAGCATCTGAGGGGTATTTTCCCATACACTGGGCCTGTGTCAGGCTTTTCTTTTTTCTTTGAAAGATTCAACCACTATCACAAAGAGAAATGGAGAAAAGTGTACTATTTTCCCTTACTAAATGCCCCTCCTTTTCTTCCACTTCCAGTTACACACCTCACCACCACAGTGGTACTCTGAAGCAGGAAGTCAAAGCTCAGGTGGATTAACCTTTTGCCCACACCATTGAACTTTTGAGGCCTTCAAAAACCTGCCAGGTGAGCATTTGCAAAGGAAGCTCAGAACTAAGCTCACCTTAAAACTGATTTTTTTTATTATTCTATCCCACTGGGAATGCACTGGCTCTATATGTAGACCAGGCTGTCTAGGTACAAGCCTAATGCTACTGGAGACTAGCAGTAACATCACAACAATTGACTCTCTTTGCAAGGGGACAGGCATTAGAGGCACATCCAGGTTTTCTGTTCACTGAGCATGGCAATTCCATTTCATCCTCTTTAGCAGGCAAAATCTCAGGGACCTGTCTAATTTCAAAGGAAAAGGCATAGAACCCAGAAAGGGAGAACAGAATAGATTAGGGCAAGGAATGAGTCTTCCTGTAGGACATGAAGGAAAAGGCTATTGTCTTGAGTGGAAACTTAGATTAGAAGAGCATCAGGGACAAAACCAGGAACCAATCTGGGAGTTCTGGGGACACACTTGGGTTGAGTAGCAGGGGGTGTTAACTGGTCAGGCAAAGAAACCAGTCCAAAAACATAAGAGATGTTAAATACACATATAGGACACGGAACAGTCAATAGGGAGACTGCTGTGGGGCTTGCAAACAACTTGGAAGACACGTAAGCCAAGAAAAGGGCAACAAGGAAGATTCAGTCTTGGTGATGGGAGTGCCACCTCACAGGACAGGGAAGGAACAGAGTCTCACAATTCAGAAAATCAGGAAATCTATGAAAATGTCACAAAGAGCAGCTGTCAAGCCACTGTTCTGGTTAATCCATGTGGAAAAGGTCTGTGCTGAAGCCCTCAAAGTTGCGTCACTGACACTAAACTGCGTGTTTCATATGAGGAAACAGTCTTTTTAAAAGCTAGATACAGACAAGAAAATATTAGAAACAACAAAGCCACAAACTGAGGCACTAAAACCCTACAAAATTATAACATTTCTGTATGAAATTGTCAAACTCCTTTGTGCACAATTTACATTTCATATCAACAATTTGATTACATACAGTTTTTCCAAGTAGGTTTCATCTTATTTGTTAAGTTGCTAGGAACTTCTCTGAAGATGTTTGAGAAATGTGCAGTAAAGTCTTCTTCCTGAATGTTAATGTACTTCTCTTGTATAAAATTTGGCAGATACACAAGAAAAATGAGAGTGAAGAAAGAAAATATAGCATTTCATGTTTACATAGCTCAATGTCACTCCAGGTACATAAAATTCATTCTTGCCTTTTGCATGATTACTACATGATGCTAATTAAAATGCCCAACTCTTGGGACACAGTGTCCCCAAACACAGAAATACTGTGTATTCACCACCAGCTCAAGCCAATAGAGGGTAGGAGCTTCTAAGGAAGCTGTCATACATCTTACTAGACTGTACTCAGAAAATCCTTTGTACCCCAAAGGTTAAATACTTTGGTTCAAACACCACGACTGGGAAAGTCCACAATTTTGCTTTAAGTATTGTGGTAACAAATGCTTGTGCCTCTCATATGGCAGTGATGAGCATCAAGAAAAGCTCAAATAGAAAAGGTGCTATCAGATGGAGATTCAGCAGCAGGCAATAAATGAAGTTTAGAATCAGGTATCAAATCACAAGTTTGTGCACTTGCGAACTGTGCATCAACCATTTTATGTCCTAAATAGAAATCAAAAATCCCTGAACTGATAGGAAACATTAATCACATAATTCACAAGTACAAAGAAGGCCATGTCCCATTACTGCTGTCCTTTCCTTAGTGCCAAGCCTTTCTAATATAGTATTTTTGGAAAGTACAGCATAAGCAAAAAAGATTTAGTAATAAAGTTTTCAAAGGGAACACAGAGTAGGAAACATAATTGTGGGGAGTTTCACAAACATAGCATCCTTGAATAACAATTTGCTTGTAAGTTAAATTTCATTTGAGATTTGATGCAAGGCCAAAGCACCTCCAATAAGATCAGCAAGTTTATCCTTTTTTCTTTTTCCTTCCTAGAAATCTTCAGTTGTCTTGGCATATTAACCACATATATCATCATGTTATCAGCTTGCTTAGTTTCATAAAAAATTAAAGTGAGGGGTCAAGGCTGGTTGCACCAGAACTTTCCCTGTTTTCCTTTGGCAGCATTTCACAAAAATTGAGGAGTAATGGGTGCTCCCCCGCCAGAGCACCCGCCTGGAGCCACTGAGGCTTCACACCTGGAGCTGCAGGCACCTTGGAGGGCTTCCTGGATGGAGTCAGTTGTGGGCTTTCGCAGGTTTTCCTGGCAGGTGTTTTTGACAGGAAAGTGGGGTTTTTCTCAGGAGTCAGTTTCAGAGACTCTGCAGACCAGCTCTAGCAAATCATCACAACTGGTTGCCAAGTTTTAAGTTAGATGTTCAATTGCAGCTGGAAAACAGAACTCAAACAGCTCACAGAATCATTGAATTATCTGGGTTGGAAGGGACATTTAAAGATCATCTAGTTCACATCTCCTGCACTGAGCAAGGACATCTTCAGCAAGAGCAAGTTACTCAGAGCCCTGTCCAACCTGATCTTGAATGTTTCCAGTGATGTGACATTCACCACTCCTTTGGGCAATCTGTTCTAGTGGTCCACCACCACCATCATAAAAAATTAACTCCTTCTATCTACTCTGAATTTACTCTGTTTAGTTTAAAACCATTACCTCTAGTCCTATTGCAACAGGCCCTACTAAAAAATCGGCCCCAGCTTTCTTACAAGCTCTCTTCAAGTGTTCTACAAGGTTTTCCCGAAGCCTTCTCTTCTCCAAGCTGAAGAACCCCAACTCTCTCAGCCTTTCTGCAGAGGAGAGGCGCTCCCTCTCTCTGATCTCAATTTCTTCAACTGCATATAAATCCTCTAAGAAGCAGCTGAAGGATGTTTTTAATCACGTGCTGGCCAATGCCTTGAAATATTAAGTCAAGCGAGGTGTATTATTTCGGTTCCAAGTATCTCCCAGACGAGCAGAAAGCCCCTCGGGAGTCACTCATCGAGCAGCAGCCCCAGCATTCCTCCAACCCCGGGCACAGCGCAATGCCCCGGCCCAGCCAGCTCCCCCCGCGCAGGGACTCACTGTACTCCTCCGGCAGCAGCAGCGGCCGGAAATAAATGGGGTAAAAAGCGGCTCCCACCACGGCCATGAAGGCGCTGAAGATGCCGAGCGTGCGGCTCAGCCCGGCCATGGCCCCGGCGGACGCGACGCGGGGTCTGCGCGGGGCCTTCCGGGACACGCGGGGGCGCCGCGGGCACCGCCCGGCCCGGCGGGAGGGCGCCCCCGCGCGGCCGGCGGGGCGCAGTGCGGGCACGGGGCCGGAGCTGGCGCCGCCGCGCTGTCAGCCCGGCCCGGGCAGCCCGAGATGATGCGCCCCAGTCCCGCCACCCCGCCCTAAAGCGCCTCGCCCGACAGCGGGAGCTGTCCCGGCCCGGGACTACGCCGGTAGTGCAGCGCCGAGGCGGGAGCGGGGGGGCCGCCGCAGAGCCGCCAAGGGAGCGGGCGGGCGCGGCCCTGCACGAGGATCCCTCCCGGGCGCGCCGCTCCGGGGCCGCTGCCCGGCACCTGCTGTACGGAGCTGCGAGGAGCTTCCAAAGAGCTCCGCAGCACGGCCGAGGATAGGCGTCTTCTGGCCCAACCCCTCCGCACCTGCGGCGGCGGAGCGGGGCCCTGCCCTGCCCTGCCCTGCCGGGGCGGCGGCCCCTCCTCCAGGAAGCCGGATCTGCTGCATCCTTGTCGCCGGGCCGCCCGCGCAGTCCCTGCTGCGCTGGGCACCGCTGCAGCAGTAGCAGCAGCAGCAGCATGCGGCCCCCGGCCGAGCCCCGCCGCCCCCCTCCGGTGCTCCTCCTCCTCCTCACGGTGAGTGCTGTCGGCCCCGCACCTGCCCTCGCGTCCCGACCCAGCCCGGGCGTCGCGGCAAGGGCCGGCCCGTGCGGGACCGTAGGGCGAAGGAAGCCGGAGCCGGAGTCCAGCGGTGCGCGGGGGGTCGGGGCCGGGGCCGCCTCTCGGAGCCAGCCCCCGGCTGTCCGGCCTGGCTCCGCACCCCCTCCCAGCCCCCAGGGTCACGCCGTGTTACTGAGCTGGGGGACGCCGAGTCGTCACATCCAAGTGTTAAGCTTTCTGCCCTGGGTGACGATAAACTTCTAGAGTGGGAGGAATGGGGAGACCTTTGACATCTGCTTACAGATGCACGACTGAGCATAGAGCTACGCTGGCGTATGGGAAAAGCCGTGCTTTAGGGCCGTTTATTAACCTACTTTTTCATCTTTTTTTGCTGTTAAGCATAAGCTCTGGTTAAAGTCTTTGTGTGCCTGTACAATGTTGGTGCTCATGGAGAGCAGCAGATCGACACCCCTTTTTGTCATGTCTACTTTTCACAAAGCTTAAAATGTAGCGTGACATGTTGGTCATTTGCAGTTGAAGGACTGTAATTATCTTCAGGTTTTGTGCAAACAGGTGCAGGTTTCATAGAGTTATTTGGAATTTCTGCAGGGCTGAACTCATGGAGGGTCCTGTTGAGATCTCCAGCAAATGAAAGAACACTTGCTCGATCATTTCTGTACTATTACACCACTGAAAATGTTCAGTTTCCCAATGCTTGTAGTGTTTGCTTCTCACGTTGATTTTTATCCCAAGATCTGATGGGGTGACTTGGGCTGATTCATTGAGATTCAGCAGGATTTGAGAAAGGAAAAAAAAAAAGCATGTACAGCTTTAATGGCTGTCTTGCCCCACACAACAAAGCCATTATGTCTGTCTTGTTGAATTTAGCCTAGTTCATGATAATATTTTGAGTTAGCATAGCTAGTCTCTTTAATGTGCTGGGAAACTTTTATATTTAAGTCTCATAATCACACTCAGTGTATAATCTTTTCATCCTTGTTCTATGTAAGAGGTGATGCACATTTAGCTCTGCCTTGTCAGATATAACAGGAAGGGAAGACGGTTCCTCACCGAGTAGAAACATTTAGATGGTACACACTCTGTGCACTGTGTAATGGCAACCAAGTGGTAACGGAGACTCAACCATGGTCTGGGAGTTTATGTTCTGTAGTCTCTGCCAGGCCTCCCTCACTGTGGGGTTGTTCAGGGTTCTTTGCTCCATGCTGTTTACTGGATGAGCCTCCAGAAGGGTTTGTTAGGTGGGATATAACTGCAGACTCAAATATACTTCATGCATTTTGGCAGCATAGGCCTCAGGTAAAGAGGGGCCAAAGAATACAAAATAAAATGAGGAGCCATTTAGCAGATCAGACACTACAGGAAAGGCACTAGATCAGCAGAGCTGAAGCTAAACTTAGGCATCAGCAATCGCGTTGCATTGTGCTTAAGTGCTGTAGGAAATTGTTCTACAAAGAGCTGGCTTTGAGTTTCAGAGCTTACTGCTCTGCGATCTTCACCATTAAATTTCTGCCATTCACTGGAAATCAGATGAACATATTCACACACCGCTGCATCTTTGTTAATGAACTGTGCCAGAACCAAGCTATCTTTGCTGGAGTCTAGTTGCCATCTCTCTGTATTGGATAACCACTGAGAAAATTGAAAGCTGGCTATGTGTGTTTTGACAGTAAGTGCAAGTGTGTGGTAAGCACACGTTAGTACCCCTATGCTTTTTAGTGTTTGCCTGGTAGACTTTTGCATCTTGTGATAATCACATGGCAGTGTTCATAGTATATTACCATCTTCCTCATGTCACAGCCCCCATATCACAAAGATTAAACTACTTACAAGTACTCTTTATTGTAAGATCAAGGAATATGAATGACAACCATCAAGTAAGAGGTTTAGGATAGTTTGTTCCTGCTGCTATGGAAGTACTTAAATCAAAGAAGAATTGTGTTGGAGATGTGAAAGAATAGTATCTTTTGTCAAGTCAGTCTCTGAAAGGTACTCAAATTAGTATTAAAAGCAAGGCTCTCTCATCAACTTTTATCTCAATATTTGGGTATGTGTATTATTTCCAGCATATGGCAGATGCCATACCATGTGTTCCAATGGATACCAACCTCCTATTACTATTTCTTTTTTAACGCCTTCAGTTTGTATAGTTTCTACAATATCACAAAATCACAGAATATTCTGAGTTGGAAGGGACCTACAAGGACCATTGAGTCCAACTCTTTCAGTGAGTGGCCCATAAAGGGATCATACCCATGACCTTGTCATTGCTAGGACCATGCTCTAACCAATATGCATTTTCTGGAGTAGGAAATAAGACAGAGAGGAAGGCTGTCACTGATGAGACTGCCTATTGTAGAAAGCCAAGATACTGAATTGCATAGTGTTTTGTGTTTTTTTAGCTTTTTTTTTTTTGTTCAAGGTGTATATTTTGGTGCTTACATATGTTTATCAGTGTTCAGCATCGCTGCACAACTCGCTTGCAGGGTCTCTTGTCAGATAAAAGAAGATAAAGAGCATTTGGTTTGCAGTTATAGAAAGTGGTTTAAATGACAAGTTCCCTAGGAACACTAAATAAATTTAATGATCTAGAGCTACCTGATCTGCTCGCAATGATATCTAGCTTTTTCATCGAAAAGTTCTCTCATTCGGCTATGTCTTCCAGTGTTTGCCCTTAATAAAGTCAAGGTCTTGAAGCAAACAGCACCTCTATGCATAGTTGTGTTCTACTAACAATCCTTGAGCTCTTTTGCACCTCTAAGGAGGCAGGTAATGGGGGGAAGAATAGCATTTGATCACACAGGTAATCAAAAAATCCAAAAATCCTCATCTGTAGGAATAAGTACTTAGTATAGGACTTAGTTTTGACTTTTTGTAATGTTTACACCTTCACAGGTGTTACTGGCTTGATGTTTTTTCAGTGTAGCTTTCAAAGAGTGTCAACATGTTCTTAAGAAATAAAAAGCAAAATAACTTATCATTAGGGACTTTTACTCATCCCCGTTTTGGATTGTGGGCAAGGTCTAGTCCTCCAGGCGCACAGCGCATGATTTCTGTGATTAGAAATGTACTAATGACTCGGCTGAACCTTTTGAGTATTTTGAAAAACACAGCAGAAAAGCCGTCAGTCCAAGATAGGTATCCAAGATAAATTTTATTTTAATTTGTTTAATCTTAGCAAAGTTAAAAGTTACTCAAGACAGATCTCATTTTGAGTAATCTTAATGACCCTCATCCCTGGTAATCCTAAGTGACAATTCTGGATATTTTAGACAGACCAGGGGACCTGGTGGAACTGTGTTTGGTGGCTTGCCCTCAGAGCTGAGTAATCCCTGTTATCCTTGGCAGTGCATCAAGCTGGATGCTGATTGCAGGGCAGAAAGAAAACACGCTGTTTGAAGCCTTAGAGACAAGAACTTCAGCATAGAGGATAATCCTGTTGTATGTGCAGGCACTCACTTTCAAACTATTTATAACGTACATAGCCCTGGAGAGCAAAAGCTGAGCAAATTCGGCCTGCTGCTCTTGCTGCTCAGATTTCCAAGTCCATCTTCAGGATAGGAATATGTCAAAAATGAAACACTTCACAAATACTAATTCATTCTCAGGAAACCTTTGTTGTTATTTTGTCCTTCAGGGACCTGCATGACAGGTAACAAAATTAGCTAACTTTTTAAGTAGATGTGGCAATCCTAGCAAACAACGATACACAATGAATGTATGCCAGTACATTTTCGTGTACACTCCTTAGGCCTGATCCTAGGAGCATGTTTAAATAGCATGACGTGTAAGTCACTATCTTAGACCGGATTCCACTTGCATAAGGGCTGAAGGATACACCCTGTAAATAGACTTTGTTTGTAGAAGCATGTGTAACTTTGAGGACTTGATGTCGGGAAGTTACTACCTTAAAGTCTTGGTGGTGGCTCTCCAGTAATCCATGTCTACTTACTGGTGAAAGAAACCTCATATTTTGAAGTTAAAGTATGGTATATAAACATGCTTGTGCAGTGTTCTGTTATTACTGTGAGTATATGAGTAATCACTTATAAACTAATCTAATAAAATTCGATTCTCTGGTTAACATGTTTGTGGTTTGGGTTTTCTTCCAGAACTTTGCGCTGTCCTTTGGAAAGGAGACATTGCAGACAACAGCAGTTACTCCACAGTTTCAGAAGAATATGGATTACATAGACTTTATCTATTTAAACATTTTGGAAAAAAAAGTTCTTAACAATTCTGAGGTTTCAGTTCAGTATTTATGTTCTAAGCCTTGTATTGTCAGTTTGGAAGCAGTAGCTTCCTCTGAGTTCAGGACTGGTGTGCCTGTGTACAGAAGGAGATGGAAAGATGAGAAGAACCTTTATGTTAGCAGAACTCGACAAGTACGTTTGAAATTTCCGAGCACCATGGTTTACAGAGATGATTATATAATCAGAAACTCAATAATCGTGCACAGTGTGATCCTGTATGCATGGATTAGTCACAAATCAGCTAGCAATCATGATGGTGAGCAGAATGAAGACTACCAGGCTGCGGTTGCCAAGAATTACACATTTTTAGAGGCAGTTCCACCTTTTGAACGACCATATAAGGACCACAAAGTTTGTCTTCAGTGGGGTGCTGACTATTTGTGGATGCTCCAGGCAAATAGGATACCTCAGTGCCCTCATGAAAGTGGTAGGTACAATGTCACTTTTTTTCCCCAAGAAAACAAAGAACATCTCTGGTAAGCTGTTAAAAAGTGCATACTGGTAGTAAATAGTAAATGTTACATACAGTGGTTTACTTGGGAAGCCTTGTTGAACATGTAGTCTCCATGACTGTGACGTTAGAGTTGCAAGTGCTGAAGCCATCCTGCTCTTCAGATTGTTTCATCGCAGCCAGCCTGGAGGTTGTAGCAGCCTGGCCCACTATTTTTTAAGTTTATTCAAACAATTTTAGTCAAAACTCACCAGAGTCAGTGGACATTATTCCTTTATCTTCAGAGAGAGTTGTTCAGTCCCTTACTGCATTATTTCAGAGTCAGTTCTGCAGTTCATGCACACATAATTCTCACACAAGTAGTCTCCTTTTGCTTAAGATGATGGTCTCACACTCAGAAACATATTTTCAAGTCTTTGTTGTGAGCTAGACTTCATAGCACCTCTTTTTTTTCCCCCAGAATCAATATGAACAAGCATTTTAGGAGAAAACTTAGTAGATTTAAATAAAAAATCATGTCTTGCCAACTGTATAGACTACTGAAACAGCTTTGCTTTGTAGATTTTTTGAGTTCTTTTTTCTTTCTGCCTGCCTATCTCTAGCTTTACACTTGCTGACAATTTTTTGCTCTCAATGCATGCTCAAAGCAGAACCTAGAAGGAAAAAGAACATTTGTTTTTATATGGTTCCGTCCAAGAAAATCCCATAATGGTATTTGTGTCATTTATATTCACTACATTCCCATGTAAATGCTCTGAAGAAGAACAGAGAACCTCTCGCTTCCTTTTGGGGCTTTCTAAAATACTTGTTGAAGACAGCATGTGATATCTGCAACGTCTATTGTCTGTATTATCTATTTATGTTACAGATTAAATCAGTTTAATAGACAATAGGAAGAAATGATATTCAAATTTTGTTTCTTAAAATAATATGTAACAAATTGCTCAGGGTTTGATTTGTTTTGTTGTTTCTTGGTGGTTTTTTTGTTTGGTTTTTGGATTTCTCTAGGCAAGCTGATGATATGTCATGGCCTTGAAGATTTTTCTCCTGTTTCTTAGGACGGGCAGCTTTATCAGTTTTATTACAGAATTATTCATATCAGTTAAGAGCAGAATTGATATCTGTGCATATGTCTAATATAGAGAGGTGCAAATGGAGAGCAAGTCCAAAAGATCTGGAGAAGCATCACTTAGGCATAACCAAAGATAGGATGAGATTTCAGTGAATAATATAAATTAAGACTTCTGGCTTACTAGCTGGTTCTTTAAATATCTTAGATTTAAATGTCTATTCTTTCCCTGCTTCTAATTCCATCTGGAAACAGACTCAGTTTCACTTTTCATGAGTTATTTGGTCCAAGACTGTAATGTATTGAACAGCAGCAAGTAAACTTGTGTTTAAGGACTTATTGAGCGTTTATGTTAACTTTTAATCTGTTGTGTGATTTAAATGTTTGACTGTAGGAATGTGAGCTAATTAATTAGTTTCTATGCTTTCTGTCTATCAAGTTAAGAAAGATTATATTTTGCAGATGGTGTCCAGGTTCTTGAATTTATATATGCTTCCAGCGGGGAAAAAACAGGAATTGTGAAGAAATTTGAACAGTTTGAAAACAGAGAACTTGAAACAGTCAGACAACATCAGATTGATTATCCCATGTAAGTATAGGCAAGTAACTGAACGGGGCTGTGTTTGGTTTTAATGCTATAGAATGCACTTAAACTCTTGGGCCATACCACAGATGAAAGGAAAACTGCCTACTAATTTCAGAAAAGATGCAAAAGGAGCCGAGTTAGCAGTTCCTTCTGATTCCAGTTTTGCACAGGTTTAAGCTGAACCTCAGGAAGATATTTACAGTATGTGTTTGTGCAGTGCTGTTTAAGAGATACCACTAGTAGGTGTAACTGAATGGGTTAGGTACAGTTAGGAGGGTGAATTAGCTGTTACCTGCTGTCATGATCAGACTGCTGTCTCACAGCTAACTAGCCTGGGGTTTTCTGCATTACAAACAGATCTGGATTTCTAACGTTGTTAGAACCAAGAGCGGAGTAGGATTTCTTGCAAGGGCAAGCAGCATGAAGCAGCTTTATCCCTATAAATTCACACTCTAGTTTATTTTTCACAAGTCCTTAGTGATAGAATCCTCTGCCTAGATAAGTCTTCCAGCTTGACCTCCCCGCATTTCCCTGCTGTGTACACTCTCCTATTTAGACAGGAGAGGTAGACTCCTTAGCTCCTGCACACTATTCAGTTACAGAGGGATTGCTCTTGTAAGGTCATCTTGCTCTGCTCTGGTCCCCCTTCCCAAAACTGTCACAACTCTACAGTCATATTTTGCAACTTCAGGGGAAAAGAGATATATAAATATAGCCCCCTTCCACCAGATGCTCTCACCCTGGCAACATTATTACAGAAATAGGAAATGATTGCAGGAACTGGAACTTGCCTGCTGGTTTGCATTTGTCCTGTGGCCCCAAGAAGAGTGCCAAGAAGACTTGCCAGAAAGCACAGGTTGCATGCAAATTACTAGCTCTCAGACCATAACTGAAGCCATAAATACAGAGCAGTTTTTAGCTCCTGGTATCTTCTGGATGGGTGACAGCCTGCTGCTCTTTGCTCACCAACACAGTTGCATTCTCCTTCTGGCACTGAGGCACTCAAGCTCTCATTTAGAGTATATGGCATGAATTTATGAATCTTTTTATCTGCTCCACATAGTTCTTGCCTTCAGGCGATGTCTTCAAGTGTGTGTTGTGGTTGTGTGACAGCCTGGGGTAGTTCTGCTAGGAAGAGAGTTCTTCTCTTCAGTTCTTTTTCAGTTCTGTGTATGATTCCCCACTGTACAAAAGGTTAACAGAAGTAGATGGATCTAACTGAGATTACTTGTTTGGCTTCAGTCAGGGATTTGTAAAGAAAGAGAGCCCAAGATACATTACTGTCCTTTGAGGTGGCTACCACTGGAGAGCTTGCAGCAAGGACAGGCTGGGACTGTAAGGGACTGCTCACGCTGTTTGGCATTCTGCAGGAATGGGGATATGAAATGAGTCAGCATTGTCCCAAATTCTGTCCCAAGAAATGTATCCAGAACAAACATGGTCTCAGACTTGCAATCAAGGATTAAATGGAGGCTGAGCCATTTGAGTTTGTTGTATTGGCAGAGGTGAAAGTTGAAAAGAGCAGTATATAAGCATGAACACATGAGCAGTATTTCTAGAACACAGTGTTTGCCTGTAGGTCCTAACCCCACCCATGTACCATCTGTGAAGAAAATGGTGTTATTAGCTGTTTAAGGCATAGTTTCCGTTAGGGAAATTTTTGTCACCCTTGCATTTTTTTTTGAGGCAGGAGAGCAAGTGTTAGGCTTTCAGATCTACAGTGGCTTAGTTTAGGATAAGATACCAGGCACTCATGTTAAGCAGTTTTTTGAGAGAGAAGCAAAGCAAGCTGACCCAATCCTACCCCATACTTTATAAAGTATTATAAACAAATATTTATCATTTTTATTACTTATAGAAATGCAAAAACTGACTGTCTCTCTAAAAGTCACTAAGAAAAGTGAACTATTTCATCAGATATGGTAATAATTATAATGCTTTGCTGAATTGTACATTGGAGGTACAATTTTCAAAATCATTCAGCATTGACCCAAGTGCTGTGGCAATGTTACAGAAATAAGTGATCAAATTTCTGTTAAGAGCACAGAAGCAGATTTAGTCTGGCACAGAGAAACTCCTTAAAATTAGATATTGTGGTATAAATTCTGCTTTTAGTGCCTCAACCACGTTTGTGCAGAATTCTAAGTACATGGTGCTGTTGGTATTTGATTTTTATTTTGCGCTGTTCCATAGTTTGCAGAGGCTCCACCTTTATTTATCCTGTGATACTTCTGTGACAATTATTCATACCTATCTGTACTGTCCAGAGGATGGACTCATTTTTAACTGCTTCTCCCAAGCATATTTTCACAGTTCACTTTTAGTATAGAAGACAGAGCTTATAGATTTTACTGGCTTCAACAATCAAGACAACAAGACCATGCATCTGATCTGTAGTCTGTATGTGGGACGTTGGCTCCAATTTGTCTCGGTGGTGTTTTCAGTTCCTTGGTGATGTAGGATCTGGGAGTAGCTCTGACCTGGCATTCTGGAATTGATTCAGATAACACTTCCTTACTCTCTTCTCCTGTTTTTACCACAGACGTCTGTGGTTAGAGATCAAAGATCCAAGAGTCTTAAGTGTGGTTTTTCTGAAAGTTTTTACTGCAGAGGATGTTTTCTACTCTGAAGATTACATGTGTGACACAGGTTTGCTAAAGTCAAGTGAAATGCATGTTTTTCAAATTATATAGAGAGCTTTCTCATCGGGAGTGGATTTTTTGTTTATTTTTGGTCATACAGGTTCACCGTTTCAATCTGGCTCTATCTACTCCATCACTGTGAAAAGGAACTGTGTGGTATACTCTATTTCATTGATTCAAAAGAAATGTATGGTACTCCTGCTGTATTTCTAAATGAGGAAGGTAAGGGATATTATTAATGGCTTTCAGAAGAGGTCTAATACAGTCTTTATCAATCTATGCCTAGGAATAACATGTATGAAAATATATTAGCAGACCTATTTTGTGAAATTGATCCCTTGCAAAATGCTTCTTTTTGACTATAGCGTCTCAGTAGGAAAGTAGCTACTAAATGAGCAGGAGAAAACGGAGTAGTTGCATAGCATCTAGTCTTGGCTAACTTCAGGAAATGTCTGCTTTATCAGGAGAATAGCCTGAATCTTACAGCCAGGAACATACACTTGAGATTAAACAGTCTTACCTCAATGAACAAGCATTCTTATTAGTACTGTACTGTTATTTTAAATTGGACTTAATTTGTGTATATATACAATGTGAAAATTTTTGATAATTTGAAGTAGCCTCAGAAAAAGTCAAAGTCATTCAAGGTCTTGCCTACATTGCAATGTTCAAGAACCAGTCTGTTTCCCTGATCCAGAAGAAAGTTAAGAGGTACCACTGTCTTAGTCTTGCAGCGCTTGCAGTAGGAGTCTATACTTGTCAGAAGAGGGCTGGGAGCTGGCTGGCAGGCTCACAAGAGGAAATAAACATGCAGAGTTTTAAAAGTGCACACCTGGCATTCTCATAATACATTTTTTTTCCTCCTTCTTTGCGAGTTTGACAACCGACTTCTTCCTCTCTGTTATTTTTGTCATTTTCATTTTCCCTATCATGTAGCCAATATCAATAATTAATTTTTCAACATTATAAACTGGATGCTTTTCTTTGAAGAACAAAAAAAATAGAAGTTATCAGCTTAATGTGAGATTTGCTTGGTGATGTTTTAGGGCCAGTTTTATTCTCAATGTTAGACTAGATTATCGTAATAGCCTGTTCTGGTCTTGAAAACTCAGACTGTGAGTGTAGCTTCTGCAGGTCCAGGAAGTGGAGGGTAGAGTCATCTTGTATTTGATCATTTCAGTCACATGGCACCAGTTGAGTGCTGAGTGGATGCCATTGTTTACTGGTCCCTTCTGCTGTTGACTGCAAGTCACAACTGCTTTCTGATGTTTGAGATCAACTATGACAGCCTCCCTGCTTGCCTTAGGTTTAGTCTATTTAACCCTGGTTTTCAGTCTGTGGTTTCATGTGGGAGCCTGACCATCAGTATCTGAGATGTGTAACTGAAATGTGAAGCTCTGTCTGTGGGACTTTCTGAGAGCTGATCTATGGCTTGGTGAGTGCCCAGATTTCTGTTGTTAGTGATGAAGAGGACAGAATCACTGTGAACAACGCATTAGTAAACCCATTCTTGCTGTTAATGTTTCTGTGGTGTTTATTTCCTTTTTCTTCCTTTTTTGCTCTCAGGTTATGTGCATATTCAGATGCATCTCATGAGAGGGGATGACCTTGCAGTGAAAACCAGCTTCAGCCTTCCTCTGAAGCAGTGGTTTCGACTGGATCTCTCCTTTAAGGGTGGACAGGTATGCTTGCTACTGAATTACAGGTTCAAGGCTGAGATCTGTATAATTTGATTATGCCTCTGACAAACTCCTTAATAGGTGAGGCTGAGAGAAGTACTGTAAGTTGTACATGCTCACATAGCAAAAGAATGAAAAATCTAAAACTAGAAGGTGTGAGGGGGTGTTAAGACCATCCAGCTTTGGGAAATCAACTTTGATTGATTGAGTTGAATTGAGTGCACCCTAAGCAAGTTTTCCAACGACACCAAGCTGTGTGGTGTAGTTGAAATGCTGGAGGACATGGATGCCATCCGGATGGACCTGGACAGACTTGAGAGGTGGGCTCATGTGAGCATTGTGATGTTCAGCAAGTCCAAGTGCAAGGTGTTGCACCTGGGTCAGGGGCATGCATCCCAAGCACAAACATGGGCTAGGAAGAGAGTAGATTGAGAACAGCCCTGGGGAGAAGGACTTTGAGCTGTGGATTGACAAGAATCATTGAATCATTAAGGCTGGAAAAGACCTCAAAGATTATCGGGTCCAACCTTTGACCAAACACCACCATATCAATTAAAACCACAGCACTTAGTGACACATCTGCTTGTTTCCTCAACATTTCCAGGGACGGTGACTCCACAATTAACATGGACAGCCTGTTCCAGTGCTTGACAACCCTTTCAGTGAAAAAATATTTCCTAACATCCAATTTGAACCTCCCCTGGAGCAACTTGACACTGCAATAAATGTACCCTGTAACATTTCTTTTATTATAATTAATATTTTGTGCTCTTTTAGATTGAAGTAAGCAGCGTTGGGAAGAATTTGAAAAGACATCATCATCAATCTTTTACGTAAGCCCCATTTTCCCCTTTGTGGAGTAATATGTGTGTATATGTTCAGATAGAGAGAATGGGAGAAGGATTGTTTGTAACTGAGATTCCAATTGATTTTGAAAATGTCTGTGGTCTTTTTCTACACTGTGCTTTTAAAACCAGTTTGCTTTACTGTGCTTACATTAAGCGCAAGCTGAATATTTTTGTTAATGCCATGAGTTTTTTTGTTAATGCCATGAGTTAATGTGGTGCATGATCTAGTATTAGAGTCTGATAACCCTCACTAAAAACTGATTGGCAGGTCAGTGGCATTAAGATCAGTCTTCAAATGAACTTTTGGCCTTACTGAAGTCTAGTTTTACTGTTGCTGTAGAGGTAGTGTTTCACCAGGGAAATTGTTACTTGCTTTGCTTAGTTAGCAAAATTGCTACTAAAAATATTCATGCTCTGTCCTTTATTCTAAGCAACTGTTTTTTTAAAATGGATTTTTAGTTGCTCTCTTTCGCTATAATTTAAGGTGGACTCTTTCTCTTGCAAATAATTAAAAAATACTGTTAATAAGGGAACTACATAACAGTGAACTGTATGGCAGACTTCAGGATTGTTCCTTCTCTGCTATGCTTTAAATCCAGAAATTGATAAGTTGCAGATGATAACTCTGGAGACAAATAACTTAAATTTTCATATGCTCAGTTTAGAAAAGTGAAAGAGAAATGTGGAACTGAAAAAAATTAAGGTTGAGTAATGATGCATACAATATCAAAAGATATTTACAGATCAGAAAAACAAAACACCCTGCTGTTTTGGTATGTTTGTAGACAAGGGATTCATTAAATTTAGTCCATAATTTATCTCATTAAATAGCAGAGTCGATTTTGAGAATAAACAAATGACAAAGGAAAAAGATATTTGCAATGAGCTTTAGACTGTCAGTGGCAGAAATTCTGAGAAATACTAATTCCTCTTTCTTCTTTCACAGTACCTCTAGATAGTCAGCTTACTTCTCTTTCATGTTCTCAAGTTTTAGGGAAGATTTCTATTATGATGACACTGCTGGATACTTCGTTCTTGGAGGCAGTGGGTACGTAAATGGTATTGAAGCATTCTTTGGACCCGTGAAGTACTATCGCCTCAATGTGTTGGAAACAGAACAGGTAAGCAAAAGGACTGCTTGGAAATGTTGAAATATTAGCAGCCAGTTATGACTGTATTTTATTTTTTCAGATGGAAAGTTCATCAAGTGATAAACTAGCTATTTGCCCAGTGGTATCTGGGAACATATGTCATATATGATAACTTTCTGATGAAATCTAGCAATATTAGTTACCATTTCAAATGCTAAAAGATAATACTTGGAGAAGTGAGTTTTTTAAAATCTATATTTAATAAGAACATATTTTTAGTATTGCTTTGTTCCCAGAGTTTCTGATGATACACTGTTGGATACATCTGATTAATCTATGGTTTTGATAAAACTGATGATAAAAGTCACATAGGTTTGGTCAGTTTTGGAAATTCATCTGTGATTTTTTGGTCATAGTGACCATTTAAATAGACAGTGGTCTACTGTGGCCAGCATCGGGTTGTCTGACACACTAATATGATGTGCCAGATAAGCTGATCATAGTGAACAATCTGTTTCCTTTTGTTATTTGGGTACAATGCATCTTTCTAACTGAGCATACACAACAAGAGATACTGGGTATGCCATTTATCCATTGTTTGCCTTTTTACAGATTTCTAATCCTCTTCATGACAAAGACACAATGGAACAAATTGAACTTTACTATGAGAGATGTATGGACATTCAAGATATAGTGTATGATTACAGATATATTGTAAGGCAAGGCGAAAAAACACACAATAGTTGTAAGTGTTGATCTATGACATGAATTTTAAACTGTCACCTTTGGAGACTTGTTTTCTTTCCTTTAACAATCTGGATATTGATCGTCAAAAGTTAAATACGTTAAATACAGCCATGCCAAGAAAAAAATGCAATTTGAAGAGTTTAGTCTCATTACTGGTAGCTAGAACTGGGGTTTTGTCCCTGCAAATACTTTTGTGTCATGGAATAAAAACTTAAATCCTTTCGATATGTCTTCTCTAATGAGACAGGTGTGTAAGGGGACAAAGAAATACTCTCAGCCTTTCATGTATGCTTTGCAATTGCCTTTCTTCCATTTCATTTTCAAAATGACCTTAAAGGAAAATGGGTGGATTTCGCTAGAATATTTCCGGCACAGTTGCCTAACTTTCGGTAATTAACGGGTTTCTACCAAAGTGTCCACTTTGATGAAAGGAGACTGACATAGTTTAAATGTGTGCTGAAAACTAGTTTATGTTTCTAATTTGAATTTGATTGAATGTGTTGTGACTGGAGTATGGAAGAAGAAATGTAAATATATTTGTAAGTGGCCTGTGCTAGCGGGGTGAGTTTTTAGCTTTGTGTTAAGGATGTGCTCATCTTGTCCATGAATTTGTAGAATTTACTAGATTTTTTTTTTCTGTAAGAAACTTGTTTTCAAAATCAAAAAGTCAGCTTTCATGTCTTAAATATGTTGTTTTCTCTAGGTTACTACGAAAACTATTATTTGGAGCTGATTCACAAATATGGAGAAAAATCCAAATGTGATGCTTTCATGTGGGGAAAAGAGCTCAGGGAAAAGTACCACACTTTATTCAAACTGTTACAAGAAATGAATTTCAGTAGTCCAGATGGTAATCATGTTTCTTTTATTAAATTGTTCTTAAATAACTCAACAATATTTGTTGTGTAGTTTAGTATCATTTGACTTAATGTATTATACTTCTTTTTTTCATATCAGCTAACTTAATAAAAGTGTTATGTAGCTTATATGTTGCAATATGCTGCAGATGGAAGGATGGCTTATTAGGTAGAAGGAATCATAGAAATATCCTTATGTTTTTAGTGGTTAGTTACTTTGAGATGGTCCTTTGGATTTCTGTTCACCCTTCATATTCAATAATACCTTGTGTCTCTAGGAATTTCATCTGCATTGAGAATACCATTCAGAAATAACAGAATATATTATTCTTCCTGTTGTTCAGTTTCTGGGGAAATTGGTTCCTAATTTTAACTCTTGCAATAACTGTGTGTCCTATATTTTATTTTTAGTGTTAGGAGATGGAAGTGATACAGTTGTAGAAGTGGGCCGGAAGATATTTGAGAAGGTTGTGAAAGATCTGTCCAGTGCCCATGGTCTCAGCAATGTGGGCTCCTCTGTCCCTCTCCTGATGGATTCCAGTTGTTGTGGATACCATAAGGCTTCCTATTTCCTTGCAGTTATATTTGAAACAGGGCTTGGTGTGTCTGTGGATCGTATAAAGGTATTATATATTTAACATGTTCTGTTGTGTCTGTGAAATTAATTGCCTTTAAAGACAAATGGGATGATCCATTGAATTAAAAAAAGTGAAATCGCCCTCAGATCCAGGTGGTGGTTGAAGATATTCTCCAATAAAGCTACTAATAAATACCTTGATGGCAGTGATATCTTTATGAAGGCCTGATGGTGGGAATCTTTATCCTGCTCAAGCAGAACAAGGAAATCAGTGATACAGTAAAGACCTAAAAATGGTAGTAAAGTGAACAGCATAGTACTGCTTTTCCTAGTCACTGTGGAGCGAGGATTGAATAAGAGCCTTCGAGTCACCCACAGTCATTTGAAGACAGGTAGGAAAAGAGTCTCGGATCCAGCAAATCTAAAGTGCAAGGGTTGCATAGTACAGTCAAGTCAGGAAGGGTAACCAAAGTAGAAGGGTTTTCTTTTGTAAAAAAGTGACCATGCTTCAACTGAGCAGCTGCAGAGTTTGAGAACTCCTGACCTCTTAGGCACGTTGCAAATAACTGAAATGCTTCCATGTACTAGGTCACATAAAGTGAAGGGGTTTATATGTCAGGGGAAGAAGGCAGCACTAAGATTGCCAACAGATCCTTAATTGTGATATAATAGTAAAATATAAAGCACTTATAGGAATAGCAGATCTGTCTGTTGTGGTTACAGGACACTAAATCTGAAGAACCCCTTCCAGGCCAATCAGAGACAAAGCTCACCTGCAATTCTTCAAAAGCAAGAAACCTTAGACGGGAACCTTTTTTATACCCTAATTATAGAGTATATAGTGCTTATTATGGAGGCTAAATCATTGCATCATTGGATCTGCTTCAGGTAGTGTAGGAAACAATTTAATATCCAGCACAGATGGGACACCACTGCCTTTTTTACTGTGCAGGTGAAAAATAATAATAGTGCTGAAAATGATTTTTGGCAAATGTGTGGCACATAGACCAATTAACATGTACCTCAAGGGAGATTTGTGCTGAAACCTTATCAGTCATAGATTCCATCCTACTAGTCCGGTCAGATCCCTAGGGTAAGATTCCCAAATGCTGTTTGTTAACTTCCTTATGTTTCCATATGGAAGAATTCAGTGTGAAAACTCCAGCTGGCATCAGTGGGACTAGTTAAGTCACTGTGGAGTATAAAAAGTGTCAGAGTATAAACAACACCATAGTAAAATGACATTAAAAATTGCTGCACACTTAGTGATGACAGAATAAATGCAATACTTGAAAAGTATTTAGAGCATAGTTTTTCTTTCAAGTGTTTCTGTTTTGTCAAGTGCAAACATAAGGCATTTTGACTACTTTATGGTTGTGCTTGCTTCTGTAACTGTGTACATGATATAGCAAGTATATCAGCTACCAATGTGAACATTCTGTTCCCTGTAAATCTCCTGCAAAGTGCTTAACTTGCAAGATGTGCAGTGAATTCACTCTTGTTTATGTCTGTTGATTTTTGCCAGGGACTGCTGTATAGTTTGGTTGGTGCTCAGGGGAATGAGAGACTTTCCGTGATGAATCTTGGCTATAAACATTACCAAGGCATTAATAACTATCCACTTGATTTGGAGCTGTCATATGCTTATTACAGCAATATTGCAATAAAGACATCCCTGGATCAACACAATATAAAGGGGGAACAGGTAAAAGAGTTATAAGTGTATCTGAATTAGTTTTCTGTGCAAGTTGTTTTTCACATTCATATTATGTGGCCAGAAGATTTTTGTCTTGATTTACAAATATTAGCTCATCTGATTTGTGTCTCTGCCTGTTGCAGGGGTGTTGGACTAAATGGTCTTTAAAAGTCCCTTCCAGCCCAAATCATTCTATGATTCAATGATTGTTACAAAATCCCCCAAATTATATGTAGGTATCATTACTGTGGTTCTTAGGAAGGGGGAATCAAAATCAGACTCAAATCCTCAGAATTGTCCACAAGCCTGTCTTTTATTAAAATCCAAGCCTTATTCTTGGCCCCTAAATCCTCACTCAGATTTTTAACTATTAATACAATTGGATGTGTTTATTAAGCAACCGATCTGCTGTTTCAGGAGGCAGACATCATGAAGTTGCTGCAAAAGATGAATTGTCCTCTCCATGCTTCAACCTTTTCTATAATCAAATGTAGTGACTTGGTTGTTAAATAGTTATATAATAGAGTTACAATAAAATGATTTTAGAATAGGCTGCTAAACAGAAGGTAACACGACATTTTTTGTTAAGAGTAGTCAAGGTAGGGCAGTGCTAAAATTCTGGCTTATCAGAAAGCTTGGTTATTGTACAAAAGTAGAGAGATTTTAATGGCTGAAGAACTGAAAATTGGCAGACTTATCTAGGTAAGAGTGCTGTGGGTCAGGTCTTCATCAAGCTTTCTGCCAGCCTTTTTTTAATCTTTTGAAACCAATTTCTGTAGAAATTTTAAAGCCTTAAAAGGCTTTAAAACACTTCTTTGTCATTTTTAATTGCATTTAAAACCAAAAGATGGTTTGGGTTTTTTGGGGGTTTTTTTTCAATTGTTGGTCTCTTGCCATATTTTTCTGGCATAGAATGGACCTAACAGTTTTGGAACAAACCAGTAAATGTTTTTACAGTAGATGTAAGAATCATTCTTAATGCACTGGGCAGCAGAGGAGTGATTAAAATTTTAAATCCAGAATTGATCATGAATTTTTAGGGATAAGCAGGACAACATTTTCTTTTTGGTAGCAGGTGTACAAATTCACTGTGAAATTCATGTGGAAGTTAATTTTTTTCTGTTCACCTACACTTCAGGCATTTGTTGAAACTATAAGACTGATGGATGATGAACTGCTAAAAGCTCAAACCAAAGAAAATGGTGATGTCTTTATGTGGCTAAAACATGAAGCAACAAGAGGAAATGCAGCTGCACAGGTATAAAATAATAAATTTCCCCATTTTTGGTGTAAGACACACTCAGAAATGTGCTTCTGTAGACCATGTAGGAAAGTTGAGGAGGAGAGTAGACAGACGTTTTCTCTTTCCACCCAGAATTGCTTCTTTTTTCCAAGCCTGTTTTTCTCAGATTCCTGTTCTATAATATCCAGTAACCATTCCAAAGCCATAACAATGATGCAAGACAGAAAGGAAGAGTCTTCAAGTCTTGGCAACCTCCTTCTCTGATCCATTTCCCTGGCTTTATATTTGATACATTGCAATTGCTGCTGCTGTTCTGAGACCAGTAGCAATGTACTGAGCCATTTTCATGCATCAAATCTGTCGCAGCACTTACCTCTGCATTTAAATCAATCCAGACTTCTATATACTGACAGCTATAAAAATAAGCCTACTGTAGTGTTAGTGTCAGTACAGTCCACCACTGAGAAGTTCTCTGACTATTCCCGTTAACCAGTTGTTTTCAAACTGTTGAGGGTGTATACTAGATTATTCTCACATTCAAAATGCGTCTAAGCCTGCAAAAGACTGCCCCTGCAATTCCAGTTTCAATACTAGCATTTATAGCATTACTACTTCAAGTTGTTTTCTTTTAGCAACGTTTGGCTCAGATGCTGTTTTGGGGCCAACAAGGAGTGGCAAAAAATCCTGAAGCTGCAATAGAATGGTATGCAAAGGGTGCAATAGAAACAGAAGATCCAGTGTTAATATATGATTACGCCATTGTGTTGTTTAAGGTAAGTCATATTTGATGTTTTCACTTGAAAATAACTGTTTCTATAACATGATGTTTTTAAGTTATCTGCAGTGACACATGGTAAGAGTGTGTAGAAGTGCTTTTAGGTTTACTCTGAAAATCAGTCAATAGGTATGAAGCTAATGCTGATTTTTACCAAAAAGGCACAAAAAATTTAAAAAGAGCAAATTTTTAAAAACAGTCTAGTTACTTTATTACTAGCCATAATCAGGATCAAAATACCAGCCAAACTGTGGATCCAGATTTTTCCTAATGTCTTGTCACCTCAAGAATCCAACCAGGTAGTAGGCATAGGCTTTGATGTAGAGATGTAGGTAGAAGTTTGATCTTTTCTTAGAATGCCATTTATTAGGATGTTTTCTTAGTTGGAATTAAATTACTGCTGCTTGCAGTTAGTTTTTCCCTGCTAGAAGCAGTAGACAGAAGATGCTAAACTGAAGCATGACCTCACCTGAGTCAAATAAGGTGTATCAGCTAAGTGATGTCACCCGTAAGACATTCAAGCGCTAAAGCTTAGAACTGTTGGTGAAGAACTGTTAGGTCTTCCTCTCATTCCTTTGACAGTGGAGAGCTTTTCTCTAGAAAATGCTTGCTTAAGTTTTGAGCTTGTGTTAATTTTGAGCACACATAATCTGATTTACCTGTGTCTGGAATTATTTTATGTGGACATCATAATCATGACATCTGTGCATTTCTTCTAGTCACGTTTTAACATCCTTTTTCAGGAGAGCTGAGAGCTTTTCCTCACTGCCAAACTGTGCACAACCTATGCCTCTTTGAATGCTATTCGTTCTTTCTTAGTTGCTCAAAATTAAAGATCCACCAGTAAAAATCGCTTGAACACACTGATGAAATAGTTGTTTCTAGACTGAATCGCTGAGATTTTGTAAAGCTGTGAAGGAAGGATGAGCACAAAGCTGCTTGTTTTGTCGTAACTGTTAAAAGATCAATGATACTTAGTAGGTAGTAGTATCAATATTAAAAGGCATTTTGGACGTGCATAAGTGAATTTTTATCAGCCTGCATTTGTAAACAATGATTGTTTTGCCTATCTATTTCCTAGGGTCAAGGTGTGAAAAAGAATGTAAAACTTGCATTGGAATTGATGAAGAAAGCAGCAGCCAAGGTAAAATACAATAAATATTTTATTTTAGTAGTTCTGTACCAGGTGCAGCAATGAACTCTGATTAATATAAAATGCCTGTTACCATAATTCTGTGTCAATACTGCTTGCTTCTTCCAGTGTCATCACCATGAACGGTGAAAACCTTATTTTCCCAAGCTGGGAGGCTAGACCACTCAAAATCAGCCACAATTTCTGTGGAAGAAAAGGAATTCTCACTACTTACATCTTTTGGAACTTGATGTTAGTTAAGTCATTTACAGAGTGAATCTGTAAGGAGTATCTGATCTAGGGGTATGTTTTTGCCTCATTTCCGTAAACATTAAGGGAGAAGACCTGGATGTCCCACAGTCTCCTGTTTTTTTCCCATAGTAAGGGGAAACATTGACAGGCACCACAGAGCAGAAGAGCCTCACTCCATTTAATGATCGAGGACAGCCAGGTTACCCAGGCCATGATCTGGTCCTTGGAATAAAAATGAGAGGGTACCCTGGACCTGTAATACATTCCTAGCTCTTAGAACCAGAATTATGTAAATTACTGATTGTGACAGTAGGACTTCATTGCTGACCACCATCAGAAAAGACCTGTGCCAGTTCTGTGATTCCTTTGAAACAGGAGAGACTATCTCTTCTACTGTGTGCTTGGGAAAGGCTTAAATAAACTGAGAGGCTTTTATGATGTGATCAAGATTCCCTTGATTCAGGATCTGAGGAACAGCTTCCTGGAAGACTCCTAAAGACATCAATTTCCTTACTCTCCTTGACCTCAGATGTTTGGGTTATTATGCTTCAATGCACATTTTCTGCACAAAAGCAACATCATAATTATTGAAAAGTTTAACAGCTTTTGCATTTTAATGTGAAAGTTAGTTACACTGCTGGCATACTTACAGCCCCATATGATGCACCAGTTTATGCAATGAAGTGGTGACTCATTGCAGCAAAAAATAAAAACAGTCTCAAGATTTTCTCCTCTTGAGCCAAAATGCAAAGATGCAACCTGGTAATAGCAAGTAGCAGTATCGTAATGATCAACTCTGTATGATGTTGGAGAAATGCATTTTGAAAGCAGCATTATAAAGTTCTGTGTTCATTGTTTTCTATTTATTCTCAAGGAAATGTTCTAGTTTAAAAGAAGTGGGGTTTTTGTTTGCCTTTTTGATTTCTGTCAACCAGTTTCTGGGAGTTCACAAGAATAAGTGTCCTGTTTGTTGTCCAAGGGAAAAATAGACGCAGTTTGTTCTTGTCAACAAGTGAAAGTCAGCACATGGCTGAGACTCTGTAGAATAAGATGACACTGAAGTCTTATTTCTCACTCTATATACAAGGCCAAAGGGAAAAGTAGTGGGGAAAAAGAAGCTTTATAACTCCTAGTCCTAGAAGTGACAAAAAGCAGAATCAAATGCATGACCGGAGGCTGCTCTTCTCCTTCCCTAAGGGCTTGCCCCAGGCAGTGAATGGACTAGGATGGTATTACCACAATTTTAAAAGAGACTACCAGAAAGCGGCCAAACACTGGTTAATTGCTGAAGAATTGGGAAATCCAGATGCATCATACAACCTTGGTGTCCTATATTTGGATGGGATTTATCCCGGAGTACGTGGTAGAAATCAAGTGAGTAAATATTTAATAGTAGGGCCCAATTTAGAAGTTTTTGCCTCATTCTTGAAGTTGCTCTGTTCACCCTGAGTTGGATTTTCATACCTTTCAATCATAAAGAAGGATTTTTCTGGAGGATTCAGTCAGATTGCTTAGGGACAGAGATGTTGCTCAAATATCTCAGTCAAAATTATGTGCATGTATTTGTTTGTATTCTTTTAATTCAGAAACAAAACAGGTTCAGATTTTATTCCTTCCAGTGACAGCAGCTAGGAAGGATAGTGTGTGCTCTCACATCATGTGACCTTTTGGATTCTCAGTTTTGGATTGGCAAGTTTATAGGGAAGGGATTCCACAACAACTGAAAGTAGTACAACCTTGTCCCTGAACTCATGAACAGCTATGCTACATTCACATAGCTTCTGTGAGCCTCAGAAGTGCAGTGAGAGGCCTCCAATCCAGACTTGAAAATGTCATTTGAAAATGTAACTGTAATATTTGATACAGTCCTGGTAGATGGCAGTATTTTATTTTATTTTTCTGTGATGGAACCCATTAACATATGTGCACAATAAATTTTCCCTTAACAGGAATGGTCTACTTTATTTATATTTCTTTTAATTTACTTGGTATTGTATGAACAGCAGCAAAAGTATAGTGAGGTAGACTGTAATAAATGCCAACAGACCTCAGAGCTAAAAAATGTTTCCAGTGTGACCTTTGAGTTCTGAGATCTGGATATACTCCAGACAATGAGGATATCTGCTGCCAACAGCAGCAGTGCTCACCAACATGTGCATCTGGCAAACACATTTTCCTTCCCCCGGGACCAAAATGCACATTTCAGAGTGGATTGATCATAAGAGTACACCTAAAAATGCCGAGGTTTGTTTATTCATCAAAGCCAATGGCAAGAAGGACTGTGTAGTCCATGCTCACTAACAGAAAGCATATATTGATGGTTAAAACTTCCTGAAATTAATTATTTTGGGTTGTATGCTGGTTTGGTTTACTTTACAGATTACTGTTCCTGAGGGTAAAATGTGTAGTCACACAGCCTTACTCAATCTGTGTTATCTTTTATAAACCAGTTTCAAAGATTTGAGCACTGTGGTTGTGGTCTGCTGAACATGCAGAGAATTGCTGCTGCTCCACAGCCTTCATTTGGCATCACACATGCAAAAGTTCCGTTCTCCAGGATGCCTTAATTATCTTCCTACTAGTGAATAACTAATTTTACTTTTGTCAGTGCATGCAAGACTTTTGTGTTAGTGAGTGTTAGTTAAACATTTAGGCACTTTTCTCTTTGATGTTCTGTAATGTTGTATTACCCAAATACATGTTTTTCAAAACTTCTAGCCTAAACCCTTAAAAATTTAGAAGAAAATTCATTTCATCTAAGTACATTAAAAGTAGTTAAACTATCTTACCCTCATTAGCCAGCTACCTATTTTTATTCCTTTGATGAAGTGAGTCCTAAGGAAAAAGTCTCAATAAAGGTTAATAATGCAGAGTTGCTAATTTTGTCCTCTCTCTTCACAGACAGTTGCTGCGCGCTATTTCTATAAAGCTGCCCAAGGGGGTCATGTAGAAGGGACTTTGCGATGCTCTCTGTATTACATCACAGGAAATATGGAAGACTTCCCTAGAGATCCAGAAAAGGCTGTAATGTAAGTAAGGAGACCATTTATTAAGGGAGAATATATTTCTGATGTGATTCTTTTGATTATTGGTGATTTTAAAGTCCATGGCCTAAATACTTCACAGTGCTTACTTCCATGACAAAAGGTTCCTCTGCAGTAATATTTGACCTGCATGAGTATGTGTATTATTTAGATTTTAAGAGATATTGAGATACTGCTACTACTTTTTTTTTCCAGAACAATTCAGAGAGATTGTATCAAACAATTCTGAAAGGTTGTGTCTAACAAAGCCTTGCTTTTTTTTATTTTCAAGAAATAACAGTGATGTGGTAGAATTGGCATTTTGCATCAAAACCCAGATAATTATGGATAGCATCTATCAACTCATGTTTATTTTCTTAAAAAAACATTGCTGAGAAAAAAAACATAGAATGTCTCTAATACACTCACAGAGATTAATGAACTTCATGTGCTCAGTCAGTTGCTACAGGATTGATGCAGTGACTACTGTTAAATCCCATAGTTTGTCTTACAGGATAAGTCAGATGGTGATCCCATATCCTTTTTGTGTTTTTTGAGTCTGTGTGAGTTGGGATAACATTACTGGAGCATTACTGTTCATTTTTTGTTTGTTCTATTCCACAGCTGGGCAAAACACATTGCAGAGAAGAATGGCTACTTAGGTCATGTAATCAGAAAAGCTCTCAATGCATATCTGGAACTTTCATGGTACGTTTCTTCTGTTCTCTTTATTTTCTATTTTTCACTTATTTTATAGCAAGAGAAAATAATTAATACTGGGCCGTCGCCTCAAAGAAAAAGAAAAGTAGTAGCACTACAAAAATCAGTTGCAAAACATCCACAGATATAAAGGGAAGGAGGAGTTGACCCAAAATATAATTCAACAATTCTGACAGAATCTTAAGTGAAAAACAAGGAGTTTGTAGTGTGAAGTAGTTATATCAACTGTGGTTCTCATCCCATAATATTTGCACAGTGCAATGTTTACTGGATTAACCAGAGGGACACCTTTCACTTTTACTATTCACTCTGTTACAAATCTCGTATTTTTCCTTCTCTCTTCTGTGTCTTTCTATGAAAAGTCCGGCTGCTGGATTAGATTTGTTGGGTTTTCTGTGTATGGTTAATATTGTCTTCTGTGAAAGTATAATATCCAATGAGCCAGTCAAGTGGTTTCAAAATCCAATCCAGGTTAATGCTCCATCTTAGCAACCTCTGTAGGCCTGAGCATCAGATACTGTGTGTGCAAACATCAGGGGATGTCATATGGGATTAAAACAATGGCTCATTCAGTCCTGCAGCTGCCCCCTGTAAGTACTGAATTAGTGCTTCAGGCTAAGGAGATCTACAAGAAACTGTCAGTGGACTGTTCTGGAGGAACCCATTCCTAGAAGTCTCTTCTTACTCAGTCCATCACAGACATTAGTTCTTAGACTTCAGCCCTCTTTTGAACACCGAAAATCTCTGTTGATATTTCTGTAGCGTGTTCTGTTGTGCAAGCCTGTGACTCCGCCCAGCTCACTTTGCAGTCCTCAGGTAGATGACAGGTCGAGCATCAGGATTCCGGGAAGTATGGGCTCAGCAGCTAGCAGGGAAAATCTCCTGGAGACCTACTTGAGATGCCAGGGTGTAAATTGCATGGGTGTAAATTGTTGCACTGCCAGTGTATCCAAGTAATAAGTGTTCTTAGTCATTGTTTGCAGACACGTTTTACACATCCGTCTGTCATGGTAGCTTGATCTTCAAAGACTGATTTAAAGGCCGTAAATGTAGTTTCTTTTCGTAGATTCCCTTTGAGACTTAAGGATCAACCAATTTCCCAGCTTTCCTCTGAATTCCGTCTGTAGGTCTCTCTTGTACTAGATGTTTTTACAGGGCAAGTACAAGGAATATTTTGTAATCATGCAGAAATAGCTGGATAAGAGAAAGTTACACCATCTAGTTCTCTAAGAACAACTGCTTTCACAATTTAAGTTGCTTTCCTTAAGCAGCTACTCTTGAAGTCAAATGTGTATTTGACCATATCTTCCAGTTAGCTTCCAGTTAAACAAGCCATTGAACCCTGAAACTTGTCATGGTTTTACCTTTGTGTTGTGGAGAAAATCACTGGCAGCACTGCTCTTTAATAGGAAACTTTAAAAGGAAAAAAGTACACCAAGTGGTGTTTTTTGTCTTGGAATTTTAAAACAACACACATGATTTTAAAGACTTCCTCTTAATTTTAGATGCATAGTCTTCATAATATAGAGTAGATGAGTGGCAGAGAATATGAGAGATGCTCTCATCTAATATCAGAATACTGAATTGCTATACTGCAAATGCAATATTAAATTTTACTACTTGCTTTACTACTTACAGTCAGTGAGATGCATAAAGTCCTTAGAGGAACAGAGACTGTTTTTGTATTCATAAATTCAAATATAATGACAGACAAATCCTTTTTCAAAAAGCTCCATCTAAAAAGACAAGAAAAAACAAGTCACATAAATGAAAGGTAAAGCTTACCAAAGAAATGCTGAGGTGAATGTTAAAGAGATGTACACACAGCTAAGCTATAGATTTTTTTTTCTTAAGAAGAGTCTTTTAAGAACATTGTATCTGAAATGTTTAAGTAGAGAATTGGGCTTTGTATCAATTCTTTCCCATCAGTCTGGCACTTAGAGTAAATGCGCACTGCAGCCATTAGCTTCAATGCAAGAGGGAAAGGGCTGCAAATTCTTGAGATCCAGCATGGCTGGTAACACCAAGCATTGCCTGTGTAGGTCGCTGTTGCATGGGTTTCCCAACCTCTTACTCTAACTTTGTACCAAATTTTGGCTCGTAGGCAATTTTATACATTTATTTAGTGCTTTTGGGTTTTTTTAACTCTAACTAAAATGCATGTTATTTTTGTAAGGTTTTTAATTAATTTATTTTATCTAACATTAGGCATGAAGCTCTGCTGCATTACATTTTAGCGGCTGAAACTGGGATTGAAGTGTCACAGTCAAATTTAGCACACATCTGTGAAGAAAGACCAGTAAGTAAATGAATTCACAACTCATTTTCCTGAAAGGAGCCCTTTTTAATGATGATGTGTTCCATTAGTCTCTTACCTGGGATATGAATGAATCAATTATTTTCTTTACAGGACCTAGCAAGAAAATACCTAGCAACTGATTGTGTCTGGAGATACTACAATTTCTCTGTTTCTCAAGTCAATGCTCCATCATTTGGTATGTATAAGGAATTCTTTCTAAATTTTAATCTTAATTTTTTTTTTTTTAATTTCAAAAACTGTGTTTGTCACAACTTCTGCGTGAGTAAGCAAGTTGAAGGAAGATTAATTCCTACTAATCATACATTTGCTTTCTCATGTTTTGATAGGAATATCAGGGGAGAAAAGGTAATGAAAGTGTTGTATTTCAGCACAGGTTTTCTGAAAATTCCTTTTTGTTGCATTAAATGAATAAAATTTTAATAAAATGAAATCAAAAAGCTAAGCCCTGAGGAAGGGCTAGATGTTTAGGAGTCTGAGAAGTTGACTTAAAGTTTAAGCAAAAAAAGCAGTAGACTTTAGCAGGTCATGCTGTTTGGTTTATCGAAGAGAAAATCCAAAAGCAAATATACTTCCATATCATAATTGAGTCATGAGAAGCTAATAAAGGCTGAAGGATTCCTTATCTAATTGATTATTAGTTTTTCTCTTAGGGTACAGAGTTTGTCAACATTGATAGAGCTTACCTTAGAGAGCTAAAGGATTCTCTTAAGGTCTGTTTGCAAATAAGTTAGATTCCTCAGACCTTGAATTTTACTACATCTGTGGCTTCAATAGCTAAGTCATTTTGGTGCCTCTGAAAGCTTTACTGAATGTTTGAAAACATTGATCTGATTGTCTCACAAGAGCATTTAGGTGATTTGTACCAAAAGTGGAAAAGTGCAGTGTAAAAATAATTTATGCTATTCATTTAAACACACAGTGAGGGATATTTAAATGTGTGGGAACTGAATACCACATGGATATAGCATGAAGCCAGAGAAGCTGACAAACACTGTTAGCTTTCCTGAGGAGTTTGTAGACACCTTAGCAAGGTGTGGTTTGGTTGACCCTTTGATAGATCCACTGGTACAAGCTTACATTAGAAAAATTTCTGAAGGTCAGACTCATAGGATGGGACTGTCATTCCATTTCAGTCTGCTGACTGTAAAAACACGTGGGATTTCTAAGTAGATGCTGTAGATGCACAAGCCAAAGTGTAAAAGAGTTTCAAACCATTTGAGGAAAGCTTAGGTCAGATAAGTGTAGGCAAGGTCATAGGAGTTTTTAAATTCAGTATCACAGATTAGTGCAACATCATGCTTGCTCCTGTCTGAGTCAATGCCCTCTCTTTTGATGCATTTCATTACAGTGCAATGTCACAGAAAGATGTTTGTAAAATATTTGCCGGGCATGGCTCCCTTCTAGTCCAGCAAAATTGTATCCCTACTGTTGTCCTGGATTGAGCTGGATCTGCAACTATTAAAATTATCAGCAGCAACGTTCTCTTACTTTTGGGAAAGGTTCAGCCACCATAGTGCTCTTTCAGGTACAGAGCAAACACATAGATGGCATGGCTTTAAGCCTCAGCAATTTAGTAGGGCTAATTTGACTAAATAAGGCTTCAGGTTGTCCAAAGACAGATTCAGCAAGTGAAAAGGAATGCAATATAAAGATCCTCAAGCCTCAGTTTTTGTAAAAGCAATGTTATTCACTAAATTCATTAAAGAGAAACAGTGAGAGATTTAATCCAGGATAATTACTTTCAGTGGGAGGCTGATATAAAGTAGCCACAGAGACAACCAGAGAGAAAGAGTACATTTGTTTTTTAATATGGTGCTTTAAATAGAATTATTGTTAACTTCTCCATCACATCAAGAGTTGGTTAATTCTATTGCTACAAATAGCCTAAATGATCTTCTGCTGGTTTCTTCCACAGCTTATTTGAAGATGGGTGATTTCTACTACTATGGTTACCAGAACCAGTCTAAAGACCTTGAGCTCTCCATGCGGATGTACGCCCAGGCTGCCTTGGAGGGTGATTCACAGGTGAGTCTGCAGTCATGGCAAAAGTTCAGAGTGCAGAACAATCTGAGAATTTAGCTGTGACTGGTTCTTCTGCTTGGCCTCATCTGCACCCAAGAAACCTGCTGGAATAAGTTACAATTATTTCAAAATACCTTGTGAGTCAGTAGTTGCTGTTTCATAACAGAAGATAAACTTAGCATAGATTAGTGGTTCTAGAATTTGGCTTCTTTGTAAGCTAAAGGTAAATGGTCTAATTTAGTACTGCCTTACCTTGGAACTTGACTTAGTTGTGACCTCAGTATTTTTGCTATTGCAAGAGGATGAATTAATAGATGGATTGTATTCCAGTCCTATCCTCTGCCATTTTATGATAAAAAAAAGAAGCCTGGCCCATTTCCCTTGGTATATATAAGTGAATCCGAGGGTGAATTTTCTTCACTTACGAAGGTTTCACCTTAAAATGTTTTATAATTAAAGAACACACCATGTCACAGTACCAAAGACATGCAGTGTTTCACCATTGAGTTTCCTGTTCTCAGGCTCTCCTCAAGTGTCCTGGGTGCAATATTCTGTTCTCCCTGTCCCTATGGCAACAGCCCCAGACGGTGTCTTGTGTGTGAGCTTACCAGAGGTGGAGTGGGTGGGTTTTCTTTTGAGGTTATTGGGACAAAACATTGCTGCTATACTAGAAAAGCAAAGAAGAGATGCATAAATAGTTACTTTAAAGTATGAAAGTCAAAGCAGTGGGGAATCCTGTAAAATATCTCATGTGTCTTCATCTTCATGACTCTGAAGCGACACAGGATTGCCTAAGACTTGTCCCAATAAGCAAAACCATAAGATTAAGGACTTAAATTGTCTGAAGGAAACTTCTGCTCTCAATTTCACTATTCAGATTCTGTTGATCTGTAGAGCTATGTGAAGGGGAATTGAACAGTAACAGAACAGAAATCCATTTCTGCTTTCACTCTATTTCCCTAGGAGATAAAATATGAGAGTTTGATATGGTGACTGTGCTTAAAGAGCAACTAAAAATAAGAAAGAAACCATCTGGAAAAAGATATGAACTAAAAAAAGTTATGTTTCTTTTGCATTTTCAATATTTACCTGAGTATATGGTTAGGAGAAAGGGCTCTCATAATTATTCACTGAATATCATATTATACTGAACAAATTTAGGGAAAGAGAATTATAATTTAGATACTTGGTGCTTAAATACAGATATGAAAATTTAATGTTTTTAAAAAGTGGGCATTTTTTTTACTGTTAGGGTTTCTTCAATTTGGCCCTTGTCATAGAAGAGGGCAACTCCATACCTTCTTACATTCTGGATCACTTGGAAATTGATCAAGCATTGCATTCTAGTAATACATCACTTCTTCAGGAACTGTATTACAGGTGAGTCTTTTTTACCCGTAATCAGCATCTTCTGGTTTTCCATGTAACATTTTCTCTGGAGGACAGCAACTCCTGTAATTATTAACTTTGTTCACTTTTATGATTTAAGGCAGATTGAGGTCAACATACTTGAAATTCTTAAATTCCCTAAATATATTTCAGTTCATACCTGTTAAAGAGACCTGATTATATGTGGTTGCCTGAAATAGCAGGGACTGGATTCAATAATCCAGGAGGTCCTTTCCAGTTCAATATATTTAAGTTCCTAAGTTAGGCACTGATGATTTGTGTGCAGTCCAAACCAATATTTCAGTTATAAATGTAGCATAATTTAATACAAAACCTAAAAATCTGTACCTGGGATAATAGCAATCCTTCCTATTGATTCTGCAAATATGTCCAGGCTGGCACAGATATTGTGGCACAGAATATTAGATATCTGAGAATGTTACAGGTCTGCTGCCTGAATGTCCTGTGCCAGCACTATTCATGGACAAACCATCTAGTGTGCTCTGTTTCCAGTACAGAACTGGGGTTTCCTTTACCCAGATAAACCAGCAGCTGTTAGAAGGCACAGTGGGAATGCAAAGCTTACACAACATTTGGTGAATTTGTGGAAGTACCTTTCAAATATTTGAAGGAGGAGCTAATGGTTAATAGATGAGGCTGTGAATGACGAGTGAGTGGTTTATCATCTGTTTTGCTACTGAATGAACCCAGAAAAGTGGAGATGATACCAATGTTAAAACCTCATTTGTCTCCTCGTCAACAATCTTCTGAAATTGTTCTTCACTGTAGTTAGGCTGAACTTCTACCCTAAATTACTTCCACTCCACATGAAACTATTGGTCAGATAGGGATTCTGGACCATCTGGGATTATAAGCATGAGTCTGAATTCTGCCTTCACTTGGGCTGAATCCAGCTGCTTTGCTGTAAGAGTAATTCTAGAGTTGACAGTGCTGAAGGGTTTTCCCATCATCGTACAGTTTTGTCCAAAAGGGCACATACTTCTATATGTTTGTGTTTGTGTGTATCTATATCCATATCTATATTTATACCTATACCTATATCTATATCCATATACAGTCTATGACATTATAACTAAATTATATGTATATTTATAACAAAATTTTATAATGTATATCTACATATATGTCGCTGCTACTTCCTAAGCTTTGTAGAAAAAAAATCAATCGAAGCTTAAAATAGATGCCTATGATTTAGCTGTCTAAATGCCCATAGTAGGTGAAGTCCTATTTAATGGAACTGAGAAAGCTGCTCAGCTCACCCCACAGCAAGTAGGTACCTTGTGCTAGTCAGCTAAAACACTCTCCAAGCTCTGACTTCATTCTGCTATATGGCATTGCCTCTAAAGGAGTTTTAGCACCAGTGTTCTGTGTAGGCAACTAATTTCATACATCTAATTTTAAATCAAGTCCTTCTGCTGTTGGCTCACATTAGCTAGAACAAGAACTGTGACTGCTTTGGAAGCGTAGCCTGGATGCTTAGACATATTGTTGACTAGTAAGAAAATAAATACATTTCTAGGGTAAGGTATTCTGTGCTTAATAAGTTTAAGCTGCTATTTTTCTGAATTTTTACTTCACTATCTCTAAGATAGTGATGATGATATTTGTTTTTCTGGATTACTGGTTCTGCAAACCCATTTGAGATTCCCAGATGATCGATGCCACAAAATTTTGAAGGAGGACTAATTAGTTGTTTTAATCTTTTTGTTATAGGTGCTGGAATAATAGTAACCAGGAATCAATTAATCCATGTTCATTAGCATTGCTTTATTTTTACATAAGAGTTCTCTGGAACAATGTTTTACACTCTACTCTGGTATGTATTGCTCCTTTATTATATGCACAGTTCATTTGGAACTCTACCATGGCTTTGCACTGCTCTAACTATGTTTTTTAAATTATTGTCACAGATCTACTTCATGGGAACCTTTCTTTTATCAATTCTTGTTGCATTTGCAGTGCAGTCTTTTCAGTCTTTATCTGGTAAGTGTGTGTCATAACAAAACTGAAGAAAGAGGAGTGATCTTTTTATGTCAGTAAAATCTTCAAAAATGAAAGCAGATTCTAGGTTTGATAGAAGTACCTCTGAGCAGTAGCTTCTTTAACACATATGTCATTTTTTTTGATGATTAAAAAGGGGTAGATGAAGCAAAGCATAACTTTAAACCTGTTGGTTTCTGAAGAACTTCTCTTGATAAAGGAGATTGTTAATAAAAACATTAACTGCATGTGATTATTCCCCATCTCTCAACATGCAGTATTGTTACAGTAATTATATGACTGATTCTCTATGTAGTCTCTGCAATGTGCAATCAAAGTGTGTTTCCTGTTTCACTCATCTTCACATGCAAGGGGGGAGAAAAAGTGAGGTTCCAAGAGCTGGTACATTGGCATAACTTAGTAAGAGTCAGTTCAGACTCTTCACACCAGTAACAGAATCAGCAAATGTATTCAGTCAGAAGTTGCAGACTCCTCCTGTCCTAAAACAAAAAGTTTGCTCTATGTTGTCTTTTTTGATGGGACAAAGAATATTAACAAACAGAAATGCTAGGCTTCAGTCTGTTAAAGCTGCCATCACGTTTTCTACCGCGCTGAAAGAGATACCAGAGACAAAACTACATTGCTGAATAGAGGGGCGAAAACCCCTATCATTACATGAAAAATAATGAGTCGTTGTTTAAAAAGCATTTTCTGCTTCAGTCAAGTGTTTCAATTCAGATCACAAGACTTAATCAGGAAATTGTGAATATTGCCAGTTATAAAAAGAATTTCTTCCACTACATACATTTTTTCGTGTTGTGTTTTAACCCCAGTTGGCAGCTTAAGTGTATGTCAGAAAATAATGTTTTCTGATATATTTCTGTAATAAAATACTGAAAAAATTACTTTCACATTGATAACCTACACCTATAGGAAATAATATTTTAAAAAACCCAATACCATAAATCTGAAAAGATTATTTGAATTAAGACATGTAACTGAATAATATGCTGAATATGGCAATAATTCTGAAATCCTGCTTTCTTTTCTTAATAGCTATTACTTTATGTAACTTGGGAATCATGCAACAAATTTTTAAAGTATATAGTTATAGATATTCTTCTTTCAGTATTTTCAAACCTTTGAATATTATCTTTGTATGTAATTTTTCATCTACATAATATTCAAATAATGGTTAATAGACTTGCTAGACACAGTGGGTTTTTCTTAAATAATTTCTGTTGATGTTCTTCTGAAGCTCATAATTCTCCTGGAAGATCATCGGAACTGTTGTCACACGACATCCCTTCTTCCTTAGGGAATGACAGCGAGGATGCTCCCAGACCAGTACAGCAAGATGAACCTACTCTTTCAAACGACTTACCACAGCAGGAGTCAAACCCTCAGAATCCTCTTGTTACCAGCTGAAGTGTAGTTTTCCTAAGACTAATGTCCATTGGGAAGACAAGATATGAACATCTACAAATCCAAGAACTGGAAACCAACCCTTATCTGGCATTAATAATGCAGTCCAACAGCTGAAGTTGTAAGGAAGTTGACTGATCTGACATCTCCACTATAGAGGAAAACCATTCCTATAATTTATTTAACTCCAAACAGATGATGCAGATTATCTCACTATACCCAACACACAATCATACTGTATGTCATGCAAGGGCCTGGAAGGAAACCTGCAAAGTCTTTGCCTAATTGAAAAATAAGCAAACATCCCACAGGTTTTAATGAAGTTTTACTTACATGTCTAATCACTTATTAAATTGCTTTTACTCTATTTGAGCTTATTTATCGGTGAAATTAGCAAAGTTTTCCAAGTTTGAATCATGGAAATTACATAAAAGCAAAACCCAGTCACCAATACTTTCCAAGTTCCGTGGAAAATAGTCAGGACTTCAGTACATGCAATGGTAACAATGAGTTTTTTTATATTCCGTGCTGATTTTTCAATGTGAAAAGTGTTTTGTTTTGAAAGAAAACACACCAGGAATATTTGCAATATGGTCATAACATATTAGTTATGATTGCTAAGTTTTAGTCAAAGTTTTACAAGGATCCACATTCCCTGGTGGACACAATAAAATGTTTCTCTTCCTGCCAGGAGCCACTGATTAGAGAAAGGAGCTCCCCAATGAATTAATAAAAGAATATTTAAGTGTGATCAGATGACATAAAGTGAGCAAAACTTTATTTTTGTATTTTCTGTAGATAACACTGGCAAGGATTTATTTTATGTTCTATAATGACTCTAAAAGACACCTATTTACCTGACGGTTTATTTGACAGATGTTGGATGGGATATATGGATAATGTATGTATAAAAATACCTTTTATCTGATTTAAAGCTGTCTGTAAAGTGGCTGTAGGAAAGGTCTAACCTTTACAGCAGGTGTGCAGTCACCTCTGCAAAATGATGTAGATCACAGACTATAAATAGCATCAATCTATGCATTTTTGAGGGTTAAATCCACTTGCCTTGCACTACATTATTTACTCTTGTAAATAAAAATATTTTTTTAATTCAGCTTGTATATGGAGGAATTTCTTTCAAGGCACCTCTTTGATGAAATGCTATCTTGCTGTTGCAATCTCTCAAGATCATTATTTACGTGTCTGTTTTCTTAGCTTCAAATGAGACAATCAGCTTTCACTTTCTTTGAGGAATACAGTCTTCTCCAAGAGCAAACCTGGAATGTTTTGTTTTGTTTTTCAAGCAAGACGTACAAGGTTTCAGGAAGAATGAATGATGTAAAAGGAAAAAAAGCTCTGACCTTCAAGAGAGATTTTTATATTTATATATAAATGTCTATACACACATACCATCGAGGCATGTTTTACTTGCAGAAAACTGAAAATTCAAAAATGTTGAGAGAAGAGTTGATGGTTTGAGGCAGCAATTCCCTTGAAAAGTCATGGGGTAAAAATGAAGATGTTGAAGCTCCTCCCACTGAGAAAGTAAATTGTGTGCCACATTACTGAGTTTTGCATTGATTTGATCAAGAACTGTGCAAAGAACACTCTTTGTTCTTAGTACAGTTGTAGATACAGATTTTGTTCTTTCTATGTGTAGGTAGGTATTTTAATGTGTTAGAAAGGAGCTTGACTTCTACCTACTAAACTGTTGTACTCACTGGGGTTAGATTATATGTATTTGATCCCCATTGCAAATGGTCCCCATTATTTCTGAGTCTGTTTTGAGTTGCAAAAACTTGTGCAGCTAAATTTGATTATATCACGTTCCTTAACACAAAGTTATGCTATTTCCAGTGCCCTCTAAACTGTATTTTTGTCACCTAATGAAAGAAAACTGTGCATCCAGTATTAAAACTGGAGCAGGTTTGGATGGTAAACCCATTGCAGAAAGTCAATTCTAGCCCTTGAAGACAAGCAGAGCAATGTCACAACATAGGCACAGTGTTAGGTCAGGTACCAAGTGGCAAGCACAGTTAGATGTTCACAAAAAAACTGTTCAGGTGTGCATAAGACAGATCTTGCTTATAGTTAGCTACACCTTAAAGGTATATTTTGCTACAAATGTCACACATAACAAACAAGCTGCCATGGTAATTCCATGGGAGTTTGTTGGTGGTGGTGTGATTGCAGCCCATGTATTGCAATCTGGGAGTTCTCCGAGCAGCAGTGGTTTAGATTGTGTACATACAAGAGTTAAGTGTTAGCACTCCGGCTCGCTGTGTTTTCCTTTCTAAAGCCCATGTTCTTAACTCTAGTAATTAAGTAATTTGAAGAGTTTTGCCAGAACCACGATTCTACATCTATATTTCAGAAGGCAATTGCTGAAGCTGCAAAATATTTCATGACGCCAGCAGTTAATAGTGCCATCTTTGTTTATTGTTACCTATCACATCAGAAGTTCTACCAAAGTATTTTAAGATAAGCAACACTTCACAATAAACTGGCAATCCTGAAGGCTAAAATAACATTAGTTATATTATTATCCTTCACTTCTTACAAGATCCAGGGGGCTCTTGGCAACCTAGAGAATCAACCAATTCCCTGTGAGAAAGAGAATGGTTATTTACACAAAGCAGCTGCATTGATAATTATTTTTCATAAATTGAAACATGATTACTGAAGTTTATAGTTTCTGCAGCCCGTGTTGAGTGTTTAGGGTGGGAATAAGGAAATAATAAATCACAGTTGTAGAGCTGAACTGCTTGGTATTTTTTGTTTATATACATTTGATAGAAGTCCAGCCATGTGAACGACACAGGTCATGCATAAGGCAGTGTAAGTGATCACTGTTTTTTTTTCACCCCTGGTTCTTCTGCTCAGAATCATCTCTAGCAAATGAATTAGGGACAAGAAAGTATTTCAGAAGGGTTATTTACAAAATAGGTGCCAAATTCTCTAAAATGGATGCAGTTTACACCAAGTAAATGGATTTCTGTGTTACAGAAAGTGACAGGGAAGAGAGGTTGCTATATACAATGTATCAAAGCGCTATGGGAAGAAGGGAGAATCAGGTGAAGATTAGCTGGAAAAAAGAAGTCAATGTTGAGCAGTTCTGAGTAGTTACCAACTACAGCTTTATGAAGGAAACAATTCAAGCCAGTTATGAAAGATTTGCAGCTACGCTGAAATGTTTGTTCAGCTCTGAATTGCATGGTAGGGTAGTAGCAGGACAGGGCCAAATATGGGGGGCATCCATACGGAGGTGACTGACCACTGACTCCACTATATGGTCTGGGAAGCAGCACCATGAAGAGCTTTGTGTCCCAATGAATAGGCATGAGGACAGGCTTAAAGTTCTATATTAATACCCTTGCTAGTATTTTTCTATTCCCATTTGAGCTACTGGAAAAGCATAGATGATCTTTAAAAACCACATGTGAAACACAGATTATCTGTGTTATTAATGATACAGATTGATTGGGGGGGTTGAGAAATTAAACTCTTAAAGTTGTTAGAAAATACAGGCAAGAGGCAAGAGGCGATCGTGGAAGAATGCAGGGCCAAATTTACAAGTGAAAAGAACATGCCAGCTCAGTCCTCACAGCTCTCAACAGCCAAGATTAGACTTGGGCTTTCAGAGGAAAATGGGCCCATCCCCAGACCGAATGGCTCAGTCCTCACAGCCCTCAACAGCTAAGATTATACTTGAGGCTTTCAGAGGAGAGTGAGCCCATCCCTGGATCAAAACAGCCAAAACTGCTCCTATTCAGGAGGGGACCCCGAAAACTTACATCTGGATGTCTGGGGACAGGGACCCTCTCTGCAACTGAAAGCAGGCTGAGCCAAACCCTCGGAACCCCATTCAGATTCGGCAAAAACACCATCAGAACCTGAATGAGAACACCATTTCTAAAGAAAATCCTGGCCCGAGGAAAAATAAACCGTATAAAAACTGGACTTTGGAAACCACATGTCGGAGTGTGGATGATCACGGACCCAGCGCGGGCTGGTCTGATATCCGCCTCCCAGTTCGATCGAACTTGAACTCTGCTGTGACAGGAATTTTTGTCAGATTCATGAAAATTCGGCCAAATTGTGTCATCTTGTTGTTTTTGCTTGTTTTATTTTTTCTTTCTTTTGTATTGTCTTTTTGTTGTTTTTTGTTCAAGATCTCTATAATCTATCTAATCTTCATTTTAATAAAGTTTAGATCTTGATTAAGAGATCTGTGTCCAGATTTTTATAACATCTGTGAAGAGAATTGATTTATAGCAGATTCTTGTCTGTGTAAGCTGCCTCCATGGACTGTGACATTTAACGCTGTATATTGACCCTTATACTTTCATCCCTTATCCTGGATTAAAGATAGCACAAAAGTATGAAACAAGCTGAATAAGCTTTGACAAAGGAATTCCATGCATACATTCTCTCCTTCCTCCCATGAATGTACCTAGCTACTGTATCCTGCTGCATCTTCACTGCCCTACAAATACCCTAAAGCACCCAGGGGTTATGTTTTGCCTTTGTGGATGCTCTACCTGGGTGGTCCTTCCAACTCTTACAAGCTTGAGATTTTGACCCCCAAAACACCTTCAGTGACAACATCTATAGTGTGTCTGTGGAAACATTTTCATTGACCAAACTATTACTCTTGCTCAAAAATTACCCAATGGGATGTCGTGAAACTGGGTATCAATTAAAAGTGACAAAGGCTGAGTAAATGTAGCTTCAAACATTCCTGCCAGTATGCTAAGTACCTGGCAAGGTACTTTTGCACATGGTGTGAAAGCCCAAAAGCTTTACACTAAGCTGTGGCTCAATGTAATTTATTCAAATCACCTATTACACATGGTCAAGATGTCTTAACAGCTTTAAAAGTTGCCTCTGTTGTACCTCTGACTCACATCCAAGAGAGGCAGCTGAATATGACTTGGTAAGATGTTAGTTTTACTAATAGAGGAAGACTCTTTGTAGTGCTCTCAGGCAATATTTGTATCCATCACAGGATAGTTCATAGCAACAGTAGAAGACCACTTAATCAGAATCTCCAAATTCACCAAGAACCAGACCTCTCATTCTATGAAGGGACTAATGAAGACCTTGAACGATCCACAAATTAATCTCTCAGTTACTGTTTTCAACAGTGTTGTTTTCCTAGCTGTAATATCTCAGCTTTATAGCCCCTGGTGTCTGGTTGCTTTTCCCTATGGATCATTCTTCCAGCTGCAGACATCTGTTCTAAGTGTACCCACCTGAAGTGTTTGTACACAACACTCCATGTGTGTGCATACCCGAGGTCAAGTGGCCTGGCTGCTGTCCTGCAAAGGGAGGGAGGTTTCCTCCATTCCTCCCGTGGCAGTGTCCGAGGTGAAGCCCTGGAATGGGGTGCCCCTGAACACTGAGTTGCTTTCTCACAGCACCTTAGTGAATGCTTTGTGCCCATCTTATTTAGGGCTTTGTTGAGATTGTGAATGCATGGCTGATTGTCACCTGACTAGGAGGGGTGGACTGGAGCTGCTTCATCACATCCATAACAATGAGGTTCTTAAAGAAGGACTGCCAGTTCAGTGCATCTGGGCTTAAGATGCCTTGCTTGCCTCACCTGGCATTTTGTTTTACTCCAAAGGAAGTGTCCTAGGGTGACTATGATGCCTGTATCACCAATCGTCTGTTCTGTCTGTGCTGTGTGTGTTCTGTACCTTTAAGACTGATTCTGAGAGGAGCAGGGAAGAAGACGCATGCAGTTTGTTTTGGAAAAACACTTTTCACTCCTCCTCACTTTTTTTCATCATAGTCCTTGAAGGTTTTTTTGTCAGATGCACGGACAGCGGCAAGAGAGTTTTTTTTTTCCTTTTTAGTTAGTCTAGCTAGCTGAGGCAAAAAGCTTCCTGGACTGTTATTTTTTTTCCCTTTTCCTTTTTTCTTGGGACTGTTTAAATCTGTTCTGGACTGAAAACCCAGGGGACCACCAGGAACTGCACCTGTGGCCCACCCCGGCCTGGATCTGGGCATTTTCCAGCGCCGAAAGGGACCGGGACTGATAAGAGACTGAGAGAGCTGAGCTGGCTCACGGCAAGGACTTCTCTCAGTTTGCCATCTCACTCTCTCTCTCTCTTCAGACCAGTGAGAGGTTTTGTTGTTTCATATCATTCATTCCTTATGTTTTTCTGGGCAGTTTGTTTGTTAAATAAATAGTTTTTTCCACTTTTCTCCGAGGAAGTTCTTTTCCCAGACCGACTGGGGGGAGGGGCCATTTAGGTTTTGCTCTCCAGAGGAATCCCCATTTGGAGGTTTCCTCCCAAATTTCCCCTAAACCAGGACAGGAAGTAAAACTTACTCATTTCCCTGTGTTTCTAGGTAGTGTTGAAATTGCTGCTGGTGAATGCAAAGTGCTCCCTGCCTGCTGCCATATACATGCAGTCATTTAACCATCAGATCCATCCAGCCACCCAGCCCCAGTATCAATTCCACCTCATCCCACCCCCGGAAGTCCTGGCCTGTTTTGGAGCTCTGTTCCTCCAGCCCCACCTCCTGCTCTGTCTGTGATTCCTCAATCCCCAGGAACCCAAGCTTGCAATGTGATGGAGGGAGGGAACAAAACAAAATGTTATTCCCTGTCCCTCCTTTTCCCAAGCTGGGTGAACATCAGCTTGGGGATTCCTTGGTTCAGCAGCATTGCTATGTTTGAGGGAAAGGAAGAAGAGCTGTCACAGACACAAAGGACTGAAGGCAGAGACGGGGTCCCACCTGAGACACAATGAGCTGCTTGGGATTTCTTCTTTCCCCTGTCCATGGATAGAGGTGTCAGCTCTGAGGACAGTGAGGACATGCCCAACCTGGCCAAAGGCAGCAATCAAGCCAAGTAGATTTCCCCAGCATACACCCAGACTCACCTTCTTTCTACTTCCAGCATACAAACCTGTGATTTGAGCCATTGTGCTGTCATTTTCTCCAGGAATGCTCCTTGTGTCACGCCTGTCCTCAAGCACAGGCCAAAGGATGCTCTGCACCTTGTGGGTGGGAGCAGCCATATGCATCCCACTCTGCTAGGGAGTGTTTGAAACTGTTCTAGCACAGTCTTTGAGGAAGACAGGGAAATTGCACTGATCAGTATCTTTAAGAATATCTTTTCAGATGATATAACAGGAAGCAAGAAACAAGAGTCAATACCTTTTGTTTGTACTATACAGCAACACCAGAGCAAGCCTTCAGTGCCTGAGGCCATTGCATTAGTCAGTTAAAATAGGGCTTAATGCTCTCCTCAGTCACATGAGCATCCATTTTCCTAATGTCAATTGTGGCCATGGATTGCCTCACCAAGGGCAGCATTTGGTCCACAAATCGTTTGCATGTCCTATAATTTATGCATTTTGCATTGTGTAAAAAACCTCCAGTCTATCAGCTGTGGTGTTGGTTTCAAAATATCTGCTCCTGTAATTATCCCAATTGTTTATGTCATGGCAATGTGTCCTTAGACGTTGAGCCATGTAAAAAGATTGATACACCAGAAGTGTAAATGGCAATTAGGGAATTTCATCAGGTGCTGGGTAAGATACAATGCCTGTGACAGTTTAATTCTAGCCTTTGCTCTGCTTCCCTTGTTGTCTTGTTGAAACACTCAGATCTCATTTGTTAGGGGAAACTGCTTAGGGACAACTCCATTAAATCAGTGTGATTACCTTCCAATATGCAAAGTGAGCACTCAGTTCTCTCATATGGATCACGTGTTTTCTTTGTAGTAGAATTGTCATAAAGGGGGTAAAATCTAAAGAAATTTCTACAAAAATATCATGAGGGAGTTTACACATCCAGTGTCATGCCTCTGGCATGTGGCAACACCAGGAGTGGCCATTAGGTAGTGAAAAAACATCCGAATGCAGATAAAGCACTTGCAAGGAAGTACAGCCCGCTGAGATGATGCAACAGAAACGTGGCCTGGCATTCCCTGCTGTGTGTGTGGTATCCTTCCTTATGCAGTTCTTGAAACAGTGAATTTTTGCTTCACACCGCTCACTATTTATTTTTGAAAGACCTGATGAGATCCCGTGCTATTGACTGTGTGTTTGTTCAGCTGCTGCCAGTGGTACCACAACAGCCTGCAACCCCAAATAATTTGCTGTGAATCAGAGAGCAGCCTTTCTCAATGGCACGGCCAGTGGCTGTCCAAAGGACCTGGGCTGGGATCCCACCACTACATGGTGAGAGGAAGGAAGAGATGATGAAGCATCCAAGCAGCATTTCAGACTAACCAGAACGCTGCACAGGGGTAGACCTGGTGCAGTTCAGTGCAGTGTTACAAAGAGTTTGAAACTGGGGGAAGCGAATGTGGCACTTCAGCAGAGACTAAAAAAGAACAGGAACACCAAAAGGAGCTATGGACAACATGGTTAAGTTGCAGGCAGAGGGGAAGAGGACAGAGAACAGGCAGTGAGCTGAAGCATTGTTTGCACATTTTGAAAGCTTCTGATGAATGCAGAGCTCCATGACTTAGCTGCTATTGGTTAAATAGTGATAGGCATTGCTGAACTTTGTCCCAGAAAGTTTGGAAATAGAAAGACGGGTGGCACAACATGTGCCAGTGCCCTGGGTGTGCTTTGATTCCCAACAGACAGCGAGTCATGGAAGGTGATGAATTACAGTATTTATGCATGGGTGCAAGAAGCTCTGAGTTAGAAATCGTGGGCCCAGGGTACTTCACATTCAGAAGAAGTCAGTCTACACTTTAGTGCAGAAATATTGGTGTAAAAAGAAATACTTCTGCTATCTTCATTTCGGTAAAACATGGTGTAATTGGGAACGAGAGATGTTTTTGGGGCTGGTTCCTCAGCTACTGTTGAGCTCATAATTAGGAAGTCTAATAACATTTTCAATACTCTTTAACACATTTAGAGAGCACTTTTAATTTCTCTCTGTCCGGTTAATTTTAAGCTCCCTGGGTTATATGTGATTAAGAAAAAAAGAGTAAGATGGATATTTCTGCCTGTTAGGAGCCAGCCATCACTCAGGTCACAGGGTATAAGGAGCATTGCAGAGACACTCTGTTTGACAGAGAATACAGGAAGAATCTGAGCCTAGTACAGTGACACACATAATTTGTGGTGACTCGTCACGCATCCTGTTGCCACAACAGCATTAGCTTGGCTCTTACATGCTTGCCTTCACTAAGGACAGTCTGTAGCACTCTTCCAGAAAATACCTTGAACCACAGAGTTGCACCAAGAAATTATTTTTATTTTTCTCCATATGAAAGTCTTTCATTCATATGAAAATATTGGACACACAGGTGCTTTTGTTTAGTGCTCAGGGCTAAAAAAATCTACTCATTTCTTGCACATTGCATTAACTCAGGCCAGATCTTGTCTGAATACTTATTTTTCTGCAAGATTCCATGATATGTATATAAATAGATATTATGAAAATATTTTTTAAACTTCTCTTTATTTTTACATTCAATGCATGAGGACAGACAAGATGAAAATTCATGACAAAATATAAAGACATATTGAAACTGTTAAAAGATAAAGTATTTAAGAGTTTAAAAAAGTATTTTAGAAACGTAGTGCCAAAATTTCTCATTACAGAAAATTCAAATCTTTTAGAAACGTAGTGTCTAATATCCTTGTGCATTAAGCCATATTATGAAAGTCTGTAGTTGGTTTTTGTCTTTTGTCTTTAAGAAATCTGTCTCTGCATTACTTACAATCTTTAAGTAACCTATTGATGGAATCAACAGTCTCCATAATACACAGTATACACAGTTACAAACAATTGAAAAGTTATATTACAAAATATACAGTAGTTCCTTTTTACATTTTTATAGACAAACATTGCATAGTTTTCAAATACGTAATATATAACACAATCACGAGCCTTTTTCTCTATAAGTTATGAAAAATTCTGTACACTCAAACAATTATAAATAAAGCGTAAATATCTTTTAGTAAGAGTGTGGGGGTGAGTGTACCAGGACATATCATTCTGTATTGAACAGAAATATTTCTTGGAATCTGCTTAACACAATGGCAGAGTATGACCTGGAGCAAAGACAGGAGGTCACAGGGGAGACGTTACAATGAGGAACAGTAAAGTACTGATATGCCTGACAATTATTACCCTGGTCCTTTTGTAAGGATTGCTTTCTCACAGTTATTATCACTGTTCTTGATGGCTTTACTTCAAGAAGCAAAATAAGGTGCATGTTGTTCAAGAAATGAGTAAAAGTAGACTAAAATGTTTCCTCTTTCAATGGGTGGTCAATGGAAACGTAAGATTACTTGAAAACAATTCTGGATATTTTTCTCATATTTTTCCCAAAGAAACAGAGCATGGGAAATGCACACTGGGATTTAAAGAAACAGATTCAAAAAGCATCCAGAATTGTGAGAATAAAATGACGAAGAATTACTGAACATATAAAAATTCCACTTTAAAAATGAGGTGCTGACAAAATTCTGTTTCAACTATATGAAGCATAAGGAAAATAACTCTAAAAAGAACATTTGACATAATTCTACTGTTTGCTACTACACTCCAAAAGAGCAGAACTATACCAAAACTAGATGTTTTTGGAAATTCACTCGGATTCTAAGAATTTTGTCACTGGCTCACAATTACAGAAACAGTTAGAATGTGAGTTTGAATGCAATTTGCAAACACTTAGTTTGTCAGTTGTAATGTTATTTTTAAAAAGTAAATGAAAACAATTTTCACTTCTAAAATGTATGTATTTACCTGATTGCTGAGTTCCAAGCTCTGCAGAAAACAACTGTTCAGAAGTAATTGTGTTCCAGCAGCACTGAGTGGCTTTGTTACACTAAGGGTCTTCTCAGCATTTTCATTACACATTTAATTTAAAATTCAGCCACTTAAATGGGCTTTAAATAACACTTGGTTTACACTCAGCCACCTAATGTTTTTTTGGAATGTCAGTGTTTGGACTTCAGATATGTCCCATACTCAGTAATATCTAAGCTGTTGAAAACCAGCAGAAATACTGAGTGCATCTTTGAAATTATCTTCTTCAGACTTTGAAATTATGCCTTCTGTCACCCCATGATTCAGAGCAGTCTCACAAGCATTTATTAAAATATCAATAAGGTAAAATTTGAGCACAAACAGCTTCCTACCAAGTATTGCACTACCCATGGATTTGCTAGACATTGTAGTGACTACACTCCTTATGGATTTTATTTGGGATTTGCATTGCTACATGTGATTGCCAGTAAAATTCACATTATTTCCAAGTAGGGTGGTTCAGAGCACAAAGGGGAAGTGAAAACCCCTTTCTCTCCAGTAAACGTTACCAGATGCCCTGTGCTAGCCATAATCTGCTGTGTCGGCTCCCTCTGTTGTAGGTGTAAATGTAGGTCTAAAGCCAGTCTCCACTGCTACTCTGAAAACTCCTTTTGTGGCTCAGGCAAATGGAGCCGCAGCTGCACACAGATCTCCTGGCATCAGCCCAGGCTGCCACAGCTCTCTCCTCTCCTACCACGGCCACTTGTCCTCCTTCCTGCACTAGTCCATAGCTGTGGGATTACATGGTGAACAAGACTGAAGAGGACCATGTAGAGAGAGGAATGGCCACACAATCACATTCTCAGTCAGTCAAGACCTTTGGTAGCGACCCAGTGTCTCCACACGCAACTCTTAACATTCAGTGGGCAGAGGGAGCAGCAATTACTTTTATGGTCTTCAGCCTGAGATAACAAAAGATTATAGCTCCTGTTCCCACTGTTAGAGGAGACAGAGAGGGCTCCAAATGGACTTTTGTGCACACTTATGCCAGAGCAGGACTCCAAGAGCTTCTGAAGGATGTCCCAGCATTGCATTTTCCTTCACACACACATGGAATAGATTTTGTCTATTCTAGAAAAGCTACTGTTTTCCATTAGGACGACTGCAGACAGGCCAATGAAAACATTAGGATTCTTTTTTTTCCCCTCTTTTTTTTCCTCTTTTCTTTCTTTTTTTTCCTTTTCTTTCTTTTTTTTTTTTCTTTTTTTTTTAAATTTTCAAAGGCTTTTTAGGTATAATGAAGTAATTTCTGTTGAGTGAGTAGGTCAGAAAGGCTGTTCTACAAGTGCATTGTTTATTGGTTTTTTAAGTTTGAATTGATTGCCACTTCTTTTCATCCCTCTTTTCATGGGACTACATGGGATTTCCTTTGTTTGCTACTGGTAACATTGGAGGAAGGTACCACATAGTAGATCCTCTGTAGAGCAAATTAACTTTGCAACTGAGCATAGATTTTCTAGGGACTCTGTCAAGCTTGTTTGACTCCCTTCCTTGATGAGTGATGTATCACTGGCTTCAGAAACCTAACAAAATGTTCACTCTGTCCTCAGTGCAAAGGTCCAAGGTGGTTTTGATGAGCCTGGCTGTCCTGTGTTGTATCTGCTAATATGCATGGATCCAATACTATAAGGCTGTGTTGTTTGTGCCTGTTTTGTCAACACAAGCTACAGCTGGTGCCCTTCTTCCACCTCTTTCTTCATCAGCCATTGCCATGGTGTTTTCATAAACTTCCATAGTTTTTAGCTGCTTGTCTTTGGCACCCTCCTGTTCAGCATTGACTTTGCAACATTTGCAGAAGCCACAGCAGTGTTTCCCACAAAAAGCAAGTGAAGACATAAGCATATTGTCCCAGGGCTCTAGGGAGTGCATCCAGACAGGTAGGAAATCCCAGTTTTGGAGCTTCTCAGGCAGTGAATGTGGTCTCCTTTTCTGCATAACATTAATTACAACCACAGCAATAAAAAGAGCAAACAGGGGAAGGCAAACACCCAAAAGGACTGGCCAGCCTGCCAGTGACAGACCAAACACAAACAAAGGCAAAAGAAAGAAACAGAGAAGAAGATAAAATATAGCAAACCATCTGTACTGGGCTGTTATATTTCCCAAGGTCTTGGACATGCGGATTGGCAGGCGGGTATAAGGTATCGGATAAAAAAGAATAATCCCAGAGACATTGAAGAAAAAGTGGCACAAGGCGATCTGAAAGCAAAAACATTTGAGAAATTCATTAGCTAAAATGCCATTAAATGCCCCTACCCGCATGATAATTACTTCCAGCTCTCAGGAAAGAGTACTGTTGTCAATAAGGTGTGGGAACCATTGGGTTCTGCATCCATAAATTTTCAATGAAAACATAGGAAACATAAATATGATATTGGATTTTATGAAAATTAGCTATAAGTTTATAGGGCACTGAGGAGATGCCTGGTAAGGGGACTTTGTATTTGGGTCTTTACAATCCTTTGATTCACATACTTCAAAAATTTTTAAAACAAAAATTAGCATTAAAAGGCACAGACTTGCTAAATCTTACAGAACTCACTTAGACAGAATAAGCATATCTTGAACAAAACCGTGCATTGTCTGCTCACCTTATCCTATTTTAATTTTGTAACTGTTATCAGAATAAAGTAAATATGAAAGTACAGAGGTTTATTTATAAAGGTCATTATAAAACCAGCACATTATCATGAAATCTGAGCTTTCTCAAGATAGCATCTTCTCATGATTACATCTGTTGCCTAAGGACAATAAAATTACTTCTGTAATTTTCTTGATTAATTTTAGCTACTAAAGACATTCATCCTATTCACCAAGGAAACGTCATTATCTTTTAACTCTTTGATGTAAAGCATTCATTCAAGTGTTATTTGCTGCCAGGTCCTTTACTTGGTGGAAAAATGGGAGGCCAAAACCAGGCTTCCTAATTTTCAAACAGTTTGAGACAAAAGAGAATTCAATAAAACCCACTCAAATTACATTTACAATGAGAAAAATAGATGCCATGATGCTCACTGCAACGTTGGGTAGATAGAGAGCTTGCCAGCTTAAGGATTGTGCAACCTTCAGTTAGGGTACAGGAGTCCCTGTACTTTTCATGTACATAGTCCCCTGAATACTTTCAGGACTTAGGGTGCTGAGAAGAGAGCTTATAGAAGTCAGTAACCCTCAGAGAATCCTCAGTATGTGGGCACTGAACACTAAGCAGCAGTCTCCACCCTCAGGGGTCAAGAGGCTTCCCCTGTCTCAGTTCTGAATCAATTCACACTGATCAAGGCAATTTATGATACCAAGATTAGCTATATATTGATATTCTGAGACTTTTTAATGCAACCTTTTTGCTCTAGCAGTTGAAGTGAATGCATTGTCATTAATAACACGCACAAAATCAGGCACAACATGAACAGCATATTTGCATCACAGCCACTTTTGTCAAGTTTTTCTTCAGAAAAGTTACAACTTCTTAATGAAGTCAAGCAAGCATTGTTTTATACTGACCTGTAATGAATACTTTAACGTACTCCCAGGACTTGCTAAAGCTGCGAGTATAGCTGTTGTGGTTGTGCCAATGTTGGCTCCTAAGGTGAGGGGGTAAGAGCGCTCAATGCTTATAACGCCAATGCCTAAGAGAAAAGAAACACGACTGAGCTGGTTTTGGAATGATGGAGAGGATAGAACATGGGGATAAAGAGCACAGTATTTACAACTTACCAACAAGGGGTGTAATAGCAGATGTGAAAACAGAACTACTTTGGACAACGAAGGTCATACCAGCTCCTGCAAGCATAGCCAGGTATCCAGCAAGCCAAGTAAAAGGAAATGGAAAATCTGAAAAAATAGAGGGAGAACACTGCAGTTAACATACCAGAGTGATCTATATAACAGTAGCACAGCAGTGAAGACTGTTAAGCACTTAAAATGTAGATATATTGTTTCCATATTGGGTCTCGACAATTTGGGCTCAGTTCTACTCAGATTTATCCTGTTTGCTGTGCTCCTTCTTCAGCCTTGCACTGGACACACGTTGAGATGGATACTAGACTACATAGACATCTTGACCCAGGGTAGCATGTGTGTTGTGATACAATTAGGTACCAGAAATGTTTCTGCAGAGGTCAACACAAAACCTTCTGGGTGTTTTGAGAGCCTTGGTTTCAGCAACCAGGCACCCATTGCATGGATCAGATCTTCAGGAAGCTCTGATGACCATCCTGAGAGAATCAAGTTGTTTGTTTTAATTAGTTCCAAGTAGATTATCTCCTAAAAATTCACTTGTTAATTCTTGCAGAGAACAGCTAATTACACTGATTAGAGAAACTAGGCACAAATGTCCCCTGTAGTCCGCAGATTTATGGAGAGAGCTGAGAAAGGAGTACTTCATCAGTTGGGAAGACACAGAGGAACACAGAGCAGATCCCAAATTAAATAAGCAGTAGCTATCAACTATTACTTTCTACCCCTTCAACCACAGCCTAAGATCTGTTCCAGGGCTGCCTTTCTTTGCTACAGCTCCAAATCTCTCCATTAAAGAGAGTATGAAAGAAACGCAGCCTAGACAAAAAACCCCTAATATTTACACTCAATGGATCCGGGCTGAAAAACTGCCTGGACTTCACAGGGAAAGACAGAAAAACACCACTATTCAAGGCTGCCTTATCCTGCTGAAGAGAGGGTTAGGCAGCAGAACAGGATAAGATTATTTATTACTACAAACTTTTTTCAATTTGCTTTAGAAGGAATATGCAGACCCTGTGCCAGAGCAGGTAATCACAATCTCAGTACTTCAGTGCTATCTTTTGAGGATGGAAACACTACATTTCTAACAGCTAATGATTATACATCTAGAAACAGAGCCTGGACTTTGGTCTCTAATGCTGTTAATCTCCTGCATTTCTCAATCAAGCTGTTCACTAATAGATTTTTAGATAAAAGAAAAAAATGTTTGGGAGAAAAAAATTGGGCAGTGTGCATGATATTCATTCAATAGTATTTTCTTTAAAATATTCTATATTGTCTTCCAGAACAGGAGACATCAATAAACATGCTCAGTGTCCTTGTCATTCCTGAAAACAATCCTCAGGAAAAGCAGATAGTTACCAGTGTTGATTGTCTTCTTGATAACACTTGCCACTTGTCCTTTAAGCACAGAGTTTAATAGCTTAACAATCATTATCAAACAGGAGCACAGAACAAGCAGGGACAAAGCCAGAAGGATGAGCCCGATGGCAAGATCAGGCAGGTCTGAGTTTGCAAAGAGGTGTTGGCCTGAAAAAGAAAAGGAAAATGAATTAGCCTAACCACATTTTTGCCTGTGATCCTAAGCCCAGCTCTGGTTCTCATTCACTCCCCTAAGAAAATTGGATCAAATCATACACAACTTGAGGGGTTGATGGAAAGAGGGAAAATGCCACCTTCCTTCCTCCACAAAAGCCATGTGTGGGTGAGGCAGAAGAGGTGCTTCTATAGACATGCTTATAAAATACACAGTGGGTACTCCTATGGGGCAGGCAGGAATCACGTGCATGGGAGAGGAGTACAAAGGCAGGAGAAAATTTTGGTGTGCTCCAAGCCACATGGTGGGTCAGCTTTTCCCAGAGGTGGCTGCATGCCTGAGAAAGGCTGTTGAAAGTCCTGCAGGGCGTGCATAGGGATGGAGGTATCCTAGCAATCATTACAGCAAAGTAACTGTAGCTCCAAGCCATCTGAACATCGAGGGTGACATGATACTGAAGACCTCAATTACTGGTATTAGGCAGCATGGAAAGAGATCCATCTTCAGCCAGATACCATGATGATGCTGGTAACTCCAGCTGTGCAGCTAGAACAGAGCACCTCAGGCAGCACCCACAGCAGTGCCATGTGTTCATATCCAGGTGAGGGCTTCTGGACACATCTCTGAAGTGGTCTGTTAGCACCACTAGAAAGGTATATACTATATACTTTTAAGTAAAGATATGGCAGAGAAGTAGTTCTAGTACTTACATTTACTGATATACTCTGTTTCAGTTACATTCATGAGGGTCCATGTCGTGTTTCCCGCAGTCCAGCAAAAGTCGGGAGATGTGCAGTTATCAGGAGATGCAACTGTGACATTCTGCAGTGTCTAAAGATTGCCAGACAAAGCAGATAGTTCAGTCATCTACAATCCTTTATTAAGAGTTCATGTAGAATTTTCAAGTTTTACTACAACCAAGATTTATCAGCTAAAAAGTCAGAATTGTAATTAATAACATGATAACATTTGCATTATTAAAATAAATGATTATGCTGTTACCCAAGTCAATCAGTAATTTAAAGGTTAAAATAATTTCCCAAAAATCTTCTACGTTGTAATAATCACAGCACCAAGCCACTAATAACTAAGGAACTTAACTACTGATGTGAGTTTTTGTGGAGTGAGGTTCATGTTTGGCTGCAGTTGTGGGACAGTGGCATTCCTTTTCCAGCCAGTGCCACACCTTCCTAGATCAAAGAGACCTCTTTACTGACATCTCAATGCAGTTCATGGTCTGATGAGTCCTATAGGACTGTAGGTCAGAATGCTACAACACTAGCACAGCCTCTCTTGCTGGATGAGCACAAAGTGCTTGAGCTGATTTTCTGTGCCTCAGCTTCCCATGTCAGTAGAAACCGAAGTGTTGCTACTACTTTAATTTTCAAAGTTCTAATGCTAGCTAAGAGCTTATTACAAGCTGATTAGCTTGTAGTATATGATTGTGGTTTATGTAATATATGATTAGCATTACTAAATTATTGAATTTCTGTGTGTACCACAATAGAACCTTCTTTATAAGCCCTCCTAGCTCGGACATACTGCATTCTGACACCAGGTCCATAAGTCATTATGCAGATTAAGGTAGAGTTTGCTGACTGAGCTGTACTTCCACACGAGAGCAGCTAGCAGCCAAATGGACTCTGAACCATGAGGTATCTTTCCAAAGTGCTTGAAGGATTTTCTTTTGCAGAAATGGGGAAAGAGAAATCATATATTTTTGCTGGGTACTGCCAACTGACACCTGCATTTGTACCTCTCTCCAGATGATGCAGGTGAGCAAAACTGGCAGTGGATCTAGTCCCCCCCAGATCTCCACAGACAGACTGGGCTCCAGGCCCCGCCATCCCATCAATCCTTTTGAACACAACACAATCCTGTTTCTCACCTCTCTGAAATTTTTACAAACATCTGAGTTTCAAAGCAGCTGCACTAGATCAAAATGTTTGTTTTGCTTTAAACATATGGGGTCTGGATGTATTTATCCTTACCATAAGTCTGTTTAATAATCTTTGCTATAAATTAGTTTAACCCATTAGGAATGCAAATAATTTAAATTATTATCCTTTCCCCCCCCCACCAAGATCAAATCAAAATTCTGAGGGTTTCACGTGTTTTTGTAATTTGACTATAAGCTTAAGCAGTAAATACACAGCCAAAATACAGGCAAGCACATAAAAAATTGTGCATCTAGAAATATACATTTCCCTCAGCCTGCACCTTCCGTGTAGTTTCTTGTCTCATGTAGGACTCAGGGGCTCAGACCTCCCCAGCTGAGGGTCAGGTTGTGCCTGGGGGGCAGTGGGGAGCATCAGGCTGGGGCTCTGACCAGGGTCTGGCAGCTCTGCCCCAGCCCAGGCTCCCCGAGGTGACACCCAGAGACCCTACGGGGTAACCTGAGCAGGGTTTCAGGTGAGCACAGCTCTGCTCCGGCACTATCTCCATAGGTAGCATTTCACTGGCCATCCAGACTGTCATTCAATAGGAGCTGAGCACTTGATTTCAATCTCCATGGTGTGTCCTTAAGTATCTTCTGCTTCAGGACTTCAGGAATTACTTTTCTATACATGCCAACAAGTAGAATACTCTAATTAGAGAATCAAAGGATATTTAATGCCATAATTGCTAGTTAGCTGAACAATGCAAACCAAACACTCAGCTCCATAGTTTACCAAAATACTCATTGGTGTGGATTTGGGCAAGAGATTCCTCCAAGCTGCAGGGCTGCTTGAGTTGAAGAGGGACAGGACACAGCCCCACAGAGGCTTTCTCCAAGGGCAGTTTTCCAACAAAGCTGCAAATAGCCAGCTGCCACCAGATCGCCCTAACACGCGTAAAACTAAAGCTGATTAGATCAGTAGATAAACGGTGGTTGAAGCAATCTCTTCTCTGGCCTATCCTGCAAATTTTTTCCACTTTCAGGGGGTTGGTAGGAGTGTCAGAGTTTAAAGGCATTTGGGTTTGAAAGGAGTAAAACACTTTGCACCAATCCACCAGTTCTGTTAGGCAAGGAACTGCACGGTACTGAAAGCAGCCAGGTCAAGGTCACCACTGGTGACCATGCTTGGTTTAAGTGGAGCAAAAATGACATTAAATTTTATTCATTCTTTTTCTGCTGATAAAAACCCCACCCTCATTAAAAAATCTAATTTCACAATCCTATGATAAGGAGCATCAGCTACAGATCAGTAATATTTCCTGATGTACCTGACAATTAATTTAACATGATACTCACCACATTGGTTTCAGTGACACACCAGACCTTTACCAGGCTTTTGTTTTTTGCTGATTCGTCGTTAGTAGCAATTGCATTTATTACTGATTTATCAAGCTTAAAAAGAATAAAAAGAAATTTTAAAAAGCATTATTCCACTTATATCACTTAGGTCTGTTCAGCTCTACTCAAATTATCCCCTTTGGAAGCTCAACCATATAAAATCTGCATGACTCTCATGCTGGAACTCCTGCCCAACAGTTAAGGGGGGAAGGTTACTCCCAGAGAAATGGTACAACTCTACATGCCCAAACGCTTTGTCTCAGTGTCCCCACAACATCCGCTCCCTCAGCTCACCCTTTCTGTTCAATCAGCTGCTCTGACACAACTGCCTGACTGTATTTACTGTCACTTCAGAAGCTGTGTGCATCCCCCTGGCCTCTAGCTGCAAATGATTATGTCTCATAATTTAGGTGTCATCATCAGGTCCGATGCTGATGCTCTGGCTGTGGAGGGTTGTCTCAGCTAGTGCTATCTGCCAATGTCCAGGCAACAGGCTGCCTTCCCATCCATCCCACATGGCTGTGTTTGTCCTCACCTGCCTTCCCAGTCCTCCTAACTTGGTCTGCCATCGCTACAGCGAAATGTGGAGGAAATAGAAACTGGAAACATAGGGCCGGGGCTTTTTGAAATGTGAATAAAGAGAAGAATTCATCTGCTAATGAACTTTACCCCAAGGATACAAAGAAAGGAGTAAAAGCNCAAGGATACAAAGAAAGGAGTCAAAGCCTTCTCATACTCAGAGCATTTTGATTAGTTGTGACTGAACCAAGTAAGCAGCTTCCTTGAAGTGAGAAAGATCTTACCTCAATGATGAGCTTTGTAAAGGGGTCTGTGATAACTTTTAGTAGCTCGGGGGCATCCTCACCACTTTCAAGATGAAAGGATTCAACTATAACATTGGTGAGATGGTAGAGATAGCCAGAAACAACTTCAATGGGCAGCAGAGCAAACACAGCTAGCCAGTTAAAGAAATCATGGATTGTTGCCCCAGCAAAGGCCCTGCAAGAAGAAATTAAAAAACAGAGTTGTTTTTAATTAAACAAAATATGTAAAACATCAGTTATGAAATCATAAAAGTAGAGATGAAGGCCATTTCAAGGTGGGAATCATTTAATTTCTGGGGTCAAAGGAGATAGCTACTTTGTTATGGAGTGCTAGGTCGGCTCCACACTGTTGACCAATTAAAGGAGCCAGACAGGTGAGTAAAACAAGAAAAACTAGAAAAGACAAAAGAGATCCTTAACATGAGGCTGCCAAGAGTACTTGCTTGAAGAAAGAAGTGGCTGTACAGCCTGTATTTGTTTTGCCTCTCATCTGTTTTTGGTACATTTTTAATCCTCAACCAGTCATTGCCTCCGGGACCTGTTCTCCCTGACTCCTGGGGCAAGAGGGCTTTGCAACTCTCCCACATTTCTGCAAACTGTTGGTGTATAGCTCCCTTCCATTTTCTCCTCCAAAGCCTGAGGAGCCACAGCTCTTCCCTCAGAGGCTTTGGCTGAGAGTATTTCAATATGCCCAGTGCGCCATAAATGACAAGGTACCAAAGTCTCCTATCCCTCCTGAGTTTACTGCCCTTCTCCATTAAGCCTCTAATAAGGTTACTTATAATGCTCCATGGGCTCCATGAGCTCTCTCAGTGGCAATGTCAAGTGCCAGTCTAAAAGTTGTCACTGTATATATTTGACAGTCAGAACACTCCATTTCTCTACAGATACTAGCTCTGGCTTTCTGCAGACTTAAGAACCTTCAACATTGAAATCTCTTTTAAGGAAACCAGACACCAAATTCATGTAATATTAACTTCTTATACAGCTCTCTTACAACTAAGACATAATACAATGTAGATGGTATAGTAGGAGCATTTGAAAATTTATCCCCATGTAAGAGCCTTAAAAAATGGTGAATTCTTACAAACCCACAAAACTTTTAAAGGAATGTGGTATGTTTTTCTTCAAGCACATGAAGCCATACATGTAGCCAGTATTATACCTTTGCCATGGCCATGCTTCTGACTTTCCTACCTAGAAAGGTTGAATGGCTATAGTAGTGATAGGGAATATAGAAGACCAACAAAAAAGAAAGATGCAATTTTCCAGATCTAGAGTTCAAGTACAATACCTTCTAAATTCATTCCTGTCCCCAGCTTGCATAAGTGCCACAATCGTGTTTGTAACCGAGGTGCCAATGTTTGCCCCCATGATGATAGGAATAGCTGCTCTAACAGTCAACACTGGAAAGCGGAAAAGGAAACACTGAATGAAAAAATCAGACCATCAGCAAGCTTTATGCTCCAATGAAAATTTCCATTACTGTCAGTGAAACCCTGACTTCCCTTGATGTCAGTGGGATTAGCTCCTCCAATTCAAACAGGTTTGCTTTTATCAAGCCCCTTGGGAACATGGCATGCCCATAGTCCCATGATCCCCACTGACACTATGGCCCATGGTTATCCATTTTCACCACGTTAGAGGGCTAGATTAAGAAAAAGTTTTTCTTTCCCAGGCCTTTGCCTACTTACTGCAGAATTTTGAAATTATACCAGAAATAAGAGAAGTTCAGTAACTGCCTAACATGAGAAAAGTATGCAGATAATTGCAATATTAAGTCATTCAGTGCCAGGGCTTACAATGATTTTTATTGCAGTTTTTTTGGTTTTATTATTATTACTAGTACTACTACTACTATTGCCACTACTATTTCCACTACCATTATTATTTCTTTTTAAAATTTGATTTTATATCAGGGAAACAGCTGTGAAAATCTTTTCCTACAGTCTCTATTCTTTACCCAAAGCTTCTACAACTTGAACACAAATAGGAATGTTTGCACCTGAGACAAAGTTTATGAGTGATCTTTAGGAAGATACTATGAGCAGGCTTACATGTGGAGGACACCATGCTGACTATAATGGATGAAGAAGTGCTGGAACTCTGGACCATAACAGTCACCAGAACTCCAATCACCAGTCCCGCAACAGGATTTGAGAGCACTGAGTCATCTTTAAATATGTCCCCTGCTGCTTTACCTATAAAAAACATATTCACAGAGTGAGGGGAGTACAAGGTAAAGTCCACAGATATTAGCAGATTGTTTAATTAAGGATCATTCAGCCATTTAATTGATCCATATATAACCATGTTTGTTATCCCAAAAAAGTACAACGCAGCCCAGGAATCCAGATTCATGTCCTGGACTCTCAGCTTCTCAGTTTTTAGACAATACTTTATATTCTCTTATTTCAGTGATCATAAGTCCTGCTGAACTCTGCAGAGAAGCATATAATGCCACAGCCATCAGCAGAAAGACTGTAGGACAAAAACTCACATATACCTTGATTTAAATGTCATTACTTGGAATTTTTGGATACTGAATTAAGGAAAATGCTTTTAATAATACTGATTAATTCTGTTCCTGTACCTTTCTGAGTTTGCAAAATACTTCCAAGAAGTTCACTTGTTTGTCTGATAACCACTCCTGAGTCCATCACCTGAATTCAACACTTTGAGGTAAATGTAAAAAAACCATTTAAATAGTTTTCATCTTTGAAGGAATTGGGGGACATTTCAGTGTTAGATGCTTTGATCAAGAGGACAATTTTCCTATTTCACCTTGTTGAAATGTTTTTTACGTGGAACAGATTTATGCACAGATGTATTTTTGCAAACTGAAACTAAAGTAACAGGACGCTACTGGGAAATTGGGGCCAATAACCCCTATGTCAACTGCTCTTTGGAATTTGAGACAGAAAAACCCTTTCAACCAAAAGGTCAGTGTTCAATCAGAGCTACTTCCTTATGAATGTCTCATCACATATGAAGAATGTTCTTGAAAAATGGTAGTTGTAATTGTCTCAGACAAAATTTACTGTTCATTCATAGTTTATTCTTGATATTTTAGATATTTTCATACCTCCTACCAGTTGAAAAGCAGAGCTCAGTACATCCAGAGAACATACGAACATGTAGAGTAATCCAAGTAGCATAATGAACTTCCCTATCCCATAGAGCACACGAATGATTTTTCCTTTTCTATCCAGTTCTGCAAAACAAATACATTATGTATATAAGAATCACTTGAATTTTTCTCTGGAATACTCTTGTACACAAGCAGAGACAGTGGAGACAATGACAGTGACATGGCTCCAGTGAGTGATTAAACCCAAAAGAATGTTCTTAATCATATTTTAACTGCAGAAGCAGGTATTTTGTTTATCTACTTTTACCACAAAAAAAACTTCTTGGTATGTGACAAAAGCCTTATGAAATCTGGCATTGACCCTTGGTTTTATAGTCATCCTACTGAGTAAAGCCAACAGGTGCCTAGATATAAAACTGTATTAGTGCTGTACTGTTTTACATATATCTCCTTGTTTTTTAAGGAGGGTAAGAAGCATGATTTCAGGATTTTTTTTAACTGACTGAATATAATATGGCCATTAACTCTTGAAGAACATGAGACAAGTGATGGGAAAACAATGTAGGTAACTTATTTACAGAGAAATGGCTACCTGACCACTTGACCCCGGTGTCCTGCAGTTCCGGCAGAGCCCACGGGTCTTCTTCTGGCCTTGTCTCATCTATCAAAGCTACTGTGGAAAATGCAGGTTGAATTTCCCCTTTATTTCCAAGTGAAGCCACGTTGCCTGATGAAATAGAACATTTAAAAAATTGCTTAATTACTTTCCACCTTCTTCAAGGATCCCAAAACTTATATATTTTTATAACTCACGAGTGAGCACATTACCTTTGTGATTTTCTCCTTCTTTCCCAGCCATGTTCTGGTTTTGTTTGGAAGAGTCTCCAATATAGTTATTGGTTTCAGGCTTTTCTACCTCTGGCCAGGGAGCCATGATCTGTGACTAACAAAGCAGTGTTGATTGAAATGCAAGTGCAGTCAAAATATTCACCTTTCAAGAGTGTATGTAAGAAATGTGATAAGGATAAAGAGCAAAGGAGATGAAAATAAAATATAAACTATTTTCCAGTGAACAAAAATTTTTACTAAACTTTATGAGTTATTCCTCTATTTGGGAAACTGATTTCTCAATTATTTTTTAAATCATAGTTTATTTATTTGTGTACACAATTAAAAAATTATTTCCATCTCACATCTGTATTTTCATACACTTTTAACTGTCATGAAAGCAAAGATTCCTCTGCTTTCCAAAGGGTAGGCATTTCTTCTCCTTAATTTTAACTCCTTTCAACAAGAAGTCAGAGAATTGTTTTACTTTCTTCCACCTTCTGGATTTAAGCAACTGCCTGGTAATTCAATACACAGATCTTTACCTGGTAATTCAATACAAAGAAATTTTTTAGAAAAATTTTTTTCCCTAAAACACTGCTTAGTTTGGGTCATGAATGCCAAACACAATGCCTTGTTGCCTTTACTGGTTCATTCCCATGGAAACATGAAGAGGAGAATCCTGGACAAGGTGGAAGAAGAGCCCAGGGTTTTGAGCTTTCTGAATGCCCAGAGAAGAGGGCAATTAGCAAGCAGTGGCCATTTGCAGGTCTGTATTTGCCTGTAACTCACAGCTGATGCAGCAAATGAAGCTGAGCTGGTAGCAGCAAGGTCCAGCTGACTCAGCTCACATAGGCTCCCTCTCTGAACCTCTTTCTTCCTGACCCCTTTTTGGGCACATTTGACATGTGCTGTAATATTAATGAAGAATAACTTAAAAAGTAAGACATCACATGTCCAAATCCTGCCAACACGGGTGCAAGCACACATCACAAACCTGGTCCAAGCACAAGAGGAGACCAAGCCTGGAAGAGTCCTCCCTATTTACTTCACCAACATTGGAAGCAAGAGGGAGAAATATGAAAGAGGGGTAAAGTGACTGTGGAAAGACAAGCTAATATGTACCACAATGCTTCTGCCTTTACAGACTTGGTGACATCAGCCAGCACATCTGAAAACTCCATGGAAAGGATGGAAGAAGTGAACCCCGTCCAGGAAAGCCTCACCTTCTGGTCTGTCTCTTCCACCCTCTCTGCCACACAAGTCAGTCAGTACTGCAGCCAGAGCTGCCCCATGACCAGCACATCTGGCACCCACATGGCTGAAACACTGGTCAGCAAATTTGCCTCCAATGCTCTTCAAAAACAGAGTCCCTGTGCCCAGCCTCCAAAAGTCATGCTCCCATAAACAAGGTTCAGCAGCAGTTAGCAGACACTCTAAGGGAGTATAATTAATCATTCATTTAATCTTAATCCTTTATATAGCTGATGGTGAAAATGTTTTTTCCCTGCCCACATAAGTAAGACACAGAGCTTCCTCCTTTAGGTGGGAAGGAAAAGTCACAGACAAAATCACTTGTGTCTTACTATAACACAGGTGGGCATTGTTTTCTGGCACTCCACAAAGAAAAGAGTATCCCCCCTTCCACATTACCAGGAAAAGTTACTCTACAATTCCATTAGCAAAAACTGCACGTTTCACATTCTTTATCTGTGGTCTAAGACCCAGAGCAGCTCCCAAGATACACAAAGATCTTCGAACAGATGAAAGAAAGTCACTCTTGCTTGTTTCAACAAGGATTCCCATTTGCTTGAAGCAAATTCTCCCATTTTCATCCATGCCAAAACAACCTCCAGCCCCACCCAGGCAAAAACACCTCCATCTTGTTAAACAAGTTTCATTTATATACATTCAGCATTTAAAGAGCTATTAAAAAAATAACTGCTCTGCACAAGTGATCCTTAAGTGAAATGTAATCATGAAAATATACTGGAAAGTCAGACGTGAAGTTGCAACTTATTCCAGCCATGGAGACACAGAATATGCCGGACACCACCATCCCTAGAGATGCCATCAGTACGACAGCTCTTCTGTTACGCTTAGTATGGAAATGAAGGATTTAGCCTGCATGATTACTGCATTATGGAAACTGAGCTGATGCATTCAGTGGAGAAACAGGAGCCTGACAACTTCAGGAGACAAACAGCCTCTATGTCTCCTAAATGAACTCCCCCCAAAGAAGAAGTCGGCAGAGCATTTTTCCATAATAAGCATCTCCCATGTTCCTCAGGATCCCACAGGTACATCATGTATTATTATCGTTTTTGCTTTATGCGATTAAACATCATAGAATGACAGTTAATCACCTCTGTAGAGGAAGTTTTTTAAAGGTATGTATATAAAGTCATTCATATGAGCCCTAGCCAACCTCTGATTTGAAAAGGTAGACTTCAATACTGGAGGCCTTTACAGCATTTGCCTTGAGCATTTGGGTTTGCAGAGGTATTATTAGAACAGCTCATGCTGTGTGAATGCTAGCAGAACCATCTTCACCCTTGAAGTCCTACCAAAGTTGTCAACTTTCCCAGATCCCAGCCCTTGTTAAGAGAAACAGCTGAGAAGACAGTGGAGAGACACCTGATACTCTCTGCTGGAGTCCTAGCACAGCTACTTACTGTTAATTAATCACTATGCTACAAAGATAATCTACATTCTATAGCTTTCCCTTTAAAGAGTTTTTCTTTGGCCCAAATACAGACATTAACACCTTGAGAAAACACTCAGAAAATACCCTGTGTGCTGTGGAGGAGCAGAGCAGTGGGGTGGCACAGTGACCACAGCGCTCCCTGGCAGCTCACACGTGCCTTTGGAGAGGCTGACGTCAGGTGTGGCAGAAAAGACCAACATTACTGACGCAAGGTGCCAGTGACAATGAAAACCCTAATAGTGGTTTACTTTTGAGCACCAAAGACAACTACATGAAAAGGAACATATTAGAGAACAGGCCAATGACAACACACACTGAAACAACTTGCTGTGTTCAGCTGGACGCACCGGTCCAGGTCCAAAGGCAGGATAGCCACAATTGCTGGATGACGTTCTAGAGTGATGAGCTCTGCCCACCCCCATGCCAGCCCAGGTGTCTCAGTGCTATGCATTTGGTTCCTGCCTTGGCTGGCAGGACACCAGCCAGGGTGCCTGCACCCAGGGTGAAGTCATGGAGCTCACGTCAGGACATGCATTGGTGCTTTGGATATCCACCTGTTGGGAGCGGTACTGAAACGGGAGCTCGTTTCCTCCTGAAAGTGGCAGGTCACAATATGCTATGCATATTGCAAAGGTCTGAAAACCAATGCCCGTGCAAGATGTAATCCAGTCCGTTTCAGTGAACCTCGTGGCAAATCCTCTCACACCATCGTGTGTGCTTCTTTTGTTGTGAGTATAATCTTTCCTTGCCTTTGGAAAATGCTAACCATGTGTGACACCCTTTCTAACTTCAAAAGAAACTGAACCCTCCCCCACCTAAGAGGGAGATAGATAGAAAAAATCAATGGCATTCAAATTCTGAAATAAAATGTGAGAGAGAAAAACTCAGAGCCAAAGTGGGCTCCTGTGGTTTTTATGTCAGTACTCTCTCACTACAGCATTTCAAAGAGTTAAAGTCTCTGGGGAATTATCTAAGCAACACTAGGTGTCATGCAGTTGCCCTATATTGCATTCCTCAGTGACTCACCGGGCTGTAACAGCTTTGCCTCTGTTGCAGAGCTTCACTCTCTGAGCTTTGCAGTTCTAAATCAGAAACAGTTGTCAAGTTTTTGTTCTGCTGGACTTAACACAGCTAAATGAACTACCACCTGCGTGTGCCCAGCCAGAATTGTTTGTACCTCTTGACGCATGACAGCTCACCAAAAGGCCACATTGTGCCTGACATAACTACAGAGCAGTAAACCTTAAAGAAATCTCACTCCTGAGGAGCAGACCCAGTCAAAACAAGATAAAATAAAAAGTACTGGAGAAAAGAGCAGTATTTTCAAAACTAACTGATAATACCTACAACCATCAATGTGACCATACATGCACCTACAGGCTGCTTAAGGAGCTCCATATTAGATTTTGTGTTCAGCCAGGCTTTTCCCCGTCCACTCTCCCTCTTGCTATCTCCTTCTGTCTGTTTCGTATTTCTACAAAAATACATATCTCCATTATCATTCATCATAGCACTAAAGTTTTTGTTTTAAAAGGGGATTTTTTAAGGGATAATCCCTTAAAAGGGGACTAGAAGGGATAGCTAATCTGATATGAGAATATATGACTTATTAAATATGAATATTTATCACACATACTTCATTGGAATAAATACCAAGCTACATATCAGCCTTTCTTATACTAAGTTGGAAGAAACATTTTCTTTCTCCCCTCAAAATGTACCAGTTGAACATAGAAGCACATTATGTAGAGACTGCAAAAGAGAGCTCCTCAGCCAATACAAATTCATTCAGTAGCTTTACATCAGCTGATAGTTTTGCCCCAGAACCTGTTCCATGGCAGCCACAAAGCCCCAGGTGCAAAAGAACCAGTAACAACCTAAATAAACACCAGTAATAATTCAGCCTTGCTAGGAGCAAGTCTTGTCTTTGCTCTGGCACCAGCCCCTTCCTTGGGGCTTTTTCTTTGAATAAGTCAGCAGGCTTAGCTGGGATGTAAACTTTCAACTCATGCAGTAGAGAAAAAGAGATATTGTGAAAGCTACAAAAACAGAGCACTGTGCTCTATTTTATTCCTATGCATCTATAAGACCTATTGCTCACAAGCCTGAATCTAACACAAAGCAAAACTAAAAAAAACCACACAGAACAAATCAGAAAAGAGAACAAATATCTAGGTATGTGCAGAGAGAGAATAAATCCCGAAGACTAATTTTTTGAATTCACAACCAAGCAAAGCACTGGAGACTGCCACCAAGGAACCAGACCCAGGAAATACCAGTGAACTACTTGAAATGCCTAGTAGGTATTTAAATAAAACAATTACTTTTTCAGAATAAAATGCCAAGAAAATTAATAACTCCACCAACAAGGAAATAGTACAGATCTACCCCATCCCATAGACAAAATACATAGTAAAGAATAAAGAGAGGGAAAAATAATGGCATTAAAAAGACTTACTGATCTAATGGAAGAGCTGATAATAAAAGTTACTGAGAAACCAGTTGATTTCTGCCTACTGCCACATTAGTTGAGCAAACTGCATTAGACTCTAATGTATTCCTTTTACCTCCGTGTATCAAACCAAATTAGCATAAGAAAATGTTTCCATCAAGAATAGCCTGACAGGACCATGGTGAGGCACACAGGCTTTACAGAAGATCTATGCTAAAACATGAACTGACAGTATTTCCTTCCAATGTTTCATTAATCATATCCTAGACATTTTCCAGTATCCAATACCACTGATTACTATGACTTAAAATCTCACTTCTTTTCAAATAACAGTTAAACAAATACTTTCTTTTGCTATGGGCAGTTTTTTCTGGGGGGGTGGGGGGGGGGGCAGCTGCTAACAAAATACCTTATTTCTTTATCATATTTCATAAAAATGAACCTAGCTAATTGCAGGAAAAAAACACAGTTTGTTTTCAGAACTTTTTTTAAAAATAATTTCCTTAAAATATAGATGCAGTTAAAGGAAAACAAGGTGAAAACATTAACAAGAGAATGACATTTCACATGCCACTCCAATACCCTGCATTACCTCTCTCTTGCCATTTCTTGAACTGCAAAAGTAGAGTTTTAGATTTGCAAGCTAAAAAAGTTCAAAAGAAAAGAAAAGAGACTCAGCTTTAGTTGCTTTTACTTACCACGACTTAATTCCGAGACAATAGAGTAAACGGATCAACTGGGCAGCCACTGAAACCTGCAATATATATAGACAGGTGTTGAGCAAAGTTTGCTTTCATCACTGCACACTAACATTCCTATTTTACAGTCCAGAGGCACTGCCTACCTGCAACTTAATGATCACAATAAAACTTTTTTTGCATGAGTGGGCAGCAACCAACACTGATAAAACTATGGCCTATTTCACACTTATCACATTCTAAAAAATGTCCCATCAGCATTTAAGTACAAGTTACAAATGTGTTCATGTGAGTGCTGCAGAACAGATTGTTCCAGCCTGAAAAATTGCCGTCCGCCTGATCATTCAGTAATCTTTTTTCCAATAATAATTTTCCAAAAATATTTGCAGTCTCAAAAGTCTGTCAAAAGGGTGTGAAGGAGATGTAGTACTGTTATTTGTCTCTTCAGGTGCCTATTAATCTGCCTAAGAACAGAAGTGAAGGAGAATCAGATAAAAAACGGTGTAAATAGGAAACACGTAAGAACTCCTTAGAACAGAGGATGGAGTTTCATTCTTATCAGTGCTCAATGTTTACAATTAAGGCAAGCTCATTAGCATTTTGGCTGTGGCTCCACTTCCAAAGTAGATTTAAAGGTGTAAGGACACCTTTGATGATCACATTCAGAATGCTAGAGATGAAGACAGATGAAAAAGAGATACGTTATTCAATAAAACAGTGTGGTACTGTAGATTAGACAAAGCAGACACCAGCACTGCTGTCTGTTCTAGTGCTGATCTTAACAGGGAGCTGGATTGGGNTGCATTAGGCACTTGCAGCTTTATTATCTTTGAATTTTTTCTGTTTCAGTAGGCATCTTACACTGAGAAAATAAGCCGTAAACTAGTTGTCTAAAGAGCAGATCTGCTTTGTCTGCTTGAATGCAGTCATATCTCCCAGCAGTTTAGTGACTTAGTAACTTAGTAAAGTAAAACTCTTGTTTTTTGCACCTTTCAGTCCCATGGAGATGCCCAGCCTTTGGAGCAATGAGTCACAACTTCCCCTTCTCCTGAGGCGGCGTCAGAAATGTTTAATAAGCAGTGACCATGAGAGCCTCTTCAGCCCCGTGTGCAGCATCACATCCTGACAGCAGAACCACCAAGCACCTCCCCTGCCTGCAAGTGGCTCTGCTGGTGTCGACCCCACTGCCCACACTGTACTGGGCAGGGCTGATGGTATAGCCCGAGGATGGAAGCATCAGCCCTGCCTTACCCCCCCCACTTGCAGTTTGCACGGAGGTGGAAAGGATGGAAAGGAAACCAATTCCTCTTTTGTATGAAGTGGAGAACTCTCCAAAAGTGAAAAGAAGTCATGGAAAAAGGACCCAAGGTCTACCTTGGTGATTCACAGGCTCAGTTTTTTTTAACAGAAGAGCACTCTACCATTACATCTAAAAATAGTACATTTTAAGTAATGCTCAACATGTAGGAAATCAGGTGAATCATTTAATTGGGAATACTTGTATTTATTTGAGTTATGGCTTGTTCTCTTCTGAGTCCCTGATTGTGCAACCCGGCTCTTCCGAGTGGGAAGGTACATGAGATGTATATTTCAAGTACCCAAGTACCCTGTCATGGCTTAACCAGATCCTGGTGATGTTTTCTGCAGTGTTTTTTTTCCAATGTTGCTCATTCCATTTGCTAAACACAATCTTAAGTGCTGACCAAGTTAACATTTTAGAAAGATAAAAATTCTGTATCAGACCTATAGTACTAAAAAAAAAAAAAACAAACCCTTAGGAAAGAAAAAGCAGTCATTTACACAAAAGCAGACAATCTACACTCTTTGGAAGTCCAGGGTGAATCTTCTGTGGAGTTGCTGTGAAAGAACATAAGAAGTTTGTCACAAGGGATGAAGGTAGGTGTTATTTGTTCCATAAGCCTTCCCTTCATTCAAAAGCAGAGGAGAAGAAGCTGATGTTCTTCCTGGAACACCAGGGCAGCCAGAGTGATAATTTAGAGTGCTTGTCTGGCACACGTGCTGCTGCTGCTGCTTTGGAAGTATAAGGCAATGCTCTATCTTCCCACTTTAGAATTTACTTTGTAACAACTGACCTAATAAAAAAAAAATTATAGGAAATGATAAACTAAAGCAAGCAAGCAAATTTCAAGGGTCCTGGTTTCCTCTAACAAAGGTGCTGGATTACTCTGCCGCTATTTAGAATAATACCTGTGAAAGTCTAGCATTTAGCAGGAAGTGCAAACACAGAAAATGTCTTAAACACAGAATAAGAAAAAATTCCTAGCATGTGCAAATTCTGTGAGAGGTGAACTCTGTCCAGTCACTGTTATATGTTGCAAGAAGTTATGACACAGACAAGAAACATGTCTACATAACATCTGTACTACAATCTCTCTTGCAGATCTCTCTCGCAAAAGGGATATCTGCTGTGCAAGTGTACCCCATCCATTTTTAAGACCCAAGCCCTAGAACAGTAAACCAAGTGCACCTAAGTCACAACTAAAACAAAAATAATTAAAAGGAAGTAAAAGAAATTGCCATTTATCCTGGAAAGGTGCTAGTGCAGTCCAAGATACATATTCACTAACAGTAATACTAACATGATGAGGTTTGATCTTTTAGTAGACACTGTCAAAAGACAGCAAGCATCAGCATGGCTCTCAGCTAATGGCTGGAGAAAAAAATATCTCTCTCTGACATTTTAATTTAAATTTTAATATTCCAGAAATCCAAAGAATGCACACCTAAACAATGTACACTCAAAAGGGTGGAAATCTAGAAAACAGCTATTTGGCTTTTAACTGAAGAGAACAGGTATTTTTTCCATCATTTGGAAACAAAAATGCCTATTTTATCTTGTTCAGAAACCTTGAACAAATTTTGTTGTCTACATTTGGGAACAACGTGAGTATAAATCAGCCTTCCCTTTTACAGATCTGTGAAACACAAAGCCCTGAGAGAGAGACCAATGCTAACTTCAATAGAAATTGTAGCCAGAAGAGTTTTTGTTTAAGGACTTACACCCATTCTGCTGAAGAACATTTTCCTTCTTTGTGCAGTTACCTGGAAAAATTTAAGTCCTGGCTTTATCTATTGTTTGAAAAGTATTCTGTCTATAAACATTTTAGCAGTGATGTTTATTAATGAGAACACCCAGTCAGATGTGGTTTTCGAGTATGAACTTTCATAGTGGTACCCAGCTGAGTATTTATTTGGAAACCATATTTGTGGCAGACTTTGACCCTGATATTATAGAGGATACTTTGATTTTGTAACAGACGGTAAGTGCTATAACTGTACTGTTCATTAATTAATTTATTTTTCATTAAGAAGTGTAAATTTGTCTTCGAAGGAAATCATTGGCTTTTAGCTACCCTGCACTCTTCTGCCTATTACTGCAATACATGCTCAGAACTATTTTTCTTCCAATATTTCAAGTATTGTTGAGAATAGTAAAGAATAATTCCTAAGTCTATTATGACAGGAATAAGAAAACCCCTAATTTAATGTATAAAGACTCTGGATCCTATCACAGGGTTTAGTATTACTATACTGTGCATTTCATCTAACATGAATAATATGCAAAAGAATTAATGGAGTTACAGTAGTTAACATATTTCCAGAACTGAGTAATCAATAATGGCATAAAGAGACAGCATTCAACAGAACTAATGCCAGGAATAGAAGGGGGAAATAAAATGTGAACCAAAGGAGTCACAAAGGAAAAAGCTACAGGAAGGGCTTGCAGACATACAAATGAAAATAATTATTTCAACATAGGAGAAATAGTTTTTATGAAGTAATAATATGGCAAAAAAATTTAAACAGATACAAGTGTTTGAAAGGAAAAAGGAAATATCTTTTGGTCTTGTAATAACTGAGCAGCTCCGTCAGTATGGTACGAGTTTATTCTCATTACCATCACGCCTCAAACTTTTCTGTCAGTACAAATGTGTCCTTGGACATGAGTTAAGGGTGTTATTCTGTTCACATTTTCCATGATAGCTATGTTTTTCATTAAAATCACTTATTCCAGTTGTTTTTATTGTTCCCGAAGTATCTTATTTTAATATCCTATTTAGTTGATGTTTTTCTACTAAGATGCAGCATTCTCAACATTTCCTGACTGCTCATCTGGAGCCTGCAGTCCAGTCATTGAGGGTTCAGAGCAGGGGCAGTTCTGCTTAGCCCTGCAGCAACCAGGCACCACAGCTTCTGACCCTCTCCCAAGGGAGGCATGGCCAGAGGCAACAAGGCACAGGCCAAAACAGGGCATGTGAAAAAATAGTACCAACAGCAGCCCGCATTTGATTTCAGCAAGAATGCTAAAAATTTGGATCATGTAATTTGCTTTGACCACAGAGTCCCAGATAAATTTTTAAAACTTTGCTTACTACAGCTGTTCTAAACTTTTACTTCTTGTCTGGAGTGTGTAACTAAAAGGTTTAACTAAAGGTTAAGATAATTCATTAAAAAACAATCTCCGAAACAAAGACCTGGTGATACTTTGGGGTCAGAAATTTTTAATCGCGAAAGAAACCCAATATTATTCCCCTCCTGCTAACCTTTCCTTACCACTTTTTATACTCTCTCTCCTTACCTTGCCCCGACACCACACCCCTCTTTCCCCACTCCTGTTCACTCTCTCAACCAATCTTATATTCCACAGCCTCTGGCTGCCTCCCACTTTGGACACATATCCATGAATGCAAGTAGCACCTTCCCAACAAACAAGTAACAGGGAAGAGGAAGAGAACTGAAGAGAAATGTGAGAGCTCTTAAATAAATAATAATATTCACACTCTTTGGCAAACCTTAATTTACAGATTCAAGTGTTTTGGGAAAGTAAGCAATGTTGACTCTTTTATTGTTCCCAGACAGCTTAAAGATATGTTTAATTTTAAGAAACCCATTGTTTTCTTCCTACATGCTTTGTTAACTCGGCTGACACTGTGCATGGTGTTGCTGGTAGCAGGATGAGCAAGTATAATTACTGGCAGCCAGCTGAGCATGATTGCAGGGATGAGAAGCTTCATCTCACCTTTCCCTCCTGTGCACTCCTGTGCTGCCTTGTGCAGCCTGCTGGCCTCCCCATGCTGCCCACGGAGCAGCTGCTCAGGTTCCACACCCACGCTTATTTATCTTCTCCCCAAATGAATCCCCAAAAAGGCAGATTTGAGAGTGACAAAAAATTAGGATTTTTGACAAAATAAATAGTCTCCCAAGAACATGCTACTCACTCCAAGGCCATATGCACTAATTTTGTGCAAAAATGTACATCCCAAATAAAGTATGAAACACCTCAAACTCCAGGTGAAAAATTAGGAATTATTTTATCAATGACACTGTTCTGTACTTACTGTTGCAAAATGCTTGACAGTATCTCCTATCTGAGCCTTCATGCATGAAACAGCTTTTGGACAATTCTCAGTGACTTACCTAAAGGTGATCTGTTGCCATAAGGTGAGGGAATAAAACTCTTTTCTTTGAAATTAGTTGCCTTAGAACTAATTGTCCAACACACTAATTCTCGACAAGTTATTAAACTAGATCTGCAGAATTAACAGCAAAATCAAACTATTTGGTATTTAATAAAAAAATAAAAATCAAACACAGTAACTTTCCTTAATGTATAGTTTATAAGCAATTACCTGTGATTAGCATCTAATACAAAGATCTTTGAACATGTCTGAAGAAGGACAACAAAGATGGTGAAAGGCTGAAAGGAACATCATGTGAGGAGGTGCTGAGGACTCTGGGTTTGTCCATGGAGGAGGAAAGGAGGCTGAGGACTGACTTTATTGCTCTCTGTAGCTTCCTGAGGAGGGGAAGTAAAGAGAAAGAGAGCTGATCACTTCTGGGGACCCAGGGACAGGACTCATGAGAATGGTTCAAAGCTGCACCAGGAGAGGTTTAGACTGGACATTTCTTTAACGAAAGGGAGGCCAAAACTCAGATCAGACTTCCTAGAGAGGTGGTCAATACCCCAGGCATGTCAGCGTTTAAAAGACATGTTGACAATTCCCTAAACAACATGCTTCAACTTTCAGTCAGCCCAGAATTGGTCAAGTAGTTGGACTGGATGACCGCTGTAGGTCTCTTCCAAGTGATTCTACTCTATTCTATTCTATTCTATTCTATTCTATTCTATTCTATTCTATTCTATTCTATTCTATTCTATTCTATTCTAGTCCATTCCATTCCATTCCATTCTATTTCTGCCACGATAGTCAGGAAAGGAATCCAAGTCAAGTCAGGTGTGAGGACAGCCCTCTCCTGTGAGCAGTGCAGTAATTTTCTTACTGCATTAGGCAAACTAGTCTTGCTGCATAGTTGAGAGATCTTGCAATTAGGAGTGTGCCAAACATCAGAAAAATTTTCTCCTTCTTTCACAGCAACTTCTCTCAGTCATACCTGTGCCACATAAACAGTTTGATCCAGTCCTGCTGTCAGCCATTGAAAATGTGGATCCTTTTGGAGGATTTTATTCTTGGAAACATGACACTGTACATGGTGTAAGAACTATTCTCACTCTCCTTGCAGTCAAATTCAATATAAGCCCTCAGTCTTAAGTCACGCACACAGAAATGCAAGGCTTTTTTCTTTAAATACTATGCCCAGGACTTTCTATAGACTTCAGGTGCCCATCTTTAAGGTACATGCAATTCTAGTGACTTCACTAGAATAATAAAACGTAGCTTCTTGTAAACTTTTGAAAGATGAAATCTGTCCATACACAATTACAGTTCCTATTGACTCAGAAGAGTAAATGTATGTGTGTAAGGCATTATCTTGACCAAGGCACACAGGCAGCAGCTGCTTTTTAATTGTTTACAGTTCATCTTTTTATACAAATATTTTTAGCTTTATAAGCGGTAATTAAGGGAGTAACAAGGCCAATATTGCTTTTACAAAGGGGTTCTGCAATAGACACAAGGCACACCTGAAGAGGAACCCAAGACAGAAAGCATTTCCATTTATGCAGGGTTTTTGGTGTTTGCTTCCCTTAAAGGACAGAAAGTGATGTGCTTTTATTGCAGTTGTGTCTAAAGGAAAATCATAGAATCATAGAATGGCTTGAGTTGGAAAGGACCTTAAAGATTGTCTAGTTCCCACCTCTCTGCCCTGGGCAGGGACGTGTTTCATTAGACCAGGTTTCTCAAAGCCCCGTCCAACCTGACCCTGAACATCTCCAGGGATGAGGCATCCACAGCTTCTCTGAGCTCCTGTACCTGTGCCTCACCACCCTCATGGGGAAAAACTTCTTCTAACATCTTATGTAGACCTGCCTTGTTTCAGTTTAAAGCCATTGCCCCTTGTCCTGTCACTCTCTGTGAAAAATCCCTGTCCCTCCTTTTTATAAGACCTGGAATCTATAACAGCTTTTCCTACTGAGTACACAAAGCAGAAATCAAAGGTATTAAATAAATATCCAAACCTTTGCGCTCAGTTATGGCAGAAAAATGCCGGCAAAAACTCATGACAATATATCCTCTGTCATGTTCTTAAGCTGAATTAATGAAACAGGAATTTGAACATTTCTTGGAAATACAGAGCAATACTTCAAGGATATCTGAATGCATCATTAGCTATCTTTCCTAAAGGAAACAGATCTAAACTTTGGTTGGTTGCTCAAGTCCAAAGAGGAAATACTATAGCAAAGACCATCTTCTTGCTTTAAAGAGTGGATCATGTTAGCTTTTAAAAGCATTATGAACAATTCCTCTGCTCAGGAAAATATAATTTTATCTCTCTAAAAAATTAATTGATAAACCACTGGCTATATAATTGGGCTGCCCTTTAAAACTTCTTCAAACTTAGGCCCAAATGTTGTGCTTATTGATAAGCTGGAATTTTCTGGCGTAATGTGACCTAATTGAGCTCTTGCTTTTAAATCTTGCTAAGTATCTCCATCAGTTAGCAGAAACACTGTCTTAATAATTATTTAATGCATTTTCATTGAAATTTCTGCACTTTCAATAAAACTTATACTATTGCAAACCTATGACTTCCATTACTTTCAAATTAAGTGTTTCTTTGTTTAAGTAACAAGCATAAATTAGTTCAGCAAAAAGACAAGAATTGCTTCTTAATTGTGCTGGAAGAACTTTTTTTTTTAAACCTGAAGGTAACAAGTGTCATTTTGCATATATTAAGATTTAAAGAGGTGCTTCTGTTACAGCTGATGTGTAACTTAAGACTTTCAGAGTTGTAAAACTGTAACTTTATGCTAATTTATATAAATAATGTATAGCCCATTTACAATATGTTACGTGCTGTCCTTGATCCTCACACCATGCTTGGATTGGTCTGCTATTTTTTAATCAGCTCTGACTCCACAGGCCTCGTAAACTGTTACTGGTTCCAGGAAACAAGATTTGACCAACCAGCCTTCTCCCCCGTCAGTCACAGCAAGGGTTGGCACGTGTCATACGCCACAGAGCACATTCTTTGATTATTAGGTGAGTTTCGTTGTTTATTTGAAAAATACTGTTGAAAAAAATAAAAAAGGATGAAGTATAAAGCTTGTGATATTCAGAGATAGTCAAAGCAGACATTTCAGAATAATTATTATGTATGACTTTTCCACAGTCTGAAGCCCTTGATCAGATGTAATTGTTCCATGCTTGCGGCTGTTCCTTTCAGTGAAACTTAGCAGCAGGAATAACAACCAGGATCCTTTTTCAGCCCAGGTGCATTAAGGGCACCAGGGAACACTGTGCATGGAATGAAAGCCCGTCTGAGGCACCCACTGTGAACTGCAGTCTGTCAAGACAAGCAGTGATGGGGGTGCAGATGGGACAGAGCTGCCCACCTGCACTCAGGGCCATGGACATGTCCCTACTCCCTCAAGGATGATAAACACACACTCCAGCAGGTACACAACGGGGTCCTGGCAGCAACAGAGCATCAGTTTCTAAATGTGGTGCCTTGGGAAACACATAGCTGTTTCTCAGGAGTGAATAAAGTGTCATGAAATACAAGCCCTAGAAAATTGGAAAATGGGAACATAAGAAATTGCCAGGGTTTCCGGTAGGGTTTAGAGTATGGCTGCACACACAAACAAGTGCACAAGGCTCGATCCAACTCCCCTTTTACACATAGAAGCAGCCCATATAAATGTTTCCAGTTCCAGTTGTCGTTCATGTGTGTGATACGTCATGCACTTGCCTCCGAAGCTGGAAGCGCTCTTCTGTAGCTGGATATTAGAGATGAAGACCGCAAATTATCACAGCAAAGGGTAACATGAAGAAGGAGAAACAGCTTTTACAACCCATTTATTTGTAATATCAAGCATGTTACTGTTTGTCTTTTACTGCCTTACTGATATTTCCTCTGGAAAGTCACCGACTCTTTTTCTTAGTCCCATCATTTCTGAAAAATGTCACATTTGCTATGAGGCAGATTCAACTACTGGTCTTACATTCTGAAAATTAAAGCAGACCATAAAATGGCATTAATGCAAAACCAGCATGATCTTTTCAGGAGGTATATAGAACAGTTTCCAGCACATTTTGTGTAATCTGTGAAAAAAATGCATAAGGCTAATTATGTCTGATAACTGTATAGTAATACTTGCTTTTGCATAGTACATTTCACATTAAAGGGAATCAATCTGTTGAAGATGTAAGATGCATGTTGAAGATATAAGATTAAGATAGCTGTAAATGGTTAAGAGCAATTTCTGGTGAAGGACAAGTTCATGTAGCCTGAGACAGGTGCCATACACAAGATACTGACACATCTCTGCAATCTTTGTTTTAAAGTTTTCTGTTTCAGATGGTACTGAGCTTAAAAATGTTCTTTGAAAGTGAAAACAGGGGGATGTCCATTTGAACAACCATTTCTGAGAATTTTATGTCCTTGAAATACTTTCTTAAAAGAAGTGGTTCAGTGGCACTTTTATCCAGGCCAGCAAGCACAGGAACATTGGGTTGGCCAGTTTGAGACGGCTGACAAACTTCCTGCTGAATTCTTCAAAGTGTGCCACCTTTCAGTCAGGTGACAGCAACATATCATCTCCACCAGTGGAGCAGCTTCCTCTGACTCCCAGTGGCCCCTTGCTCTCCAGGTCAGGCTGCTTGCAGCACCCAATATTTGGGTTTACATAAGCTTCAAGGTAGTGGTGGAAATCTTCCTGCTCTAGCCACAGTCCTTTCTGGGACACTTTGCTTTGAACTGGACCCCCCCAGAGCACCTTCAGTGCAGAGAACTCATCATCAAACCCCTTGCTCCTCCTTCTACCTACGCCTCACCACCTCCCAGGGCAGCCTGAGCCCAGCAGCCACAGCTCTCCTCTCGGGTTTGGTTTCTCTCCGGCGGTGCCAAGAGAAGGGAATTCATTGTGGGTGCGAGCAGCCATGGGACTCGCACTGCTGCAGGGGCAGGGTGGCTGCTGCTCTGAAGGATGCAGGAGCAGCCCAGCACATCACTGCTGCTCATTCCATGCAGCTGTCCCAGCACAACGTGCCAGCACCTGCCAAGGGACACTATCCTCTGGGAGCAAAGTGGGGTTCACAGCTCAGGGATGAGGAGGAGCTGGCAGGGCCAGGGAATGGCACAGCAGGGGCACTAAGCCCCATAACTGCACATCTGACAGCAAGGCTGTGGTCTGCAAGGACAGGCATGCAGAGGGATGGAGGGGAAGGAGCTCTGCTGTTAGTGTAGGGTTTGGTCCTCACCCCCACCCACAGCAAATCCAGCTGTGCTGTCATCTGTTGCCACTCAGCAACATGCACCAGCTCTAAGGAAGAGGGTGAGATGTGCAGCTCTCATCCTCCTCAAAGGGTTTACAACTTGCCAGTAGCAATGAAAACTCACAGGCCTGGAGGTTCAGGGTGTAACTTGCACATGCTTAGTCTAGTCCACAGATCCTAGTGATACAGTAAATTCTTCACAGATAAGAAAATGCACAAGGCTTTTTGTGGGCTTTGGTTTGCAGGAATTGCAAGATGTTTTGTGAGATAACTTCTATCTTATCTTTATTTTTTCTGTTCTAAAGTAGAACAGTCTGGATGCTAAAGCCATTTCTGCCACAATATTAACCCCATAAGGCAGAACAAGCTTCACTAAAAGAATTTTAGCCTTGGCCTGAGATTCAACGAGTTAAAATGTGGCATTAGAGGTATAATCGTTTCTAGCACTGGAAGACTCCTTCCACACTAGGGAGGAGAGGAGTTCTGGCTCCCCTAGGCAGGGAGCCAGAAATAGCTAAACCACTCTCCCTGCTACTCTCCCTACTACTCTCCTCCTAACCTACTCTCCTTTCTCTGGCTAAAGCAAACAATGGTTGACTGCTAATATTCTTGCCATTCACTCATTTTGTATATATATTTAGATTGATTTCTAGTATTGCAGTCCCCATGTGTTTTTTTGGTATGATACTCAGGACCAATACCAAGCGGCTGATACAGGTCTGCCAGACACCTCTTCACCAGCATCACACTTCTCACACTAATACTTCTTCAGATTTAGTTATTACTTATTTTCTGAGAATATATTCACAGTTTCACAGGAACACAGATAAGGAATTAAGCAGGACTAGACAACAGATATTTTTATTCAAAACATTTGTAAGTTAATACATCCTACCTACACCCAACCTTCTGTTTTATCAACCTCCATACATTCATAATTCATGTCTCAATTTATTTTTCTGAGGCCTTGCATACTACAACATACCTGCATTGTTTTGGTCACCTTTTCTCCCTTCTTTCATGGATAATATGCTACACTTGCTATTTCCTGTCTTGTTCTCTCCCTCCTGGGCTGGCAGCCATTTAAGCCATCTGACCCACATTCCCTCTGAACTTTATTGCAGAATTTCTTCTCCCAAATGACCAGCCTCCCCAGTACACTAGAGCCATTGGTGTGGTCTATATGTTCACACTCCTAGCCCTAATTGCTGCCCTGTGTTTTCCCCTGGAAGAGAAATCTTTTTTCTTTTTCCCCTCAAAGATGCACCATTAACCTGGTGATCAACAGGACACAACAGATCCTACATTTCTTTTAGTCGTAAAGAAAAGAGGAGACCATTTGAGGCATGTTTAACAAATCCAATTACCCAAAGCACATCATCTCTGCCTAGGGGTATAAGCAAAGACAAACTATCTGCTATTTAAAGACAAAATACACACCTATCATTTTTACAGACAGAAAAGGCTTGTACGGGAGGATTTGTTGTTTTGCAGTCACGAGCCTCCAGAGGTTCTAGGCTTTTAAACATAGTAATACTTTATATAAAATCCATTCTCAAATCCCCTTTCTTTAAGTAGATCTTGAAGGTAAGAACTGCCTTACAGAGCATGTAATCACCTCAGCTATCATTACACCACACAACAGCATGTAAGAGTACACTGTATTTGGGATTGCCTGTACAGCATGGAACTCATTGGTATTCACCCAATGCACTTGCATAGAAAACAGTGTTTCCTGAGAAAAAATGCCTGAGAAGCAAAATGGCGCTTACTTTTAGTCATTACAGTAAATAATACTTTTCTACCTGACAGCAGAGAAATTTTATTGAAGTGTGTCACACAGAGCAGCTGGCATGGCCTTCACCTGGTGCAGCCTTCATCAGGTGCCAAGTCACAGAGTGACACCACTGGAAGGTGCATGCTCAGGTCAGGACACTGCTCACAGCCAAAGGCACAGTAGTCAGCACAGCCAGCTCAGGATGGCTGCTAAACCTGCAGCCACAGGACTTCTACACCCACCCTGAAATGAAAAGGCCAGGGCAGAGGGCCTTTCCTCCTCCAAGGAGGAGGAAACCACTCCATAGACCTTGAATATAAAACCAAAAGGTAAAAAGGCTTGTAGGAAAGTCTGCTCACCTTTCCTGGAATCTTGTTCAGGCTTGCCAGCAGAACTTGATCCTTGTCCCATACAGAAATCACTGGGTAGGAAAAGCAGTATGTCAGTTCTCAGAAATTCTGAGAAGGAAACAACTCTAAATCCCTCTACCTTTAAGCCCTTCCAATTAACTTTGTGGTTTTTTACATTTGATTCAAAACACCTTGTGTAATTTATTACTTATGTTATAAATACAGTGACTCAAATCTCTAATCAAAAGTAAAGTTTTATTTTCCAAAATTAATTAAGTTGATTATATATATATCAAAAAGAAAACAAACAAAAAGACACGACACAGAATAGCCAAATTACAACAGAACCAGCAAGGATTCCTGCCACAGCAGAGATTAAGTCCGATCGAACTGGGAGACAGATACCAGGTCGGCCCTCACCAAGTCCTTGGTCATCTGTTCCGATGTGCTGTTCCTGGGGCCCAGATTTTATACAGTTTATTTTCCTCCGGGCCAGGCTTTTCCTCAGAGATGGTCTTTCTATTCAGTTTTAATTTTGTCCCAGTCGAATCTGAATGGAGTTCCTGGGATTAGTTCAATCAGCTTTCAGGTGCAGAGAGGGTCTCCGTCTCCAGACGACCCTATGTGGATTCGGGGCTCTCATCCTGTATAGGGGTAGTTTCGGCTGTCTGAGACAGGGGGTTGAGCCCGCTTCTCCGGAGATTCGATGTGGACTCGGCTGTCAGAGGCTGGGGGTTGAGTCTGCTCGGCTTTTCATTTGCAGATTGGGTCTTACATTCCTCAGCCGATCTCCTCCGGTTACTTTTCCATGGTTCCTGGCAGCTGTGTGATTTTAATTTCTCATCCCCAGATCAATATGTACTACATTTTTATAACACTTATATTTTGTAGAAGGCCAGCACAGTAAACATGGACTTGTATTCAGTAATTGTGTACATAAAGGTAATCAGGCAATTGGAATGGAAATTAAGGACATCAAGATGATCATCACAGCTTGATAGAACAACATAATAATGCAGTGTCTTATTGGCCATATATTCAGGGGGTTGTCATTTGGGCACTTGAAGAAAAATGTGAGCAGGTCACTCAAGCTACCTTTCTGAAGTATTCCTTAAAACCCAAGGAGTCAGGAAAGGAGGTTAGAGGTGGAGGTGGGTGTTTGGGACCTTCAACTTATTAGAGAAAGCTGATTCATCAAAACTCTTTGTGATTCATACATTTTATAACAATAAGACTTCTGAAGAACAAGTTCTTGGATGGAAAACTGCTGTGTGGTTTTAAAAAGAGGCAAGATTTGTGGGATGTGAGCCCAGAAAGTTCAGTTCATGAGTAACTCCCAGTAAGGCTCGATTGTACATTCTCTTCTAACCATGGCTGTCCATGCAAACGCCTATGGACAGGGTCACTGGAAGAGCAACTACTGGGGTCAAGAGTTACTTGAGATAATTCTCACTTGAAAAGATTAGGAAGGAGTTGATTACCCAAGCAACTGTTGAGCAGAACTGGCTTTGGAGCAGAGACAGCCATCTGTCAGGGGTCTGAAGATGCCCCTCATTCGTTAACCCAGTTGCCCTTCATACAATGAGAAGTGACCAAAAATTTTAATAGTCGTCAGCATATCAAATTTTTAAGTTTGACACCAAATACCAATTGCCCAGTCAGTAAGACTACAAAAGAAACATAATAAATTAGAAATGTATTTTTTTAATTTACCTTGTGGTCAGAAAATGGTTGCCTACATCAAATATGTGTCACTCTTGGAGGATACTAAGGACCCATGTGTAAAATTCTGGATGTAATAATAGAAAGCCACAGCAAAGATTTAAAATTTTTTTGTTAACTAAACGTTTGTAGGAAAACAAAGGTCATAATAACTGAAAGTTTAAAAGCTAGAAGTTCAAAGAAGGCAAGGAAGAGAGGAAAAAAATAATGGGTATATCCACTAATCACAGTACCATGTGAAGAATGTAGTTAAATACAAAGCTTACTGTGCTTTTAAATAGCCCAAAACAAACAGACATACAAAGCCATTTCCAATTTTGATAATTTCCTTAAACATGTCTCTTCTACTGACTCACAGGAGTAATTTGAGGACAACACTTCTAAGAGATGCTCCTATGGAAACACCTCCCTCCTGCTGTTGCTTGCCATATATTTCAGATACAAAAGCAAAGCCACATGACAATTACACCTTCCTTTGAGCATTAGTTTACATTAAAATTCCCTTTTCTCTAGACTACTGCTCTACATTTTATAATTCTGATGTTTAAACTTGATTAGATCTAGCAGCAACTGCTTGTAACAATGACAAGCAATTGCAAGAAAAGGTAAAAAGTACTTATAGCTGTGATGAGTATCATCCAACAACTCTGAGATCTATAGAATTTAATGGCATTATTAAAAGCTGGTATTTCTAGTGACATAGACCAACAAGAAAGTATATTGCCTTTCTAGTGCTGATCTTAACTTTCCCTCTTTAGAAAAGTGCAGCTTCTCTGTAAAACGTTTATTTTTAGTTTCTAGTCCTTCACAATCAACCCAGAGAGACCGACTTTTCCAGAAGGTGTTCAGAAGGTAGCAACATACCACAGTACTCCTACAAAAACAGCTTTTTTTTCCTTCTGCTAATTGAAGAGGCAGATTACAAAAGTGCTTATTTGAATTCTTTCCCTAAACTCATTTTCTGAACTGAACCAGTACACTGTGACCCCTGGTGACAGATGGGTTACATCAGGACAAGAACTCTGGTATCTTGAGCAAGGCAGTGATAAGCATCTTTCCTGTCCACTGAACTAGGTAAGGACTTGATGACTTTAGACACAACATTGGTGAGTCTTCTCCTTGGCAAGATGGGGCTTCTTGAGCAAAGGCAGTGTGGTAAGGCCAGAACACAGGAAAAGAAAAGCACTATGAATATTAGCGGATGATCCCTCAAAAAGAAGAAAAGGGGGGGACGGAATTCATACCATGGCTCCAGTTAGGATGTAGGCTAGGCCACAATCTGAAATTAGCTTCACAGAGGTCTGAGATATATTTATGTGTTCAGTAGAGTCAATATTTAGGTTTTTTAATCTACTGCCACACCAGCTCCAGAACTGAAACAGTGCAACAGCATCTCCCAAGTAGTACGGCAGAGAGGACATTGTAATTAGTCTGGACATAATCCCATCCTACAGCAGCAATACTCTCCAGGTGCCCCTGCTCTGTGGCCACATTAGAGCATTGACCCACACTGATTTCTCTTGCAGAGTTCAGCTAGGGTAATGCAGAGTGCTTGGCAGGCATCAGCAGTTTTCAGCAGGGTGAAGAAGTATTGGATGTTGACTTCTCATTTACACAGTTCAGGAAAGAAATGTCTTGGGATATTTAAACAGTCTAAATACTCAAGAATTTTCATCTGTGTCTGAGTTGTACATACTAAAGAAACTTCAACTTTGCCTCTGGTCTCTGGTGACAAACAGCATGCAAGGAATGAGGAGATTACGAGCCAGGTTCCCATGATTGCAAGAGAAAAAAAAGGATAAATTAGATGATGTTACTTTTTAAAATAATGTTTCTTCCCCTTTTAATCAGGGAATTACAGTTCTATACAGTTAAGATCCAAACCCAAGCTAAACCCAACAAGGATCTCCTCAGCTCAAGGAAGTGAGAGGAAGACTAGATTTAAAATAAAGACACCCTAAAACATGAGTTTCTGTTTGAACTCCACTCTGTTCATCCTTCTGCAGTAGCAGAACTTTTTAGGTTAAAAAAATAAAAAGGCATGACCGGCTCCTGGTCACTGTAAAGGGTAGTCCAGTTTCACTGTTTGCACTAGCTCAAGTTTCTAGGTTGAATTTTCTCTAGTTCATTTCTGGTATTTCTAAAAGAATCTGAAAGAGGTTGCATCAGCTTTTAAGGAGCTGTACATGTTGCTCTGGATCTGTGTGTATGTTGCAAAATTCTTTTATGCTTATTTTAACTATTCTCAAAATTCAACTTGCCTTCTAAAGCATGTTCCTTTATTCCAGAAGTAACATTAAGGTTTTCAAGAGATACTTTTACCAATTGCTGACCAGCAGCATGCCTCAGGCTCCTCACTTGCTCACATTGGTCTCCATGAACTGCTGGAACAGAGCTCAGACACCTCTGAGGGGGCAGAAATCCAGTCGTTGGTGATGCCACCACACCAGTGCTGAGCAGTGTCTAAACTACGAAGTCATACATGGTAGGGTGCAGCACTTCTGTAGTTCAGCTGCCTTGATTTTGGCTCCAAACACACAGCTCTGTGAAAAGACACTGTTCATGAACAGATGAGCTTGAGCTGGCACTATTCAAGTCTCTCCTTCTTGTGCCATCTTTTAGTGTCTAGGGTGGGGCCACCTTCTGCAACTTAGAAGCCCAAATTCCACAGACATCTAATGAGACTGTTTTTGAAATTAGCATGGGCTTAATTTTACTATGACAAACACTCAACTTCTGCCCAGAACAGACAAGTTACAGGCACACATGAGGAACCACCACAGCACATGTTTCAGGGTACATCTTCAGTGTCCCTTATTCTCTTAGCTGTTCATGTGGTTGATCACCAACAGTCTTCATGTCTCTGAATAGAAATAAAATAAATAATAAAGCAGTATAATAGCAATAATGTTCCTACAGAATAATATGAAAGAGTTCCATTAAAAAAAAAGAGCAACTATTAGCAATTAAAATAAAAATAAAAGCTAGTCTTGTAAGAGAAAAGGAAGGGGTGGGATTGCAGGTTGTGAGAGACAGATCTCCAGACCTCTGTTGCATGGGCAGCAGAGCTCCAGAGTTACTCTTGGCAGATGTGCAATTTCCAGAGCAACAGGGGATGCCCATAATTAGCTGACAAGAGGCTTAACCTCTGAGGCATTGATGGTGTTAAATACTGTCATGTGGGTCCCATACACATGCACTTCACCCCAAAACTCCTGCAGAACCATTTCTCTCCTTTTCTGTGGCTCTATGCTCTGCTATTCGCTTGTTAAGATTTTCACTAAACACAGGTAGTAAAATTTTACCATCATTTATAACACTCATGCTTGGAGGGCTTTGCTAAGAACAACTTGCTTTGCTCTTGTATTTTCTCCTCTGTGCTAATAACCTCAGCCAACAAAACAGAAGGAGCTGAAATACAGCTCCAGCAGAAGAGTGATGTTAATGGACTCCCCCATTTCACACAATGAGAAAAGAACATGAAAAAGGAGTGCCAGAATATAATTTTTCACATCAGCTCTACTTCTACTTTGCATCTGAATGACCAAACGCCTCCAGCTGAGATAACACTGAACCACAGATAAAGACAAAAGCTGACAAGCCTCAGGTTTTTTTGGCCTCTGAAAATGTCAGATTCTGCAGACTAAGCCATGAACATCTAACCTTGCTTCATTCCTGAGGAGACAGGTTTATGATCTCATTAAAAGAATTGTTTTGTTTGGAAAGCTTGTTAGCCTTCCAGATAGAGTCAGCTTAGCTGAAAACCTATCTATCAAAGTTTTATTTGATTGCAAAAAAGATAGACCAAATAAAAAGGCTAAGCAAACACCAGCCAAATAAGACTTACATACTCAGGGTTCCCAGATTCTCCTTTTGTTTTCTTTGGCTTTAAAGTCATGATTATTCATTACTATTTTTAGCACTAGCCACATGCTCCTCTGAATATCAAAGAAATAAGCAGCATCACATTCCTACAAGGAAAGGAAAGTCATACAATACAGCACCTCAGCACAGTTCTTAGTATGGAAAGAGTGAGTCCAAGTAAATGAATAATACCCCCTGTGAAGTTTTCAGGTACTGTGCCTTGACCAGACATGTTCAGGTACACGCTGGCATAGAATTGGCCCTAACTATCTTGATTTCTGGGCCATTGATCAAAAGGAATAGTTTTCGGTCAGCAGCACCAGCTCCCCACCCACTGATTTCTCAGGGAAGAGCTGGAACTTCCTCCTTCACGAAAACAAAATATCAAGAGATACAGCTTTGGATAAAACAGTCTTTGCAAAAAACAGCTTTGAGAACAACAAACAAACAGCAGGTTTTAAATCTGTTTAATACACAGTACTGCAGGTCTGCAATTCTGACCAATTATGAGCTACATGCTCAGGATGTCTAAAGTGTAGGTGTTAATTTGGAAAACTGAGAAAGTTGAGGAAGTGGGCATTGGTTTGCACGGTAGACATTGCAGGAAAGAGGGGCAAGTGAAAAGCTGAAGTTGCATTTCCTCACTCACAGTAAACAGCCCATTTCTCACTAGAGTAGGAGTTAAATCAGCTTGCCTATAGAAAAGGTATCTCAACATAAATATTAGAATATAATAGATGCATTTTCCATTTTTAGACCTGGACCTGCTCCAGAAAAACAAGGTGAAACAGTCCCTTAAAAACTCAGGAAAGGAGAACCAGCAAAATACTTGGGTGATTTGTCCCTGGTGGAGAAAGAAGCAGTGGCACTGGCACTAGTTTGTTAATAAGTTAGAGACTGCCATCCACTCTGCTTTCTCCTCCAAACATGAGACTGCATCTGCCATGACTTGTTGCTTAACTATGATAATAGTTTTAGTTATTTCAGTGCCTGAGAACATGCACTATAACCCTGAAACATATTCAGGAATGTGTAGAATTCCATAAAAGAAACAAAGAAAAAAAATAGTGTAGATGTAAGAGAAAATTATTATTTATTATCTCTTCTGATTTGCGCAGCTGCAGTCTCTGAACTTGACCAAATAAACTTCTCATCAGACTCATAATTTTAGATGAAGTTGAAGCATCTAGTAGATAGAAAATACTTAATCTTGGACAAAGAGACCAGGAGATGGAAAAGCCAAAAAGTGCTTGAATTGATTGTTTCCAGGTAAATGATCCTCAGTTAAAAACATGAATGGCACAAAAAGCTTCTCTGTCCGTCATTAGGAGCTTGAATATTTTTCCTCATACAATGAAATTAAGTATCTGGTACTAACCAAATTCTGTTTTGAGCATACTTATAACTGTGTCTGCCAACCTGCCAAACTGAAAAAAAATTGGGGAAAAAGGAATTTAAGGGCAGAGCAAGTAATTTTTCCAAGATAATGTTTTATTTCAGAACTGAATGCTGTGGTCAAATCCATGTACAAATCCATTTTTCATTTTCCATATTCATTCTACTATGCTTATAATTAGAAGATAAATTTTAATGGCTTTTAAATTGCAAATAGACATTCACAGATAAATACAAATCATGCTATAATGCAGTAGAAAAACCACTGCAAAAATGTCTGTTTCTTTGGTCCTGCAGCTTCTCCTCCATTATTTACCTTACACATTCATACTTCCAGACCTTTCCCATGTCAAGCAAATGTGTTTACATTGAAGAATATGACAGCAGTGGCTGACAATAGGTATGTGTACTAACACCCTTTTCCCCTAGCTGGTAAAGTTTTAATTGATCTCCACCATGTATTTACATTTGAAACTGCATCACCTGTGACCATCTGATATCACCTATGCTGGCTGATAGTCAAAGATTTACTTCCCCACAGGCAAACAACTGGATCACACAAACCTTGTTCATACTCAGCTCCATTCATCATACCTAAGTTATAACGTCACCAGAGATGCACTGAAAGATTTAATACTGCTACCAGAAACAGCAAACCAATAGTGTTGCCATAGAAATAATGCAATCCCTCTGCCTAACCATGAATTTCTGTAAAACAACAGACGACAACCAAGCACCTGTTTTTTTACTGCATTTGCTTTTAAAAGCTTCGTTGTTTCCAGAAAAGTGTTTACATACATAAATCAAAAGGGTGCTCAGTTAATAATGAGAGACAGGTTATGCACAGGTTCTCCACAGGAGACAAAGGGGGTGAAAGGTGCCCCTGCATCCATGCAGGAGAATGGTGGGGCTGGAGCCCACGGGTGCTGCAGTTCTGCACCCACCAACACAGCCCACAGCAGGCACACAGCCTGCCCTGAACACCACCTGCCAAGCACCCTGCACCTCCAGAAGCTGCAGTGGGAGAGACCAAAAGCCTCACCACATGCAGCAGAGCAGCCATCCACGTTAATCCCTGTGATGGGTAAGCAGACAAAGGACTTGTAAGGGGGGGTCCCACACCAGTGGCAGTGGTGCAGCCCCAGGTTTGTGAAAGGTTGGCTACTCCAGAAACAGGATTTCTCAAACTTGTTTCTGTTATGTCTACACTTACTAAACAAAAGGTATTGGGCCACACCCTACCTCATGCTAGGTGACATTCAGATGCAATGCAACATCTAATTTCATGAAACCTGTCTTACCAAAGTTGGCAATGACCTCAGCTAAGGTGCTGCATTCCCACCTTCCTTTGACACAGACAGCTGCTCTTCGGCTGAGTTATGTTGCCTTCCTTTCCTTTCACTGCCAGACTTCTGCTTTTTCTTTAACTCTCCTGCTGTTCTCATAAAAGGCACTTGCCTTTTCGAGTCCTCTGCAACTCTCCTCCACTTTCTATTAGCATCCTACAGATCTTTGACTTTGATTTCTTTCTCTTCACCTTCAATAATTTCTCCCAGAATCCCAAGTGCAAAGAAATTATAGCTACGATGTTCATAGCACTGAAGTGTTAGAGGTAGAGAAAGTCTTACTTTATTTTTTTTAACTTAGACTCATTCACAAAATAAAGACAGCATCTTGTATTAGAGAGCTTCTCTCATGTTTTGATGACTGGTTTTGTATATGACTTCCCTTTAAATTTTATATACAGTATAAAAAATTAACCAAGCCAGAGCTACTGCTGAGCTGAATTAATTTTTGTTCTTAAAATATGCACTTCCATATCCTAGAAGTAAAGAATATCTGAGGTTGCAAGTGACCCGTAAGGATCATCGAGTCTGACTTCAAAAAGCTGGGGAAGAAAACATGACATGGTAGCAGATTATTTAAGAAATTTTACAGTATATAACAAAGACTTACAAGTAAACAAAAATCAGCTTAACTTTTACATATGCAGGCTTAACATGGCTGTACTTTGGCTTATGAAGCTTTTTATGTTTTTGCATAATGTAATGTATGAGAAGGACATGTGCAGGTTACCTACTGAGACAGTTGTCAAATGCCCTGCTCAGGGCATTATGAGCATGGAAATAGGAAACTACACCCATCGTGAGGCAACTCTTGGCCCTTCTGAAACAAGTGTCAAAATCTCTACTGACAACTCCAGCTGGCCTTTTGTCATCACGTTTAAACCGAGTTTAGCCTATTTTTGAAGCTTGATAGGATTTATACAGCCTGCACTAGATGGGAGCATTTCTGTGCTTACAGTAACCACAAGCACTTTCAAAAGCAGCATAACAACATATCAGCTCTTAAAAACACCAGCAATAAAAAACAATAATTGATTTTACACATCAAGTAATCTGAGTTGGCTTTATCTCAGCATGGCTCTTAGACTTTGTGCTCCATCATTGCAAAGCCTGCAGCAGCCCAAAGTGGCAGGAGAGACAGCAGGTGGAAACAGCACTGGAGATAGGAATGGGGAAGCCTGGTCTCCTGAATGTGTGATGGCCTCAGTGACACTACCCACCACCAGGAGAGCCATTTCACCTTAACAAACGTCTGCAGACACAACTGACTGGGAGAAGAAACAGATTTAGAGACTGGTATGAAATTGATTATCTAAGAGTGAGGGGTCACAGTCATAGCTGGTCATCGGGGGAGGTTAGGGTTTAGGGATGAATTGGCTAGAATGACAAAGGGGTAAGACAAACCTGAAGAGGAGTGCTGGTAAGGTTGGTAAAGAGTGTGAGACAGAGACAGAAAACAGGAAAGCTTTGAATGGAAGGGTAGAAAATTACAACTGAGAGGGAGGGAAAGATTAGGGGAAAAGGCATTTTATTTCGCAGTTGCTATCCAGACTGCAACAGGAACCAGTTAAACAAACAAAATTATAAAAAGATCTTGGGGCACTGATGGGAGACAGAACAAGGACACCTGTAGAGGCTCAGAAAGGAGAGCAGTATCTGAGAACAGGGAGAGATTTACAGGTAGGAATCTCAAAGGGCTTGGGTAGTGATTTCCATAGTGAGCTCAGGGTGACATCTGTGCTTGGCTGAAGAAGACTGCTAGAAGGTTCCTAAAGAGGGCAGAGGAGATAGCAAATGAATCAAAGTGCACAAGAGACAGAGCTAAGTCCAGCTCAGATTGTACAGCTGGAGAGAGAACATGAGCAGCCTGGGGAGAGGGAGGAAATGAAGAAATAATTGTGTCTGTGCCACCAAGTACACAGCTTTCTTCATCCCCTGAGATACAGTCCAGCACTCTGGACCTTTTTCAGCCTTTCCCCATGTCCAAACTACAGTACTACTTTCCATTTCAAACACTTGTTTCAAAGGGGAGTGCCTGCAGGAATGAGAGTTAATATTGTGTTATTAACCACCTCCTAGCCCAGAAGCAGCTACAGTCTGTTACAAGAAAGTTATATCATTTTGTACATCCCTTTCTGATCTTTGAGTTCAAGCAGTAGGGTTTAACCTAAGTATAATGCTGTTTATTATACTAACACTTATTATAGGAAACAAGAACACAGGGCTTGAGAAACTGTAAACAGGACCATCAATATTATCTAATGATTCATCTAACCTGGTTTAGGAAGCTGTAGAACTCATAAAGTATATTTCAGCAGTTTGGTTGGCCATGAAATTTAATTACAGACAGCTGCAAACAAACTTTTTCACATTATTTCAAGCTTAGAAAAATACTAAATTACATAAAAATATAATTAATCAAATCTGATTATTAAATTCATTAGTGCAGTAACAAATGCTGTTATCAGAGCAGGAAAGCACTTCTAAATCACTGGTTTTTAACAAAAATGAAGTTGAGCTCAGAAGAGGTCATCTAAAACTGGACAATTAGACATTAACTTGATGAATTTGTTGATTATCTCTCTGGTCTGGCCATCATGCTACCAGCATCCAGCTACAGGGTAAGGACATACAGCCAGTGCAGAGGGAAGAGGACGGGGCAACGCTGTGGTGATAACACATTCTGAGATCAGTGTACGTTAGAAATGAAGACTGACCCCATTGAATACAACAATCAACTTTCTGGATTTAACAATCAACTTCTTCAGCAATTGTAGACCTGCATTCAGATCACTCCTATTTGTGCCTGAGAGGGTGGGTATTACATAGAATTGTTTCATTTGCAGGAAAAAAAACCCAAACATTTCATTTGTGGTTATGATAGGTAGGAGCTTGCCATCATCCCTCCTACACACTTGTAGCTCCTTCACTAGTACCAGAGCTGCTGACATCAGGTGTATAAAGACCACCATGAAGGACTGGAGCAGGCACAGGACTCCAGACTAAGTTTTTTGCTTGGGCTGTCTGTTTGACTATTGCTAAAACAGCCTATTACAGAATATAGGGAACCAAGGCCATGACTTTGTATTTTGGGTCTGCTCTATATTTAACAGAATTTCTTTTCAAGATGCACTTGCACCTGCACACAGGTAGATTGCAAACCAAGATCAGACTTAAAGAACATTGTTAGCTTCAATCATGAATTCAACATTGGATCAACAGTGGTTGGCAGCTCTGGAAAATACCCTTCTGGAATAAATAATTCATAAACCTTGTGGTGTTTGGGGCTGCATATACAAAAAGTACAGATTACTTTTATCTGTCACTGGAGGGATTGATAGTTTACGCTCATTGAAACAATTATACAAAACAGGTGGAAGGGATGCAAGTGCTTCACCAACTGGCCTGCCAAAGATTTTGCTTTTACCTATATAAAATGAACTAATTTTGTACTACTTCCCCAACACAGGTAACATTATTTTCATGCACATGCTGTGTTTCTGCTCACACTTCTACCTTTTACTTCATGTCTGCACTTCAGGGATGTTGCAGAGCTCAAGAACTTAAATATTAGCAGCTACATATTCTAAGGAAACATCAGGAACTGAGAATGCATTATGCAACTTACTCTCTTCAGCCTCCTTTGGAGAATGATCATCCTCCTCCTCTTCCTCTGGGACCAATTAAAGAAGATGAATCAACTCATAACTTGACACACCTAACACTCTGCTAATATTCAGAGGTGCTGCCAGATAAAGAAGAGGGAGTAGCCTTCATTCAAACATGCTTTCCTGGTCTCAAATCAAAGGCCTTCCTTTAATTAGTCATCTAATTAATTTAGGTCTAAATGAGGCTTTAGAGGAAAAAGCAAATCCAGATGAGGCATCATAAATGTGCAATTAGAAGCTGTTCATTCATCTGATAATTATTAGATATTTTCAAAGCAAGCCTTATAACAAGGCTGAGATCCCCTATTGTTTCTATCAGGAAAGGAAGAAAAAGCTTCTCTAATCATCTTATTTTGGAATTAATTTATATAGAACTTGACTAAGTTAATAAATAGAGTAACCTAAAAAGTTTAGAAAGCAATTAAGAGAGATTTTGAAATTATTTAAAACAGCTAAAATTATTAGAGTGATGGACAATCAAATTCTTTGCTTTGAAGCAGTTCTAGCAATTGTCCTGTATTTTCTGGATCCCTGATTATCGAAAGGCTGCTCATAGTTTTAATTTAGTAACTTCTAAGAGAAGTTATTGATTAATGATTATTAATCCACCCCAAACATCATATTTCAGCAGAGATTTGCACTGGAGAGGTTTCAGTATTAAACTCAATATTCAGATGTATTATGGTACCAAGTGATGAGTGTTTAACCAATATTTAGATTCTTGTGCGAGTTTCTCATGCAAGTTTCTCCTTTGCTTTGGTCCAAGCTCTCTTTCAGCACACACTACCCACTAATCCTGGCAGAAAGGATGGCAGAATGAGTGCAGCATTATTTTCCCAATCTTTTTTGGTGGCAGCAAAGAGATGCAGCTGAAGGATGCTTTATTTTTCCAGCTACAGCAACAAAAGGTGAAGCGAGCTACAGCATAGTAGGATTTCTGCACCTGGAAAACTGGCTTGTCTCTCCTCCTTTGCAACTGTCTAGTGCTTATCTCTGAGGCAGCACTGTTTACACAAACTATAGAAATACAGCAAAGACTAAAAAAAAGAGTGGCCTTCATGCCATGGCTTAGAAGGTAAATCCCTGTACAAGTGAAAGAAAACAAAGAAGTGTGATCTGTGTTCCCATCTCTGTTCTCATTTCTGGACCCCCACAGTCCATCACCTGGGCTAGCACACAGTACGCTGAAAAGCACCTTGAGACAGCAACCAAACAACTGAATCAGACACAAATTTAGGGAGCCTGATGCTAATGAAACATTCACAACAATTCTGCTATTTCACCTGAATCCTTATAGCAGTAAACTCATTCTCCCCTCTTGATCCAGGTAATTCAGACAAGCCCCACATTCATTTAGAGTTATTATTTTGTGGAGTAGCAGGTTACAATATTCTCAGGTCATTAGCCAGAAGCAGGTCACTAACCTTTTCAAAGCAAAAGCTAAATGGGTTTACAGAGGGAAGCAATATTTTGGGGCTTTTCAACCAATCTGTTGCTGAAACAATCTTTCAAAGACTGAAGAAGCACTTCTGTTTCTTAATGCAGCGCTGGGGTTTTTTCCAGCTAAATCTGTTGATCTGATAAAATATAACTATCTCTTTCTAAAAATATTGCCTTTCAGAACACCACCAATATATCAAAGCTACCACTAATCCAAATGAACAGGTTTGATACTAAGAAATCATTTTAGGTTCAACTCTGAGGGAGCATTAAACCTGTAGTGTTAATAATACAGCCACGGCATTTCAGACTGCACAAAGACAGTACAAATTTTAATAGGGCAAATTAAGTTCTTAGTGAGCAAAGTACATTTCCCCAAAGCACTTTGAGGGTGAACTCCGAATGATCAAAGCATGGGACAAGATTCCTGACACTGGCTGACCTGGACAGCCTTGTATCAGAAGATTCCCTAACACAGTGATTAGGACAACAGAGAAAGTGTAACAAGGCCTCCGGCAGGTCATTAGGCAGAAGCCTGATGTAAAGAACATTGCTTGAAGGTTCCAGGAATAAGTGTTTACTTAAAACAAACAGGAATTCAACAGCAGCTTTTCAGTTAGAGAACAATGAATCCCATAAATATTTTCCACTCATTTAATTTAAAAACAAATCCACTTAATCTGTGTTCTCATTTTCTGCATTTGTTCTCTGTTCTCACTATTGCAAACAATTTAAGTAGGTGGAATATTCTGAGAAACTGACTTTTAGGCAATTACTATGAAGAGATTGCTTCATATGTAGAGTAGAATTTACACAAACTGAAGGCAGGCTAAACAGGCATAACTTAAACAAACAAAAGGGAAAAAAAGGAAAAGTCATTCTGTGTAGTCAAAATGCATAAGCAATAAGACTAATGGGTAAAGATGCCTTCTTAAGGTCCATATTCATTTCAGTCACATGCTCCACCAGCTCCTAGTCTCCCCAGAAAGTACAGGAAACCCACAGAGAATTTCTGAATTCAGACTTCACAATATAATTCCTCTTTTCCCCACCTCTCCCCTTTTAAAAATAGATGGTGGATCTCTAGCTTCTTCTTAAATGACTTCAGTTACTCAAAGAGAAAAATGCTTCTCTCTTTCTTCTCCAGTTGGGCTCTAACAGTCTTAACCATCCCAGATCTAACCACTCCTAGTTGGGTCTAATGACTGGAGGACCAGGCAAGAAGGCATGGTAATATTCCTGTAGTGTCACAAAACAAATATGGAAATGGGGGAGCACAGGTTTAATCAGAAATCTTAAGTTATAGATACTGTTTTCATCTGAAACATAAAAGACAAAAAGTAAAAAGAACAGCATCAAAAACGTTCCATGGTTTCTGTCCTCTGGTACAGAGTTAAAGTTTGGCTTTGAGAAAGTAATTAAAAGGCCAAGCACCTGACCTTTAGTTACAGTGCTTCATGTGCTAAAACGTGCAAATTATCCAGTGGTCAGGAAGTAGTCACCAAACTTCTGAGGCTTTCTGCCCACACACATCCTCTTCCTCCCCTTTAGGTACTTGGTTCATTTCTCCTTGTTTGCTAGGTGTGAGGTAGCTGCTGCTCCAATGGGGCTATCAAGTATCTAGGGACCCTTGACAAATGGCCACGCTGCATACACGGGCCGACCTTAAAACGTGTGCACAGTCACTGCAAGCAGGCTGAGGGCCAGGAAATGTTTTATCCAGAGGCAGGAAACATAAAAATCAAGCCTCTCATCAATCAATTGAGAGGATGCATCAGGTTCATATTTCAGATGTGCCCATAAACAACAGCAGCCTACACTCAGATGCTTCAGTCCCATTCTCAGGAAACTTTTCCTGACTGAAGCCCAGATTTTCAGAGGTACCTCCCTGGCGTGCAGAACCTCTCACAGTCACATGAACCATCCAGTTAGTCCTGGATGGGGTTTTTTTTCTGCACTTAATCTCTCTATGCTCATCATAATTATATTAATAAAGAAGGTTCAGGTTGTTCTTTCACCAAGAACAATTCTACTTGATAGAAAGATATGAAGACATGACTGCTAAATGAGCTGCTGTGAGCTGAGGCAGGGTGTGGATTTACAGCACACACCCAGCATTTCACATAAGCTTCTCTTGAGCATGCCCTCCCCACATAGTGCTGTGGTACTCTTACTGCAGAGTGGCTGCTGCACCTGAGCTGCCAGTCCTGTGGGAAGGCACTCAACAGCTTATTTTTATAAATCCATAACTTACACCATTATGCCATATCTTGTTTGTGGGTCCATGTCTGTATCCATCTATCCAGACCTAAAGGACCTTAAGCCTCTAGCTTAGCTGATAAACATTTAATGGATTGACATAAGGCAAGATTATGTCAAGTTACTGCTTATATCACAAGATGACTGTCTAGATTTTCTTTTTAAATTAAGTCATGCACTACAGGACTTTTAAAGCACAGCCCCATCTGTCTGTGCAAAACTTTTGAGCCAAGCTAGTAACAGATGGCTTTATTAGCATGTAGAAACAGTATGGGGCAGGTATTGGGAGTCACCAACAAGGTGTGCTTTAATTCACTTTTTTTCAGATAGATAAACTGTAGGCAGACTTTTTAAAAAAGGCATTACATACTTGGCATTGCATTAATATTATCAGCATTTGCCTACAACAGTTTGAAAATAAACCTTTCATTATGTCCAGACATGATTTACAAATACAGTCCTTCAAATAGGAACCTGTTCTAATTTTAAGACAATTCATCTCTTATGCCCGTATCTGATCTACAGTTAGTTTTATTCAAATAAAAATGTATGACGCACGTTTCCATTTGCATTCTGCCAAGTACTTCTATTTTTAGATGCAGGTCAGCTTTATGCTCTTTTTATATGCTTACAACTCCAATACAGTAAATGGTGCACCTTAGCAAGTTTATCTAACATTCTGCAAGATAAAAAAAAATTGCAAAATTGCTGACACAATTGTATCAACATTGATAAGAACAGCAAGGGGTTTAGACCTCCCACTTGATGGAAGTCTGCTAAAGGAAATCACTAGGGGGGCTTTTTCCCCTTTTTCTTTCTTTCTTTTTTTAATTGTAATTTTTAATGTGGAAAAAACAGAAAACAAAAGTAGATCTCTGGCTACACTCCATACTGCAACAACATTGCTCAGACACAAATCTTTCGAGCTGGGGCTGCTCCAGAAGTCTTCACTGGCTCACTCTGCCAAGGCACAAGATCTCATGTCATCAGCTTTGCCTAACATGGTCTCCACCTGTCTCTCCCACTTCCTTTCACACTCACCTCCCAATCTCCATGGTCTGCCCAAATTACTGATGACTGGCTCTTTTGGATTTTTTTTATCCACTCCCAAATGTGAACTTTCTAACATCCCACCCACACTAACAGAAACAACCTCTTAGCCAAATATTTCCCCTTCATCAAGGGCACTCAGAAAACCTCTGCTCTGAAAAACACTCCACTGTTAAAAATTATAATAATATGTAGAAAATAGGAAGTGATAGGTACCTTACTTCGTTTGTGTCTGATCCTTTGTCTGGCACGTGTTTGGTTACATACAGACAATACAGATAAACACTTTGTTAGCTAAAGGAAAAGCAAAAACTAGTTCAGCACATTGTTTTTCCCCAAGTGATAAAACTGGGGTTTGTTTTTCAACAGAAGTGAAAACTTTGTACATATTTGACACATTCATGCTTCTTTTCTCTTCCTTTCCCTATCAAAAAATTAAGTCAAACAAATTCCTTGATTAGAAAAACAGTTTTTTCTATTTATTTTGTCTTTGTGATGGTCTGTAGTTTATATTTTATGAAAAAAATGACAACTTCAAAAACATAGATACATAATGGGAGGAATGTGCATTTACTACTCCTCTTGAAACTAAAAAGCTTACAGTCCAAAGTGTGGAAACACCGACAAATGGACTTAATTTACTAATTCCAGTCTCTGTAAGGCCTCTGCAGCACAAGTGATGATCGTGCAACTCAAATGTGTGTTTCAGGAATCTGTAACATTCCTTGCTGCAAGCTTCTGGGAAAGAATCAACTTTTTCTGGTAAAAAGTTCTTTTTCTATTAGCTAAATGATTCTGAGTTATTTGAAACTATAAATATTTGTACAAATGTTTGCATGACTGAGAAATATTAGGTTAATTCCATCCAAACAATGAAGCAACTTCCAGCAATGTGTAACAAAAATAGTGCCTCCCTTACATTTTTACTTCAGTAAATGTCTAAAAGTGATCCCATAATCAGGAATCACAAGGAGAAATGAAAGATACTGGGAGGATGGCAACACTTGGAACAAAAACTCTTTTACCATAATGTAGATAACATATGTGTAGGAAGATAGACTGTACTCAGTTTCATTTCTCAGGGATGTTCTCACTTATCTATTCCTCTCAAAGCTTCCAAATTATTTCTTGCTTTAGAAAAACAAAACTATTTTTAGAGAATTTCTGAACTCTGGATAAATATTTTTAAATAATGCTTGGAAAGCCTACTAGAATGAAAATGCCTCTTTGTCCTTGAGTTAGTCTAACTGGCTCTATCAAATATTTCCCATTTTATTGAACACATTTCCATAAACTGAGAAAACAAGATCCTGCAAATGATATTTAAGTAAACCACAATTCTGATCTAATAGGATGTTCTTTGAAAACAAAAGAGAAGTCTTGATCACATTAAAAATCAGCTCTTTGAAAATCATCTGTTGTAAAACTGCAAGGATTTAAAATTAAACATCAGATTGAGAACTTTGTCAATGATGCAATTACATAAGCACATCCTTACTATTACATGGGTTAAAGTTGAAGAACATGAATACGTAGTATGCAGAAAAAAAATCATAACTGAGTTTTGCCTGTAACCAAAAGTTAACTAAGAAACTAATAGATTAAAAAAATACTGTATAGTTATTTTTGCCATATAATATTTTCTCAATTTTCTACAGAATTAGTGAACAAAGTTTAAAGAAGAGTGTTACTCATGCAGCTTACAAGCCATCTGCAAGGGTATTTTTTGAAGTCAGCGCTGAAACTTTTGCTGGCTACCTGTGAGTAATATATTTCCTCACATCTCAAAACAGATCTCTGGCTATCATGAAGCTACAGCACCTTACCTCAGTCCCACATTTTCTGTGGGCTTTTTAAATAGGTAGGAGGAGTCTGAGAATTGAAATACTAACAAAAAAATCACAGTCCATGATGTAATACATTAACAATCATGATGTGTGATATTTGGAAATAAGTTCTTTACTGCGAGGGTGGTGAGGCACTGGCACAGGTTTCCCAGAGAAGCTGTGGATGCCCCATCCCTGGCAGTGTTCAAGGCCAGGCTGGATGGAGCTCGGAGCAACCTGATCTAGTGGAACGTGTCCCTGCTTGTGACAGGGATTGGAGCTAGATGATCTTTAAGGTCCCTTCCAACCCAAATCATTCTGTGATTCTATGACTGCTGTAAATAACTATGAAATTTGACATAGGAATAAATAAGATTAAGATCTACAACAGTGGAAGCAGTCTCCAAAGATTTGATAGACAACTGCAATCCAGCATTCTGATTGCAGAAACCAGTACAGCATTTCCACCAGTGCTGTTTCCCTAGGGGCAAGTTCCCAGGATGATAGAGAAGGCCAGCTCTCACCTAATATTAAGGGCTGGTTTGAGAAGCAGACTTTCACTGTAGAAAATCTGCTACATTAAATCAGCAGTTGGAAGAATAAGACAAGGAGCAAGGAGTGTCTTTTATTGGTGGTGTCTATTATTAAATGTGTGGCAGGATCCACATCCTGCCAGTTGTTTCTCATCCTACAAAACTAACAATCATACGTTCTGACCTCACCCTGTTGCAGAGTGATGGGATTTTCCAATGTTGTTGAAGTGCTGACACACAAGGCTAGTAACTCAATATGTATTTGGCAAAGAGATTGATAAAACAAAACACTCGTGGAATATAGAGCTTCAGGAAACCACCTCAGCAGGCATCACTTTCCTCAGACCTTAGCGACATGATGCTGTGCTGAAGCTTTAGTTTACTGCCTAGTCTGGCACGTTCTTGAGACTGTAAATTGAGCACAGAATCTAAATTCAGCAATTGTTTATTATTACTTTTAGAGAAAAGGCAGCAGAAAGGTTTTGGTGAGCAAAGATACCTGGAACAGCTTATGCTGGATAGAAAGTGGTATAAGCAATACTGACTTTGCAATAAATCAGCTAAGAACAGTAAGAAAATTCATTCCAGAGAAGATGGTAACAAAAAAGAAGGCAATAATGAAGAGCTTGGAAAAATAATGTAGTAGCCAAAGCAAAGTGAGGAGTTCTCAGTGAGGACTTAGGGAAAAATTCTATCCTCTTAAAACACCAATGGTGTTCTGTGTAGCACCTAGAAGTTTCTTGTTCAACTCCCTCAAGTCCAGTTGTACTTGATTTATGAGATCAAGCAGTTTGCTATAAAATTCCCCCCAAATACCTTTTAAGGGTTGTTAAAGCTATCACCTCCCTTCATTTGAAAATGAAGCCACAAAAGGATAAAACACCTGATAAAACACTTATGCTATAAATCCATAAAAACTAGATCACAAAACTGTAATGGCCAATAAAAGTCATTTGGATTTAAAAAAAAAAGAAATCAAACCAGAAAACAACAAAGTACACACTAAGAATACCCCTCCCAACCTTCACAGAACATCTCCATAAAGTTAATTTGCTTTGGTCTAGTGGAATGTGTTCCCCATGGCAGGGGGCTGGAACTAGGAATGATCTTTGAGGTCCCTTCCAACCCAACCATTCTATGAGTCTATTATTCTGTACTTCAAGCATCTTAAGATGTTCAAAACAACATGACATCAACATGTAAGAAAGCATATTGTAGATAACTGGTAATACTCAAAACAGGGTATAAATTTGGACCTGGCTGAACGCTCATCAAATGCTGATTTTGCAAAGTCAAGCTGATTTGGTCTGAATTTGCATGCTTTCCTTGGAGTCCCTTGGAAGGTAAGCAAGAATAAAACCTTAAAACCTTTCTCTGATGCAAGCTCAATAGCCTGTTTTAAAATATTGTTACTTAAATACAAACTTTGGTTATCTCCTCAAGGCACTAAGTGTGCACAAAGAATTAAGTCCAGTCTCAAGCTCTTGAAGGACTCCAGTCTGAGACAGAATTGAGAACACTGGAGACAGGTTTATGTTAAAAACATTTGTGTGCAGGTAGGCTACTTTGTTCACTAAGTCATCTTCAGCTTTTCACCTGAACAAAATATTACACTCAGAAATAGCCTGAGGACATAGGAGTTCCCTTGCGAGTTCAGCATGTCACTAGCACAGCTTTGGAACTGCAGGGCAGAGCACAGCTCTTCACCCCCAGACACAGCAAAGTCCCACCCATGAACCAGAACAACAGATGAACAGGAGAAACACTGAAGGATGCTGCTCAATTAAAATAGACTTCACCTTGCCCAACTTGAATATGACCTGGAAAGCCAGCAATATCACTTCCAGCCAGATCTGACTGCACTCAGAACCATTCTGCCCCTCTGCAATACTCACTGTATATACTTTGTGCAGTAGAAAGGGGAGGCAGTCACAACAAACTGAATTAGTGCCACCGGTGTTTTACTGAAAGTGGCTCACCAAAGACTGGACAATCCCGCTCTAGGAAGTCAAATTCAACTCAGACTACAAACTCAACACAGCAACAGCTGTGCTGCATGTACTGTTGTCATGAGTACATGCATGTTAGCACATTCAAGAGACATTATGGAATAAAAAATAATGCAATCTCTAATGCAAGCTGAGAAACTGAAAGGAAAATTTGGGTCTGTTACACAACCTTAAAACTGAAAGTCTCTAGTTGTGACACGGGAAAAGAAAAACATAGTCAATAAACATTGAGGGGAAATGAAAGACAAATTTTACTTACTTTTTTTGGGACACTCTCCCCTCCCTGCACCTATAATTAGCAGGGATACACTTGCTTTGAAGCTCTGCCTTGGTTCACTGAGGCAATCCAATTCCAACATGGCTACAGAGATTTTGGCACAGCCTGACTTTAAGAGACAGACTTTGCAATTAAGAGTTCCTGCTGGATTTGCTCTGCAAAGTACGTAACTAGCACTTTTGCTGATGCACTTCATTTCAACAAATTGTAAACATTTTTCTTTATTTTGTTTACCTCTCCTTTGAGTGTAAAGATATGCATATTTCTCCTCTAAAAGCTATGAAGTGAATCAGATGAGCATGTTTACTGACATCTTCCAGGCTGCTTTTATGAGTAGCTCAGTATTAAGCTAGGAGGGAGGAGAAGAGGGAAGTGGTCTCCCTTCCTGGGGGAACTCCTTTGAGCAGGACTTTAGAACCAAAGGCTAACCCTGATTGGCTTTGCTGGGTTAAGGACAGGGTGGCACAGGACTTTGGCTAGAGCTGAGATTGTGCCAATCAAATGTCAATATACTCAACCATGACAGATAAGGCTGCTCCTTCACTCAGTACTGAGCAATCAAGGTTCAGGTCAAGGAAATATCAGTAATCTACAAAGATAAAATGCACTGGAGAGACAGGAAATTGGGGACAGAATGTCTGTTCATTCTCTTCGGGCTGCAATTTCTATCATGTCCCTGAGTGTGAAGCCAAACCCACTCTCAGTGTCACTCGTCCTAAGCAACCCATCAGATCCCTCAATTTAAATTAAGGAGAAATCCTTAATAGAGATCACAGATAAATCAATATGCTCTTAAATCCTGGACTTGAATTTCAAGGCTTCCAGAATCATAGAATCATCACATGGTCTGGGTTGCAAGGGACTTTGGGGATCATCTAATTTCAACACCCCTATCATGGGCAGAAATGCCACTCCCTAAATGATGTTGCTAAGGGCACCATCCAACTTGGTCTTGAACAGCTCCCAGGAGAAGGCATCAGATACATTGCTAAAAATATTTGCATCTAGTTCTTTCTCTCCACCTTCCCTTAATACTCTCTTTTAGACTGGATCCATCCTTTCAAATTGTAGAAGGCACTGGCTCTATCTCTTTGCCCTTATTTCTCACATAATCAACAGCAGCAACATAGCAAACCATAAATTCAGGCAGTGTAAGGGAAGCCAATTTCTTTTTAATTTAGAACCAATTTCATTCACTCACACCCTCATATCCACATAGTCATAAAGCACCTGAATGTGCATGCCCAAGTAGTTTGCACAAAATTCAGGTGGTAGACTCCTGAATCCAGGTCTGTCTAGGACTCCTTGTGACAACACAGAGAAAAAGGGACACCAGCCATGATGTTGTCAGCAAGAACAGGCTCACTCTGGAAGGCAGGGCCCCTGGGGGACCTCTCAGAATTAAACCTGATAGGATTGCCCTGTAGGTTGTGTGCGAGCTGCACAAAAGCAGGAGCAGGCATGATTACATAATCGCAGAGCTGGGACGCTGCCAGCTGGGAGCAGAAGCCCTAACACCCCCTGTGGGCAGAATGCCGAACACCACAGGACACCGATATCCCATTGTAACTTCCTTCAACCCTGGACTTTGCTGGCACCAATGGTCTACAGCTGCTGATTTCTTTGTAGCAACGTTATTTAACCTAAAGGAATAGTTAAATGCATTTTCTTCACCTACAAATGGCATTTCTTCTCCTCAGTTTACAGAGGTGGTATGTAGTTTTGGCTTTTTTCTTGCAACTCAACATTCTCCCTAGAGATCTCTAAGTCATTTTGCCCCTCTCTTGTTCTTCTTACTGCTTTATAATGTGATCTATGGTGAAGTCTTCCTTTCCCTCTCCTATATGGGCTTCTTAGTCAGCTACCATTCCTCTATGGCACAGACTAAGACAGTTCTTCCTCTAAACCAGCTTGTGAAGCAAGAATTAAGGTAATAGCCACAACTCCAAGAGCAATAGCTAGTTCCAGATAGCATGAGAGATCTCAGATGTTACTGCTGCAGTAGGTAACAAGACACATGAACCAATTCTGCCTACAGACATTAAGTACAGGCCACATAGTAAGGAATTTCCGTGCTTACAGAGATGGCTTTCCCATTTTACAAATGGGATTTAAGGCATTTTTTTAGGTAGGTTTTATCAGGGTCTCCCCCAAAGAGATCAAAACCTTCAGAATTCCAGTTTAAAAAAGTTACTTAAAAATGGTATATTTTAAAACAAGAGGATAAATTTAGTATTCAAATTTTGCAATGCCAAGTAGCAATTTAAAAATATTTATTTTTAAAGCACAGAATGGAAACTTGGTCCTCTTCACAAATACAAGGTACACTCACTGTTCCGAAGGAAGATCATGCATTAAGCAGCATTATTCATTCAAAGAGCTGAGTTTTAAGTCAGTTAAGAATGACAGGTAGTAGGGAAGAAGCAAACATTTTACATTTCTAAATGCTGTTTCTAGTTTCTACTGCTTTGCACTACATCATGCCTACAGTAATATATAAATAGCAAGTAACATGATTATGCTGAAGGCTATGCACAACCTCCAATGCTAAATCAGAATAAAAAAATATACTCTCTGTTGAAATTTTTCATTACAAAAAATTACAGAATGAGAAGAAAGGCTTTCAGGAACAAATTCACAGAAATTAGGCAGGCTTAGACATGCAAATATTTGACAAATCATGCACTGCACACACACATTGCACTGAGGACTGAAGAACTGCATAGACTGAAATGCTGTGTTACCAAGGAGAGATATTATCCAAAGAGCTTTTAAAACTATGCATTTCATTAACAGTGGCTAGATTTTGTTGTGTAACTAGCCCTACACTGATTTGCAATCTTACATTTTGGTTCTACAGGAAACTTTCATACCCATTACTAGAAACAAAGTCTGAGAAGCAAAGAATTAGGCCCCAAGTTTTGTTGTTTTTATATACAATTTTATTTTATCTTTATAACAGTATTCAGGACTGAACATTCTACCTACAAAAACTTCAGTTGGTATTTCTTTTTCTCCTCACCTATGAAAAATGGCAAATAGAAAAGCTTTCAAAGCTTTAGCTGGTACCAAACCATGTGCCAGACAAAAAAGAGTCAATAAAGGTACTCTAGAACACAATCTTAGCTGAGAAGCAATACAGAATTCCAACTTGATTCAGCTGCTTGAGGAGGTATGGGATCCATCACCTCAGCAGCCTGAAGTCAGATTACTTTCTAACTAGTTAAATGACCTTTCAAATGTATAACTCCACATTACTCCCAGTCCCAGGGACAGTATTAATAATGTCCCTGCTCATTATAGCAGCCAGGATGAGTTTGAACCTGCTTTTAATATTTTCTGTTCATTCTTCAATACCCAAGTTCTTTGTGCCATTAAAAGCAGCATTTACAGTTCGGTCCTGTCTCTTTACTGTTACCAAAGCCTATTTCAAGGATCCAGACTCGTCTCATGTTCTTCAATTTCATCAGGTAGTTCTTCAGCAGATGCATCACACACATTGTCCTGGCCATCTGCAGGCTGATTTGGCTCATCAGGTTCCCCAGCTGCAATCTGAGTTGTTTCTTCTTCCTCTTCCTCCTCAACTTCCCCATCATCCTCTACATCCATCTCAAACACCCTGACGTGGCGGAGGTTTGAACTTAGCTACAGAGGCAGTAAGAAGTTCCTGTTAATGACTAATTAAGTAAAAACACCAACAGCATTTTAATTGTCTGCCATTAGCTTTAGAAATAACTCTTATCTTTGAAATGGAGGTTTCAAGGGAATGGTATATTTTAAAACAAGATGATAAGTTTTTTATTGCTCTACAGGCTGAGAAGTAAAGCAAGCAGATCTATAACCTTCTGTTACTGTGCTATTAGACAGGTATGACTGCATCCTGACACATTAATAGCAGATTATGAAAAAATAATCTACTTGTTAAAAAAAAAACTGGTAACTTTTAGGTTACCACTTCAGTCAGCACACTTCCTTTAATAGACAGGCTCTTTCAGAGATACTGCACTTACCACACAGGAAACTTTTCTAATGCCATTTACAGAAACATACTGAGCTTTCATATTCTCCAGCACTCTCCACTGACTCTCCAAGAAGACAGTACGTGTGGGTATCTCACTGCTTCGCTCATCCAGCCTGCACACAGCAAGGAAAAAAGCACAAAGCTGGTTCACAAGAAACAACTGCAGTTCTAAGAAAAACCTCCAGTTTCTTATGTCTAAATTTCATCATATGCAACAGGCCAATAAGCCTCTGAAACGATCATAACACTGCTATAATACTCTAGAGCAGGACATCCGACTGTACAGACACAGCATGTCCCAGCCAAGTTAAAAACATTACAGCAGGTGAGAAGGGAGTTGTAAAATCTAACCTTCCCACAAGAAATAGCTAAAGCAGGATGTGGGTAGTTTTTCTTCAAACCTCTCCTGAGCACAAAGAAGAGATTCTGAACACAGTCCTGGATGCAGTGCCTTCCTTTACACAGAACTTTGGTCTCCGTGGCCTTTCAAATATGCATCACTACCCCACTCACAGGGATTGTATGAAGACACTCCCTACCTCTTACAGCAGCCAGGATTAGTTTAAACTTGCTCTTAATGTTTTCTGTTCATTCTTCAATACACAATATATCCTTGTGGCATAAAATAGTTAATTTACAGTTTAGTGTGGCTCTTTATTTTGAAATAAAAATGCATCTTAGGCAAACCACCAAAGAATGGGAGTAAAATAAAAGCAGGGAACACACAGCAACCAAAGGAATGGATTCACTGCTTGAAATACATTGGCCTTTGTGTGTGTGTTCACTTTTACCTGATGCTCTCCTCTGCCAATGCAGACAGCAGTACCAGTTCTGATGTTTTAAGGTTAAGCTGACAATATTTGGAAGGGTGACTGCCAGGGAAAGACCAAGAAAAACCTGTGCATTCTTATTACTAGGCAGAGGTATATGAGCACATATGCTGCAAACATCCTAAATTGAAGTATTCTGACCAGCAAAGTTAGCACCTTCTAGAAAAATGAAGTTTTCTGATTCTACAAGGTGATTTCAGCTGATCTTTGCACTTCATGACAGCCAGGTACAGAAGTAGTATCAGTACCAAAAAACCCAAAACCAACCTCCCAAAAACCACAAAACAAACTATTTAGGAAGCTTCCATCTCCCCCATCCTACTCTCTTGGCACAAAAAGTTTGTGTCCTTTACGTATTTACACACATGCAAAGTATGAGTAACTGTACACAATTACAATATTTGCTTAATTTGCTTTTCGGTTCTACATTTTCAGATTTGCTCAAGGTTTTTCAATACCTTTCCATAGAATCCCAGATGAATTTCCTATCTTCATCCTCATCCGTATATACTGAAGACAAAGGCAGCTGAGCCAAGACTCTCTCCTTCCCCTCTTGTTGCACACTCTCTTTCAGAACTACAGTTACAGTTTCATCATCATAGAAATGAGCATCCAAACAACTGTAGCATCTATATGAAAATAATTTAGAAAGCATGAAGTAATAAAAGAGAATACAGAACTAAAATATTTTAAAGTTGCACAGCACTCATGTTAAAAAGTATTTAGTACTTAAGTATGAGCTTTATTGTAAATAATAAAAGAGGTCAGTTGTGCAGCTATGACACTGAATGATAGCAGTCACCTGGCAGACTCCCCTATCATGCAGGAAAAATGATTCTGAAGGGGAAAAAAAGCAACTCACAAGAAAAACCTTACTAGCAACCTTCACATTTCAGATGACACATAAGGAATAGTAAACATAAATACCAAAGAAGATTTAGAAATACAGCTGAGGGTACTGAGGGCAAATCACATCTGGCTTTCCTACATGAAAAGGATGAGTTTAGTCTATCATATGCCTTGTAAGGTGGCCACATTCAGCCATACCAAGTCTCATCTTACTTAAAGAATATCACAGAGATAAACAATACTTGTTTCCAGCTAGATCTGCTTCTTGCACATGTGTTAAAGCTTTAGTTTTCAACTGGAAAACTAAAATTTATTTGACCTTGAGATGAAGTGCAAAGTAAGATTTGCATAACTCTGCAGCTTCATGCATCTGTGCCATTTCTCATACCCTCACTCACCTAGGTGTTTTAACTTCAAAGTAACAATCCAAGAAAACCTCTAGGAAATATGATCTTTAATTCAGCAATCTGCAAGAAATATCAAATATACTGACCTGGAGTCTGAGCTCTCATTTATACTGTTGTTCAAGAAGTTTCCAAACTCTACTGCAAGAATCCCATTACTGACAGACCTAGAACAACAGAGTTAATTATTTCAGTGACAAAAACCCTTCCCTTCACTGAGAATCCAAAATCTAATGACAACAAAATCTAATGGTACAAGATGGTGTAAAAGCCTATCCACTTTAGCACAATACATGGCTACATGCCCAAATAATGTCATTGGTGGATAGGAATCTTTTAAATTCTTCTGCTTCTCAGAAAAATGTGACTAATGGAGTCAAATGGAAAACTACATCTGGCTTATGGGATGCAGCTCTTTGCTGAATCCCTTGCTCAACTGTCCTAGTCTTAGGTTCATTATGTTACTTGTTAATCCACAGCAAAAGAGGTTAGATTGTTTTAGATATCAATGAGGGAGGAACTAGAAGTCACCACAGGGCAGGAATTCTGTCATCAGCAGCTATCAACTGGAAACACAAAAGATAGTTTCACCACATGCTTTCATTAGCTGTAGAAGTGCTCTACAAATTCCCACTCCATCACAGTCTCACCCAATTCACTATCTCCTCAAATTAAATGACAGATTACAAAAATCAGTATTTTACAGAGAGGAGTTTTGTTGTTTTTAAACCTAGCTTACTTCAGCCATCCCACTGATAGAATGCAGCTTGAACAGTCACATCAGTACACCCATGCTGTGAGAAATCACATCAAGGTACACACACCCACACTCCAGAAGAGATGCATTCTATTTGATGCACCAGAGACTGCAGTCCCCATATTTCCAAAAGTATTAAATTACAGACTGCAAGACATTAATCAAAGAATACTGTTTACAGTAAGACAAAGCAACACTGGAAGCATGATTCTCTGTAATTTTTCAGACGTTTGCATAGATAAGTAATTCTGTGAGCAGCATTCTAATGGAGTCTGATGTTTTCCTTATCCCAGAAACATCTTGGTACTTGACATCAGATTTTCTGAGTCTAATACAACACAAACTTCTGCTGTAGTTTTCTGCTGCACTTCTTAATGTACTCCTCATTTTCTCCAGTATCCAAGAAAGATTGTATTCATTGTGCTCATTCCTTATTTTTACAAATAGATTTAAATTTTAATTGTCTCTGTACAAATGTGGCAAAGCTCACACACCACTATTTCCCGCTTTTTGTCGTACCTGGAAGTATCAGTATGTCTCCTCAAAATGTGTATTTTAGAAATAGAATTTTCTAACATGGTGAAGAGAACATAATGTAAATTAGATGTTTTGTCGTTCCACCTGCAATGCGGGGAAGAAATGAAAATTTAGATCAAGTTTTAATAACCAGTAAACTACATGGAACAAGGCATAGCAACATACTTACAGAAATGGTAATTTAAATAACTGAGGTGTGGAATCTTCACTGCAAAGGAAAGAAAAGAGTTTATAAAATGCTTCTCATGCATGAGTTTTAGGTGCACATTTCTTTAGCTGCTTTTAGTAAAGAAATACCTTGGAGAAATTTTGTAGAGAGACAGGCAGACTGCTTGATGCACTGACTTTCCAATCACATCCTAACAAATATAATAAAAAATAGACCATAAAAGACCAGCAGTTGTTCATAATTATACATGTTTTAAGACAAAAAACCCCAACCAACCAACAACCTCTGAGTACATCTGAAAGAAAACTCCACCAATATTTATCCTGGAATAAACATCCCTAATGCAAATCCTACTGTCACTTCATACACTTGTTTTCTGTTTCTCTATATTAGATTAATGTACTGCCAGCTAACAGAGTTATTTGGTACACAGCACATACACACACACACACACAATTAACATTAAAACCAGATCCAAAAATCGTGTGAACAGAATACATTAAACAAAACAAATGCCCCATTGTGCTTTCCCTGGCCAAAAGCTTGAGATATTCCAGCAGTGAAGTTGGACTATACCCAAGTTGTAGGCACTCAAAGCCAAAGATTAAAGCTTCTGACTTTGCTAAGCATGACTGCTACCTTCAGTTGATCACTATCCCTAAAAGAAAGTTATTATTTGTAAAAACTGAACTTACTGCTGGCTTTTGTAAACACTGATCAATGATGCCTTCCATTTGCCTTTTGACAAAATGCAGTGATTTCTCAGGATAGTAGGGAAACAGAAGCGGGCTCTCTGTAAACAAAGTTAATTTAAAAAATGCTTGTATCTCTCTAAAAACATATTACACCATTATTATCTCTAAAACCAGATTGTCTAAAGATTATTTTCCAAACAAAAATGCTATAATTTCCCTCTTTTTTACTGAATTAAATAGGCAGAAAAAGGCAACTGTGGCAAATTCTATCATGCACAGCTTATGCTGTCAAGATTTTACAGTCTTTGGTTTCTAATGTTAAACTAGAATAATTGTTACAATCTGCACATTATAGTCTCTTACTTCTTTTTCACTACTAATTAACAAAAATAGTCTCAGGTTCCAGTGAAAGAGAACAAGTTAGGACACTTCCCCCAGGTACAACCTAAGCATAACTATTATTCTCTTGAACTGGAATTAAGATATCCTAAAATAGACCTCATCTGGGATTCCTTCCAAGCCAACACTTATAAGACTGTTACAGAAAAGATGGGGAACTCCCAATATCCAGAAAATGGTTACTGACTGGGTAAGCAGCTACATAAACCGTGTGCAAAATAACAAGGCCCCTTTATTTCATTCCACTCAGATGAAGATGAATGAGTAACACTACAGAAGTAACAGAAGTAACTCCTAAGTATGAAAAAAGGTAACGCTTCTATATTTGTTACATTCTACATATATCTTGCGTTCACTTCTTTTTCATGAAAGGACATTACCTTTAAGATGAGTACTATCTTTAAGAAAGTTAAACCACTGGTTTCCCTCTGTATTAGGTGGTGATACAAGGTCATCATCTTCATCTTTCAAGTACTACAAAAGAAACATACATTTTTAAGACTGCAATTTAAGAATAGGGAACATCAGAATTCACCTTCACTACTGGCCCTAGCAAGTATATTACACATTTCTTGTTAAATTAATATGCCATAGTCTTAAAACCAAATATTCCATCCCATCTAAAAACAAAAAGGAAAATCAACTATTGTTTAAGATCATGGTGATATTTCCCTACGAAACTGATTTTTAAATCAAGTATGAACAAAATTGTTTTGAAATGCAGTGATTAATGCCATACAGACAACAAACGTATCAGTTTTACTGGAACTGGCCTTTAGAGTTTTACTACTGCTGCAATATGTTTTTGTCTTTTCTTAAAAATACAGCATGTGTGAAGTTAAACTACAAGGTTTTAAACCCTCGCTTTACTAATAATAAGGGGAAACAATTTACTTTCTTTCACCATTATGGTATGTGCAACACAGAGCAAAAGGGCCAATGAAGAAAAGCGGACACAGCTTTAAAAGCTTCTCTATCTAAGGATTTTCTCATTTATTCTTTTTGCATTTATTCCTAAGTTCTTTACCTGGCCAACTCTCTCCACATTGAAGTATTTTCCTTTACGATTGTAAAGTTCTGGTGCCTAAAAAAATAATGCAAACAAGCCCATTATTTAAACATAAAAATAAAGAGACATAGTAAACAAAAAGACGATGAAATTATTTTATTCTAAGATTTTTCGGACTTGGCTACTGTCAGCAAAAATACAGTCAAGTCATGTACTTTGAAAACCAGTATCACTGACCTCATTGAAGTGCTCAGTAAGAAAATCGGCAACAAATGTGATATCTTTTTGAGTCATCTAATAGGAAAAAAAAACCAGGGAGAAAAGGTTAAGAAATACATTTCAACGAGCACAGAACACACATTCTATAGGCTGCACAAGCACAGCTCCCTCAGCCTGTGCTCAAAGGGCAAACGTTCCAGCCTCCAAACTCCTTGGGAGTGCTCTGCTGAACTCATCCCAGACCATTCTTGTGCTGTACAGGATGGTCCCAAACCACAGATGCAACTGACAAATGCTAAATAAAGACAATAACTCCTTCCCCTGACCTCCTGGCCATGGTCTCATTACTACAGCCCTGGTCATCCCTGCCCACCTTTGTTGGGGCACACTGCTGGCTCATGCCCAGCATGCATCCAGTGATTCCCACATCATGTCAGCAGAGCTGACATCTTCACAGTCACATGGGCTCCAGCAGTGCACTAACAGGGGGTTAACCCACCCACAACAGAACCTTGCATTCTGTTCTGAATGAACTTCTTCATGAACTGCAGGAGGTCCCTACCTGTCCATTCCTCCAGCCTATCTATTTCTGGAAGGCACCGCTGCCCTCAGGAGAGGGCAGTGTGATGGTGGCTGCAAATTTGATGCAGGTATCATTATATTATTGTGTTATTATATATTCCCTCTCTACTACTGGGGCATTGATAAAGACATTAAAATCTCACTCTGGTTAACTTCGTAATTTAGAGCACATAAAGAGCTGCTATAGAGAGGCCTTGCATACCCAGTGTACTAAATACAGTAGTGTTAACAAAGAAAACAGAAAAAGGAATTCTTGCACGACAGCACATTAGCGTGAATGTGCAGGCATCAACTTTCTCCAACAAAAGGCATAGACACTACCCTTTAAGTTCTGGAACAAAAAAACCCCTTTAATTCTGCTTTCAAGATGAGCAGAATATAGAGGATATCACCATTTATCAGAAAATGTTACTATTACCTTGTTCAGCTCTGGAAGCACATGGTCTTCTGACATCCTCAACATGGCTGAGGGAAAAATTATATTCTTATTGCATTAATACCGTTTTCCTAATATTCTTAAGTTTTCAAGTGTATGTAAGAAGACACTGCTGTTAAAAAAGATTACTTCACTAGAACCTGCAAAAGAGCCTGGAATGAAGAATTATAAATCAAGACTGAAATTAAATCTCTCTAGTCTCACTAGCTCACATTACAAATCTTGAAGAATTTTTATCTTTAATTTTTTCCAACTGCATTCTACCCTGTATGAGAGTGAAACAAATTATTATGAAAAAGGCTCATAAGAACTTTTTCATGTCCATACTAAGAGTACTAAAATAGATATATGTAAAAGACATTAAAACTGTCATGCTCAGAAAAATGTGTTTTAACAGAATTGCACAGGATTAATTTTAAATCTGCAGGGCTTGGATAAAGTTTTCTGTTTAGTTTGAAACCAAACAGTGAACATATTACTATGATGGAGAACTTTGATAGCTCTGCTTTCTGCAATTTTTAAAATTAGAACTATTATATTCCTGCTAGTAAGTGCTAACACTGCATATCTGGTGCTTTTACAATATCTGGTAATACCACTTAGTTTTTGTAGAGTAGTTTTAGAAAGATCAAACAGAAGTTATCAACTTATTCATAAATACTTTATAAAAACAAGCAGGCTAAAATACAGTGTTTTACTTCCTTCTAACTTTTCTCTGCAGCTACCCAGACACAACTGAAGGTGGCTACTAAGTGCATGGAGACATTCAAACAATGTTTACATCTGTTAAGAACCTTACAAGTAACTAGCTGTCACAGGACAAAAGAGCAACTAAGAGAGTAAAACAGAATTAGGCTATACTTTAAATTTGATGGCAGACTAAAAAAAGTTCTTTATTTTTCTCCAAATCAAGACCAGTAAATTGCTCGTGAAGCAGAAAACAGTTTGGAGCAGCATTACAGGTCAAGTATACACAATACCCACTCTACATATACTAAATTTAATTGAGAACTACCAAATATATAATCTGTGTTTAATATTATAATTACTCTTGCCTCATCAACTATATCCCTTTACAGTCCAGAAACTTCCTATGATAGAAAAAAAAAGAGACAATTATTACTAAGACTGGCCTAGTTACTTGCCTGCATTTCAATGGTTGCAATATAAAACAGATATCGGATGATTACTCTGTGACCAATCTTACCAACATAGAGCCATCGAAAAAATGCCTTGAAGTTTTTCATACTACTGTCAATCACTCTAAACAAGAAACAAAAAAAAGAAATTACAAAATCTGACAGTCACAAGCTGCTCCAGGCTTAAGTCCCATCTTTACCACAGAAAGGCCTGCAAGCACTGTCTGTTTTTTTCAAAATGCCCAATGCAACACTTCAAGTAAGACTGTTCTTGTGGTATGAGTCTCACATGCAGCGAGACAAGATGAAAGCTCACCACCAACAGAGGAGTCTTGCTCTCCCAACCTCCCCTATTCCTAGCCCATCAATCTCCTCCAAGACTGAATAGGAATGTTTTTTAAACTCTCCAGACTTTATACTTACTGAAGCAGCTCATTTGCCTTCAGGATGAAAGAACCAACAGCAGTAATAGCCTCTGCAAAAAAAGTTAACCATTATTATTAAGCTTTCACAAGTGAAATCAGAGCAGGTGGGTAGCACACACACACTACTGTACCGTCAATTCCAGATGCATCTAATCCCAGAGACTCATATTTTTGTTTCCATAAAGCCATTCCTTTCAATTCACTCAAGTGGTATAGAAGTGCCTCAGAGCCACTAGGAAGGCAGAGGAAAGAAGTATGATTTTTTTATTAACCCTCTGGAAATTCAGTGCTCTGCTGCATGCTATATTTTTACCATTTAATACACAAAGTGCAAAGCTTTATAAGGTGGTCTGACATGAACAAGAGGTAAGGTATCACTACAGAGAAAAGCAGATATTGTCCCAATGACACAATGTTAGTGTGAATATTTTGCACAGATCCTATAAACACACCAGCCAGCAATTTACAGGTGATGTATCATGGAGATTGTTCAAAATACTTCACTAGTTCTCCACTATGCAAAAGTAAAATAATACATTTTGCCATGATCAGAGTCTCCGTACCAGCACACCTACACAGAAAGCACCACCAAGACAGCATATTATCTTTTAGCAAAGCATATAATATGCCATTTAATTTATAATTCCTTGGACATTCTGTGACTTACCTCTGCAAATGACTTATAACCAACTTTTGTATACTGGAATAGGAAGACTCTATGGACTGACCAAGTTTTTTTAAACCCTGTTAACAAAGAAATACAGTCATATAGTAATGTTCTGTTAACATAAAAATGATTTAAAAGTATTGGAATAGATTAGTTTAGTATGTTTAAAAAAATGTTGACGTACCTTTACTGTCAGTTGGTTCATTAGTAATGCCTGAAGTTCCAGACTGAAGAAGGTGGGGAGAGAACCAAATAGACATTTAATTTTGTGTTTCAACATTAAGTGCAAAGGCATACTCAGATAAAACAACAGTAACTACCTTGCTTTGCCCCATAACAACAGCTGCATAAACTCATCCTGAACAGAAGTGGTTGTATTCTTTTCCTGTCAGTCAAAATGATTGAAATAAGATTGGTGAAAAGATTAAATCCAGGTTACCAAATTATCTTACAAGCAGTCCATATAAAGTATTTCAAAGAACTCACCCATACCTTTGAATGTTAAGATCAGACTACTGATCACTGAAAATTTTCTGATCACTGAATTTTTTCTAGTATTTCAAGTTATTTTCAACCACATTACCCAATAAATAATCTAAGCAGTCTGCCATCTATTTAAAAGAATAACTAAATTACATGATTCATTAACTTCTGGCCATGGTCAATGAACACAAAATTTAAACAAATCCAATAGCATCTTAAATATAGATAATTACATGTGCTCTATGGAACTAGGCTGTAAGTGTTGTTACTGAACATTTACAGTAATCAGTTTATCAATGACTTAAGTAAAAAGAGCATAACCTTAAATAGAAAGCAACCGATCAACAGCTGGGGAAGCTGAAAGCTGTGAATTTTTAAAAAATCAGAATAAATAAAAGTATCACAATACAATTATGCTTGATTGTACACAGGTACCTCCAGCACCTTCAGCATCAGGGCACTTGACCCAACGACTTCCAGGCTGTCTCTGAACTTAGAGACTGTTATCTGGAGCCATCATGCTTGAACATTAAGATATGCAGTAGACTAACAAGAACAACAGAACTACTGCAAGAAGTGTTTTTCCAGAAGGATGGTTAATCCTACAGTACCTGTACAAACTTTGTTAGTCGTGAGTCCATCTGCATCAGTATTTCTTCCCATGCTTCACACATGCATGTCAATGACAGCTTTATATACTGTAACACAGAAACTGATATTATTTCCTTTTTCCCTTTCAACAACACATTCAAAAAATGGATGTTACACTGTAAATCTTATATAAAATTTATTATCAAATTCCAAGTTGGAGCTCTACACCTACCTAAAACCAACTCAAGCTTCCTACTAGAAAACATCTATTTCACTTGCATTAGAGTGCCAAAACCTGCAGAACCATGAGACTAAAAGGATAGTGTAACACAACTGTACCTGTAACAGAGTTGAAATGTGAGTAAACTTCCGGGCCATCCGAGTTACTTCAGGTAAGTAACTTGATAACAGACTAGTGTCCAACTATAACAAATGAAAAAAGCAACAGTTAACAGACAATTTGTCTTTTAACAACATATGGATTATAGAAATAAAGGACTTGAAGGACCCACAGAAATTCTCTTAGTTCTCAATTCTTTAAGTTTGATTTTATGAGGAAAATACATTTAATTCAAAGAAGAAATAACTGGTTTTAATACATCTATAAAAGCCTCTGGTAAGGTTTCACATTTTGGAACTCTGACAGTAATAGTTTAAAGGATGACTGTTCTGGATAGACAGGATAACCAAAAGCATCGCTGTTATGCCTTTGTGTGCAGAATGAAGAAAATCTGAATAATTGTAATGGTAGGTGAATAAATTCATCTTATTCTAAAAGTAGTATTTTAAAAGAATGCCTCAGATCACCATTGTCAGTCTCATCAGTGAAACTGCCTGTTAACATCATAAATTCAAAAGCTAAACTAGAGTTAATTTCAGAATGGCTGAAACTGGTAGTTTTGTTTTTCTGCAAATAATGGGAAAGCAATAAAGCTACCAGAATGTAATTTAAAAAGCAGTTTTACTTTATAAAAAACATTTTAAAATTAATTTACTTGCCTGAAAATACGTTATCTCTGCTTCGCTGTCTGAAGAGCTTTGTATCTCCGTAATAACTGACAGTGATTTCAAATCACTAGACAAACACAGTCCACGACAAGAACCTGCCACCTGAAGGATTCAAGTTAAGCTTACAAGTTAATAAAACATTTCATTTCCTCTAAGACATATTTACTGCTCTGACACATTGACATACAAAGACTGTGTTCAATGACATGCAGAAACAAAATGTAATTTTCAGCTGCTCAGGAACAAACCCACTCTTTTTATTGTGTATTAACAGTGAACTTTGAAACAAGATGTTAAATTTTCCAGTTACAATGCCTTTCATCAATAACCAACAACCCAATCAATTAGTTTCTTTAAATTCAGCAGCCTAGTTTCACTTATGTGTAACCATATGCATATTTTCACTCAATTCAGCTGTAGTTTGGTATATTATGAAGAAAAAATATGGAAATGAACCAAACGTACCCCATTTACTGTAGCAATCTTGAACATCCCATAAGCATATATCTCAATAAATCCTGAGCTGCCACCAAGGACAAGAGCATTAAGTCTATAAAAATAGAAGAATGTGTTGATAAGCATACTAAAAAAAATTTGGATACCCACAGATAAAACTCCTAAAATTTAAATTCCAACCCTTTAATAATATTCGTCTGAAGAATCACTGCAGAAAAGGCAACACTGTGTTACCTTCCACAATTCAAGAAATTTAAATTAAAACAAATTAACAAATTACCTCGGATTTTATTGATAAAACCTGCTCCTAACATTTATATTAAGAGTGTCAATTACTACATTAACTGAGAGAATGGGGAAAAAATAGCACAGTTTAGTCATAGACTCCTTCTTCACTAAAAGTAACAAGTTTCTAGCAACCTTCCCCTTACCAATGCAGGCTGCAAAGCATTATTATGAACAAACTTTGAATTACCCTGATTATATGCAGAGTGAGTTAGTCACACTCAGTGGCACTCCTCAGCACCTCAAAGGCAATGAACATTTGAAATGGATGCAGCAGCAATAACAGCTACAGAAGTAACAACAGCATCAGAAACAGAAACACAGTTCAAAGAATAGTCTGGAACAGACAGGTCTATGTTTTGCTCATTTATTAACACATATGTGGCACACTGACTTGAGAAAAAGCCTACAAATACAAGAAAACTTCTGCCTGTTACATATCTAAATAAATATACATTGAGGCAGAATGTTTCTGTTAAAGCCAACACAGAACTTAGGAAAACAGTATCTTAAAAACTTTTGATTTGATTAATTGAGTGGATGAAGGGAGAAGACAGAATTCACAAAGCTCCTACACCAGACAGCTCACTCTCTCTCAAGCAAGGAAATCCTACGGTAAAAAGAGCTATTGAGTTTTAAGAAGGAGTGACTGGTGATAGAGATGCAAATTTGAATTAAGGGGGATGGTTCTGACTGGTGAGACTGTAAGGAACAACCCAATGCCAGAATTTACCTGACATCACCCAGAAGCTTCATAATCTCATCTGACTTTTCTTCACTGAAAATACAAAACACGTGATTAGGGCTTATGTACTTTGTCCCAATATAAGAAAACAAAATAAAACGAAAAAATAGAGAGTTATGACAATTTCTTACCTGAAAATTTTTGCAGTGGCACTGTAACTGAAAAGAAAATAATTACTTCAGTAACAACGATCAGACATCTGTAGAGCATTAAAGATAAATAACCAAAATAACAACAAATGAAAATGCTATTTCCTCAAGCTTAATAGCATGACACTTACTTTTTTGGTAGTGCTGGTAATTTAGGCAAAAGGAGGTTTGATTCATCTTCAGCATTGTAAAAGGAAGTGAGAACACTGAAAAAGACGTAATACTGTTTATTACCCAAGCTGTAAAAATAAGAAGAGACTTTCTTTTCAACTCCAGAGTTAAAGAGTATATATTCAATGCATTATGTATATCAAAATTACAAATATCAGAGGACAGTCCTTTATGGGACCTTTAATAATTTATCAAGTGATCAAATTAATAAAATAACTGAAAATCTTTTTGTATTTCCAGTTAATAAAGTTTGAATCTGGTGGCTCAGAGGCTTGTCACCAAACCCTTCATTACCTGCAGTGCAGCTACTATCAGACGCTTTCTGTTTAAATTCTCTCCAAACCTGCAGCACAACCTACCCACACCTCAAAACAGCTAAAGACACATTGTAGTGAGAGGAAGATCAAAGCACAATACTCAATATCACATCTTAGACATGTCAGAAGGATGAGATTCCCCATAGGAAGCTAAGCCTATCCCCATCAGGGCAAAAATGTTAGTGTAATTTAAGACACAGCTATTTTCTTGCTGTTTTAAGACTTATGCTTACTGGAGGTGAGGGGGGAAATCCTCGAGTCAGGAGTTTACACCACCTGCCTCCTTTAAATAAATGTTTTATATAAATAAGTGTTCTTGCACTGCCATAAGGTGCATATCAGAAGTTTCTTTAAGACAACAGAAATAGGGATCATGATGTCCTCCAGGTCACAAGTGCTGCTGAGAAATGTTCAATCACACAGAGTTCATGGTCACTAGGGATAATGTGACTTCCTGAACAACAGAACTGCCAATGGAATTGGATGTAACACCCAAGACAAAACATGAAAAACCTTGAAATAAATAAAGATCTTGAAAACACAGAAGAAAGATTTAAATATAATACTTATTTCTGACTAACAAAATAGATGAACTGTTGCCCTAAATTTTCTTGCCTTGCGAGTGTTTGCAATTTTTGTAATAAAAATTCTCACACAGCTTTCTGTAAACTATGTATATATTTAGAATTATCTACTTTGTTTACGTATTTCTCCTCTGGGAGGAGAAATATGATCAATAGTAATGTTCACCTATGAGGTCGGAGAAGTAGCAACCCGTGTAGCCAATCTTTTGCCTTCTATAAAAAGTGTATATAAATAGAGTCAAAAAAATTAAAATAAAACTTTCCTGCCTAACTTTCTGCTGTCTGCCTCATCCTTTGTGTGTCCAATATTGCAACAATGAACATTAACATTATTATAACTAGTTTAATAAATTGATTGGTATTGAAGGAAACTGGATCAGAAGACAGGCTGTACATGGTAACAATAGATTAAGCAGCTCTTTAAAAGCAGAAGCACAAGATCATGCTGAAATTTAATGTATTTCCCAAAGAACCACAAGACTAAGGTATGAGCGCTAAAAATAAGCATATAAAAAGTGTCTTTTCAAAAAAAAGGAAAATTTTAGCCAAGTGGTAAAAAAACCCCACACAGCCTGTGATTTACTTCTATTCAGACTCACCTGTTTTCCTCAGTTACTTCCATCCAGTGCATATATGTAATAGATAAGTCCACAGAGAAGGAGTGCAAGCTTTCAGGTTTTTCTACATCACACAGAATAATCCGCTTGGTATCAGCAAGGCCAAAAGCCAAAACTAGAGAAAGACAAGTAAAATGTATAAATAACCAATGTGAAAAACTCTGTATCTCACACTCACCTGGAACTGAACATGCTTCTAACAATTCTAACTATAGCTCGGATAGAGGCTTCCAATGTTGCAAACTCGAGTCCAATATTATACATAACACTGTCCACCAGAAAGACTTGGTGAACCAAAACCAAATTAGGAGTCGCTGATCAACTTTTGCATCACTTTCTGCCTAACTTTCTTCATCCATAATAGCAAAAGCAGGCAAAGGTTTCTGTATTTACTTCCTTATAATCACAGGTAATCAGCTTAAAAAGAAGTTTCCTTAACTCTACAGATGCCATCATAAAACAATATAGGTAGTTTTTATCCACATGTCATGGAAGAAGATTGTTCCCATTCTTCCACCCCTAGTGAATCAAAAATTAACTGATTTCTGCCATAAGTTTATTCAGCTACTAATTTCAATGTTATTTCTATTAAAAAGGAAAAGGCTTTTTTTTTTCTTCTCTGGTCTATAATTAGAGCAATTTTAGCCTACAAAGTTTTGCCTATGCTAAGTAAGCTAAGCTCTTCAATCCATCCTGACCAGACAGCTTCTTTCTCTCCCAACAAACTGTTCATACAAACTATCCTGCTTAGTTAAGAGGTCAAAATTTTGCTATACCCTGAAATGCAGCATTTGAGACATAAATCTGACCTACAAATCTTTCTTGCAATTGTATTCAACAGTGTTAATCTCTCTATTACTGTGAATGAACCTACATAAAATAAAGCCACTCTTCCCTTCAAACACAGTTTACTTGAAAATTTCCTTCACAGATGAGAAGTACCATCATTCATGATTTCCCATGGGGTTTCATCGCACCATATCACCTCATATACTTGACATTACTTTTGCCATCTGGTCTCCAAGCAAGAGCAGTCACTTCTTTTCCTGTATTTTCATTTGGAGGCAAACTCCACACACGTTGAAAGTTTGCAAGCCGATGAAGTAAAACCTACAAAGCAAATGCATTAAAGACCAACTTAAAGCAAATGTATTAAAGACAAACTTAAACCACATTCTCCTGTTAATAAAAGTTTGTAAATAAATTCAAGCTACACAGGGTTTTTTACCAGTTTTTAACTCATATGTCTTAAACACAACCTGCTCCTCTAGCAGATGATTCACTCCTATGTTCTTTTAGAGGACTGCACACAATTTACAGTGTGCAGTACAGAGAAATAGGCTGAGCCTTGCATAAGCATACAAGCTCCTAACTAACAGGGGTTACCCATCACCTCCCTAGCAGACAGCTCGAAAGCACAAGTCTTGTCTTCATGAATGATTACATACTGCACTTCCAGGGGAAAAAGTACTTAAAGGTAGACTTAATTTAAATAGGAACTTTCACGCACTTTAAAATCCCACAAACAAGCAACGAGCGCATCATATGCGAAACTGTTCGGAAATTAGAATGCAAAAAATGAAGGAGCAGTAAGTATTAAGACGCTTGATTTAAACAAACTGCTATCCCTAAATGCCTAGCCAGACTTAGGAGAAACGTGCCCCAAGTAACAGCAAAGGCATCTGGGCCTGCAGGGAGAGGCAGCGCCCGTCCCTCCCATGCTCCTTTCCCCAGCACCAGCACTCACCTCCCCCGCTCGGTTGGCCAGGGCGATGAGGTCCCTTTTGGGGGACCACGACATGAACACGACCTCCTGCGGCAGCTGCTTCTCACCCACCTGCCTGAAGGCGGGCATGGCTGCGCCGGGACCCGCCGGGCCTCTGCTCCCGCTTCCGGGGGCGGCGCTTCCCGCCGCGGAAAGGAGCGGGGCGGGCCTCGGCAGCGGGGCGGGCCTTGGGAACGGTGCCGGTAATCGCCGGGGCGGGCGGGCCCCGGGTGTCGTGCCGGTAATCCCTAGGGCGGGCCTCGGCAGCAGGACGGGCCCTGGGAACCGTGCCGGTAATCGCCGGGGCGGGACGGGCCCCGGGAACCGTTCCGGTGATCTCTGGGCGGGGCGGGCCTCGGCAGCGGGGCGGGAATCCCGGCAGCGTGGTTGGTGATCTCGGAAGCGGGGCGGGCCTTGGCTGCGGGGCCGCCGCAGCGCCAAGCGCGGGGAGGCGGGTCAGGCTCTTCCCGCTCCGTTCAGTTACTGTTTAGTACTAGTAAATAAAGTACTTTATTTTTTTTTTAAGTCCCTTTTCCATTTGGATTTTTTTTTTTAAAAATCACAAGCCATCCTGTGAGACGAGTGCAACTAACAGAGACTGAATTCCTAGAACTCGTGCCTTCCCACCACCTACCCTCACGTCCTCCCTTGCCCCATAAAATCAGAGCATCCGCCAGTACCTCACCTCTCAGCAGTAAGCCCCTTAACGTCCAACACCCACCAAATCAGGCAAATAATAGCTAATCCTAAGTACAAAATTATCACATTATACAAATACATGGTAAGGGCTGTAGTAATTCAGTTAGTTGTTTTGGGGTTGTTGGTTTTGGTGGGTTTTTTTGGTAGCAGTAATGACGCATAATAAAGCAACTGTCACTTAATTCAATCAGGTTTTATTCTGGATGTTAGCACTTACATTTTTAGAAAATGGAACAAAAGGCTGACAATAAAAAAATAAATTAGCAACTATGCAGCAGCAAGAAAAGTCATGTCTTTTTTTTCTTATTCTTAACTTTCCTCTTGGAGAATATGGCATATTTCATAGCGAATCTTTTACAGACCCCTATTTTTACTCTCTTTCGAGTTTTCTGCCTTTTCTTTTTGTCAGGTCTGTAAAGCAAAAAAAAAGGAACAGAGAGATTAGAATAAAATTAAGAACACACTTCTCTGTACAAATACATTTGCTGGTATTTTAAATAAATATCTGACTTTTGTGGCATTATGCAAAGTACTGTCACAAAAAGCACAAGGAACATTCCATCTCAAAATGTTATGATCTTTCAACTTCAGAAAACTGTCCACTTTATTGCCATTACACATTCATTTAATATATTTATTCAGCATTTAAATTTACACATATATTGAAAACAAGAAACTCACCAAGTACAAAAAAGCACACAGAGTTTCATGTATGAATATATAATAGAAAGACTTAGCAGAAAGTACGTGAAGTTTAACACCATTAGGAAGCATCCTGCAATTAGCACAGGACCTAAATACAACTAGCAAGTGGATTGTTTTGTGTCTCTGACAAAAGATATCATAATGCAAATTGCTGAATAATTATAACAAAACATACAAAATTTTTATTAGAAAAAGAAATCTAAGTAATCTTCTGCAAAGAATCAGCAAAAGAACTAACAGATGGCCTGAAAGTACTAAAACCATTCTGGTACAACCAACAGAACGGTATCTTCCTTGACAGAAAAAACAAATGAGATTTAATGAAATTCTTTTAGCATCCTTTTAAATTTTTTTAGCAAAGGAAAAAGAAACATTAAGAGATGGAATTTTTATGAGAGATATATAAAATGAGACATTGCTACCTTTTGTGTCTAATACTCCCTAAGCAAAACCTGCTTTAGTATCAATAGGACATGAAGCAATACACCTCTACCCATCTGCCATCCAGCAGGCACCTGCTGAGTGTCTGGATACTGATCCAGGAGGGCAATTGTCTGAGTCTCACTGTAACACAGGTACAGCTTTTGGGAGGGAAAATTTGCCTTCCACTGCTACAGCCATTCAAGTCTAGAATCACAGAAAAACCCATTACTCTGAATAGGAATTATAAAAGTGCAATCAATTATCCTGAACTGGAAAGACTGAGCCATCTGCTGGATCATCTCTTAGCAAGTTCCCTTTCCTCTTTTCAGTTACTTCCATCTGAAGATAACCACACGCCATTTACTTGGCTCTCTGATACATACAGTGTATCTTCTATACACATCAGTGTATAATGTGTACAGTGTTGCTCTCTATGTAACAAAAGCATAATCATGGAAGAATAAAAGTGCTCAATGTGATCCTCACTAATGTGGAGCTCTAGATCATACTACAAAAAGCACCTGAAATACCAGAAACAAAGCAAAAGAAACAGGAAGCAATAAAACTATTATAGTGACGCTTTTCTCTGCCTTTTCATGAGGAATTCAAATAAAACTGTTCCCTTACTCCAATTTTCAGTCATCTTGACAGAGCTCCACACACCAGTCACCAAGTCTGCAATTCACATAAATCAGTTTTGAAAGAAAACCCACAGACAGGGAATTGGGAGCCCCAGTGAGCGACCTGCCTTTTATCTTATCCTCCCTTCAGTATACACTCTCTAGCAATGCAGCAAGTGGGCAACAGTGAAAGCTGCTGGCATCAGTACCTAAAGCCAAAAAATCATCTTTTTCTGCATTGAATCCATGACATAAGATCTCATCTCATCTGAATGCTGTATTTTACTGCATTAATGCAGTATCACACTTACTGACAAGCTGTTCTGGCGTGGGAGAGACTGGGACAGGCAGTGCGCTTGTGACCTGCCTTGCCACAAACAAAACAGCCAACCTCAGTCTTCTCACAGCTGTGCTTCTGAAGAGTGCAGCAGTTGCAATTGTTACAGTGAAACCAAGCTGCAAAATAAATGACATGATTTATGATCTCGGAGAAGCGTAAAACTAACATTCTGAAACTAAGCTTTAATTATAGGCCACATAGACAAGTTTTTAATTCTGGATTAGCTTTACAGAGATGGATGTAGTCACTTTCTGGTCCTTCATCGCATTACTAAACACACTGTGCAATAATGTGTGAATTATTTTGCCATTAGAACTTTTATCCTGTGTGTCATCTTCAAAAGAAAAATAGTGCAGAGTTTACAAAGTACTTACAAGTTCAGATTTTTGTAACAGTAACAAAAATAACTACTTCAGCTATTTATACAGAGGTATAAATACAACTAAATTTGCGCATGAAATACAATTTTATCATGATTTCTCAAACATTTTAGTAATTGCCTACTTGTTTATGAAATTCAAAGTTTACAAAATTAGGAAACACTTATATGAAAAATGGAAATATTTCTGTTTTGCTGTGATAAATATAAATGGAATTTAGTGTGCCTTGACAAGAATTTATTACACTTCCACACACTGCAAGTACACCTAAACTAAAGAATAGCAACTTGTGTGAAATTGAGATTTTTTGTTTATTCTATGTCTTCTGAATTACCACATTTTACTTCTTCCACAGAATATTTTCTCTTCTAGTTTGGAATCTCAGTTTCTTTGGACTAAGTACATTTAGAAAATATTATTCTGTACTTACAGGGTTTTACACATTTTTTGCAAAGAACACAATGCTTCCACTGTCTGCCATCCTACAAAAGGCAAATAAATGATTTTGTTAATTGAACCCCTCGCTGATTCTGTCTTAAAACAGAACTAATCATGTATGGTCCCCACTGTTTACAGGGACGACTCCTCTGTAGGAAGCACTAACTCAGAAACAACAGTCCTGAGAATCTGTGAAAACCACAGAAAATTTTGAAATTAACAAGTTCTGCAACTTCAAAGCATAAGAAAAAAATGCATGTGACAACAGAGCACAGCTGGGTAAGTTCTGGTCTAAGTAGCAAGCAGCAAACTTGTCCTGTCCTCTTTCCAACACAAAGGAATTAGGGAAAGAGAAATTAATTCCCAGTGGGTTATGGATGATGTACTGTGAAGGTAATAGTATGTCTATGAAATTGAACTGCTGTGGGTTTCCCATGGAACTTAGTATCAGAACAGGCTTTTACCAAAGCAAGTATTACAGAGGTTGTTACCTGACTACTGCTAAAACTTCCATTCAGAAAGAAGTGGAAATACTCACTTTTGATGTACATGAATTGCATATCTCACAGTGCTGGTTACCAGAACTAACGTATCGCTGACATACAGTACAAAATCTGGGAAAAAAAATGTACTGGTCCACTATTTGCACACAAACCAATTAATTTTATACAACCTTAGCAATCAATGTAAGAACTGCAAAATCACTTTGTTGGACTAAAAATTATCTTTGCTGCATGAATGACCACTTAGGCAATTTACACACATCCACATAGTAAAATTCAGGTGAAATTATCAACAGTATCAGTAGTAAATGAAACTAAATTCCTCTGTTCTTGATGCTTCTCTACAAGTTCATTTTTTTACTACAGTATTAACAGCTGATTATCAGACATGCTCTGTACATCTCTTATAGATGTAGACAATATTTCCTATAGACAAAATAAGGAATCTCACCATTCCACACTAGAAAATTTTAATGTCTTTTTAGACATTTCAGCTTTCCTAAACACTGTTTATATAATATGCAACTCCAGAATGAGACAGAAAAATGTGCTCTTAAGCCTGGCATCCAAGTTAGGCAAGACACTACCGAACGGCACCATCTCAAACGCCTTTGGAGACTTTATGCCCTAATTAAAAACACAGACACTCTTTTAAAAGTCACCTGAGCATTAATACACCTTACCTATATCCCTCTTCTTCAGGAAGCACAATCATACTTGGGGTAAGGTTTGTGAAAATACGGACAGGAGACTGTCTACGACCTGTCTTGCCATGTTTATACAGTGCATGATTATCATAGTCTACCTAGAAAAACAAAACAAAAAAAAAGTATTAAACTGAATGCTAGGCACAGGCAGAGCTATTTACATATTTATTGTCTTTGTAAGTGACTTATGAAATGTTTCTGTTTATATAGAAGACTCTAACCCCAGATCAGATTACAAATTCCACATCAAGTTTTTTGTCTCATTTACTTGTGAAAACATAATGCAAACGTAGTACTAGGCTAGACTCACAATACTTCAATAATCATATTGTACTTAGTCCTTTCTGCTCATTTGCATGGGATACGTAAGATAACATTGCAGCTGTTTACAAGAGCAACCTGCTAAAAAAGAAGGATCTATACAGTTTGGTTTGTCACTACAAGAAATGACATCTTAACCCATCTCAGAATAATTGCAAAGTTGCAATTATCCTGCTTTTTCCAGCACTGCCTTCAGAGACTTGTCACAAAAACTCTCAGCTCTGAACACTGGCAGGAATGCAGAGTCCAGCCTAAGTATGCATTTTCCATTTTCTTCCACAGATTTTCATTCTACAAGCCACAAATACATTGTTCAGAACATCAATGTCAAAATTCATGCAGAGTTGTTACATGAAAAAATAAACCTTTAGCATCATGAATACCCATGACTGAGCCCTCAAAACACACTGAAGCCCGCGTGCTTAAACTATGCACAGAATGGATACAATACTAAAGAAGGTGATGCCAGTTTATTGCTTAATCACTGACAAGTTCACTTAAGTAATTCCAAACATTTTCATCTTTGTAATTGTACTCTGATCCTAGCAGTTTTGGAGATGAAAGATCTTAATTTTTTAAATATAGTATATGCATTTCTTTTTCTAGGGCTGGCCACTACCCACTGACATTTCAACATCTGCAGAAAATGCAATACTCTTCATCAAGTTATCTCTCACCTCTGCAACAAGCATCTGTCAGAATTAGCACAAATTCTGTTATACTGAAAGCCTGGCAGAAAAAACAAGTTCATGGATAAATGAGAGATGAGTTAAAGACACACAGCAGGAACACGATCAAGTTACCACAGATACAACCAACAGAAATACAGAATCCAGACTTCACGTGAGCAAGGCCCAGCGACAGAGAAGTGCCGCCATTGCACCTGCTTTCACTCATATTCCTCTTCACACTGCACACAACCGGTATTTAGCAGACTCACTGGGTTCAGCCATACCTGGTAATCCATCATACTGAAGCTTGGGAAAAAGTCAAGAATGCGAGACTCAAAGAAGTATGGAAATATCCAGAACATGGGCATCTCTTTGTTGTCATCACCTAGTAATGAAAAGAATTTGATGTACAGAGGAGAAAAACATAGTACATGCAGCGTAAGAAATTTACAGTGAGCATTCCAAATACATAATAAACATGGATATGTATATCATGTTGGGCAGAAGGACTAGTTCTCTTAAGCATATTTACATGTGGAGATGTAAGTGCCATGTAACTAAACTCTTGACACAGATTGTTAAAAAATGCTACTGGTTTGATAGCTTGTTTTTCTCTATCTTTAAAGTCTATTTTAATTGCAAAGTAGATTTTTTAAAAAAAAGGGAAAAGTTTTTAAGACAGACTTTGAGGATTAGGCATTACTGAACTAAAAATATCAGAATAAATTAGATATATGGCAGTTCATCTTTAGAAATCATAACGTGAGTGTGCTCACATTCACGTGAGTAACAAGAATCAGAGACTTATGAATAGGTACTTTTCCCTTAAAGTGATGTTACAGCACAAGCCACCCATCTGGCTGTAATACCTACCTTCTTTTTCTGTTTCCCTCCACATTGCCATCAGTTTTTTAAAACTAGAAGCCAGTGCTTCCACTAGACCTCCAAATGGGGGATCAGTTACCATAATGACTCTTTCACCATTCTCTTCACACAAGAATTTCCTGCAAGTTTCATGTGCAGCCTGTAAGATACAGAGGTTAATTTCCAGAAATAACCAATCAAGAACTGTAAACATATTGTCTCTGGCAATAAACCGATCACTGTAGAAGTTTCAACTTTGAAGATGACCTTTCTTCCCCTCTTATGGAGGTGAATTTCCTCTTGAGTAGTATTAAAAAATAAAACAAACCCGCAAAAAACGCACCTAGATTTGAAGGACTGAAAACAAGTGCCCTGTTCAGCTAACATATAAAAACATTACTGAAAAACAAAGAATGAGACTGCCCTCTTTTCAGTAGTTCTCTTGCACTCAATTTATTAAATTTATGCTAACTAATGTTGCTTACACACTTTAATTGCTGCTTTTACTAAAATGTTCTTAATTAATTCATGATGTTTTCTGCTAGACTAGTCATGAGTTTCTTACAAAATTCTGTATCAATAACATGCACGTTTTCAGCAAAGCACTCAATAAATACTTGGCCTTACCTCTCCACCAAAAAAATGATGATTGAACATATTGTAGTGGCAGAATTCATCCTCTGTGTAAAATTGTGAATACCTGTAAAATAAGTTTTGATAGTAGTAGAAACATAAAAATAACTTTTTGTCTATCCTAAGGGGTATTTAGAGGGAAAACAGGTCTCAAGAAAAACATCATCTTTGGGTTCTGATTACTGACAACACATACCAATACTCAGAAATTATTAAGTATACTTACTTTTCTCATCAACTGGATGTCATTTGTGTACATGTACAGGAACAGAGATGCAGAGACAAGAAAGGGAAAACAACCACCAATTTATCTCTTAAGGCAGTAAGAATACACATCTTTGTATATGTTCTTCAGATATATAAACATTTGTTAAAACCTACCTGAAATCAATATCTAGCAGAAGGCTTCTAACACTGAATTCTTCTTGTGATGCCTTTGACTGGATCATTTCATGAAGCCTGAAGAAAAATTGGAACAAAGAAATTTAACACACAATCACCAACTTCAGAAATGATCTTGCAAAACAAGAATGGTACTTTACTAAACATAAACCAAACAGGTAGAGAAAAGGGAGTAGTCTAAACTTGGGTGATTCCACTTGGCCTTACTCAAAGTTAAAAAACAGGTTAGTCTTAAAAGATGAGAAGTCAGTGGAGCCTACAAGATCACCTTGCCCAAAAAAAGCATAAGGTAAGAAACTCAGTGTCACTTCCATAAGTACCAAAGAGATCTGAAGTGTGTATGTGTGTTGTTTGAAGCGCTGCCAGAGTCTTCTCTGGTATCTTATAAGTTCAAAGCTAGACCCCACTAGATGTTTGCATAATCCCAACCAATTAAAGCATAGTGAACCCCTTATTATGGGATAATCATTGACTATGTAACCATTAGTAAGCTGTACAGTTTTGAGAGAGAAATATTATTTGAAGTGTAACAATTCTCATTGATGTACCTGGGTGTTCCAACAGAGAGCACTCGTCTGAATCCCAAATCTATAAGGAGATTCAGTAGGAACTGGCAACTTCTGTCTGCAAATAAATACTGTGCATTTGTTTTTTTATTCTCCAGTGGATACAGAAGTTGACTTGGACTTTTCAGATGGGCAGCGGTGATATCACACAGGAACTGGTGATCTGAGTGTTTTTCCCATTCTGCTGGAAGTAGCAGTTGCTGGCATTCCTGGCAAAACCTCCTCTTTGATGATGGCAACAGAACAAAATTCTTGTACCTTTGAATACAAAAGGCAATAGGGAACAAAGCTTGAAAAAAGCCTCTATCAAAGATAGGAAGGGGAGCTATGGAGGAGATTTTCTGTATTTTAGGAGTTCAGACATTTAAACAGACAAGGCAGTTTACATTGCTCTTGCAAAACTCCACGAGAATGAAGTGTTATTTAGAAAAAAAATACTCAAAGGACACTTCAAAATGCATAAAATATTGTCACCAAATATACTGGGACTCTCCATAAAATATCTGGATTACAGAGTGAAGACTCCATCAACTATCAGCAAAGTCCTGTATGTATATACACAAAAATTCAGGCAATTCACTTGTTACTAAGTTACCTTTGCTTGTTTTCACAATGTTAAGCCTGACTTTTGCAGACTAAAGTCAGGAATATTTTTTTTTTTACCAGAAATTGCTACTGACCTCTTGTACGCACATTACGAGCATTAACACAGGAATGATTATCCACACCAAAAAGACCCCCAGCCCCCCCCAGTTCCTGGGTTGAAAATACCATGCTCTAGTTAAATGTTTCATGTTATTTCCTTTCCATTGCCCTACAACAGTTCTTATTTGTCCAAATTCCTATTCTCGTATTTTAAAGAATCCTGAAATGTTCTCTCTACATTCACAGTCCCTAAAACTGTATTACTACATCCGTATTGAAGAAAATATACGTTAACTATACCTGTCCACATTCTGTCTGTGTGTAAAAGAAGGCTGATGATTTCTATTATATTCTTCACGTGCTGCAAGCCTAGTTTCTGACACCTGTAAATTTGCATATATGATAAGTTACAAAATTAACAGCTACTGCTGTGTGTTTTACATCAAATCTCAAAAAAAGGGTGCATCAAAGGTCTCATGCTTTAGCTACTTTGCAAGGAAAAATAATCACATTTGTTGTTTCAGAACAAGTACATCTGCAGCACAGGGGGATGCTGCAAAACAACACAAGCCTCTCACTGTGAGTTTAAACTGTGCATTCTCCTATCACATATAATACTCAGAGAAAAACACAAAATATGATTATGAGGAAGACAGAAAGAGCCATCCTTTCTATTAATGTGTGCCAGCAGTTGTGTTCCCTCTGAAGAAATATGATCTGATCCCGAAAAACTGATGACAATAGAAACGCTGCCCAAGTCTTTTTTGTGAAATCATTTTAAAAGCATGACAGCTCCTTGTTTTAATCTGCATCTGAGTCCTTACTTTTCAGTCTCCCCCACTCCTCTGAGTCTTCTACTTTGTTCCCACAAAACACACTCATGGTTTCACAACAGTTTCAAGACATTTGGTCAAAACTTACTGAACTGTTTGCTTAAAGCAGGAGACAGTAAAACTCAACACAAGAAAAGATACCATAATACAAGTTATATTCAAAATAAATGACAAAGAGAAATTGCTGCAGATATTCTGAGACTACTGAGCATCATGCCGAGCCCCCCCACCTCAGCATTTTGTACAAACACCTCACTGGTGTTTGTATCCAATAGATTTTTCTCTGTTTAATTAGGGGAAACAAGGGCATCTGGGGATCAGAAGTACCCAATTTTGTTCAACATTGCATAGCATTGGCAAACTTCCTACATGTTTTGCCAACAGAATAACAAATGCCAGGTTTGCCCAAAATGTACACAGCCTTTCTTGAAAGCCATAGTTGAAACACGTTCTCCTGACAGAAATAAGTGCTCAGCTAAATATCAACTATTACATGAAGTATAGAAAATAGCACTTAAAATGAATTTCTTCCTAATATCTCATCTAAACGTATCCTCTTAACGGTTAAAGCCATCAACCCTTGTCCTTCCACTATGTACCCTTGCAAAAAGTCCCTGTCTAGATTTTTTGGAGGCCCCCTTCAGGTATTGGGAGGCTGCTGTAAGGTCTCTTCTCTCAGCCTTTCCTCATAGGAGAGGTGCTCCAGACCTCTGATCACCTCCGTAGCTCTGAGTCTTTAGCATAGCCTTAAGCAGTGCCCTCTTACCTTCTCATCTTCCCACTGAAAAAAGTTACAATCCTTTCTATCCCTACAAGCCGAACAAGCATAGAATCTTCTTCCTTCCTCATTTCCTTGGCTGGTCTTCACAAACAGAAGTGCGGGACCTAGGGACAAACGCGAGGATGCGATAACACAGAGAACACCTGTAGATCTGTTTCACTGCTCCGCTGCAAGAGCCGAGCTTCCAGAACAAGGCCTTCACAAAGGCTGCTGCAAAACATCCCGCGCCGGGAGCGCAGCGGGAGCCGAGCACAGGGACGCCCGGGAGGTGTCCCCCGGGCCCGGCTCACCGTGAGGGCAGCAGGGCGCACCGGGTCCCGTCCCGAGCAGGGCGAGCGCTGAGGGCCCCGGCCGCTCCGGGCCCGCCGCCGCCGCCATGGCACCGCCTCCTTCCCGACGGGCCCCGCGCCGAGGGGGCGGACGGCGCTCCCCAGCGGAACGGCGGCCCGCCCCAGCGCAGCGCCCGGCCCTTCCCACAGGGACAGGCCCTTCCCACAGAAACAATAGTCCCCAGTTTTTAGTAACTGCTCGCATAGAAACAACCATGGCAAGGTTATAAAGGCATTTCCCTCCCTTTTGAACTGCACTGTACCGTGTTTTACATTTAAGGCTTAAACACTGAAGCTGCTGACACACTACATTAATATTTACATCCACTCAAAATTATATAAAATACAAGCATTTTATTATTTCTGAGTTCAACAATATTGCTTAGAATTACAAAATACAGCAATGTCTGAAATACTGAAGGTTTCATAAAAGCAGCATTTTTTCTCCCCTTCCCAGTCTTAAATGTCCAGAAAATTATTAAAATAAAAATATTTACCACATTACATAAGTCACAGACCTAGAAACATGACTGTCAAGTCTTAAACCAGGTAACTTAAAACTAAATGCAAATGACAATTGGCAGGTGAGCACAACATTATTCAGGGCACAAAAATAATTCTCTGTGCTGTAGGTATAGGTATTCCAGGTTTTTTTTTCCAGTCAAAAAACCCCAAACAAACTGTGTTTAGCTAGAAATCTAGAAGGCAGACTGGCTTTGTGATGAACACATTAGTGCCTCTCTCATTAGCAGAGGAACCACTCTGGTGACAAGTGACAACACATTTTTACACGAATGGCAAAACAAACCTGTAACAACATGGTGCAATTCCTTCATCATGATGCATCTCCAAAGAAATATCACAGATTTCCATATATGTGCTTAAATATACAAGTGCTAAACACTACAGTGAAATTTCAACCTCTGAAACATACACTGAGTGAATTTTGCCACAGCAGAAACTGTGTACTTACTTGGGTTGAATTTTGCTGTAATTCAACTATTTAACTACTTTTGGTCCTCACGTGCAAAAAAGCATACTTGGAGCATTTTCCCCCCTCTCCCTTTCTTTATTTTTCAAGGGCAGATTTTTTTTTTTTAAGTGCATGACTTTTCAAGTAACTAGTCTACAAAAATCTATAACCAGTTTAAAATACCAGAGGAAATTCCAAGGAAAAGCATTTTCACAATCAAAGATTACATTCTGAACTTCTTTTTAAAGGCCATATAAAAAGAAATTGATAGTGTATGGATTCTCACACTTATATTAAACAAAAAAATCCTATTGTATTCAAAATTAGTTTCTCAGCGTATGCAAACTGTCTTCCCTTATTCAGAATACATTAATTTAACCTATAAAAATACAGTATGGACAAATTATTTTCATTCCCTGACATAAGAATTCACAATTTGACACAAAAATTGTAAACTTTTATTACATTCAAAATACATTTCTTAAGCCTTTAGAATTTAAGTTCTGAGGTGTCAGCAGTCAGAGCTCTTGGTATACAGCAGAAGTACATTATTGCAGAGCCTTTACACAGAAGTAGCTTTCTAAAGTTCAGAGAAACTTACTCTTCCCATGTATTTTTGTTGCTACCAGGAGGAAAAGAAAGGCTTCCTGCTATGAAAGGTCTGTGTGAATGCATTACTCAGATGAACAATTCGGCCCTGACTTCCAGTGCTACTTCGCTCTACAATCACACGTGGCATCTGAACAAGCTGAATGGGACTCTTTTCATCCTTTAATGCCTGAGTAAGGTTTAGTATCTAAAAAGAGTAAAAGCAGATGAGGTTAGGATGCACAAATAAAAGTGTGGCTAACAGGCTTATCATTTTAGATGCCACTCTTCAATCAATTCTGTAGAGGACTGCACTGCTGAATAAATTAATTTCAAATATGTCTATTGCAAGTAGAAATATTTTATTTATTCAGTTACATGAATATATCCTACTGCTGTCTACCCTTCCATTATTTTCCTATTTTATGCAGTCATCTCCAAATTTTCAGAAGAATCTAAGAGTGAAAAATCTAAGAGCATTTTAAATTTAGCACATCTCTTGAAAGCACTGCACCTTTAGTGAAAAAAATACCTATAAGAAAGCCACCAACGTGATTTAACTTAGGATGTACCAGCAGTTTAGCTACAAATTATTTTCACATCGGAATATATGAAGCCATATAATTAGCTCATACCAAACCCAGTGCTAAGACCCAAATTCAGCCCTCAGCTCCCAGAAGGCTGTTATCTCTCCTCCAAAACTTCAATGCTCATGGACTGCCTTCATAACTTACTCCATGTTCAATGTTATCCTGCTGAAAACTGAGCCAAGTATTCTGTTTAGTGACACATTTGTACTACCCTTAGTATCAAGCCTTTTTCCCCCTGCACAATGCCCCTTTCTTTTTTGTAAGGCTGGTCCTCTGCTTATTCTGCTCTTTCATGGCCAAAGATCGCCAACAAAGTCTTTTGCATTATTTACAGCAATTTGGTTCTGCCAGCAACTCCACTTGACATTTACATTCTCAAAAGTCTATGGCAATCCTTTGTAGATGTGCTACCCGTTGCTTAGACTCTACATTCTTGAGAGAACTGTTTCTTTTGGGTTTGAAACCCTTCCCAATTTTTTTTTCCCTACACTTCACAAAAATAGGCTTCTAACTATGTTTGGTATCTTAGATTTAAAGACCTTGACTCTTCCATGCAAGATATGTTTCCTTACAGTTTCTTTATCCAGATTCTTCATTTTCTAATTATTAAATTCTCATTTTTAAGGATGCATTTAGATGTTTAGATATACTGCAAATTCATCCCAACTGAATGAATCCCTTTGCATGTGATCTAGATAGGCAAGTCTTCTATAATGCCCTCGTAACCTACTTTGGTTTTACACCAAAAATGAGTTTAACATCAGTGCTAAACAAATACATTGCTTGCCAATATATTTCCAATCACATCCAAAGATTACTCATTATCTGCATTTCTTCCATGCCTGAAAACCTGACATTTCCCATGGTGAAACACACTCTTCTATAGGTAGAGAGAGGTAAAAAAAAGCCCCCAAACTGAAACAAATCTCTGCTAAAATCTACCTGAGGGACTGTGTGGAGAAAGGGCTCAGATGCAGCCTTCAATAGTGGAAAATTAATTGACAACCCCAGCTACATCACTCTCAATTATATCAATCACGTTTTTCAAAGTGCTTTGTTAAATAACAGATTCCTTGTAGCCAATTGTCTCATCAGAAAAACGCTACTTGGTACAGTTTAGGATGCATGAGTACTTCAAGAACCCACCTTCCAGTGACTGCACAAACTTCCCAGAGGAGTTGTTTCAGAAAAAACTCCTAAAATTCAATTTAGTAAGTAAGATTTGCCATCTTTTAGCTACCACACAAAAGATGTTAACTGGGATTATGTTTGACTAAGCAAAGCTGCAGTCTTGTGCAAGGTACATCTTAATATAGGAGACTCTACAGAGAAAACATTGAATTAGGACACTCTAGGAATTGTCTGCTTTAAAACTATCCATGTTGAATTTATGAACACAAGAACTAAGTTTCAATAAATTCAGGGCAAATTGAACTATTAATTTGCCTTCTCCAATTGCCTTACACTTGCAGAAATCATTTTATGCCTACAGTGAACTAAATTTGTTCTCAGCTAAAGCTTTTTCTCTAGTATTTCATACCAGTCATAAACTGCAGAATAGGAGGAGGATGGAGAAACCCCCTCCCCTCTTATTTTAGTGTTTAAGGAAAACCACAAAAAAAACTAGAAAACAAAACAAACCCAGCACTTAACTATTATCAAATTTCTAACCTGAAAATGGCTGGACTGTTTTGAAGTATGGTTTCAACATTTGATAGGATGAAGAAATTTTATTACCTAATATTGCTTTCAATAATCAAGTCAACCCTTTAAAATGAAGTCACACTTATTTCAATAGCATAAGGAAATCAGAAATCAAATTTTCTTTCCAAATTTTTTACTTTTTCATTTTTAAAATACCTGCTAAGAATACACATTTAAGTCCTCCCCGTCCTCCACAAAGACAGTAAAACAGAATTAGAATAAAAGCATTTTCTATCATTTTTTTTAAAAATCAGCATACACTTTTTGCTGTTTCATCTATCCACAAATAAGAACAAACCCTAGAAAGAAATTTAGCTTTCTCAGATGAAAATACCTTCAAATGCCATTCATTGTAATAGAAGTTAGTTTTTGTAGCTCTAAAGAAAGCAGCTGAGCAGTGATGACAAATTAAATACATAAATAAAAATGCAAAAAAGTAGTCTTACCTGCCCCCTCATAACAGACATTTGGTTTTCAAAAGTAGCCTTGTCAAATCCTTTGTCAGTCTTTATTAAGAAAACAAACAGTTCATAGTAAATAACCCTTTTATTTTTAGCTATACATTTAGCATGTAAATTCATCAGTATCAGAATAAGCATATTCATATTTACCCACACTATAATAATTCTTGAAAGTTTCAAATAGAATGCTTGTATGCATCACAAAAAGGTCTATTTATTGCATCAAGTTTACATATGTGAAAATTAAGACTGTTGCACATCATAAAATAAAATACATCAGTGGATACCACTTTTGGGCATTGGTAAATACCAACAGGTGGTAGATGCTAGGCTTAATATTATCACACAGTGTTACACTGTGCTTTCCCTCATGATGACTCCAGCAGAAAAATACTTCCTCCTTCAGATTTACTAATGTTTTATCTAAAAACCCCAGAGGCATTTTGGACACAAATAAGTCGAAGATGCAAATATAGGAAAAATGTGTTTCAGGATCTAGTTTTGACAATACAGCTGCATTTTCACTGAAAGTCTGAAAGTTTAAAATTTCCAATTCTTTCAATCCTTAATAGGATTATTTCACTTGAACATCTGACACAAATGTTTACAAAATGTTTTAGAGAAGGAGACCCTTTACATGTCAATACTGTAGACAGTTTTAGTATCTTTAAAATGAGTTTGACTTTGAATATGATGAAGATTTCAGCAGCAGCATAGCACAATATATGCATATAAAATTAAGTGTATGAAAGGTATGGATATACTTTAAGTTACATTAAATACTTCCTCAGGCTGCTACAGTTTAAGTGTATACACACTTAAACATAGGTATGTTAAATGCTGTTTTAACACAGATCTGTGCTGTAAGAGTAAGCTAGCTTTAATTGGAACCTATATAGAATAGGTAATTTATGTTTTCAGATGAGCTAATTACTATCAATTAACCACACTGGAGACAGTTTCCTTATAGTTACATAAACCCTTTCTACCGTGCCAATGTTAAAGGTAAAATAGCATAGTACCTTGGCATTCAGAAGTTAGATTATTTTTTTCATGTCTGTAACTGTCCCATTACAAGTATCAGATACTTCAGTAATAGTCAATTCAAAGAAGCACTTGATTCACCTTAAATAGCTCATAAAGGTCTTCACAAAGGTCCTGTACGAAGTTCATATCAGAAAGGCGAGAAAGAACTAAATCTCTGGTCTCCTGAGAGAAAGGAACTTTTGCTTGAGGAAGCCAAGCCCAGTGAAAGGGATCTAATGCAGAAAAACAGTGCACTCAATGATAAACAAGCAAAACCGAAGTTCTGAGTCAAGTACTCTACTACCTAATGCAGGCTGTCAGTAACAACCCTTTTTCTCAACATTGTTCTCAACACATCCCTGTTGGCTACAGTTGCCAGAGCAGTTTTACAACAGCTAAGCCATTTTTTCAAACAGTTAATATATTAAGCAATAAATATTTACTTAAAGCCACAAAAGGTGTATAAATTAAACACTGTAAGCAACAGTTGAGGCCTTCCCCTAGTTTAGTAAGGCAACTTCCTTTGGAGTAAATAATAGCTGCAATCAAATAGAAACCTTTTAATGTATTTGACTCATATGAAAGAACAAAAAAGTAACTATTTTTAATTTATTTTTTTTATTTTTAAACGCCTTCTAAGTACGTTGAGAGAAAAGCATTCATAACTTTTCATGTAGCTGCTATTAGACAGCTTTTATTAAATTATATTGCAAAAGCAACTAATACTCCCAGAAGTTGAACAAGACACCAAACTGTTAATTGCAGGATGTGAGAAAAGTCACTAGCACCAGGCCACCCCCTAAACTTCCTCACAATGCCCATGGCCCTTTGAGTTAGAAAGCCCAGACAGTTTTCCACACAGTTCACAGTCTGTTCACAGCTCATATCTCATGTTTCCCTATAAGAATACTATGACAGAGCATGTAGAAGTCCTTACCAAAGTCAAGAAAAAGAAAAATCAGTTTTCACTGCCCTCCCCTCAGCCACTGAAGCAGTAATCATTAAAAGCCGCCTAGTTATCAAGCACAGTTTGTCCTTGGTGCCCCATCATCCTCTTGTTCCTCATCTGCCTGAACACAGCTTCCAGGAGGATTCACTCCACAGTCTTCATGGAGACTGAAGCAACCTCTCACATTACTATACTCTTTCAAGAGTGATGAGAAAACTGCATTACAAACAGCATCAGCCAGCTCCCACTGTATCCACTGCATCCCACCTCCTCCTATGAACTTCTCTATGACCATTTTCCTTAAGTGCTCCCTTCTGCTTCGGGGATTCATTCCTAGGGGCTCTATTTATGAGCTTTCAGATCCAAGAGACAGAGAGCAAATCTTACAAGTGAAAAGTGAGGCAAAGTCAGCATTGAGTAACTTGTTTCTTCTTATGCCTTTATGTCTTTGCTGCGCTTTTCTTCAGTCCCACTCTCACCTCTAATTTACTCAACCCTTTCTTGTTGCTCTTTACGTCCTCTGCCAGCTGTACTCCAGCTGAGCTTCAAAAACTCCAAATTCCAAATTCCACTCTTGCACTTTTGGAAAAATTGTCTATTTTTTCAGAGAAGTGTCTACATCTTTCCTTTTTTTTTTTTTTTTNTTTTTTTTTTTTTTAATGTACTTAAATTTTGCATCCCAATTCAGTCAGGATGATTTCCCTCTTCATTCATGCTGAACCAGCTTCCTGCCTTTTGCAAATGCTGCTCTCCAGCTTTCAGAAGGTTATCATCAATGACCAAGCAGTTCTAGTCATCAAAACCATGCTCTAGGGGGTAAGAGACTGCAATTTGTAAAAATTATGCTACAAGTTTACTTTTACAAAACTATCACACATCTGTCCATCTGCAAAAGAATTCTAAAGGATCATGCAAGTCCATTTTTTTTGATGCTGAAGTAAAGATGGTATAAAATAAGCTATAAATTGCTGTGTCTTTAGAACAGCTACAGAAGTGACTGCAGCCAAGAGATATGTAGGACAGCATCTATTTAGTATCCAGAGAGAGGCTGCACAGAGCTCTGGGTGGAGTACTTAACCAGCCTTTTGACAGCATAACTAGCCCACACTTAACTGCCAGAATTACCTGACTGGATAACAGCCCACAGAAGTCATGGCAAGCCCTGTTGGGCACTTCCCTCCTAATGATAAGTAGTCAGAGATGTGGTCAAAAACAACCTCATTTTAATAGGCCAGTAATAGGCTAGTAAAAATAGCAATACTATTTTCAAGCAGATTTAAAATTGCCTAACTAAATTTTAACTTCTACAAAGTAAGCTTAAGCTGAGAACAAGAAAAAACAACCTGCCTACTTGTCCACCTACAACAGTACCCTTCATTTTGAAATAGAAATTTGGCCAACACAGGGACAACTTGCAAATCCTTGCAATCAAGTTATTTTCTACTATGTTTTTTAAGAAAACGTGTGAGAAACATGTTCCTAAATTCTTCCAATTCCACCATTATATACAATACTACGTTTATGAGTGTCCATGTATTAATTTTGTTTAGAAGTAAAAAATATGAACAAAAACCAATCACACATTCCATTGCAAAAATGGCATTTGTTGCTAACTTTCTGAAGAAGAGTACATTTTTTAAAAATTCAATATATAGCCACAGTGATGATTTCTTAGTTCCTTACTACAACACCACAAATAAAAATTACTTCTTTGGAAGTTACACACCCAAAAGGAAAATGATTGAAGAATGCAGTACTTACATGCCCTCCACTCATCAGGATGCTTAAAAGGAAATGCTAAACCATTGTCAATTGCAGCAATTTTAATAGATTCTTTAGTTGCAGTCCATTGGCTATCCTACAGAAGGAATATTCAAAAAGTAAGTGATACTTACGTGCTTACACAAACAGCAAAACACATTAAAAACACTAAATAATATACTTTGTAGCTTCACTGGTTAATTCAACTTAAACAATATAAAGTAGTATCCAAATAAACTCCACCACATATAATTTCTTACTCTACCACCGTTAAAGAGAAGTCCTTCCCCAAACAAAAGATAAGCAGAGCACAAAGGAATGAAGAAATCTGCCTGAGCAAGTGGACACTGTTACTGTTACTTTAGCCCAAGCTAGTAGAGCAAAAATCCAGAATAAAAATAATTTCTAGCACTGTTCTAACCTAGTCTAATCAAAATAGCTATTCCACTCATTTTGCCTACAGTAATTTGTTATTTCTTTCTATTCATATTTCTTGCAACCATACACCAGGATTAAGGATATGCCCTTAATCTCCAGCAAGACCACGTTACAAAACTAAACAATTTAAGAATACAAATTTCAGAGTACAATTCTCTTACCTTATCTGACAGATCAAGTCCATCATCTTGTTTTTCGTACCTGACCAACCAGTTGTCATTACCTCTGTCTTTAAACAGGAAAATGCACGTCACAACACGTCATTTATAAACAAATCATCATCTACAGTGACATACAATAATATTGTAAACTGACACTTTACCTGTGGAGTTAGGCAAAACTGTTTAAAAAGGGGTTTTCCCATCACAGGTGGTTTAGTTTTACTAAAATGTACAGGCAACCAATTTAATGGAAAGACCAAATTTACCATGCATTTTTAGGTATGTATTACTTCTTTAGGTTTCCCAACTGGCTGAATATGCAGCAAACTACCAAGAAGGCCAAAAGAAACTATCTTCATACATTTTATGCAGAAAGATTGGCTGGGGTGTGCACTTTAAAATGCACCTTTATGGCCTTCAATTGTGAGAAAAGCATCTAAAATGCATTAAAAGCCTTAAGCACCAGTTTTCAGGCAGTATTGCTTTCTGCCTCACAAAAATAGACACCAGGAGATACTAACAAATACCTGTATTTCTGATGACATAATCCAAGACAACCAATCTTTCAAACTGCGACTGAAATTCTTTCCTTGTGTTCTCCGGTAAAGGATCAGCTTCAAACTTCCTGAGCCAGTAGTCAGCTTCCTTATACCCTTCAACAAACAGCTGGAAGGAGCCAACCTGAAATATTAAGAAACTGCATTTGGAAAATGCACATGGGTAGGTCACAAAAGTAATCTTAACATCTACAGAAAAAAATCATTACATTCTTTCAAAATTCAGGGCACAGGAAATATGACACTAAAAAAATTAAATTAAGTTATAAATAAATTCATTTTTCATTCCTATATTCTTAAAAAAGGTAAGAGTCAACTAATGTGAGGGTGGGTTTCTGGGGGTTCTGGTGGTGGTTTTTCTAAAATACTTGTTTCAATACTCAGTGAGTTTACCAGGAGTAAAATAGAGCCAGGCAGCTCAGTGTAAATGAACAGTTAGTATTACAAGAAATATATAAAACAGAGAGAAAGATGTTAACACCTGTTCTCTTTTTCATTGGAAACACTTGTTTCAATAGTTCAGAGAACACTCACTAAAAATTACAAGAGAAAAATCTTCCTCTCTGAAAAGCCTTAAAACTTCACTGATAAGAAAAGCAGTATTAACCATTTTCTTCAAGACAGATGCTTTTTGCAAAAAAATGACTGAAATACATTTCCCAAAAGAGTCCAAGGAAGAACATGACAGTTGGGATAGGCTCCATACATACGTGGAAGGTGCTCAAGATTGAAATTCAAGAACTTATATTTGAGAACTAAAATGCAGGTAAGTAAACACACAGCATGTGGAATAACCATGCTCCTAACATGCTTGCACAACCCATGTCACATGGATCTAAACTGCTGGGAACTGACACAAGTGGATTACCCAGACTGTACGTAACCTGTGTTTTAAAAGCTTAGGATTAGAACAGTAGTGATATTCTGGGCATACAATAAGGCTCATTAGGCAAGAAAGGTGTGAGGTTTTTAGTCAATGTAGTCTGCACATAAGACAAAACAGAGGTAGAAAGAACATAGCAGCAGGGTACCCAAAAGAATAAAAGCAATAAAGAAAAAAAAAATTAAAATTAGATGAACTGCAGGGAAAAAACAGACTGACAACATGAAAACATGAAACTGAAAGGACAGGTAGTAAGAAATCAATAAATAGAGCAAAAGTGAGATATACAAAAATTAATGTTACTACTCCAGCAGAAAACTGGACTGTTAATTTAAACAGGAAGTGAGAAGATTATTAAAATTGTTCAAAAGAAGGAATGATGTAACAGTGGATACAGTTGTATCAAATTTCAGACAGTTTTCAACAAGCAGCAAGTTTTTTTCTTCTATGGTTGAAGTTACTCATAAATACCCTTTCTTAAAAAAAAAGTTTTATGTAAGAATCAGGAAGTGCAAAATCACTTATTCTTGATCTTACCTTAGGAGGTAGTCCAATTCGATTAAATTTTTTAGCAACTTTTGGTACTTTCTCTAAAGCATATTTTTTTCCTCTTGACTTTGCACGATCTATTGCACTATAATTAAAGGTCTCACTGACAAGCCAGACAACCTTAAAACATGAAAGTTAAACACAACACAGAATTCCTCATTATTTCAATTGTAAATTTACAGTTAATGTTATGCTCAGTTATTAAAAAAAAAAAAAAGAAGCAAGAATCAGGCATTTTCAACAGATAAATTTTATATGAAAAGATGAATATTCTCTAGTTTATATATCCCAAACAAAAATGGGAATTTTATAGGCTGATGTTTGCAATTTGCATCTCATCAAAACATGAGGCACAAAAGGTAACAGAAAATGCTAGAAAGAGGTTTCAAAGAAGAGATTCTATTCAGATCTCAAAATTACCCATTAAATCAAAAACCACAGTCACTTTTTCTATATCGAATCACTGTGCCTTTGTACTTGCAATAGTTTATAGATGACATAAATAACACAGGATATACAAGGCTATCTACACAACCACAGTTCAGAGACTGACAAATACATTGGCTCTTCTTTTTTTTTTTTTTTTTAAATTCAGTAATTTATGTATTTTAACTTTTACCTTGGTTTTAGGTACAACTCCAAGCCCCAGCTTCTCATCCACAAGATAGGCACCAGCTTCAGAGAGATATCCCTGATTTGGAACAAGGCAGCCTCTGCCAAAGCAGCAAGGACAACAAACTTTGTGAAAATATTTGGTCCATTTTGGATTGAGATGTCCATAAGGCTCTTCAGATTTTGGTTTGAACACTCCAATAATTTTCTAAGGTAAATAATATAAAATCAAAATGTAAGCACTTTGAGCTGCAAAATATTAAAATTAGTTTAAAAATTAGTTATTTTAAAATACTGGTTAAATCCTATCCAGTGCATTTTACAGTTGCTCTTTTTAGATTAAGAAACAATAAAACTAACAAAATTGAATTCCACAAATTTATCATGAAGTGCTTCTTTAGGATTGGTACAAATTCAAAATAAGCTCTTTGTAAGAGAAAACACAAACCAACATTTACATTTTCAAAACATTTTATCAAAATTCAAAAGCACTGCATTTTAAAATATATATTTATCTTAAGTTTTTAAAAAGGAGGTTTTAAAAGTAGCTTTAAATACAATTTCCAGCCAACCACAACTCACTGACCAGCTATTTCAGAGACGTAATGGCTCCAGGAAAGTGACAAACATATAGAACACTAAAAATCAACTGATTTTTTTTTTAATCTATTTTTCTTATTACCCTGAGTTTGAATGGATCAAAATGACCATCAGCCATCATTTACATTAGAGACACATAGTAAATCTCAAAATTAGTCAGAGCCCTGTGTTCAGTTTTGGACACTGTGCTTCAAATCTGCGAACAAACTGGAGAAAGCTGAAAAGAATGAGAGTAAGAACAAAATATGTGACTAATGAAAGACAGTAGGAACAGTGAATGCTTAAGCTAAGAGAAAACTGAGGCATAACGAACTCCAGAACAGGTTGCTATAGAAAAAAAAAAGGAAAAAAACATTTACTGTTAACAAGCCAAAAAATGACAGGCTTAAAACCCAGCAGAAAAGCTGCAAAAAAGAAACCCCTTAGAAACTTAAGTGGAGCTCGAGACTGGAACAGACGGCCAGGTTCTGCAGTCTCCAAAGCAGGGTGCAGCTAACAACAGGTTAGCTCGACATTCCTCAAGAATCAGATTAAAACAATGCTGCTCCACAGCACAAGCATTAAACTGGCAATTTCTCAAGGTGCCTTCTACTTAGGGTTCTATATTTGTTAATCTCAAACCACAGGGTTATTACCACATTAAATTATATAACCTTTCAATTGTCTGTGATAAACTTTGCCTAGTGCATAAAGTTCACATAATGAGTCTTCTGTAGCTCAAGTGGAATACTATAGAAATGATGCATCTTCATCCCTTCTCACTGGACAATGGCAAGTAAATCAGATTCTTTCTGATAAACACTCAAGGACTAAAGAAGCATTTTCACACATTAGTATTTTACTAAATCCTCGTGAAAAAAGTGAGTATCTCAAACTAAGCACTGCCTGCTGTTGCACCAACACTCAAAGCTGATTCACACTCAGGTCATGAACATGCTTCCTGGCAGTCAGAAACCAGCACTATTCTTCAGTAGCTGCTGATTCAGCTGGATTAGGGAGAGAATCTTACCAGCTGGCTTAACTTCTAGAGATTTTTCAACCAATTTCTCCAAGACAATCTTGCTTTGTCCAAGACTGCCCAAGACTAAGTAACTATAGGAAACTTAATTCAGTTTGTAAACAGATACACAAGACACTAGGCACTAGTAGCATTGTCTGTCTCATCCATCTATTTTGATTAATTCCCAGTCACTACAGGGAACAACAAGTTACAAAATACCATTATTTGCATTCGTACTATAAAATTAGTGTCCTATCAACAGAGTTAGGAAACAAATTGACAAGAATTCTCTTGGGTTTGGTATGCTGTTATCTGTGATTCTAAGGTTGCATTCTAAACCTTGAACACAACTGCACAGAGAAAATTCACCTTAGACCTACACAAATGCAATAAATATTCTATGTAATGTGAGACACCAGCATGTTTTTTGAATACTTTACTATTTATTATTTTTTTTTTATTTTTAAATCACAGCATTTGGTATACTACTTTAGTCCAAATACTAATGTTAGGTTTAGAATTGTTAAAAAGTTATTTAATTTTTTCCTACTGAATCACATGTATCCACCTGCTTAAAACAAAGCTAGCAGCTTTGCATTTCTTGGAAATGTTGTGGTGTATTTAGAAGTACATGCCAAATCTTTAATTATCGCTTCTGAATCACTCTCTGGCTAATACTTCCTAGTAAGGGCCCATTTAAAAAAGAAGCTTAGCTCATTCTATTACCAGCCAGGACTGTACTGTGCTATACAGTCAAATCTAGATATGGTTTTCAAGGTTTTGCTGAAGTTAGAACCTTGCTAAACTTTGCAGAGCCGCTGCTGTTGAGGACCAGAGTAGAACCAAAAAATTCAATCTACAGAACAAGCTACCAAAGCCAGTCTTTATTTTGCCAGTCAAAATGAATTTATAGACTGACTCCATTAACACTAGCAATTAGTTGAAATTGTCAGGAACATATTGCAGAACAATTTGTAACAGACACAATGTCTTTTATTTATTGCTTACACAATGAATAACAAATACAGAAATTTACAAGCCTTCTGTAATAGTGCTTAAGTGCTGAACTCCATTTCAGTATGCAAATATATAATTTTTGCCAATAAATGCAAAAAGCTAATTTTAATTATGCAATTTGAAGTTTGTCTATCTGATAGAACCAAATCAGCACATAAGGTGACCTAATGGAAACAGCTTATTTTATCTGTAATTTGGTATTCATTTTGGGCAAACGCTTCAGAAGGTGACCAGTAAAAAGGCTTAGCACATCTTTAATGAGCTCCTTCCCAGCATAAGAAAGAGGAGATTACTCAGGAGGAATAGGAGAAAGCAAGTGACAGAACCGGTCTGAAGTGGAATGATGCAATACTCAAACAGGATCTGAAATCCATTCTACACATGAAAGTTGCACTATTGACAAAATGAAGTTTTATCAGACTTTTAATATGGATAGCAAACACAGATAAGCTTAGAACAAGAGCAAAGAATTAAAGCAAAATTTGAAGTCTTGCTAAGCACTCAGTATCGTTATTCTCACAGTCCTACATCCCAAATACTTTTATATTTCACAATAATTTTTTTCTGAACCATACAAAATAAACAGTCTTCTTTTCTCAATTTTTGTTTCTCCTAAATACTTGCATTCAAATCAATGACCTGCATAAAGGACGAGGGCAAGTCACTACTAGAAACTTAACTAGGAACAAAAACAACACAGCAAAAGAAAAGTAAAACCAGTGAGAAAATCACCACATAAGAAACAAGGAATATTTTGGCCCATCCAAAATACTATGGTAACGTTTATACTAAAATAATATATAAATACTCTCTCACCATCGCCAGGGCTCAGTGAGTACCTCAGGCATTTGCTAGTGATCAAAAACCAGCAGAATCAATCTAGATCAACTTCAGACAAAACAGATTTTCACATATTGTATGATTTCGTTTCCCTAGTGATTCCTCTGCTAACTTTCCAAGAATAAAAAAATCTTGATTGCACAGCATTAAGAAAAATTCAAAAAACTTAATCAGTTCTAAAGCATTTTTAGCATGACACTCTAAAATATTCTTTAGATAGAAAGAAATGCATAGAAATGCATAGAAATTTTGAAACACTATTGATTCAAACCAGTATTTGACTAATTACATTTTTTCCTATTGCATATTAAGTAAGATATAAACCTACTTTAAAATACTAATTTAAAAAGTGCAAAAAGTTTGAATATGTTTGAATATATAAGCACACAACCAGAAAATCTACAAAGATCTAAGCTACTAAAAAAGAGAATGACCTGAAGCTGGAACTCTGAAGTTGTTTTTATATTTACAGCATTGCATGTTCCCACATGAATCCCACAAAGAATCCCACAAAGCCATTACAGAAAGATTTTTTTTCCTTTGAGTTTCAAAAAAAGAGAGACCCCTCCTTTTTATTTTCTACACCAGAATCAAGGAGATCATTACTAACAAATGTTCCTGGAACACAAGCATATGAACTGCAATTTTCAGAAGATTTTGAAAGGGTGGTCTGCCACTTTCCATAAAAATAAAATCATAAATTGACATATTTATTTACACTAAAGTTAGGTAACTAGCAAAAAAAAATCACTTATTCAATAAAGTGTAAAAACTATCACCAGAAAATTGCCATTAAAGCGAACTAAACAATTATGAAAACTAACTGGCAAAACAGGAATATATTTTCTAATGACCAATAATATGACTAAAAGCTAAACAAAAACTATACTACCTAAATGAAAGGGAAATTACTGTTATGGGAATGACAAAAATCTTGAACATGCTCTAAAAACCTAAGCATTCAAAGTGTTCCAACTTCCATTTCCAGCACAACTAGGATCTTCAGGATTAATGAACACCTACATCTATCTAAGAGCAAAAACTGCTGATTGAGCTTAAAATAAAATCAGATGTGACAAATTAACAATGAGCAGTTGGAGGTCTTATTTTGTGAAACAGGTCAGTAGCAAAGTATTTCTAATTTAAAGAAAACAATGTGAAAGTATGTCTGAGACATCATTTCCTCTTACTAAATAATGTTAACCACATTTTACTTTTCAAGAGAAAGATTCAAATAACTATTACTTTTCTGTCTCATAGTAACCTTAGGACACCTCACTGATGGTCACTGTTCAAGGTACCATTTACCAACTACAGCAGGGAAAACCAAATCCTGCAGAGGGTAAACCAAATTTCCAGCTAAGATTCAGCAGACAAGTACAAGTTAAAAGGTAGATTTGATGATATCACTCTTCTCACCCATCTACCAATCATATATGAAAAAGGAGACATGAGCTAAATAAAAGGCTATCTAAGAAGAAAAGATAGAAAAATATAGAAGGCTTAGCTAAAGAAAGTTAAACCATGCTGCAATCAGGAGTTCAGTTGGGCAAAAATCAATTAAAACACACAGAGAACAAGATTCTTCCTGAATTGTTTTCAGATGTTAGAGGCCCTTTTATTCTTCCCATATTTCTTTGATGCAGATCATCAAAAACATGATAAAACTGCAGCAGAAATAATAGTTATTTTGCCTTAGCTTATTGCAGCAAGACATAATTAGAAATCTAAGTATTACTTGCATTGATTTTTCCAAAATAAATTTTGGCATACAATAAATTATTAAATAGCTTACTTAAATTAATTCGCATATAGATAAAATTTTTGAATTTCCATTTTCAACTTGCTGCTGATGGTGTGTCTGACTTTGCAGTAATATGCTCACCCCTTTCGGATCCTTAGCAAAGTAACTCCCACTGGATCCTTGAGAGATTCTTTCTGGAAAAACTCCACATTCTATAGCTTGTTCTGTTCTCAGAATAAGTTCTGCAAATTCTGGATCATCTAAAAATATATTCATATCTGCAGTATATCCTGTAAAACAAGAAAACAACCGGTCTTAAGCGCAACTTGTTCCACAAATTAAGCACAAGCAAACACACTGATAAGCCAAGAGCCTTCCCTGCTGACACCCATCCAACCACAGGCAGAGAAATCTGGTCCATTTAATCAGTGCAAGTTTTTCCACTGATTTATCCATGTCTAATCAACTTTTCATTTCAAGTAAATCAGCCAAATCTGCAAAAACAAATTTGAGATTGCCACTGCTAAGTGTTTACAATTTTCAAGGATTTCTCTTTTCAATATTTATTTACAAAACAAATCTAAGGAAAAAGAAAGTTCAAAGTAACAACTGTAAAAAAAGCATGAAAGATTTTACTTTTTTTTGTGTCCTGTCCACTACCCACTATTAGAAAAGTATTGTACTGTTCATTTAAGAGCTTGGCTAACATGTTCGTTATCTGCTAAAGCACAAGGAAGTTAATCCACTGAATAATCTGCTACATGTAGCACTCACAAGTGGCACCAACACAGCAATGATGTCCTGCACACCAGAACCATTCATTCCAGCCTTAAAACACTGGGAGTGACTTGTAGCATTTCTTTACCTACTGACTAGAAGATGAGGTCTGTGCAGATATTTGTGCAAACCCTAGGATTCTATGCAAATGTTCAGAAAGACAAATAGAAAGGAAGGTGCCAGAATACTACTGACGTTTCAAGTTTTTAAATATTTCTTCACAAGTTTTGATACTGTAGATTATTATACCTTCTTTTAAGGCTAGGATTGTTTCACATGCACACCGAGTGCATTCTAAGGGGCCTGTGCATTAGGGCTCATTTCTGCATTAACAAACAACTACATCGTTCTAAATTAAAAAGCTAAATTCTAAATTTACAGAAGAAGTTGCTTTGTTCCCATTTCAGCAATTGAAGAAATTTAATATATATGCTTCTGGAATGACAACCGACATGGAATCCATTCAAAAATATACTCCTTGACAGTTTGTGTAGAGTCAAAATAAAAAAAAAAATCACCAATTTTTTTTTTTTTTGCAGCTCAGGACAGTTTTTGAAGCTTTTTAGAACATTAGCACTTGCTTGCATGTACCACTTAAAATAGTAACATGGACTCCAAAGAAAAACAATCAAAAAGCATTAAAATACAGGAAAATCTTAGTATAAGTTGGCAACAAGGAAGAGAAATGTTAAAGCTAATAGCAGATCATTCTTAAGAATCAACAGCTACAGTCCACTGGATCAGAATCATAACTATTTCATCAATACTGCTGTGATAAACTACATTTTAAGACTTAAGAGTAGGACAACAAGAGGGAGGGAAGAGGTTCAAAGGTTTTCCTGTCACAAAGTACTTAAATGAGTTAGGGAAATAAGCCAAAAGACCCACAATAAACTTATGTTCATGGCAAAAATCACTGAATCGGTGGTTCTTACTCTACAGTCAAGTCTCAGCTATCTCCACACATCTACCTTACATCACACAACTGAGGTCCAACTACTTCATATTTTTGCCCATAAAAGCAAAATCAGGGTTGTGCATTACACTGTTACCAAACAAAGTGCAACATCCATGCTAAGTCATTCTGCACAATTATCTTCCAGATGAAGAAAACCTACGGGTGAACTTTGTATCACATGGACTGCAGGTTGACAGTGTGGAAGACTCAGAGGTCAGTTTTTAATTTCTGTGCATTTGTTCTAGAATCTAGAACCATTAAGTAATCTCACTGTCTGAGGAAATTCTCCAACCATGTATTTTCTAACACAGAAGATAATTTCAGAAAAAATAAATTCAAACAAACAAACAAAAAGTTACACTACATGCTGAAAGAAGAAGAGAGAAATAATTTTTGAAAGTCATTATTTGCTCAGTGTTGCTACTGTGGTGCATGTTACAACCCTGATGTGGCTGTACCAAAACAATTAGGCTGACAAGGAAACTAGCAGTTTTAAGGAGTTTATAAACCCTCTCCATATGAAAATAAGCCATATTAATTGAAGATAGTATTTGCCGAATGTGGCTGGGTTTGGGGTTTTTTTGCATTAGTTTCCTAAAAAAAAATTTTTTAATCAAGTTTTCCACTGAGAAACCACGTTATGTCACAACAGTCTCTAAACTTACAATTATAACTAATTGAGGTTTCTCTTGCAATTACTCTTGAAAATTACTCTTCTCATTAAACTCCCACTAAGGAGACAGGGCTCACGCATACACAGTTGAACTACCAAGCTTGAGAACTTTCTTCATGGTAATTTGGATAAGGCCCAAGTTTGTGAAGCTGCTATACTGGAATGATGAAGACTTGCCAAAGAAGATACAAATACTATCATCCATGTACACTCCTCAACCTGTTCTTCCATCAAGTCAGCATGACATGAGCTAAGCTAAACTAATACACTTTGCAAGAGTAACATGTATGAACTCCTTCAGCACTAAGCTAGATTCATACTTTTTAAACATTAATATGATTAAAGGTAGTCCCTTTAACCAATTCAATTTACTATTCAGCCTCCTATTCTGACCATAGCTCCATTAAGGAAACAATGTGTAGCAAAAACATATATGAATAACATCTGGTGCATGTTGGTTCCACCTGACACGTGAAACAATCCTGCATCTTCAAGGGTTACACATACAGAAAAGGTAACGACAAGGAAACAAAGGATGAGATGCTGTAATCAGTATCACTTCTGAGATTTTCTTACACACTTTTGAGGCAGATTCCAGGTAGTACTCTTCATTCACCATCCTAACTGCTCCAGTGGTGCAAGACCCGTGGCTCTAGCCTCCACTCTGAAGCAGCAACTTCTTCTTTAAAGTTTCTAGAAACCTTTTGCTAGAAGCACTATCTCCTTAACAGATCTTAAGTCTTGTAGAAAAAAGACAGGAAAAATCTAACATTTTAATGGCACGTTTACATTACACATATAGACTATAGTTCAGACCAGTGCTTAAAACACTAGATTTTTCTGTCTTTACAGCCAAACAAGCGAAAGTTCTCTGTAGTCACTAAAACAGAATTATTAGCACAACATATTTTGTTAAACTTGATGGGGG
>VZDJ01007747.1:29211825-29554880 GCA_008694505.1 Cyanoderma ruficeps
GGAGGGCGTTTGGATTTTTTTTCAAGCACTCTATTGTTGCAAAAGAAACAATGTTGCCAGTCTCTGGCAAGAAATCCTACCATATAATTACAACAGCAAAATCAAAGAAGAGACAGAACTCCACGTATTTCTGTCAGCAAGGCCATCCTAGATGTATACTTAGGTAGAAACTTACACAGAATCAGAAAGCTTGAAAGTCTAAAGAAAGTAAGCAATAAATATTATGTGATTAATCATTTTGCCAGTATATTTAGAATTAGATAACAGGCATGCTTATGTCTCTTTTTAAATTAATAACTAAGTTCTTGCATTTCTGGACTTTCACTTTTTTTTTCTCTCCTCAAGAACGGATTTGAAAATATGAAAAGAAGATAAAATTTTTATGAAAACCGAAAATATGACAGTAGAGCCCACATCTAAAACTCTTCAAGCATGTGATGGTACAAAGTGAGCATATGATTAAAACAAAGAACAAACACAGACCCATTTTTTGTTCAAGATGAAACGATGGGAGTCACAAAAAAGCAATTAGTGGGATAGGCAAATCAAACTGAAAACTTGACACTTCTCCAAGTGTTTCAGGAAGCAGCAGCTGATCCCACCACAAAACAGTCTTTAAAACATGCAAAGCCACAAGTTTCGAACATGACAGAAACAAAGCAAGGCCCAACAAAGCAGCAGAGAGAGAGCGGGGAGAAGTGACAGTAGACACACTCATGAAGATGTAAACGAGTTCGAGCAGCCCTGCTCAAAGGGATAAAGCAGTCGAATTTCTATCCGTTTGCAGCACCTTCCCTTCATTTACATTCAGCGAGCCCATACGTCGAGAGAGGTCAACACATCTGTGCCCCTCACCGATGCTGTGCCATCGGACACGGCACGTCGAGCGCACTTCAGTCCCGACAGGTATTTTTGTAACTTCGCTGGAAGGCCAGAGCAAGGCAGGAGCTGCCTCTGCCCCCAGACCCGCGGGCCGCCCTCCCCAAGCACAGCGGCCCCGGCCGCTCCCGGCGCGTCCCGCCGAGCGCGGCGGCTCCGGGCCGTACCTGCGGCGTCGCGGCGCTCCTTGTCCCAGGCGACGCCCGCTCGCCGCCCGCGGCCGCTACCCGATGCCCGCAGGAGAGGCTCGTCCTCTCCATCCCCCTCGGGCCCCGAGTCCTCCGAGTCCTCCACCTCCTCGAGTCCCGGCTCCCCACACAGTCGCACGGCCCCGCCGGGAGCGGCTCTCGCACTCTGCGGCCCCCGCCGGGGCAGCTCTGCCTCAGGAGGCGACGGCGGCGGCTCTACGAGAAGCAGCAGCCGCTCGTCGGGCTCCTCCGCGCCCGGCTCCGCCATGGGCGGCCGGGGCCGGGGCCGAGCGCGGCGGGAGGAGGCGGCGGCGCGGCCGGGCGGGCTCGGGACGCTCCCGCCGCTCCGGCTCCGGCTCCACCGCCCCGCGCGTGCGCGCGGCCCCGCGCCCGCCCCGCCACCTGCCTTAAAGGGGCCGCGGCTGCGCCAGCGCACCGCGATGGGGCCGGCCGGCCGCCGCTGCAAAGGCTTCTCGGGGCCAGCGACCGGCCCGGAGCTCGGACGGCAGCTTCCAGCCATGGACGTTTAACAAAAACATCCCTGAAACTCGCCTTAGTTCTACACCTGGAACAGGCTCGCTTCCTCGCCACCACTTGCCATAGCCAGCTGCTCTCCCTCCCCAAACTTTGTACATTGTTCTATACCATCACGGTAACTTCCAAAAGGAAGCCTAAAAACAGGATACGAGAAAACAGCATGAATACATTGCCATTATTTTCATGTCCCCACCCCCCCATCTATGCGTTATTAATTGGAAGAAAGAGAATACAACTATAACCCAAATATACGACATCAGATTTCAGCCTGGACGTGTTCTCCCAATCCTGTCTATAGAAGAAGGGGTTTCCACAAGTTTTGGCAAAATATGAGAGAAAGATACTTGCATAGAACTGGGATTGTGGGTTATACTGGGAGCAAATCAGTTCTCAGCTAAAAATAGTAATTTTATATATTTATTATTCGTTATTCTCATAGTTGAGACCATGGTATAAGAATTTAACATCTGCATAATCTGGATTACAGGAAAAACAAATCATTTTTCTTGGTTACTGACAAAATATAACCTTACTGAAATGCTGGATTTGTGTTTGTTTTGTCTAGGGTTGCCTGTCAGCCAGTGGACTTTGGAATTAAGCTGAGTGTAATTTACTTATGTAACTACTAATATCTGTAATATTTGATAAAATCTGTTCACAGTTGCATTTTTATTCCTATTCCTTTTTATTAAAAGTGAACTCAGTCAACTGTGACTCCAGCTGAATAGCCATTTGAACCCTAGTAAACACATATATGAAGGTTACAGCAACTGGATGTAATTTTCTGTACAGAAAATACAGACATTAATTTCTGTGCGAAGCAAACAAAAAGATCAAACTAAAAGGAAGAAATCAGACATTTTTCTCAGCAGACTGTTAAGTAATTCTGCACCTCCCTTTAGCTACAAGTTGTGGCTGTTTCAATGATGTTCCATTGAACAGTCAATTTATGAGCTTCTAAAATAATTGAAAGTTCATTCTTTTGGAAAAAAAAATAAACCAGAAATAACTCATTAGTTATTTCATGGAAAGGCCTGGGTTGGAAGGGGCCTTAAAGATCATCTATTTCCAAATCCCCTGCTGTGGACAAAGATACCTTCCACTAAACCAGGTTGCTCATACACTTGCAGAGATGGGGCATTCACAACTTCTGCGGGCACTCGGTCCCAGTGTCTCACCAGCCTCACAGCAAAAAATATCACAAAACCTTATTTTTTCTGTTTTATGCCTCCATCTGCACATATTACTGTATTTCTAAATGCAGTCAACTGGTACTTTCCATCTTCTGTTCCAATAAGAACTCTGTAACTTGCTCACAGGTCTTGATCTAACAAAGCCTTTACAACGTCTCACTCTTCAGTAGTGCAGAGTTAAAACACCACGAGAGCTCATAATTAAAAAAAAATACACGCTACCATCATAGTAATTAACAAACCATTAATTTTAATTCCAAATAGCTAATACTCTTCAATTAGCCACCTGGATTAAAATTACTGATAATTACATCACGTAAATAAACTGAGTCATTTTCCTCATGCTAAAGCTTTTGTCCCTCTCCCTCTAACCAACAGAGCAGACTTTGTCATCTGCTTGTATGTGAGCATTATGTCGAAACACTGGAGTGGAAGAAACCGAAGGGGAAAAGGGGAATACCCTCACAATCGTGCACTTATCGCTTTCGGTGAGCGCCCTCTTGTGATACAGACCAGGCGGAGCAGCTGCTCCGCGTCCACCAGCGACACACCTGCAGCAACGCAGGTGACTGCGGGGGCCGCGAAGGGGGAGAGTTTAACTTCTAGAGCTCTTTTCTGCTCAGAGGACTAAGAAACGGTATTAATTATAGTATGAGCCAAAAATTCAAACAGGTTTGTAAGATTACTCTGTCAAAATGTCCAAAAGATCCTAATCAGGCTAACTAAACTTAGAGAAACGGGACGGTCGCTACGTACACTTCACGCGCCAATTAGCCGTCTGAGCTTAGAACTGTAAAACAGAAAAGTCAGATTAGATTTCATAAACAGATTCAGTCGCCCAGGTATAGGCTGGTTATAATTAAACATTGGAACAAACACACCGCGTACTTAATGCGACTCTTCAGATTTTTTACATTCCCTACTAGCTTTCTCAAGGAGGCAAATGGGAACCTGCCAGTCCCGTGCCCGCCTGGGGGCAAAGGACAGCGACGGCGGCCAGGTGCCCGTGCTCCAGGGAAGCTTCCATCTGCTGACGCTTTACTGTCAGTTCCTCATTTAAAGGCGCAAAGCTTGGCCCGGATCTCCAGCTGGTGTAACTGATTTTTCCCAAATTGTGTAAAAAATAATAAAAAAATTAGGTCTCGCTGGGTAACATGTTTTTGTCCCTGTGATGCAGTTTTGGGCTACGCCTCCAAGCCTAGCAGGCTGCTGCTATTCCCTGAGAATCGTCCCACAAGCACCTGTGCCCGCAGACATCTCCCGAGGAGCAAAGAACGCCCTCGCCCCAGCGGGAACAGCGAGGAGGTCCGCAGCTGTTCTCAACAGACTAATGCTAGACCCTGCGGGGCAGGGAAAACCAGCCCACGAACAGGCTATCCCCGGCGCAGCAGTCTGAGTTCTGGCGAACGCCTTCTCACAGCGGCACGCCGCCTCTTACGAACCCCAACCTCGGTCCCGCACCCTCCCGGGTCACCGGCACCGGGGGGCGGCCCAGCCCCGCCCAGCGGTCGTGAAGGGCCGGGCGGGGCGGTCCCGCCGAGCGCTGCCCGCTGCGAGGCCCTGGCGGCGGGGCGGGGCCCCGGAGCTCCGCGGCGCTGCGTGCGCCGCCCCGCCCTCACCCGCCCCTTCCCGCCGGGAAGTGCCCGGCCCGCACGGCGCGGGAGGGGAGCGGCGGCGGCCCCGGGAGCGCCGCGGCCATGAACGCGGAGAACCAGGGCTGCAGCGAGCGGCTGGTGACGGCGGCCTATGTGCGCCAGGGGGCGCAGGGCCGCCGCGCGCACGAGCTGCGCCTGCGGGCGCTGCTGGAGCAGGTAATGGGGCCGCCGCCTTCCGCCCTTGGTACCGGGGGCCGAGCGGGGCACAGCCGCCCCAAGGAGCCCCGAGCCTCGGTCTCCGCGCACTACCGTCCGCACTGGGGCAGAGCTGCTCCCTCCCGCCCTCCGCGCCGCGGGGTCCGAGCGGGCAGAGCGGCACCGAGCCGTCCGCCGGCCCTCTGAGCAGGCGGGTTCGGCGGGGAAGCGTCCCCCCGGCCCGGGCAGGGCTGCGGCGGCCCCGCGCAGCGCCGTGAGCGCGCAGGCCGGCCGGGGCGCGCGGACTCTGCCCTCTGGCGCGGCGCCACCGCGGTGTCCGGCCGGGGGCTCGGGAAGCCGCTGCTGTGATGGCGGGGGCCTGACGGAGCCCCGGAGTGAAAGGCCGCGTTTGGGAGAAAAAGAATATTATTACCCTGGTTGTGCCCAGCGAACGGTTAAATAAATGTTTTAAAACAGTAAGGTATTAGCACATTGTTACATGGGGTAAAAAGTGATACTTGTAAGGTGTCAAAACAATGTATTTCATCGCCTTCGGTGTATAAAAATCACTGTCAATGAATTAGCAAATGTTTCAGTTCTTGAGCATCCTCAGTCATGTCATCTGCTGTTTCCAGCTTAACTTTGATACCACACTTCAGAAACTAATTAGATTTACTGAATTGGCTGTTTTGTTACTGGGGCATGTGAAAAAGCCTCTGGACCTATAAAAACTCTTTGTGGTTTTATGGGTCCCTGTCCTTTGAGAATCTTGTCTGGAATTTCAAAGATGGGCGCAATTGTTAATTCAGTAAAGAGCACAAGAATGAGCATGTTTCTGGTTGCAGGTTTTGACATATTTTGGAAATGGGTTCCTTCCCTCTTAGATAATAACTAGAAGGGAAAATGTGTAGATAGGAAAATGTGTTACATTAAATCTGTATTTCCCTTCTGCTCATGTTTTTGGTTCTCTAATATCCGAATATCTTCTCTTTTGTGCAGTTTTTACTGTTGAGTTCTTGTAGTTGTACATCATGTCTAGAGAATACATCAAATAATCTGTAGTCTTGTAGGGAGTAATTAACATGTGTGCCCTGCAGTGGTTTTGTGTGTACCATAGAGAACACTTGAAGGTAAAAAATATCCTGATTGTTTTAATGTCGGGATGTGCTAATGTAATTGTCTTTGATACACAGAAAAATTGTTATTTAACTTTTCTCTGAATACAGGTGTATAACATTAGATAGTATAGAAGAGAATAATGAAAGTACAAACTGCTGCTTAGCATGAGAAAGAAGGGTAACAATAATCAAACAAATTACATAAAGTTTTGTTCATTGTTCGTTTCCAAATTTCATATTTATATTATTATTATTATTAAGGGGAAATGTCCTGAAGATGGATGGGATGAAAGCACCGTTGAATTGTTTCTTCATGAACTTGCTATAATGGATAGCAACAACTTCCTGGGCAACTGTGGTGTTGGTGAGAGGGAAGGAAGAGTGGCATCAGGACTTGTTGCCCGAAGGCATTACAGGTACAAATTATAGACTATTTGAATTGTTAAGGTTTATTATTAATGCTTTCCAATGCCAGATTTTGTTGTCGTTTTGTTTGTCTAAGACCTGGATCGCATTTGAGAAAAATAATATAATGTGATAATTGAATTGATACAGCTTTCTATATTAAATTTTCAGTAATAACTCCTTAGAAGGTCTTGAATGAAGCAAAAATGTTTTGTCAGGATTGTGTCCTGTATGCTAAATTTGTAGAATCTGAAGTTGTTGAGTTGTCCTCTACAAGGAAAGCAGGGATCTTACTGTTCTAAAATACTGCCTGCATTACATGCCTTTTATAACAAGGTGCAGCTTTTCATCTATTTACTATTAAAAATTACTGTACATTGTAGTTGCACGATATTGAACATTGACATGAACAGCTATTTGTATTTTGTTGTATTTGTTAATAGCTTTATAAAGTGATTCCTTGATAGGCAGATGAAACACCAGTCCATCTATAGTAGATTTTATATGATGTAAGGAAGTCTCTAAAACTTTTATTAGCTTGTAACCTTTCTGACACTTACTTAGTGGGTATGTTGGGTGCTAATTTTAGAGGCTCTGCATTAATTGCCTTATAAATATACTTTTTTGTATGTGTGCATTGAGTTCTGTGCTGTGATGTTTTATCCAACAGGAGTGAAATGAAGGGAAAGTTCCAGGGTGTTTCTCTTTGAAAGATAAACACAAAAACAAATTAGAGGCCAGAAATTTAGTAAGCTTTACCACATGGAGGTTGAGTTACTTAGGCTTGATGGCTTTCATAAGCCCTGCAGTACCGTAAAATATTTACAGCGAAATCCAGTAATACATCGCTTCAGCTTTTCGAGTTTTGTGTACAGCTCTCTAGATTAGGATATGCATGGTAGGGTAGGATGTCTGAGGAAGTTCTGCTTTTGGACAGTGCTGGAGAAAGTGTGCCTGGCTTCTGGGCAGAGGGAGACACAACTGGCATTCACTACTGTTGTTCCAGTACAGCTCTGTCACTTGGCATCTTACTTCTCCTGTGAGTGTCAGCAATAGCAAGGTGTCATCCCCTCCACTTATTTCTGCAATAAGTTTTACATGTGACTTTGGGAGTATTGGAGGTGGCAGAAGATGGTTTTCAAGCTGTCTCTCCTTTCAGTTTAATAAAGGGTCAGTCTTAGGGAGGATTACTTCTTAGGAAAAGTACATATGTGCACAAAATAAAAAGTACTGATATGAGACAGCTATTAAGAATGTAGCAGGAATGAGGGAAGAAAATATTTTAGGTGGAGAGAGGGTTATATGTAAGTTTCAGTTAATTACCAAGTGTTTGTTGATTTCAACTTGAAACAGAAAAATAAATTTAAGCTGTAAAACCATGCTCCAAAGAGTTTTGAATATCACATACTCCTTGGACTGCATTTTATTCTGTTGCCAAGACAAAAATGGAATTAAAGCTATAAGTAGTAATATGAGTAGGTATATACTGTTACTAGCTTACTTGAGCAGCTTCTGCATTTCAGCCATGGGTAAGGTTAGTTCCGTAAGTTTGTACTTTGTAAATTACTTCAGGATTCTCCGCTCCTGAACTAAATAATGTTCAATATTTATAAATGCAGTTTATAACCATAATTTAGAGAGACACAGTATTCCATGATAGATAACATTGAATAACAAAATGATAGATGACATGAAGGTGTATAAGATGGGCAAAGCGATACATATATCCCTGTGTGCATATAGATATGTATCGCTTTGTATATATTATTTCCTTGCCTTATGAAGATGAAGCATTTGTCAAGGGCGTATCTGTAATATCACTATGCCTATGATACACTACAGACAACTCATTTTTGTTTTCATTGGTTGTGTGTCTGAACATGTCAGCATTTATAATGCTATTTTGACAAACATCAAGAAGCGCTGAGGTGCACTTAAAGGAAAACCTGCCAGATGCTAAAGGTGTTGCTGCTATGGGTATTCTCAAAGTTTTTACTTGCATGCAGGAACATTGTTAATCTGCTGTTTAAAAAAACCCCAAAATTTCATACAAATATCTGTAGTTTGTTAAAATGGAATTGATTGTGGCAGATATTGATGTTGCATTAGGTACAAAGTTTTCCACAATTGTTTATCAAATTAAATTCTCTTCAGTCAGCAAGAATTACGTCTTTGCAATATGAAAAAACTTGATGTGTGTTTTCAACTTCTTTTGTTTAGGCTGATCCATGGAATTGGAAGGTCTGGTGATATTTCTGCCGTACAGCCTAAAGCTGCAGGTTCAAGCCTTTTGAACAAACTTACTAATTCAGTAGTTCTGGATGTTATAAAACTGGCTGGTAGGTGTAAATTTGAAAAATCTCACTTGTTTTTGAAGTTAAGTCGTGGATTCTTCATGTTAATTTCTGACTTGCTTTTTATGTGCAGGTGTTCGGACAGTGACCAGTTGCTTTGTCGTTCCTATGGCAACAGGCATGAGTCTAACCCTGTGTTTTTTAACATTGAGGCACAAGAGACCAAAGGCAAAATACATTATCTGGCCACGTATAGACCAGAAATCTTGCTTTAAATCAATGATAACTGCAGGTAAGAAGGTAACTGATTGATGACACAGTGTGTGTTCTTCAAACAGATACGAATCTTCCATCTATCAGAGTGATCAATTCATATCCTAGCATATCCATATCCTTTGTATCCTAGCAAGATACAAAAAAAGGCCTAATGCATGGTAGTTCTGCTTTATTTGTGCACTCCTGATTTCTAACATGTACTTAAAACTTGCATGCTGTCTTCCTAATGCCTTGCAAAATGCAGGTATGTGCAGTGGTACAGAGGTGTATAAAGGAGTGTATGAAGTGAGGACAAAATACTAAGGAGGTTACAGTTCACCCTTAGAATAAGATGCCTAATTTGCTGTCCTTAGAATTATGTAAAACCAAAGCTCATGGTTCAAATCTCTCTCTCAAATATATGCGAAAACTTGTGTCCTAGGAATTGTGATCAGAAGGTGACAATGTCTGATTTGCAGTCTTTTCTGTTAGAATCTATTAAAATAATAGTAGTGTGAAGTGTTTTTCAATTGTATTCTGGAACTAAACCCCCACAATTAGTCAGAGACTTGTTGAATTATATTCAGTTCTTGCCTTTTTTGATCAGGTTTTGAGCCTGTGGTGATAGAAAATGTATTAGAAGGTGATGAGCTACGGACAGACCTCGAAGCAGTGGAGGCCAAAATCAAGGCTCTTGGTGCTGAAAATATTCTTTGTGTGCATTCTACAACATCTTGTTTTGCTCCAAGAGTACCCGATAGGTAAGCAGTCTTTGTAAGAAGTATGTTGTTTGTTACTGTTAAAACAAATAAACATCCTCCCCACTCCCCCAGCAACAAAACCCAACCAACCAACACCTCCGTGTTTTAACCATCCATCTTCCCAAAATTGCTTCTGTCAACAATTAGTAAAGGTTCTTTAATCCCCTTCCAGAAAAGTATATTTAAAAAGTGAGAATTACACAGAAGGTTTTTCTTCTGTCATATAAGTGAGGTTAATGTTGCTCTCTTGTGGTGAAATTAATGTCATTTTGCTACTGGTTTTCTTAAAATTTCATGGAAGTAGTAAAAGTAAACTCTCATGGAAACATAATGCAGGAAATGTAGCTCCATAGCTAATGCCATGTTTTAATATTACTGTTGCCTTTTCTACTCTCCTTCTCCACAAGCATAGGAAAGAAATGTTATTGACTCTGAAATGTGGCAGGTAAAAGTATATTTCACACTCTTCTCCTACCTTAAAAAATCCCCCAGTATTTATCATAGGTTAACCTAGTTGCTAGAGGGAAAGATGGGAGTTAAAACCATATAATTCTGTCAGAACACTATGAACATTGCCTGAAGTTGACTTGCAGATTTATTGGCTAACTTAAATCACAGCTCTCAAAACTGAATGGTCTGTTTTATAGCTTGGGTAAATGAATCTTCTCCTTATCTGCTTCCTCTTTTTGACATGCTGCGATTGTTTTGTCTTCTACAACTAAGAGATGAATTATTAGGTAGTGGCACTGTGTTATGATATACCAGAGATATAGGAAGATTTGAATGTACTTTCTGTTTAAAAGAAACTGTCAACTATTGAAAGCCATAACCTTCATCTTCCTCTAGGAAGGAAAACCCTGACAGCATTTCTGGAGGGTGCAGTTTTAAATGTCTGGTTTAAAATATCTGCATTTGTAAGGCTTTATTTAGTTGTGGTGGTCGTGTTTTAAAATTTTAAGTAGCTTTATGGCTGCTGTACCTATGGCTTTCCTTTGAAGCACTGTTTAACTCTGTGGGAGTAATTCTGTAGTGTATAAGTGGTCTTGGTATTCTACCTGCTGATGCTTGCTGTAAGGTGTTTCTAAAACTACTGTATTTAAGAGAACCAAAGGGGAAGTGTCCTTTTTAGTTGGTTTATGTGCTTAGCAGAGTTATGTATCTTTTTACTTGAGTAGTAGAAAAAAAGAACAAAGCTTTCTTTTCATGAACTTTAACAAACAGGAGAGATAGAAAGGAAGAATAAACTGTGTGATAAATGGGTATGATTTGTGCTGATGAAATTGAAACAGTAATCAATATTTTAAAATAGTAAAATAATAATAAAAATGTAACTTTGAGGAGAGGGAGGGGGAAGGTTCCCCCCTCGTTTCCAGATGTTCAAGTGAAGAGCAGGAAAACAGGAAAGAACTGAGATAAGGGGAGCTAGATTTATCTAGAAGACTGGAGAATTGGGGGATCTCCAGAAAAGTGTTAATTATATGAGAATTATGGCCCTAGTGTTTCAACAGGGTATTCCCATATGTAATGTAGACTTAATACGCACGTGTAACTCAAGGGGTCACTGAAAGGATGATGAGGAAGACAACAAGCCTTCATTCCCTACGACCCCGAAGGTGAGGAGACCCCTGAAAAGGGGATGGTGGAGCATGCGCAGTGGAGGTGGTGATGGGTGGAGATAAGGGCAGTGGTGGAAATCTTACGAATTGAAAATAGGTGGGAATGGGTGGTAACAGACATGATAGAAGAGTCCAAACGGGTTATTTTTGGCTTTGTACAGGGCACAGGAGATCAAGTCCTGCCCCGTACCCTGTGGTAGGTACCCCGCGGTCCATTTGCTCTTGTATTATTTTTAGAACCAATATATTATTTATAATTTGCAAATTATTGTAACTTTTAAGCTGCTCAAATTAAAATTGCTGCTATATCTAATCTTGTTGGGTTTTTTTTTAATTGGATAATTGGACAGCACATTCATTTATAACAACTGGGAAATATTTCTCTATTTGTGACTATTAAGAACTTCAGTAGCCAATTTACATTATTGTCTTATTTTCGTTACATGATTAGTAGCACTTTCAATGCTGCATTGTAGGCCTTGGAAGCAGGTGCATATAGGTGCTTTGTTTGCATACTAACACATTCTCTTCAAGCTGTACCATTCTCATTCTGTATTGCAAGGTGGATCTAGTTGTTCAATAGAGTATTTTTAGGAACAGAAGACTTTTCTGTTTTCAGTACTTGTTAGGTTATTGCTCCTTTAATTTTCGGAAGGTGAGAAAGATGAACATACATAGCTGTAAACCCTCTGTGTTTCTAGTTTGGTGAAATTCTCTGCTTGCACTTGAAAAGAAGCCTGTAAGAGGGAAACTGTTCCTTTGAGTCTCTCTAGAAGGTGAGGAATGTGTCTGAATGAGGAGCAGCAGATTAGAAGGCAAAAGCTTTGCCCTGCATGTTGTTTATTCCCTCAAGTATTCTGTTAATGTGGGGAAGCCACATGAGGAGCAGCTGAGGTCCCTTGGTCTGTTCACTCTGAAGAAGAGGACACTGAGAGGAAACCTCCTTCCAGTTACATATTATTCCTGGTGAGGGGAAGAGGAAGGGCAAGCACTGATCTCTTCTGTGTGATCCCAATAACAGGACACGAGGGAATGGGCTGAAGCTGAGCTAGGAGAGGTTTAGGTTGGATATTAAGAAAAGCTTTCTCACCCAGAGGGTGGTTGTGCACTGGAACAGGCTCCCCAGGGCAGTGGTCACAGCACCAAACCTGACAGAGCTCAAGAAGGATTTGGACAATGTTCTCAGGCACATGGTGTGACTCTTGGGGATGGTGCTGTGCAGGGCCAGGAGTTGGCCTCAATGATCCTTGTGGGTCCCTTCCAACTCAGAATATTTTGTGATTCTGTGTTGATAAATGTGAAAAATTATTGGAAATGCAGCTCTTGACAAAGATCTTGACTGTAGAAGATCAATATGTGCATTATATTACTGGTGTTTCCTAATCATAAATTACTTTTTTTTTTAAGGATAATATGGTGATGATGATTTCCAAAGGATTTATGTTTTGAAAATATAATATGATGCTTGCGGCAGAATTTTGCATTGCAGAACACTAGATAGTGTAATAGAAATAGAATGCAAAGGAATGTCACCTCTTGGAAAATATTTTCATACTCTGTCACATTTTATATGTATGTCAGTAAATTACAGTGAGAGGCTGTACAGAAGGAGATAGGGTAAAAATGCATTGGAAGTAGAGCTTTCTGATTTTTTTAAAGATAATATTACCTTTATCATCACTTTAAATTATTTTATATTGCCTAATTTTTTCAAATAGATTCTGTTTCTAAAATAGACTCAAAAGTTTGGGGAGAATCATGAGGGGTTTTTTTCAAATCTAGCGTGATTGGAGTGCTTCAGAAAAGGGTATTGCATATATGTATGTTTAACATGCTGAAGGATCTTACTTAAAATGATCAGTGTGCTCACGTAAATCTTAATTTGACTGATTAATCAATCCAGGTTGAGCACACTGTGATTTCAGGGGGTTCTAAAAGCAAGTGAAGAGTAAACAGCTGAACAAATTTTCAGTTTGTTGATGTCCATATTCAGACATTTTAAGGCTCTCCGTTCCTTTAAAGGATTTCTTTTCTCTTAATCAGTTTATCTGAAATATGCAAGTGAGATTCCAGCCAAAGGATGGAAATACTAGTTCTTTGAAATAAACAGAAACATGTAAAACTTCCCTTTATAGGATGCTTTTGATTCCCAAGACACTCTTGAAACTGCTATAGACTGCCTTCACACTGAGTATTAGAGAAAAGAAAAAAAAGCTGTGTTAGTTAATAGTAAAGCAACAAAAGAAAAAAAGCACTGTATCTAAAGCAGAACGGTTTGGTATATATTAACTGCTGTCCAGACAAAAGTTAAAGCAAAGCAAGAAAAATCTCAGAGTAGATCAACAATTCGCAGTATATGTAAAAGCCAGTAGAATTTTCATCTCAACTTTTATAGCTTAAGATGACAAATACTGCCTTGAGGTACTAATCAAAAAAGTTACTTTTCTCACTCTGACTTCCTTGTAGACCTTTCAGTCTTTTAATGGTCTGACTTGTAAGATGAGCTACAGTAATCAATGCTTCTCTAAATTGCAATTTTATGTTCACAGGCTGGAGGAGCTGGCTGTGATTTGTGCTAATTATGACATTCCACATATTGTCAACAATGCATATGGAGTTCAGTCTTCAAAATGTATGCATCTTATCCAGCAGGTAGGAGCTGTGTATTTCCAATAATACTTTTTAGCAAGTATAAGTAGATCTGCAATTGTAGACAACCTAGCAAATTTTATCAGATGCTTCATAGCTTTGAGAGTAATCCCGTGCATGCAATTTTCTGGGAAAGCACAACAGACAGAAATAGAATTTAAGCATAATAGTTATTTCTATCATGCTTTTTATGTAACCCTAAATTTATTTAGGTTTCATGCACGTTCATGTGTCTTTATAATGGAAAAATATCCTTAATAAGCTTTCTTAAAATATTTCCTAAAGTTGTTGACTAAAAGTGACATAATGGATCATACTTGAATAGAAATGAAATCTTCAGCAGAATGAGTTACAGATTTTTAATTGAAGGTACAGGGTTCTACAGCAGCATAAATATTGTTGGCACAGAGAATAGCTGAGGAAATTGCTTTAAGTTCAATGTTATGTTCAAAAAAGTTTAATTTCTGTTGCTGTTTAGTTTGAAGAGGATGTTGCTTGATATCTAAGATCAGTCCTGAAACAGAATTCTTACATTTTTCCTCGTTGTATGTGCATTGTCCTTCAAGATTCTCTTTTCTGTTACCTATTCAAAATAATAGGGGGTTAAATTTTAATAGGATCTGGAGGAACTTGAACTAGTAGCAATTTAAAAGATGCTGGTCATCTTTTTTTCTGATTGCTGAGACATTACCAGCAGGACACAGACCAGCTTAATTGTGAAAGAACGTCATGTTGGCATTTCTAAATCTTGAAAGATTGAGGGAATTTATGAAGTAGAAAATGGTACATGTTTTATTTGTAATGTACTTAGTACATGTTTATTGTATTTAACCTGATCAAGTTTAGTGAGAAACTAACATGAATGAGGCTGTGGAAGTGCTGGGTTTTGCTGCATGCAATGTTCTAATGATAAACATTTCAGTCTATAATGCTATGAATAGAATTTTTACTGTGTTTGTTTCTGTGTTTTTTCTGGACTCAATAAATTGTTTGTTCCTTGCTTATGCAAATATATAGATTCCAGCTCTGATTTGTTCTACATTTTTTTTACAAAATCTATTTGTGCTAGAAAATTTTCTGTTTATGAGAAAGTAGTTATTAATGAATACTTAGGAATATGTACATGCTGAGCACAGTGTGAATACAACTAGCAAGAGTACCACAGGAAAAAGCTTTTGAGACCATTTCATGTTGTGCTTTTCCTCTGGTGGTCTCCTGTCAATTAAATCAAATGGTTGCTGCTGGCATTCCTGTTCAGAACAAAAAGCTGACAAATTTGGAGTGTTCTTCCTATGTCCTGTGCATTAAGCTATCAAAACATAAAACTAATAGATGAGGTTTAGTTGGCTCCACTTTTTTCCATCTGTTTGTCATAGGTATTAACTCTGTTTCTACTTCTTACATTTAGTATGTAGTCTTAAAAATGTGTATTTGCATGTATTTTGATATGTATGGGGTTTAACCCACATTTCAAGTTCTCTTATGCTGCACACTTTTAAATTGTACAGTTCACAGTTACATGCTGCTCAAATTGAAGGTGTACTGCAGAATCTACTTTTTTGCCTTTGAAAATATGAGTGGTTAGGTATAAGGATGTGGGGGATATCTGCTGTAAGAAATTACTTGAATCTTGATTTTGAGAGCAGCCTTAGAAGGAGCGCTGTAATAAGCCTGTTTGTTTAATGCAAATTTATATATATATTGAAAAAAGCTTTGCTAATGAAGCGTTCTATTGTGAGAGTTGTAAAAAGTGTTCAGGATTGAACAGTTTTAACTATAATTCCCATTAAATTTTGAGGGGTTTCTGTTTGGTTGTTGCTGAAAAGGAGCTACATTTAGACTTGCAGGAACTAAAATCCATATCTTAAATCACAGGAAAACAGGAATTTGTAAGGTACTATGTTAGGCAGACAATGGTACTATAGCAAGCAGTGCTAAAAGAGGTAATGCCATGATTTTTATGTTTTGATCACAAATGCAGTATCTGAGAGTTTCAGGAATTACATTTTTTTAACATCACCTTTATATAAAATTATGATGCTATCACGTTTCCCTTTTTTCTAATGTATTTATTACTGTGGATTTTCTTTTTCATCCTTTTTTGATAAAGGGTGCTCGAGTTGGCAGAATAGATGCTTTTGTTCAGAGCTTGGACAAAAATTTTATGGTTCCAGTAGGTGGTGCTATCATTGCTGGCTTCAACGAGTCCTTCATTCAGGAGATCAGCAAAATGTATCCAGGTAACTAGTTCATGGGCTGATTTCAGCCATACAGAATAACTGTAGAAAACTTGATTATCAGCTTTCTTTCACATAAAATTTATTTTTGCCACTTTAATCTGTGTAATGTTTTTTTTTTTCAGGAAGAGCATCTGCGTCTCCTTCTTTAGATGTCCTCATTACACTTCTGTCTCTGGGAACCAGTGGCTACAAAAAGTTACTGAAAGAGAGAAAGGTAAGCTCTTTGGCAAGCAGTATTTTCTTGTAGTCAGCTGTTAACAAAGTGTTGTTGCAAAACTGCTTTGAGTAGTAAATCCAGGTTCTGTCTAGAAAGCCATTGAACTTATTCTGAGCTCAGAGCTCTGAATCTGGAAAATCAGTACGATGGAATTACTTCTTGTCTAAGTGGTGCTCATGAGTAAGTGTGATTTCCATGCTGTTGTTTGTTCAAACTGTGAGGCTAAACAGAGGGCCTGTACTGTCTTGTGCAGTATTCATGTTTGTTGTCCCTAAATGTGACTAATGCAGTAGAATTTTGTCCACAAAAACTTAAACGGAGAAGTACTATACTGTTTTATCGTGGATACACTGCTTCCAGGACAGGAGATTGCACACTCAAGAGTAACCCAGGGTCTGTGCTCTTCTGCTTTTGTCCCTATTGTGCTTTTGTGCTATGACAGTGCTTAGTTAAATGTTTGTGTGCCATATTCTCTGGAGAATCACAACTTCTGGTTGGGTTATAAATACTGTGCATTGCCACAAAAAGGGAAAAATATTGTCATTTTAATTATTCATCTAGACACACAGCTAAGTTTCTTCTCTGCTTTTCACAGACAAGGGGTTTTAATTTGGGTATAATTGCACTGCACAAAAATCCAGTGGATGTCAGGTCGGAATTTGTATATCTTGAGTTAGCGTTAATTCTGGAATTAATACATGCCTGATTTTTCTCTCTTCATATAGTAATACAGAAAATTTTTTTTTATAAAGGCTTAATATAAGGAAATGCTGTGAATGAAGTACTATTAAATTGATAATTTTAAGCTATGCATTATCTGTTTCATTATTTTATTTGAAAACTATGTTCCAATTGTTTCCTGCTGACAGCTTGCTGCTGTCTCTGATAATGTGGCAGAGCAGTAGTTTTGGATGCTGTGATTTATTTCTAGCTGCTTGTAGAGGCATCCATAAATTCTGTACTGGAACTGAGATCCCACAGGAATAGCTAGACTATAGAATACCAAACCAACTTAGCGGCCTTACAATGACTGAGAAGTGATCTTTGCAACTAAAGTGAAAACAGCTTGTGAAACACTGAAAGCAGTTACCACTCTTGCCTCTACTGCAACATTTTATTCTGGACTGTTGTATGTATTGCCATTTATGTTTTGTGTCTTCATTAAAAGCAAATTGTATTTTTTCCCGTGTGCTCTTATGTCCAAAAGAATCTCAAGTGAATTTATTGTTTTCTACAAAGCTGATTTTGTTGTTACATTTCTACTAGTAGCAGATGTATAAAGGGCATGAGAAATATTGTCCAAGTCATAAATAATAATTCTTTCATAAATATCTTAATGAATAGCTGTATACTTTGAGTCATCTAATTTTCTTGTAAGTAGAATTCTAAAGTGAATACAGTATTATATTTTTACAACTTCAGGTCTTTTTATTTCAAATGTGAATATACTCTATAAACAGAGCCTTATATATGGCATAAATATGTTTCTTTTATTGGATTTGCTATGAAAATAGAAACATTTTTGCTTAAATCTGTTTGTTCCTGAATTGTAGAAATGCAATAGTGATAGTTTATTGCCTGTGCTCTGAGGAAGCAGAGCAGAGCTATTAAGCTTCCAGCAGGAACTATTTATAGCTTGACATTGAGTACTCCTTTCTATATTGGTGCAGCTGCACCTACTCACACTAAAAAAAAATCAGCTATAAAAAACTTAAGGATTTTTTGTTTGGTTTTTTTTTTCTCTTTTTACCTGATCCTCATTTACGTGGGTGTTATTTCAGGTTATTTGAGCTTAGGCCAGAAGGACCAGAATATTACTGAGAAGAGATTAGTCTCGCACAAGCAGGGAACAAAATAATCTGCCCAGTTTTTCTTTTATACAGATTAGGTGTTTAATACAGGAAGAGATTATATGAGGGAGAGGAGCATGTACATGGAGTGGGATTTTTTTTGACAAGCTGGGTGTTGTGGAGTGTGCAATTGTCCAAGAGTATGAGATTATATGTAGTTATATGAAGGAGTACTGACTTTTCGGAATTCCTTTTTATAAGTTTATGTGATGGTTAGAACAGTGGTTTTCTGATCTCAGTAGGCGATTCTAGGTCCTTTTGCAATGCAGATAACAGCCTGTCCATAGTCAAATTTGTTAATATCTTTGCTTTTAAAGAACTTCATGTAAATATTGTGGTTTTATAGTAACTTTTGATGCCTCAGTACAGGTTATGTTATGTCATGTCATGTAATTTACATTTCTAGGTGATAAAAGTTGCTATTTTCATATATGTATGTGTGTGTCTAAACCAGGTCATGTGAAATGTAGTTGTTGCACTGTGTAATGGTGTAAACAACAGGCTTAGTTGTCATCTCAAATTTCATGGAGAGCAAGAACCTTACATCAAGGTTTACATTCAGAACCCTACAGGCCAGGTTTAATACCTGCTACTATCCAATATGGTTCTTTTAATCCCCTTAACTAATTATTATACCGGTATTATTGAAGAGGTGATAATTTTATTTTGTTTACAGCAGTTATGGATTTCCTCATTAGATTTAACAATCAATATAATTCTCATTTTTTTAAATCCATTTCTGTGTTACTGTGGGATGCGATAGAGCTTTTTATATTGGTATCCATCTGTCTGCATACTTTCTGAGAGTAAAAGTGGAGTTATTTTTATGTCCTTATGGAGTATGTATCTAAAATATTTAAAATCATACAGAATGGGAGGAAGTTGTTTGGGTTTTACAATTCATTATAATATTGGGTTTATGTTTCATGAGTTATCACTGATGTAGTTGTTCTGATTGGAATAAATTACTTGTACAGTTCAGTGTGAGTTTGTATTGCTGCTCTACTTATGATGGAAGACGAGGAAAGCCATTTAATGAGAGATATTAAAAATGTAAAAAAAAATCAGCTATTCTCAAAGCAAGACAGACATTTGTTACTTCTCTTTTTTTTCCTAGTCAGCTTGTTACACCGTAGCATGTCAAATATGAGAATATTGGAGAATTTTTCTCATGTGAAGTATATGTGACCATATTGAAACTTCAGAGTAGCTGGAGGCAAATTGGTTTAAATGAACTGTTTTAAATGGTGTTGTGTTACTAAACAAGTGCCAAGCATGAATGGAAATTTCAGAGAGGCTTCCATACTTAGAAGCCTGTGTTGGAGAAGTGTGGGTCACAGAGCCTGAACTCAAGTGCTGAAGAGAAAATGTGTTGATTGCTTTTGTTAAGAAAGACTTTTTGAAAAATGTGTTACTAAATCAGATTGGCAAGGCTTACTGGGCACTTTCTGGTAGATTACACATAGGTTAGATATAGATGATATGAAGATGTAAAGGTTCTGTAATTAATTTCATATTTTTAAAACTTTTTGGTATAAATCTATAACAAAATTTCTGCAATGCAAGAGAATCTGCCTAGGAGGGTGTGTGGTATATACAGTTGTCACACACATACAAGTATAGTTTGTTGTAGGAGAAGGGAATACAGGTGATGTTGCCCCTGATAATTAACAGCTGTGTTAATTACCCAAACAGCCTCGGCCCTGATGACTCACAGCTATATCCAGTAAAGACAAGTATGATAAAAGGGAGTGGGTTAGCTGATGAGGGGAATCGTGAAGGAGGAGGAACCTTGAGGAAAAGGGAACAAGGAGAAACATGAAGAAGGATTGTGGGGAGGGAGAATCACTGCTGTGAGGTCAGTCTGGGTCTGCAGTCAGAGCCTGTTGTCAGAACCTGCAGTCACAGTCCAGCTGGGTAAAATCCTGCAGTCAGAGTCTGTAAACTAATACATGCAGTCACAGTTTAGCAGGAGATAACCAGCAGTCAGAGGCTGCAGGGGAAACCTACAGCAGGAGCTTGCTGCAGCCAGAGTCAGTGAATGGTTGGGAGTCAGGATGGCTGAGCTGTAAAGAGGAATAAACCAGGACCCTTTTCATGCTGTGATGAACAAGAAGTCTGTGTCTTGGCTCATTTCTACCCTCTAGCGAGAGGGCTGCTGCAACAGTTTGTCATGTTTGGCTGCATTTCAAGGAGCTGAGCCTCCTTCTGGGCTCTCATCTGCTGGCAGATCTCTATGTTGAGCACTGCAGCTCCTCTGCTGGGTAGCATGGTGCGCCAAGTGGTCTGGTCAGATCACAGCTCAGCAGCAGCTGGTCCATCTGAGGCAGGAAGCAGGAGAGGCTGTGATGGTGGCATTATAAAACAGCTGCTGCTGCAAAGTAAGATGGGATCACATCAGTCTCAGACAAGCATAGGAGAGCTGGCAGACTGTGTCTAGGATGAAGAGGCTGTAAAATGACTCTTGCACAGTGTCCTCTTCTGCACCGCAAGCAGCTCTGTGGCTTTCCCTGAGGACAGCTCGTCTTTTCAGATGAGTGTGACACAGGGAGGAGGGCAGAGTGTTAGAGCAAGTTGGGTGGTTAGAGCCAGCTAGGATAGTTTCAACCCTGCACAAAAGCTTTTCTGGCCTTCATCAGTTACCTCTTTGTCAGCTGGTATGGGACTGATGGCTTATTCAATACCCCTGTCTTCTTTTTCTCTGGAGTTACTGGCTTTTTCCTTATTTATTTCTCTCTTGTTCTTTTCATTTGCAAGAACAATGCCTATCACAATGAACCAACAAATGAAGAGCCACCCCTACTAGTGCAGGTTTTATTAAAAATAGTTTTATAGTGTAAATATAGTATGATTCAAATGTTTTTAATGATTGTTACAACACTTCTTGAAAGTATTTTTGTTTCTGTATGTCAAAGTAGACTGTTTCATCCAAACAATTGAGTTATTTGGCCTATTTGATGCAGACATTGTTGGTGACTTGTTCTTTGTTTTTTAAGGTGTTTTGTTGGCTTGGATGCTCAAAGACAAAGAACCAAAAGTGAAAGACATTTGCACATAGTTTAGCATTCTTTGTCTAGACTACTGAGGTTTTGTGTTAAGTTTCCAGGGTAAAAGAGTGAATTAAATAATGTAACTTAACTGACATGTAGTGCTTGAGTAATTCAGTGTAACTTTAGCATAATAGTTGGCTTCATTGGAGAAAACTCGAGTGCCTGCTACAGAAAATGTATTATGTAAGAGCTCAATTATATATAATTGCTTAGGGTGCTTATAAATTTTCCATATAAGAGAAAGATTTTATAATGGAGGTTGCTTATAGATTTGACCTCCTGAAAATATTGCTTTAATCCATTGTTTGGAAAGGCAGTTAATCTATTTTGCAACAAACTTCTGAAACAAACTTCTGAAGCCCCTACAGGGCTTCCAGTGGAAACATGGAAAATAGTGTTGTTTGTGAAGCTTTAGTCAAACTGATGGAAGTACATACATGGAAATTTTTTTTGCCATCTTTTCATCCTCCTTTGTTTTAACAAATTCCTATGTATGTAAAGGCTCATCTAGTAACCTAATTTCATTTAACAGATTTAATTGAATTTAATATATTTATGCAGTGGGTAACTTTTTATAGCAACTTTTAGTGATATTTCCAGTATTCCTTTCAGTAATGTTATAAGAGATTTATCAGAGAATTTCCTAGGTACAACACACAAAAATTATTTGGAAATTGGTCTTGTTCCAGTGTATTTTTTCTCAGTAGTAATTTCATCACTAGTATCTCCAGAGTAGGCACAATTTATGTGTATTTCTACAATATTTTGTTCAGTTTTAGAAGTAAATAGCCAGCAGAGGGAGCACAAATTAATTTATGATTTGTATTCCAAAATAAATGCTAATTAAAGGCTGGTACATTAGTGATGCTTATTGTGGAAAGTAACAAATTAATAATGTTCTTATATTCAGTGAGGGACCAGAGGAAGGGCAGAAGTGTCTTAACATTTGAAACATAAATATTTTTCAGCTTCTGTGAGTGAACGGTAAATAAACTCTGAACTGGAACAACAAAATCACTTGATTTATGAGAAATAGGAATGATTTTTCACAGATTTCAAGTTCTGATAATTAAACATAGATACCTCCCAATTTTTTTTTTGGTTTTTTTTTCAAGTATTACAGAAGCTTTATGTTTTTGAGGATAGTTGTATCAATAGCCTAATTCATTTAGACAGTAAGAGGGTACCTTTTTCTCCACCTGAATTCATTCTGTGGTATTAGGAAGTACAGGTGGGGAGCTGTGTTCATTTAGTCACTCACGAAGGGAGGTGAGGTTTCCTGCAGTGGTTCAATAAAAGCAGCTGTAACATTCTTCTAACTTAGGTACCACAAAGCTCATTTGGTTTCATAAGACCTTGGGGAGGTTCTGTTCAAAAACATAATTTTGATCACAAGCTGTAATTTATATCTGTCAGAGTCCACAGGTCAAAGCAGGATACTGGTCTACAAACAGAAGAGGTAATTCTATTTAAAGAATGAAAAATCACTTGTCAGGTCCAGAAATTGATGAGGATGCTTAAACAGGCAGTCACACTAAAGCAGATAAGCAGGACAATTTTTATGGCCTGAAAGAGAAGAAGCCTGATGTTTAATATTTTTTGAAAAGGCTACCCAGTGTCTGTATGGTTTTGCTGGTTTTTATGAGAGACTGAGCATTAAAAAGGATGGAAAAACAGCTAAAGCTTACAATGAGAAGAATGGTATTTATTCTTATTCTGTCCATAAGTGTTTTGGGCTGATATCTGAAGAGGAATATATTAAACTGAGGAAGAGCATGAGCAATTATCATAAATGACTATTGGGGAAGAGGGAGGATATAAAATACAGATGAAGTAAGAGAAACAGTCTTTTATGTGCTGTGTGACTTGTATCTGAGCCAAAGTATTTATGAATCTCAGTCTTAGGACACTTTCACAGTAAAGGTGCAATCCAATTAAGTGATAGCAGAAATTCAGATATTTCCATTCTTATCGTCAGCTTGAGGGGGGTCCTAGGAAAAGGACAGACTGCTCAACAGAGCTGAGTATTCAGGAGAGTGTATATGGTGTGCAACAAAATACAGTCAAATGTGTACTTATAGCCTCTTTAAGAACTGGATTTTTATTCTCATGCAGAAAAAGAAGTCTCTGCACTAGGGAAATGTGATTGTGTGATACCTGGTAACAAAATATAATGCTTTTAGTGTGGAATGTGTTAGAGAGAAGACAAAGTAAGGAGCACTTTGCCAAAACGTGGCCATCTGTGATGATAACAGTTCATTCTCAGTGGCTTAGGGGACTAGGGTATGGGAAGGCTCTTGAAAAGTAGGGTGGGGTAAGACCTGCTGTGCAGTGGGAATCTCTTCAGGATTTTTTAGCTCCCTAGGTTTCAGGGCCACAGAGAGGAAGAATGACATCCCAGGCACATATATTAGACCAGACAGAGACTTTTGTATCAGCTTGAGAGATAAGAACAGTGTTCAGGAAATGGAGCTGTTCCTTTGTAGAATTATTTCAGAGAATTGTCTAATCCACTTACTTGGTACACATGAAAGGAGAATCAGATGAGCACCTGTAGGATGTAGTGGAGATGTAACAGTTTTGTGAAATAGGTGCTATTTTCTCTGTTTGATAGCTAATAACAAAAATATTGCATCTCTTTTTCAGGAGATGTTTTCATATCTTTCAAGTGAGCTGAAGAAGCTGGCAGATAACCACAATGAGAGACTGTTAGACACACCACATAATCCCATTTCCTTAGGTAATTGTTGTAGTTTTAACTTTAAAAAAAAATCTCATATACTGTGGATTCATAATGCACTTCCACATACTGTTCCTATATATTAAACATCACTACACTCTACTAAATTGAATAATAATTCAATAAGGTTACCAATAAGGTAATCTGCTATAAAAGTAGTGTAATAACTTGGACCTGTTATTTTGCTCCTGTCCACCATATTCATTTGACAGAAATGAATACAAGACAAGCTGAAAATGCTAGCATGTAGTAATACTTCATAAGAAATAGGTTTAAAAATAAATTAGGATTTAATCATTCATCATCTTAGTGTTGTAAAAGAAATTATGGAATTTCTAGGTATTTGTTCAAGGTATTTTTTCTAACCAAAAATTCTGCTGAACACCAAAATAATGCTGACCACCTGTGCAGGATCTGCATACAGTCTAACCAAGGAAGTAATCTAAGACAGTGTTTATTTTTTTTTTCTTTGTATGTGAATACAAATACTTGACTAGATTCTTGCTGTTGGAAAGCAGCTTGTCATTTGTGCTGGTTCTTTAGAGAAAAGGCAGCTTTGTAGCGGTTCTAACCTGACCTTATGTTACTTTAGCCATGTCACTGAAGAATCTGGATGAAACTAATGATGCTGCTGTTACCCAGCTTGGATCTATGCTTTTCACAAGACAAGTTTCTGGAGCAAGGTAAGGCTCTGGAGCAAGGTATGAATTTAAAAAATTGGGGGAGTGGGGAGGGTGTATTAGCATATATTGTACAAAGTCGTGTGAAGTGTTTTGTACAATTGTGTCATGATTACAGAAGGCAGTCTAACAATAATGAGTTGGAGGGTAATCACCCTTTCGTCATCACTCTTACAGAGTAGTAATGTCTCCCTGCCTGAGTTAGCAGTGAGGCTTTCTATGTCCACTTTGGTATCCTAATAATCCAAGCCCATTTAATATAGTGTCATTATTCCCTAGTATTCCTTGATTTCATTTAGTTTCCAGGTGTGGGCTGATCTTACAGTTTAGGTGTAAGCTACAACAGAAGATCTTTGTTTTTTTTATTGCAGCACAAATGTGGTTATGCTGGATGTTAAGGGAATAAGCTTTTACTATCCTACATAGCTTTTTGTCAAATGCAAAATAAAGTTCTGCTTTCTGGATCTAATTGTGTTTAAAAAAATAGTAAAAATCTATAACCTGAGCCAGTTTGAGCTGAATTTATTCTTAGAGATACTGTTACAATGAAATGCAAGCCAAATAATTTTCCATGATTTTGGTTTAAACCTCTTAGAAGAAGAGAATGATTTAAAATTTGTTTTGGCAGCATTCCTTAATCTGAATATTACTGCTGCCATGCTAACTTCTCCCATAGACTTAATGTTGTATTTTTTGTAGCAGAGCTGAATGTTTCCACGTCAGAAGATACGCTTCATTAGCTTGGATTATTCCACTTCCTGCACAGATGAATGACAGTAAATCTATATATACTGTGGTTAGGTGCTCTTTTTAATTTGCCTGTCATAACCTTGTCTGGTCCTGTAATTTCAACAATCTTTGGCTGAAATTGTTCAAAAGTTTCAATTTTTGAAGTTAAATCTCTCCAATTGTTTGCCTGATGTGAAGGTTTCAGGTTTTCTCTTTTGATACATAAGTAATTCTTTTGTAGTATATACTGTTTAACCTTGCACCATGCTGGTGCTGAGCATCAGTGGCAGGAATAGCAACTCCCTACTTCAGTAGGAATTTGTGTAATTGTGTTCAACCTAGGGTACCACATAAAATGTCAAGGCATCTTTAACTGAATTGTGATTTTGCTTGTTTGTTTCAGGGTTGTTCCCTGTGGGTCTGTACAGACTGTGAATAACTACACTTTTAAAGGCTTTATGTCACATGCAAATGACTATCCTTGTGCTTACCTCAATGCTGCCTCAGCAATTGGAATTAAAAAGCAAGATGTAGATGTATTCTTAAAAAGACTTGACAAGTGTTTGAAGACTTTTAGAAAAGAAGCAAAGCAAGAAAAAAGTATAAATGAAATAAGTGATGCTAATGCAGCCACAGAACAACTTGAGGACTAGAAGATACAGATTTACTAACACAGGATGATAAGGTTTTGTCTGAAGTATGTCAGGTTTGTATTGGGTTAGGACTGTACATCTGCAGTACAGAAATTTATTCTTGATCTTACTTTCTTGTTATTAAAAACAATAATAAAAATTTGGGTGGAATTCAGCTCTAAGAAAGTAGGTGATACTCTCTCGAAGAACAAAGGACCAGACACCAGTTTTTTGTGTTTTTTGCAATGTATGAAATGCACTTAATATCTGCCAAAGTAAAACTTCATGTTCACAAAGACTTAGAATTTGCCTTTCAATCTGTATGTGGCTATTTGAACCAGTGTTTACCAAATCACAGTATGTTTATTCACATGTTCTTGTTTAACAATATTGTCTGTCACAGTGACTAAATTCCCTCCTAGGTAAAGACCATCCAAACAACACGTTTCTCTGCTCTCAAAATACTTTTTCATCAGTGAATGTGTTACTTTTAATTTCTTTTCAAAGATTTATCCAAATGTTGGAATAGCACTTACTAAGCACAGGGTTCAAACTGCATGGGTAAATGACAGAGTTGGAATAGTAATGTTTTTCAGGTGTTCTTACCCGTCATAAACTATCTAGAAGTAGTCAGCCTCCAGTGGCAAAGAGGAACCTAGAGTGCCTCATATCCTGTCAGTACTCAGCTTTTGAAAACGTTTGCATGGTTCAGCAGCCCAAAGGACCTTGAATACTGAAAGTCAGGGGTTGTGAAGTGAAGAGGTACAGTATTGGTTTTGGCTTTTTTTTATTTTTGCTCTTCGGATTCAATTGGGTGATCAGATCAAAAATTCACTGAGAAGGAGGAATGCCATGTAGGACTAATGCATCAGTTTTAAGAGCCAGTGAGACCTGGGAGTATTTTGGCATTTTTAGTCCACTGTTGTTGAAATTTTATACTTCCATCTTTGTAGTGTCTCTTGCCATTGGCACTATTGCCTCTGTGGCTCTGTACAGTTGCTGATTTGAAGTCATTAAAGAAACAATAGATTCAGAATCTGTTCCTCAAACAAAGGTTCCATATCACTGGAGTGACAGTGCTGCAGGTTGCAAAATGCGTAGCTATTCTTAAATGTGGTTACTGCATTGTACATAGCTTCTATGAAATTTACTGTTCAAAGTAAGCATAATGTTCAAAGACATCTTCTTTGTCTGTCTGTAATGTAGTGTTGTTCAGGATACCACAATTAATGAGTTCTAAATGTCAGGAAATGTTTTAGTTACTTTGTTGGGTGGGATCTGAGACATGTATCCTTCAGAGCCCTCTGTAAATCACTTAATCAAAATAGTGGAGCTTTTGAGAGATTGTCTGTCCGGCACATTCAGATGAATTCATGCAAGAGGTGATGCTAGAATGTGGGAGTTAATAACGTGCTAATCATCTTGAAGGTGCTCTCACTTAATGAGGTCCATTGTATCTTCAGCTTAAGTTGAACTGCTGCTTCCACATTGTTATTGCTGGAGTTACACATGAGATTGATTAAAGCTTATGCAGGTACAGCTCCCCAGACTGCAGTCACCATTGTTGTTTGCTGTACAAACACATCCTAGGAGACGTGTCAGGTAACTTTGCCACTGAGCCCTTGTGGCAGTAAGGAGATGTAAACAGCTTGTCTTTTCTTTCTCTCTCTCTTTCTTTCCCCTCCTCTCTCTCCCTCCCCCCCTGCTTTTCTTTTTNTTTTTTTTTTTAATGAGATCATGCTGTACCTCAGTTTTTCCAGTCAGTAAAACTTCCACAAACTTTGGAACCACATCTCTGCAGCTTACTGCCTCCATATTCTGTATATTGGAGCAGCCAGTGAAAACCTTAAGAAGGCCTTAGTGATGCCTTTTTTCCTGATTTTTGGTATTGCCTGAATGAATATAAATTATTTATTTTTATATTTAGATGACCAGTCACAGAATGTGAATGTTAGCACTATTACTACAAGAGTTTAGGGAAGTGTGATAGCACCTAAATTAAGCACATTTTGATTAGTAATATTCTGATTCTGAATAAAAAAAACAAGCAGTTGCCTCTCTGAGAGGAAGACATTTCTGCCTTTTTTGGTCTCATACTAAATTGTCTGCTGAAAGTAATTCAGTCACTTCTAACACAGATTGACCTGCTTACTCGATTAATGTTTTTTTCTGTCTTTGAAAACTTTCCCGTTTACAATCAAAGATGAAAATTTCAACGGAGCTCTAGACGAGTTCATAGACCTAAGTAGTTTTTGATTTTTACTTCTTAAACCTTTCTTAATTTAAAAAAAAAGATGATGGCTTTAATTGAAAACAAATAGAAAATTTAATTTGTGTCATTCAAGTTCTTCATAGATCTTAGTGAAGCCACTTGAAGTGAGAAAATCTAAAATATTTTGAGAAATATGTCCCACCACAATATATAATCTTGAACTAAATATTCATGTTATATTGCTTTGGTAAGCTTTTGTACCAGTGTTCAGTTTTGCTTTCTTGCTTTAGCCCCATAAATCTCTTCAGTTTAATTTTATATTTTTTTCTAATAATGTCACATGAATGTAAGGAAATTTTAAGTAATTCAAATAGAAATATCCTTCCAAGTAAATGGAGAAGACATGGTTCTATACAGTGTATTTGAAACAGGAGATTCAGTAGAGGATAAAGAGTATTTTTCAGGTAAGAGTATAAATTTCTTATTCTCTATTCAGTAATGTCTATAATAAAGTAGTGAAATAACACTGGAGCATATACCTATGAACAGAGGTTTCATTTCCTTTATACAACATTTCCAGGGAGATTTCATGGCTATGGCACCTCTCGCTCACTAAAAGTAGTACTGTGAGAGATGGCAGTAGCGTGGGCAGATATCAAACTGTGCAGCATAAAACAAATAATGGATACATTAGCAGTATTTGCCTTCTATGAAGATCTTTCCAAGATTGTACAGTGAAGTAGAAGAGCTTCTTAATTAAGTTGCAGCCCTTTTTCTAATCTCTACATTATCACTAAAGGCTTTCACATGGCTCAAAAATCTGTAGGAACCAACTTGCTGCCTCCAGCTTCTGTATTATGAGGGAGACATCTGGGAAGACTGCCTGGGCTTCAGAACACACTCAAGTTTTGTAGAGCAGGAATCCTTAGTACAAACACCAAGAAGAGATGCCCATTTAGTAAGGCTGTCTCACAGCTACTGTTAATGGAGCTACGTCTCCATCATCTTCTAGGTCGTATAGCGTGTGGTTACGGTGCAAGGGTAGGCAGGGACTGCTCAGTCACCATAGTGCCTTTCCCCTCTTACAGGGCTTGCAACTGTTGTGTGAGGTGCTTTTCTTTCCCTCTGATGTTGAATCTTAGTCTGTCTGGATCTATACAGGTGGAAGAAATGAGGGAGCAGATGGCTGTGCCTTATAAAAATAGCACTGGGATAATATAGTGCAAGTGAACTGACACTGAATGACCCATCTCACAGGCCCACTCTTAGTTTACTTTTTTTTTGTAGTGTCTGAGATAATCAACGAAACAAAGGACTTGGAGCAATAATATTGCCTATTTGTGCTTTGCTCGTAACAATTGCCTAAGATACAAAGCAAATACAATCTACCAGATGCAGCAAATTCTCTTGAGCCTAAGAAAGCAAAATTATAATGTTGCAAATGTAAATGCTGGCATTGCAGCTTAATACACATATAAACCGAGCAATCTATATTGTGTGATCATCATTTTTTAAGAAAGGCTGGAGCCCAGAGACTAACAAATGTTCTCATGTGCAGTGTATCAGCAGTTCTCAGTCTTCAGCTGCTGTACAGATAATAATTCTAATTGAAGAATCATTACGTGGATCCATATGTGAATGATAGATGGGCTACAGCCTTTTGTTCATGATACTTTAAAAATTGAGTTGCTGTTTTTACTTTTATAAGGGGAGATTAGATTGCCTTTTCCTCCATCCCCCCCTTTTTTAATGCAACATTTTAATCACCCTGGTCTGACAGGATTTGAAATCTGAAGGGAAAACAATTCCTATAGCTGACAATTTTTTTAAACAATAGCTGTTTAAAGCCTTGAATTGGTTACAAAGCGACATTCCGCAGAGAACCTTTGTTCAAATATTTTTAATTCTGAAACCTGTGCTTGAAAAATTGTGTTCCACGTGCTCCGTAATAATTGTTTTTCATATAATATACTTTTTTTCCCCTCAAAGATAACAGCATACACTTTAGTGCAGTTTAATAATCCTTTTAAAAAGCTGTAGTTAAAAAGGCATTTGCTCCATTACTCATCAAGCATCTGTTGTATCAAAGAACTGGTAATATATTTATCTTGATGGATAAGCTTCAGTGTTCTGGACCAAGTTCAGTGTAAGTGGACCAAGCTTTCAATACTCCTTTGGGGATCCTAAAGTCAAGTTCATGATCCAATTAAGATGGGTGTGATAATTATATCTGCTGCTGGACAGGAGTCTTTCATCAAACCATTTCAACTAAATTCAAAGCTGATCCAGTTCAGAAGCTGAATTGATTTCTTAATGTGGACAGTGAAATTTAATTTACGCTTAGATCCTGTATTCCGATCCAGGCTGAGTCAGTTATAGCAGAATTATAACTTTTTGATTTTTAACATAACGTGAAAAGAAAGAATGCAGCGGTTTCAGCTGGGTGCTGGCTTTCCTATTACTTGTTCTCCAAGGGCTGCAAGTGTTAGGCTACCATCTTACACCTACTGCTGTTTGGAGGGTGGCATTGGTCATGTTCACATACAATGACAGCAGCAGAGGTGTGTGTGTGGGGCACCTTTTTCTAGGCATCCCAAGTAGGAACACACCACTTGGGAATTCAAGATGAACATGTGGCATTACTACTGATCTGTTTTCTCCAAAAACTTTCTGAGGCCAATTCCCTATGACTGAAGTGTACCAGAAGAGCATATGGCCAAAATACAGGGAAAAGGAACAAGGCCACAGACGTTTTTGAAGCTTTCTCCGTTGGTTATACATGTTTGTCTCTTGTGACAGATAAAGTTCATATTGCTATGGAAACTCATGTAAAGAATGTTTGCAACCATTCTTGTCCTTAGCTAAACTATTTCTGAGCTACCTCTATAGGCACTGGGGCAGGCTGCACTGCTTTGGCACTGCAGCTGGTGGTTCATGGGTGCAGCCCTGAACTCTGGCTGCAGGAGAATTTGGTGCCTAGCAGGGGAAAGCATTCCTGCTTTGCTTTGATATTGGGCTGCCAAGCACATGCAAAGTAGAACTAGTTTGCAGACACAGCTACTGTTGAGGAATTAAACCTGCAATTTTCTGGAGTCTGAGGAACTGCAGAAGGGAAAAGAGCTTAGTTTGGTCTACAATGTGTCAAATAGAGAAATGTAGCTGTTGAGGGGAAATAATATGTCTATTACTATTTTCTAGAGAAATGTCTTTTTAAAAAAATTGCAACATACTGTATAAACTCTTGATTAAATTCAGGTCTGCTTAGTACTCTTATTGTCTTCTGGCTTCTGATTCTATACAGCATCTATTGCAATAGCAAATAGCTTAGTAGGTGGAGAGGCTTGGGATATAGTAAAGCCACATTTTTAAATGGAAGATGAGGAAAGTGTCTGTAAAGTTCATAAAAATAGAAATAGCCTGAAATGCTTGCTGTGCAGCTGAGGAGGTGTTGAGTCTCCAGGAGGATCAGAGTATGCATAGTGAAGTCTTGACCTCCTGCACAGTACAAGCACCAGAGAATACTGTCAAAATGTAGCTCTCATTTCATCAAAGTAGTAGCCTACTCTCTAATACTATGCATTTCCAGTACTCTGTTCTCTCCCTCACCCCACTGAGTAATTTTGGATGTGGCTTTTTTAGACTCTGCTGTACTAGTGCACCAGGAAAAGGATGGGAAGGGAGGAGGTGTGCCTACCAGTGAATTGCTATCCCCACTGATGCAGAACCTCCTATGCAAGAAGTCAACTGGAGCGCACAATGGCAGCAGGTGCAAGTGCATGTGCCACTAGCTTTTTTTTGTTAAAGGGTTTATAAGCAGTGAATGGATTTGAATTTTTTTTTAATAATGTTTTAACTGGTGCCATTAAAACTCATGCTCATATCCCATGCAGATGGCACAAACTGTCACGCTCTGGTTTTCTTTTTGGTTTTGTTTCTAAAAATTACAGCTGAATGTTAAATCTGTGTCTAAATCTGCTGAAGGATAGCACTTCAAGTTTCAGCAATGATGCACATGTTGACCTCACAGTGCATGTTTTCATTGGCCCCCACAGAGTTCATTTGCCATCCCTGGAGGTATGCCTTGGAATTTCAGCCTCACTGATCAGAGGCCTCTTGAAGGGAGATGTTTCTCAATGACTGTGTCACTGAAAAAGTGGAGGTCTTTGTGGGCTCTTCACAGTGTCTTGTGCTGGCTTCACCCAGTGACTTCTGGGTCCATATGCTCATTTACAAGTAAATAGCTTTCCATCTCTTTTTGCACTGAGATGGGCCATATAAATACTTCTTTATTGCTTCTACACCCTTATCAGTAGCTATGGCAAGTGTGATTTGCTGGTGGGGTGAAACAGGACTGAGAGTGTTTGAGCTCGGTTGATGGCACATCTTGTGCCATCCCCTTAAATGTCAGTGTTCTGCCAAGTTAGGCAGGGCCTGTGGTGGCCCTCCTGCAGGTGTCAGCTGGGCAGGAGTGAAGTTTGCAGCTGGCCTTGGGTTGTCCAGTCTGCTGATCTGGAAGGGAGTGGTGTTTTGTCTTCCCCAGATGTGATGGCTCTGCCCTGGGCTCAGAGAGAAGAGGCAGTGACAATGTATTTTTGTCATGGAGGGCAGTAATAGGGACTCAGGACTCCTGGGGCACCACTTAGCAGAGCTAAAAGATGCTGCTTTTATTTAGTTGCCATATTACTTCATTTCTGAGTCTCCCTGTTTGCTTTGTTCTTGCATAAACCCCTCACCCTGCATTTCCACACCCTTATTTTCCTCTACCTTGCAGTTTTTGTAGATTTTTACATCCATGCAAGTGGTGGTAAAACTCAGCTCCTTTGCTGTGAGAGCATTTAGCATATATGCTGCATTTACTTGGCATAAGCATAGAAGGCCATAGTAGGAGCAAGGCAGTGGGGAATCAAGCCAGTTGTTTACATCTCCCTCCAAAGGACTGGTAGGTCAAACATCCTTCTCCTGTCCACAATTCTCTGCCATTAACAGCTGTTAGCGAGTGTTAGCGCATCATATTTTTTCCCCTCGAGGCTGAGTACATTATCTCTACAACACTCCAGCACCTTGCTGGGAACATGCCACAGCTCTGTTTTCAAAGCGTTTTGTTAATGCTAGTGACCTTGGTGGTGTGACCACAACACCTGCTTTACCTGATAAGATCATTAATTTTTTTCTCTTCAGCCTTTGTGTTGAGCATAAGCAAATCTTCATTTGTACCTGGAAAACATTACCCGAACATCAGCTTACTGGAGCACTGACCTGTATCTCCCAGTGTTTTTTAATGTGTTAAATAGACAATTAAAAGAAATCACTTCAATAAAGGTAGAATGAACACAAGCCTTCCGTTAGCTGCAATCGAGCAAGATGGCATTGGAATCAATCACATGGCTTTTCAGCTGTCAGTCTGCCACAGCAACAGCTGCCTGTCAGTCAAGGTGACAGCGGAGAGCTGATCTATTCTCTTCTCTGAGCTATAGAGATAAGCTGCACATGCACAATGAATGTGTTCTCAAAATAAACACATTGGGAAGAGCACAGAGGGGTTTTTTAAATGATAAATCTTCTCACTCTTCTAACAGTTCCTCCTTCCTGATGGATTGAGAAGTGGCTTAACAGCAGATCCCAGAGGGTCATAGTCAGTGGCACAGGCTCTAGTTGGAGGCCTGTCATAAGTGGCGACCCAAAAGTTCAGTACTGGGCCCAGTTTAAATGTTTAATTTATTCATCAATGACTTGGATGAAGGGCCAGATGCCCCCTCAGCAAGTTCATGGATGACAAAAAGCTGGGAGAAGCTTTGTGCTGATGCTGAGTGCAGCTTTGGGCACAGCTGAGTCCTGTGCAGCTCTTCAGAAGGACCTGAACAGGTTGGAGAGATGGGCAGAAAGGTGCCATCTGTAATTGAACAAAGACAAATGCAGGATCCTGCACCGGGGGAAGAATAACCCCAGGGACCAGCACAGGCTTGGGGCCAAACTGCTGGAAAGCCCAGCTCTGCGAAGAAGGACCTGGTGGACTCCGGATGTCCATGAGCCAGCAGTGCCCTTGTGGCCAAAAGTGCCAATGGTGCCCTGGGGTGCATTAGGGAGAGCATTGACAGCAGATTGAGGGAGGTGATCCTGCCCCTCTACTCAGCCCTAGTGATGCTCATCTGGAGTGCTGTGTCCAGTTCTGGGCTCCTCAGTATGAGAGAGACATGGAGCTCCTGGAACAGGTCCAGAGGAGGGTTATGAGGATGATTAAGGGACAGGAACACCTGCTATGAGGACAGGCTGAGGGAGCTGGGCCTGTTCAACCCTAAGGAGAGATGACTGAGAGGGAACCTCATCAGTATGAGGAAGAACTTCTTTATTGTGGGAGTGGTGAGGTGCTGGAACACGTTGCCCAAAGAAGTTATGGAGACTCCTTCCATGGAGATACTCAAGAACCATCTGACATTATCCTGTGCCATGTGCTCTAGGATGGCCCCTCCTGAGCAAGGAGTCTGGACCAAATGACCCACTGTGATCCCTTCCAACCTTACCCGTTCTGGAATTCTGAGATATCTCCTCCTTTTTCAGTTTACCAGGTTGCTGTCACCCCCTGCCTTTTTTCTTACAGTGGCTGTGTGCTCTTCTGCTGTTTACCTTACAGATTTGGTTTTCTGCATGCTGCTGCTTTGAATTTCTGTGACTCCATCCCACCTTCTGCTGCATTCCACCTTCAATCAAGGTGGGGTCTGTCAGAGGAGGAGACGCAGCTGGTGCTGCCTCGAGGGCTAATGTGACCATGACTGTCAGTGCCATGACTGCAGCTGGCATCCATAAAGTGCTGATTGGAATTGTTTGGATAAGATTTAAATGGGTCTTAAACTCAGCAAGGAGTAGAAGAGCTATAAGGGCTTGTGAAGGAATTAGCCCTACTTTAGGGTTTTCCCCAGTCCTTTGTGTAGGCAGGCCTGCAAGGGTTTTGCATTTGCTTTTGTTCCTTTATTGATCAGGCATGAGTTTATTAAATTGTAAGGTGCCTTCAACTTTCCCCTCCCCACTGTTTGCCACAGTTTTGTTGTTCCTACACTGCAGTGCTGATATTATTTTTGTGTACGGGGCAGTGCTGTAGCTCCTTTCTCTCTTCCTCACCCCTATGCCGGCTGGAGAGAAACAGACTTCTTTGGCAGAAATCCTGTGTTTGGGGTCTTGCTACGTGGCCCCATGCTCAAGTATATCCTGGCGGTGTGTCCTGTGTGGCAGCGGGGCTGTGCAGGGATTGTAGTTGCTCCTGTTTTTTCTGCCTTACTCTATAGTAACAGACATTTGTATTTAGGAGTCTGTGAGTCTTGGGTGACCTCATTTCCTCAGTAAGACATAGCAGTGCAACCACTGTGTCATGAAAGCATAGGGATGACACTGTTATAAAAGTCGTGACACAGATCTCTTAATCAAAATCTAAGCTTTATTATTCTGCAGATTAGATAGATTATAGAGATCTCAAATATAAAATACGAAATAAAATAAAAATAAAAAATGAAATAACGCAAATTAGCCGAATTGAAATGAAACCGACAAGGGTTCCTGCCACAGCAGAGTAAAAGTCCGATCGTGACTGGGAGGCAGATATCAGACCAGCCTGCGCTGAGTCCGCGATCATCTGCTCCGACATGCCGTTCCCGGGGTCCCGTTTTTATACAGTTTATTTTTCCCGGGCCAGGCTTTTCCCTGGAAATGGCTTTCCCATTCAATTTCTGATGTTGTTCCTGCCGAATCTGAATGGAGTTTCGAGGATTAGCTCAACCCGCTTTCAGTTGCAGAGAAGGTCTCTGTCCCCAGACGCCCCGATGTGGATTTTGGGGTCCCTCCTTGAATGGGAGCAGTTTCGGTTGTCTGGGCTGGGGATGGACCTGTTTCCTCTGGAGGCCACGGTGTATACTTGGCCGCTGAAAGCCGAGGGGGTTGAGCCGGCATGTCCTTTTCACTTGCTGATGTTGTCCCGCATTCCTCGTCGATCGCCTCCTGCCTCTCTTCCGTGGTCTCTGGTAGCTTTAGGAGTTTAATTCCTCACCCCCCCAAATCAATATGTATCATATTTTATAACAACACTGACTCAGAAGACTGATCATGTCACTGGTCCAGACTAAGAGCACATATGTCATGAGGGACTTGGTTCAAGGCTTCCAAAAAGACCAATAGAAATTCACATAAAAAAGGGGAGAGCTGATCTCAGAGAAGCCATTGCATGTACAAAAAACCCATAAATGTTTTAATTTAAACATTCAATTTCATTCTTTATTTTGTCATTTTGGTTGTATAACGCTTGCATATATCTTTTATTTTGCCTGAGGTCTATAAAGCCTGAAGTGGAAAGCATGAATTTTTCCATCAGTCTGTGAGATGGACCCGAGTAAGTATCTTTCCCTTTTTATAGTTAGCAAGGACAAGACAGCAGGATCCCTTCAGAAGGCCAATTGCCTTTCATGTAGCAGTGCCAGTTATGCCCGTTGGCTCTATCTCAGAAGCCCAAAGCAGCAGGTCAAAGCATGGTGTACAAGACAGGTAGGTCAGGACACATACCATCCCTGTCCTTGCCTCTCACTCTTTCCCATGCAGATTGCTTTAAATCTTCCATTTTAAACTGTTTTTTACTTAAACAAGGATAAATACATTTTTGCCTGAATAATGTTTAGTCTTGTGAAATAGGATCTACAAGATTAAATACCACATTATGGCAATATATGGGAGTAAAATCAGCAGCTCCCAAGTTACAGGCTACTGGGTAGGTAGTAGGTGACTAGGTAGTTCCTTCAATAATTTCAAATGGTCTAAAGTAAAAGGAGCTTAGAAAAGATCTCTGGTTTCCTTCCAGAGGGATGATGGAGGAGTAGTGAAGAGACACTGAGCCATTGCCATTTCTGCTGTTCTCAGTCTATTGAACATGCACTGCAAGAAAATGTCAGTTTTCAGGACTATTAACAGATACTTTAAATAACTTAAATAATATCTCAGCAATTATAGTTACATATCCTCTTGCATGCTACCAATCCTACCTGAATTCTATGGTTTTAGGAAAATTTATTACAAGTTGCTGAAAATTAAGCAAATAAATTATCCACATTAAAAAATGTTATTGTTTTTTAAGCTGTTACTTGTAGCTTTCCAGAAAACAAGGTGTCTAAAATAAGATTTTGTCAGGAAAAATTTCAGTGCCATCAGTTAATTTGAAACAGTAATTCTCTTTCTGGTTTTATCTCAGGATAGATCTTTTATTTTTAACGCACAGAGCACAGAGCAGAAGCATCATATGCTGCATCTATACACAGAGATTTGGGTTGTTCTCCTTAGTGTTTATAATTTTCATCCAAACTTAGGTTGTTGCTGAGGTCTGCTTTCAATTTTACTGCAAAGTCTCAACAAAGCAAACATTATCCAAACTGGTAATTTCTAAGATTTTTTTTTTAATCCTACTAAGAAAATAGTTTGAATCATTAAAATGTAGGTAAGTATAGGACTTCACATAAGTCCTGGTCATTTAAGCTACAATTCATCCATAACTACACAAAATTTCCCTTGAGATTTCACATTTCCCATGAAAACTTTCAGTATATAAATACTTTCCAAGTTCTTTGCAAAATCCAGATAATAATGTAGTTATATTAGTTTATATGATAGTTATATTATTGCTTTATACATAATCATATTGTAGTTATATAATAGTTGATAGAATTAACAACTGCGTTCAGAAATGTCAACCAGAAGAAGATTAAGCTGCTTTTCCTCCTCAGTAATATGCAGATGCAGTAGACAGAGACACGAGGTGTGGCCTGTGTGTCTCAGGGCGGTGGTGTCAGTGCGAGGGCGGGCGGGTCACCGATCGCTGCCGCACAGCTGGGCCGAGCACAGGCAGGCCCCAGCGGAATTGCTCCCTCTAGCCTGTATCTGTCATTTAACCAGCTGTTAATCAGTGAAAGATAACTAAGGCAAGAGATAAAACAATGCTCTTTGGGAACACCATTGAACTTATCCAATTATACGTTAATAGAGCTTGCAGGAACGTGGCCTGATCCTACCAGCTGCTGACAAACAGTAAATGAACTTCAGGGAAAGCTGAGGCTCTTGCTGGTACTTGGCATCGGCCTGGGCATCAACTGCAGCTCCTGATGGACCTTAATCAAGTCTTCCCACATAAGCTTTTCCCACCTAGTGTTTAACCTGTCTGAACTGCACACAAGTCTGCTTCCTGTGAGAGGAAGTTTCTAACAGGCTAGCCATAAAAGAAAAAACACCAAAACAACAAACTCAAACATACACACACACACACACACACACAAAAGGCAACTAAAGGAAGATGGGCACAGGGAATAGACAAATTAATTGCACCATGTCCAAGCTACTTGTGCTGGGATAGAAACCCCTTTACTGAGGGTAATCATCCAGTGACCACTTCTGTAGCAATGACAGGTGATAACTGAGGGCACCCAGAACAACCCAAGAAGTCCTAGTTTATTTCTAAACAGCTCTTAAGAGTACTGATGCTATGATGGATGGCTTCTTACTTGAAACCTTCTTTCCCAAAAAACACAAAACTGTCAATATTTATAAGCTTTACTTACACGAGTCAGCAAATATAATAGGAAAATATGCAGAGCAAAATGCATTTTGATTGATTAGACACTTCAGAGAGAAGGCACCAAATTCTGTATTACAGATATTTATCTTGCCGTCTTTTCCACTCTGCTGCTTGTTAGTGCATATGGAGGGTAAATATGCTTGTATTTTAAAATACTGGTAAGTGTGAGACACAGGGGAAAGGTTTTTCTGTGATTTTCTCTCATTTTAATTGAAATTAGGTCAGATATAATGCTGGTCGAATCATGTCTTGTTAAACTCAAACCTATATATTTTTCAAGTACTTAGGGCATTATCAAGAATTGACATCAACTATGCCACAGGAAGTGCAACTGAGATTCCATCTTTATAAATACTTCAGGTGTCCATTATAAAAACAGATGTCGCAGCAGCAGCTTTTCTGCTTTATCTGCATAAATGTAGTTGGGAATATGCCAGCATTTTGCCACCCCAAATGGTTACCAATAGGTGGTGCTACTCTTTCTGAATTCAATCCAAGATTCTTCCTGTTTGTCTCAAGCAAATTCTTCTGTATGCATCATCTTCCTGACAAATCTTTCTCAAAGCCTTTCGTTGATAAATACACAATTCCCAACAGATTGATCTCATATTTTCATATTCCTTCTTTACTGCTCTGACCTTTAGTTGCTCTTGCACACTAGTCTTTGGTTTTTCCCCATGCTCCAGTCTTTTGCAGCCAGCTGTCAAGCAGGAACTTCTGGGAACGTGATTCCCACACCCAGAGAGAGCTTTGGCTGCACTCCCAAAGAGCTTACCTTTGTCTTCATTCAAAGTTCTTTTATCATGACTGTATTTTTCCATTCTTTCTGAAAATGGGTCTTAACAGTGCTCCAAAACAAATTAATCATTTTCACTCAAAGTCAGGTTTAATAGAACTTTTCTAAAATTCTGCTTTTGAATGTAAAAGCAAAAATATAAAGAAAGGAAAAGGTTACATAAATATAAAGAAAAATCTGTCAAATGGTGTAGAATAGCTCTGGTGATGTCAGTTTTTTATCTTATGCAAGGATATTTTTGTTCATTGATTCAGACTTCCAACTAATAGGTGTATTCTGCTTTCAGTGACTGGTTCAGGGCAATATCCCATCACTCCAGCTTGCAGTTATCATAGTGATGATTCTCCTGGTGGAACTCATGACGTTAGATTTGCACTGATGGGGGGAGCCAGGCTTGTCACTATCCAGTTGTCAGCATTGCACTTTATGTTGACCTGAGCCCTGTGCAGGAGCTGGGAGGTGCCAGTGACAGCTGGACCAGTGGGACCACATGAGCCAAGCCTCCACATCGGAGAACAACACACCTCCTCTCACGGCTGTGATACTCAGGGTGCGTGTTTGCATTTATAATAGCTTTGGTAAGACTTTTTTTTCTAGTGCTGGCTATAAAAAGCAATAGACTTAACTCTAAGCAAATGCTGACTGGGATACTTCTGACAGCCTGGGTCTGGAGCAGGGCATACCCTGTAAAAGGAGGAACGCTGCCAATTCCAGCACCCCTGCGGTACAGTGTGGTCTGTCCATGTCCTTCAGGTTCCTCTTGACAACTCTTAGAGGGTATTTCTAGGCCAGAACACTTTTGGTAAGAGAATGTGTTCCTAGAGGCTTGAATCCTAATTGCCAGAAAAAAAAAAAACAAACCCAAACCCAGAAAAGAAAAAAAGAAAGAAAAAAACACCAAAAAATCCCATGAGTACTTCAGATCATAGAATTTTAAAATCATAGAATGTTAAGGGGTTAGAATGGGCCTATAGTTCCAAGCCTCCTCTGCAAGGGGCAGGGATATCTCCCACTAGACCAAGTTGCTTATCCAACCTGGACTTGCACACTGACGGGGTTGGGGCATCCACAACCTCCCTGGGCAACTTGTTCCAATGTCTCACTGCCCTCAGAGCAAAGAATATCTTCCTGGTATCTAACCTAAAGTTCCTCTCTTTCAATTTGTGCCCATTACTCCTTGTCCTCTCACTACAGTTCCTGATGAAAAGTCCCTCTCTGCCTTCCCTGCAGGTCCATTCAGATATTGGAAGGTTGTTACGAGGTCTCCACTCAGCTTTCTCCAAGCTGAACAGCCCGAACCTTCACAGCCTGTTGTCACAGGGGAGGTGCTCCTGTCCTCCTACCAACATCACCATCCTTCTCTGGACTTGCTCCAGCAGTTCTGTGTTCTTTCTATGTTGGCAAAACCAGAACTGTACACAGTACTTCAGGTGGAGTCTCACAAGGGCAGAATGAAGCAGGAGAATCACCTCCTTTGACCTGCTGCCAGTCTCCTTTTGATACAGCTCAGGATTCTCTTGGATTTCTGGCCTGTGATGCATATTGCTGGCTCATGTTAAGATCTTCATCAACCATCACCCCCAAGTCTTCCATGCAATTCTGTGCTCTCTGACTCCTTTGAACTTCATCAGTACCGCCTAGAGTATATATAAGGTAGCTGCCAGAAGTCCTTCTGACCTTAAAAGTGTAGATACTCCGAGCCCTCTAACATGTCCAAAGGGCTGGAGTGTTTCACTTGGAGGTGCAAGCAACCATGGAAAGTCCCTGGCTGGGCCCCAGCTGGGGAACCTGTGCCATACACTTGGAGAGCAGTGACATCCTTGGAACACTGCTCTTTACCTCCTGAATTATGAGGCCAAAGGTTGTCAAGCTGTTTTTGCTATTTTTTTCTTCTGCTCAGCTTAATGAATGTTGAGGGGAGTTTTTTGTTGTTATTGTGGTTGGTTGGTTGTTTTTTTTTTTCTTCTGTTTGTCACACCTGGAAGGATGAAGTACATCTCTCCTCTTCCAGGAAGGAGAAGACTCTAAGCCGCAGGGTAAGACTCTTCCCTCAAGGCATAGAGAATCTTTTGGGGCAATACTGAGAATAGATTTGTCATTTCTTCATTGAATAATAATCAGAAAAGCATTGTATGAGGAACATGGTGATTATCATGGTATTTTAAAAAAAGTGTCTAGAACTGCTTTTTGTGAATGTCTTGGTCCCTTGTTATGTTAGAGTGATTTAAGGAAATAGAGTGCTTCAAGGCTTTCATGGGGGCAGAGGCAAATAAACACCCCATTTCTGCATCACCTTTGAATTTAAGCATGCCTGATCTGGAACCCTAAGTTTTGGGGCAGTTTTGGACACGGGCCCCTTTTGACCTTAGGACCCACCAGTACTGGGCAATAATAAAGTTATTTGACAGGCGGCCGCCTCAGAATTGAAAACTCTATTCTGTGGATGATGCCCAAAATTGCAAGCCATGCAGCCTGTTTGACTTCAGACAAGGCACAAGAAGTTATGCCTCTATCATCAATCTCACATCTCTAAGTCAGATTTTCTTTTTTCCCTCCAGTCTACCCTGAATTAGTTGTTGTTACTGATCCATCCTCCTGCCTGTGGGAAGGAAGTGTCTTGTGCCCTCCAAGGTCCATCTGATACATTACTGAAGTTTCAGTGCTCTGCACCTACACCCTGTATAGAGAGGTATTACCTTACTTTCCCAGCCTGTCTTTTTGAGTTTAATTGAAAAGTACAACTCCTAAACTGCAGCTTCTAACATGTGTGCATTGCTCTAGATAAAATCTTGCTGACCCTGCAGGAGACTCCACAATAAAAGGAATTGTGTTGTTCCATGAGTATGATTTATGAGTATTGAAAAATAAAAAGGGTCCTAGCATGGGAAATAGAAATCTGATATGAGGAAAAGAGATATTGTTTGGCTACACACTGGGAAACATTGACATTCTTGTTACAGCTCTGGAGAAACCAGATCAGTTTAGCCGTGTGATCCAAAACATAACGAGCCTACACATTAATTTTAAAGATGTCAGTAAATCAGTAAGCATCTTAAAGGGTGAAACAAATGTCCCGAGCATGAATATTCATCTATGTCTCTGATAGGTTTCATACAAACCTGGCTGTTTTACAGAAATTGGTGAAGCAAACATCTTTCACTTAGTATCAGCACCAGATACAATGTGTGACATATGTAAATTCACTGGAGAAATGGAATTGCCTGTGGAGAGGAACTTTTATGATCCTTGACTATAGATGTAAGGGAAGAATAAAACATAGAACTGGGCAGAAAGCCAGACCTACCCAAAATAAGTATGATCCCAAGAAAAAGACTAGAAAGGCAGTTTTGGAAATAGGCTGCCTGGAAGAGGCTTGCTAGAAGCACAGAAACTATCTTTTTTTTCTTAATCCCTCCAGTGCCCAAAGGAACAGGGCTCAGAAATTTTGTTACAAACAACATAGCATCAATTTCTCCTAAACAGAATAACTTGCAAAGCCTCCACATTTTGGGCCAGGAAGTGTTTTAGATTTGTTGCTTTGCAGCTGCTTCAGGATCAGCTTTTTATATGTTTTGTAATGGCATTCTTTTTTTACCCAGTTTATTCCACTTTTCAGGCTTTTGCTAGAACTGGTATATATTGTCACTCCTCTGCCAGGTAGGAACAGATTTGAAGCTTTGCAGGCTGATGTAGAGCAAGAAACCTGTTCTGCAGGAATACATTTTTAAATATCTTTGTTTTACCTGCAGACATTGTGTGTGTAGGTATAGGCAAAAATAGATTCAAGAAAATACTTTGTTGAACTATGAGGCCTCAACAGCACCTTGTGGCTCCTGCTGCACAGCCTCCAGTGCTGTCCAAGACTTGTTTCTTGTTTTTCTCTTTATAAATCACTGGCCTGTACAGATCACTATGTGTTTAGTGACTTATTTCATGTTGGTAAAGACTGAAGATTACAAAGGCTAAAATAGAGATGTGCAAATGATTACTTAGTACCATTAAATTTAGTGTCTTTTCTGCTAATAGATAAGACAATTTCTGTCTAAAATATTTTTGACTCAGTTTTACACTATGGCAACAAAAAGACATTTTTAGGTCTTTCTGCTGTTTCCAAGTTTAGATGCTTTTTTTCCTACTGTTTTATTTCTTTGGACTAAAAAGTTTCAGCATTTTCTCTAGTTTTTCCTGTTTCTCAATGTTCTTAATGAAAACTCCAACAATAAAAGATCAATAAATGCTAAATTCACATTTCAGATGGGATTTTATCATATATTTTCCATTAACTTCCAAATCCCTACCCGCGAATTTACAAATAGGAAATCATTAAAGCCAAGGGACTTAAGAGAAGGTACAGCTGGTGGTGTCTCCCAGCCTTCACTCACATGATAGCCAGATGAAAATAATACTTCAAATTAGTTGCACAGGGGTTTATTCTCTAAGCTTTATGCAAAAAATTGCTACCTATTCTATTACTTTACTGTGGAATTACTAAATAACTGTATTTTTGCTCCAGTCCATAAGAGCTATTGTATAGGCTTAATGGTACTCATAGGACTATTATGAGAGACAGGAGGGCTGATGACACATAATAATCAGAGTCTCAAAACATCACTGATAGACTCACTAATCATTTACCTACACTTTAAAAACAGTTCTCTATTCCTATCTATTCGCCCAACGACAGAGGACAAGTTGCTCGGCCAGCTGGGTGCCAGAGGCAGTGGCACAGGTGCTGTGCTCAGTGGCTTGAGGGGGTTGTGCAGCAACACCAGGCACTGATGGACAACGGGGGCCTGGCCTGCTTCTCCCTCTGCCAGTGTAGCCAGTTTGACATGAGTGGAGTTGAGTCCTTCCCTTGCTTCCCTTGAGCACACCTGAAGCATTTCAGCCCAAGAGGCCTTGCCTCAAGGGCCACAGTGGGCATCACGCCTGGACACAGCAAGGCTTCCCCACCCCAAACAGAACCTGTGGCTGAGAAGTGCACACAAAGAGAGATGTGATCAGCTGGTTTTCCAATGAGCAGCCTCTGTCTTGCACTTAGTGGGGTTCAGTGAACCAATTCAGAGATCCCAAGGAGTTAAACATAGATATAATTCCTTCTCTCATAACAGGCTGGGGATCTGCGGACAGGGTTCACCCACAAGGCTAAAATCCCATTCAAGCAGAAATGTCACGTTATTTACTTGCTAAAACAATGCTCTTATTGCAAAGACATGTTAGGAGTGAAAATATGACAGCATCTATTTTAGGTTGTCATTGATCTTTAATTTGCTATGACCTGAAGGTTTTCCATGTAGTCAGTGCTTTTTGGCCAAAATATATGACTGCAGGGAAATGAGTAAATGAGTGCCAGAGATGTTCTTTTTTTTCCTATGAAAAGACTGAAATTGCTTTGTGTAAATGTGTGGAAAATGCTGATATTTTGTTTCTATAAATACTTTGCCTCCTGTGTGCTGTATTTCATTTGTGCTGTTTCCTAGGAGTATTTGGCTTCTTATCACTTTTACACAGTGTGCTGAATACAAATGAGCTACAGTTTACCCAGCAACCAAGCTGTGGAGCATTTGTGGCTGTTGTGCATTTCCTGAGCAAGAGTAACTACTGAATGAAGCAGATTACCCTGTAGCCTTGCAAAACACTGAGGACTATAAAACATGCATTTAGTGGATAAATGCACAGAGGAAAATGCACAGACAATCTCTGTTTCTATATATATGGATGTGCTTATACATGAATATATCTGGGTGATGCAAAAAAAAGCCCTGAAATAATCCATCATTTTTAATGACAAAAGGGGAAGCAAAAGACCTCAAATTTGCATCTCTTATTCTCACTGATACCACCTACAGCCAGGCTCCATTACCACAGACTCCTGTGATCACAGGATGATTCACGTTGAAAGGATCCTCAGGAGATCACTGGTTCAACCTCAGCTCAGAGCAGGGCCAGCTCTGAGATTAGACCAGGTTTCTCAAGGCGTAATACAGTTGTTTCTTGAAGCCCCCGAGGATGGAGACTGCACAGGTTTCAGAGCAGCTGCCCCACTCTCTGATTGTCTTCATGGGGAAAATCTTTCTCCACACATTCAATCTGAACCTCTCTTGTTTCTTCATCTGTTGTCTCTCATTCTCCTACCATGTGTCTCTGTGGGTTAAAACCCTGGCCCTGCCTCCTTGATGGTCTCCCCACCATGGTGGGTGCTGCTGTTAGGTGCCTCTAAAGCCATCTCTTCTCCAGGCTGGACAAGTCCAGTTTCCTCTGCCTGTTCTCAGAGGGAAATGCTCCAGACTCCAACCAGCCTGTAGGCTCTTGCTGAACTCACCCCAGCTCGTCATCCTCTTCCTTTTTTTTGAAAGGATCAAAGCTGGGCACAGCAGACATAGTCTCACTACTGATGAGTAAAGGGGTTACTCCCTTCACCTCCTGGCCTCACTCTCATTAATACAGCCCTGGTAACCCCTGGGCACATTTGCTGCCAGGGCACACTGACAGGTCATGCCCAGCTTGTACCCACTGACACCCCCAGGTCCATCTTTGCAGAGCTGCTTCCCAACCAGTTGGGCACCACTTGTGTCCCTACAAGGGATTGCTCCTTCCAAAGTATGGGATGTGGCATTCATCCATGTTGAATTTCAGGACATTCCTGCTGGCCAATTCCTTCAGTGTGTCCAGGTCCTTCTGGATGGCAGACCTGCTGTCCCATTTATTGAATGGCGCAGCTATTTGGTGTAAACTTGATGAGAGTGCACTCGTGGTGTCATTGGTGAGGATATGAAACCCAACAGGTCCCAGGACACATGCCTGCTGCACTCCATTTGTTACTGGCCTCCAAGCATAGGATGGTTCATTCACTCTACCCTTGGAGCCCAACCATCCAAGCAGCTTTCAGACACCAGTTGCCCACCCATCCAGACTCCCTTGGAATGAAGAATATCACAGGAGACAGTGTCAAAGCCTTGTTAATGTTCAGATAAATACCATCCATTGAAAAAAAATGTTCCTGGAGAACTCCATGATTTTGTCAGTGACCAAAGTTAGGCTAACTGGCTTGTATTCCCCAGGTTATGCCTTTGGTGTTTTCTGAAGATAGGTGCAAAATTTGCTCTCTTCCAGATCTTAGGGACCTCTCCTTCTCCCCAAGACCTCTCAAAGGTGACAGAGAGTGACCTTAGAAGGGCAGCAACCAATAGAGTGAGTAACCTTGGATGCATCCCATCGGACACCTACGGTCGAAGTTCGCTTGAGGTTCCTGACTCAATCCTCATCCTCTGCTGGTCCTCTCTTCCTCCCACCCTCTGCACTTCTGATGCATTTTGGCAGTGGGGTGTACCAAGATGACAGGTTCACTTTGCTGGGGAGGGGACCTCCTAGTAGAACCAAGAGGAAAGATTCAAATTTTGTGAAGAACATTTTGGGTGAAAAACATGAACTGTTTTCACAGGACTTTGGGAAACATTAGGAAGCTTTCCCCAAGCTGGGTAATCAGCCGTGGGCAGAGGAGGGATAGAAAAGTGCACTTGGAATTACACACCTGAAGTTATCATCCAGGTCAGTCTGATCTTTTTGTCACTCGAAGCTTGAGAGAGGATTTTGGGTTGCCTTGAGAGGGGAATGGCAGTGTAAGCACTTGAGGTCCTCAGCACTTCCCATGAGTGTGCCATTTCTTTAATTGCTAAAATACACATATGAATATGCCAGATCTTACTATACAGGAGTGTTTGTAGTGTCTCAAAGCAATTTAAATGAGTCTTGTTGAACTGGCTGACAAATGTAATACAGATGCACTTGGCAATTTCTTTCCTGAACTGTAGTCAGTGACATAGTTTGCCAAGGTGGGCAATGATGTTATGATTATTGTAAGTTAAAGGTCTACATATAGTGATTTTACATGATGTACTTAATACCTGGAATTTTAAACCTGCATTCTTTGCTCTGGTACATTGGGATAGGCTTTTCATTGCACTGGATTAGGTTGTATGTTGTATTAAAATAGAAATATATTTTATAAATATAAAATATTCTAAAATATTCTAACATGATGTAGCATCATTAAAAACAGAACATAATTAGTGAAAATACAACTTCCTCCTGTAGCACAGTGGTTACCACTCTTTTGTGGGACTGGCACAAGAGAAAATGAAGGGAGGGACTCACATGGAAATGGGTACAAAACAGCAAGAAAGGGCCACCCTCTATCCCAATGCTCTCCATGCTGGCAAGACAAGTGGGAGAGCATCCAGCAAGGATCAACCCACCTTCAGGCAGTTGCTTTATGAGGACAGAGCTGACAAGGGAGCACAAATCTCTACAAGTATTTCAGGGTATAAATACTGTGGTAGAAAAGGAGTAGAACATGTAAGAGGAAGGAACAGGCAGAGTTTGACCAGGCCCCCAAACCCTTTTGTCAGCACTGCCCTTTCACACTTCCAGCAGCATTCAGCATGCCCAGGCTGCACAAGACTGAAACCACATACAAATTAGGAGGAAGAAAAATCTAGCCAAGATGGCACCAAATGCTGTGTTGTCAATAATATACCCAAGCAGTTCTACATCTCTTTGGGTGATCTTAGACTGTTCTGCCTGTCCTCATTTGCTGAAATGAGATTTGACTTTCCTGAAATGCAGAAAATATAGCACATTTTAGCATCACTAAAGCTGTGTCAGATTAAGTCTGATTGGTGTTTAAAACCCCCAATGTCTGTTATTTGATGGACATTACCTTAAGGTTCATCTCAAATGTGCAGAAGCCCATATGGGGTCATTTTCAGGGAGATTGGGACTGCAGAATGTTTGTCCTCTTCCAAAATGTAGTGACTGTCTGTTCTGTCAGGGTGCTGTACCCAGAAATCCTGGTTTGAGTGGCAAGGTTGGAAGTAGTTCAGTGCATATGAAATCAATAAACAGAATTGGGGTGAAATGGTCAAGGAACTGCAGTTGACCAAATGGCAATTGATAGAATTTATTACCTGACTGTACAATTTATCCATAAACAGATATATACAAGGCAAAATCTATCTTTCTGTTTAATAGTCATTTGCCATGATTCCCACAAAGCTTGCTTTCCTGCTTCCAGGTCCTCCCTGTCTCTGTGGCTTATCTGAAATTTAAGGATTCGTTTTCATGTGCCTATGTTTTTGAGGGGTGCAGATTATCTGAGCTTTGTCCCAACGCGGAAAAAAATACAGTAATTCTGTTTCATTGAATTCAAAGGACATAATTCACCCAGAAGTGGACCACTTTTTCTGTAGCCAATGCCATAGTCTTTCTGTCCTTTAAAATATAATGGATTCATTTTTCTTTCATTTTCAAGTGTAAACTAGAAATACTTTCTTCTTTAATTTAAGATGGAAAGAGAAAAATTAAAATCACTTGTTGATTTTCTGGGAAGTTAAGTGGTCAAATTTCATATCAAATTTCATATAGCAAAACAGTGAAATGCAGCTCTCCTGCAAATAACAAAATCTCTTTTTCTCATAGAATTGTCATCCTTTCTATGGGGCTTTTCTTTTGCCTGATGTCCTAAAGAAATGAGACTTCTCTTACTGCCTCTATTTGCATTTGTGCCTGTTTGCCAGGACCCTTTGATAACTTTGGACGCACTGAGTTTAAGCCAGTTTGGAGAGAAGGATGGAGGACAGACATCCTGAGCTCCCACTCAGGGAGCTGGTGAGAAGAAGAGATGAGAGGCAGGCAAGGAATGTTCAGCTGCCCCTCCTTCTGCTCAGCCTTTGCAGTACCAGCATTTGGCAGCAGCTGGGCTTGGCACGCCCAGAGTACTGTGCCAGCTGGAGCTACTTCCAATTTCTTGCCCACCTGACGGGCACAGGGATAGGGCACAGTTGGAAGGAGAGCAACTCTTGAATGAGGTCACTGAAACTGGAAAAATGACCAAGTGCAAATCCCAAGTGGATGAGGATGCAGGGAGGGAAGGTGCATGGGGATGTGGGTACACAGCCTTAGTTCAGACTCCATTAATTCTGCTCTTCAAGGAGCAAATTGCAATTCCCTTGATCTCTCAGGGATTCACAAGTGAAGGAAAAAGGAGGGCGTGTAGGTTGTTATGTTTCTTATGTTTTTTATTCCTTTTATTCCTATAGTGCTAGTATATTATTAACGCCTCATCTCAAAAAGTCTCATTGTAGGATAGGGCTGTAGGTGAGATTATGTGTGAAAATCTCTGGGCTACCTCAACTTGTTCTGCCTGTTCCTCTTTCCAAAGTGATTCTTTTCCAGATCTGGGGTTTTGGAGCCACCGTGAATCTTGGCTTAGGGGCCTTTTAAAAAACATGAAAGTGAGAGCAACACATGTAAGCCAGTTTTCTTTTTCTGGTGTAATGTGAATAACCACCTTCCCCACACAGGGCCCACAGCACGCCACTGGTGTAAGAGACTGGAGTTGGGGAGTATTGTGTCAGTGCAGAGAACATGATAGTTTTCCCAATGTAGGGTTTGGCTGCCTGTATTTTTTTTTTATTTCTGAGAATATTTTTTTAAAACAGTTTTCATAAAAACCTATCCTGTAGTGCTACATTTCAACAAAGCAAATTGCTTCTGTGCTTCTTTAAAGGAAACTGCAGTAGCATACCAGGTGTGCAATCTGGACCAGAAATCTTCAGAAGTCAAGAGCAAAGGACATTTAATCCTGACCAAGCAGACTAAACATTTGGTCTGAGAGCTGGAGAAAATTCAAGATAATAATGACGTGCTCTGCATATTGCAGTACATCTCCTCTAGCAGTTGGAGTCCAAAAAGGTCACATCAACCATGAGTGAAGAAAGAATGGAAAACACTCAGCAAGATGAATATTGCTCAGAGCATTAATTTTTCCACACCTTCTCCCACAGCAGGGTCACAAGCAATTAAGGGTCCTCATAGTGGGAACAATTCCACTGAAATACTCTACTCTCATCCACAATTTTTTCAAAATTTCTTACTTTGGAGAGGTGGTGTGTTGTGATCCAACAAAACTAATTTCTATTTGTAAACTACCCTAGACATAAAATTTTCTCAGATAAAAGGTTGACGTGTTTTTCCCTTGCATGCTGTCATTTTGTATGGGGTGACAGGATCAGCAGCCTTCTATCTATAACTGTTCACTTCTGTCAAGTTACAGGAAAAAATACAGTCAAAGCCTCTATGTTAATACTTAATAAAGCAGAGGTTTTATGAAAAAGGAATCAAAAAGTGAAAATGAGAACACGTGAGAAATGCCTTCCTGAAGAAACAAAGCTGACAACTTTCACATCAAGATATTTCTTTTAATATTTATGTTCTTCTAAATGTTCTTCTGATTTATTTTCTCTTTGCAATTCAAGATAAATATCCGAAATTTTGGAAAAGAAAGAGAGCTGTTGTGTTAGAAGAAACGACAGTGATAATGTCATACATCAGCATCGAGATGTCTCAGCCATAGTCACCTGGTGTTTTCCTCTTAACATCCAGTTGGAAGATCCCATGCACCATTGTACAGGTCTGCACTGGGGTACACACTGAGTCCCAGGGGATCCCCATGTTCCCCTGCACTCTCAGTTATGGTGACTCTGTTAAAGGCATGGCACAGACTTTGCACCTCTCCTATCTGTTCAGGTTTTTATATCATGCCTGCTGACATGTTGTCTAAGTTCTTCTTTGCCCATCTGAAATGTCATTTTATCTATGGGTATTGAATAGCACAATCTTTCATAGGCAGCTGACTGCATTTATTTGTGGCATGACTTAAATGGATGCTCCTGCAAGTCTACATAAAAAATCACCTGAGCCTATGAGCTGGAATTTGAAGGAAAGCAGCAAAATGCACATTTCAGTATTATTTCTCTTTTTTTAATGTTCTATTTCAACATCAAATTCAATTTTCTATTTTCTTCTCAAAAAAGAGAGAAGATTTCATTTTTATACCATCACATTTTTATACTGCTGCATGGATAAAATAGGCATCACTTTTTAAAATAAGTAATTTTTTAAATATTCTTTTAAGGTAATTTATATGTGCTTATCTATATGCATATTTGTATTTTTAGCCCCTCAAATATCTGTTTTCTTCATGTGAATTTTCCAAAACAATCCCTCGTTTTTAATTCAGCAGGACAGGACAATCTGCTGTGTCCTGCTGCTGCTCCAGACTCTCTCTTCAGCCTCTGATAAAGCCCACACTCTCCACACTGGTGTCTTCCTTTGCAGTACCCTGGCCCTGCTGCACCTGCCTCTCATTCCACCTCATCCTCCTCTGACTCATGAGGAACCCCCCTTGACACTTTCAAGACCACCAGCAAGGGTGGTTTGTGCCAGGCAGCCCCTTGCTGAGGGCAGCAGGGATGCTTCAGACGAGGCTGTACAGAACACCCCAGATGGACACAGCAGGAGAAAATCCTTCTTCCTCTTCCATGGGGAGATAGAGAGGATCACCAAATAAATTGCACTTAAATCAGTTAATTCAGAAGACACCTTGTCTGCAAAATTAATTTTAGGCACTGTTAGCAGGGAGATAGGTTTCCATTTTGAAGTGTCCTGGTATTTTTAGATATCTGTAGGAAACAGCTTAGCATGAGTGAAAGTTGAAGAACTAAGTTGTGGACTTGGAGTCCTAGCTTTGTCTCTTTCAGAGAAGGTGCTTTACATACCAGTATGGCATTTGTAGATATTTTAAACCCTGTAGCAGTACTGAATCCCGAAGCCATGTTTCCTGACAATGCTAAGTGCCACTTGGAAAGGGTGAATGTATCAAAGGCTTCCCAAAGTGGCATTCCTGGACAGCCACAGGAGTCACACTTCATGGAGAAATGTCTTGCCTGGTTCATGGGAACATAATTGCTTTTTTGCTGTTTTGGGAAGTTATTGTTATGTCTTTTTCATAGAATCATACAATAACTCAAGTTGGAAGGAACCGATAAGGATCACCAAGTCCAACTCCCTGTTTCTCACAGGATTACCTAAAACAAAACCATACAACTAAGTGGCATCCAAATCCATGTTCCTCAAACTCTGTCAGGCTTGGAGTCATGACAACTTCCCCGGGGAGAAGTGATTGAGGACTTGAGTTAATACCCTTTTCCTGATGGCCAAGCTGAGCTTCCCTTGATGCAGCTTCATTCCATTTCCCAGTGTCCTGTCACTGATCAGCAGAGAGAGTTCAGCATCTGCCCCTTTGCTGACACATCCAGGAAGTTGTAGGTCACCCTCAGCCTTCCCTTCTGCAAGCCAAACAAACCCAGTAACCACAGCCACTCCTCATTAACTCTTTCAGGACAGATCTTTCACTGTCCTGGTTGTCCTCCTCTGGACACAGCCTCATACCTTTATATCTTTTCTTACACTGTGGTATGCAAAACTGCCCCCAGCACTCGAGGTGAGGCTGCCCCAGCTCAGAGCAGAGTGGGACAATCCCCTCCCTTGCCCAGCTGGTGATGCTGGGCCTGATGCCCCCCAGGACAGGGTTGGTCCTCCTGGCTGCCAGGGCACTGCTGGCTCATATGCAACTTTTCACTGACCAGGATCCTCAGATCTCTTTCCACAGGGCTGTTGTCCAGGCTCTCATCCTCGGATTTGTATGTATAAGGAGGATCACCTGTCCCAGGTGAAGAATCTGTCACTTGCTCTTGTCAAATTTCATATGCTTGGTGACTGCCAGCCCTCTGGTCTTACCCACATCTCTCTACAGGGCCTCTCTACCCTGGAGAGAGTCCACAGCTCCTCCTAGTTTAGTATCGTTGGCAAACTTACTTAATGTACATTCATTTCCTGTGTTCATATAATTTATAAAAACCTTACAGAGCTCTGGCACTCAAATGGAGCCCTGTGGAACCCCACTGGTGACTGGCTGACAGTCTGATGTAACCCCATTTACTGTAACACTTCAAGCCCAACCTGTCAGTCATCTCCTCACCCAGTCTATTACGGACTTTTTGAGCTGCATGAAGGATATTTTGTCCAGAAGGATACTGTGAGAGACAGTGAAAAAGTCTTTTGATTTCTGATAGTGTTCTTATAATTTTTAATATTCTTTTTTCTGTCACTTTCAATGACAGGATAAAGCACCAGTGACCCAGCTGAAAGAGAACAATAGGAAATCCAGCAGCTTTAACGGTTCACAACAATTTCTGTCTGCTTGCCAATGAAATAAACATCCTTAGATTATTGTGGTTGTAGAATTAAGATGCAGATGTGGTGCATAACAGCCCCTGCAAAGAGATGTATTACACAAATCATTAAAATCACTGAAAAGATTAAACAAGGCAAAGAAAACTGGGACTAACACTGACCTCAAACAATTTCTCTGTCTTGTTTCTGTCTAATCAGATGATAAATTAATTAAACCACTAGCTCAGGTGTTGCTCATGCTTTCTGAATTTTTGCCTGCTGTGGGGATTGTGTATGGGTGGAGACGGAGACCTGGGTCTGCTCAGCACAAAGAAGAGGAGTCTCACTGCTGTCTTCAACCACCTAACAAGAGGCCCTGCTGGACTGTGTGGGCAATGGGGGCAGCAGGCACAAGCTGCCGCAGTGGAAATGGACAGGGGAAGTTTGTGACCGGCCCATGTAAACCAAGAAGAGAGGCGTGGACACTAAGGACAGTGAAGGTTACAAGAGTTACAAAAAGCAATTCTTTTACAAGACAAGACAAGTAACTTGTAACTCAAAGTTACAAGAGTAATTTTTTATTGGTGTGCTCGAGGTGTCTCATTCAAATCGGGACACTTCAAATGTGGTTTTACGTGCTGTTCTGAAACCTTTCAAGCATTCAGATACAACATGATTCAATTAATGCATACTTAATACACACATACTACTGGAAAGCAACTGGAATTGCATGGTGTCATCATCCATTTGCTTCTTTCATCATCTAGACATCCCTCGAGTTGGTCTTAGAACCATTATGGTTAGACAAGGCTTCTAAGATCTTCAAGTCTAATCACTAACCCAGTACTGCCAGGTCCACCATTAAACCCTGTCCTTAGAGCATCACACCTACACATTAGGTTGCCCAGAGAAGTTGTGGGTGCCTGATTCCTGGAAGTGTCTAAGGCCAGGTTGAGTAGCCCTCTGAGAAACTTAGTCTAGTGAAAGCTGTCCATGGTGGGGTTTGGCACTAGAAGATGTTTAAGATCTCTTCCAACCCAGACCGTTCCATGATTCCATGATTTTTTGAACACAGCCAGGGATGTTGATTCCACCGCTTCCCCAGACAGCCTCTCAAAATACCTGAAAACCCTTTGCCTAATATCCAATCTAAACCTCCTCTGGTGCAACTTGAGGCCATTTCCTCTTGTCCTATCACTTATTACCTGGGGGAAAAGACTACATCCATCCTACTGCAATTTCCTTTCAGTTAATTGTAAAGAGCAATAAGTCCCCCCCTTAGCCTCCTTTTCTCCGGGCTAAACACTCCCACCTCCCTCAGCCTCTCCTCGTAGGACTTGTGCTCCAAACCCTTCACCAGCTTCGTTGCCCTTCTCTGGACACGCTCCAGCACCTCAATGCTCCCCCCGATTTTCTGGCGTAGCATCGCTCCGGAGCTACCAGCGGGGCCCACCCGCGCCCTCCGCCTCCCGCGGGGCTCTTGGCTTCTGTCCCGCGGGGAGGCGGAGGGCGAGGCGCCCCCGCCGCGCCTCGCCTCGCCCCGCCCGCCGGGACCCCCCCTCCGCGTCCCGGCGCCGCAGCGGAGGCGGCGCCGCGCTGATGTCAGGGCGCGGGAGGCGGCGGGGAGCGGCCGGCGGGCAGCGGCGGTGCCGGGATGGCGGTCCCGCTGCGGCTCCTGCCCGCACTCTGCGCCGCCGCCGCCCTGCTGGCGCTGCCGCCGCCCGCCGCCCCGCGCAGGCCGCCGCGCTGCGGGCCGCCCTGCAGCTGCTGGCGGGAGTCCGCGCTGTGCGTGGGGGCGGCGGGGGCGCCGCGCAGTCTGCCCGCCGGCCTGGGCTCCCTGTGAGTGCGGGGCTGCGCCGGTCGGGATGAACGGGAGGGTGGCGAAGGGATGCGGGGCGGTCCTGCCTGATGGGTGGCATCTCTTTTTCCAGGAGCCTGGTCAACGGGACCTTCTCCGAAGTCAAGGACAGGATGTTTTCCCACCTGCCCTCCCTGCAGCTGCTGTAAGTATGGCACTGGGAAGGAGCACGGCCAAGTAGCACCTCACCCCTTCCTCCTAAATAGAGTCCCTTTAAGAATAGAGCCTCTCAGTTTCTCCTAGAGTTCTCTTTCCCTTGTAGAAAGGGGGGGAAACGAGAGAAGACAGCTTGCACAGTCCCCCGGTGTAGCTGCTGTTTTATAACATTTCTGCTCACGGGTGCATTTTCTGCTCAGAAACCACTTCAAAAAACGTGTACTTAGTTACCAACGGAGGGAAAAAGCTTTTATGATGCCCTAAGTTCCACTTTTTTTTGAATTTCAGCTTTAGTAAGTTTAAGGCTGAATTTTGTCCCCCAGAGTTACATGATGGTGGCTGTCACTCCTGCTCACTTTGTGCCCAGGAGTATGGCACTGGCTTTATGATGTTGTGGGCACAATGGGGTGAGCAGAGGCTTCCAGGACACACTTCAGAGGGAATCCTCTGTGTGTGAAGTGCTGGTGTTGTCTGCAGCATGACTCTGTGCTTCAGCATGCAACTTGGAGGGTGGCCCCTTAGATGCCTTCTAACCTAGCAGATGTCCTCTGCTCCAGGAGACAGTGGTCCAGCTCCAGCTCTTTGCAGCCATCCCTCCTTCCTGACCCCAGGCAAGCTGCTTGTTCGTGCCCATGTTGCAGTTAGGTGTGTGCCTCCTGCTCCAGGAGCTTACTCAAACTTGCTTAATTTAGCTGTCCTGGGAGACAGTAGGAAAGATACAGAGACTGCAGTAAAAGCCCCCTGGGGAACCTGGATACTCACTTCTCTGGTAGTCTGCAGCAAAGCTGAGCAGCAGCCTGCATCCTGTCTATCCCAATGCAGCCTGTCCAGAACGCCTGATACGAAGCAGGCCCTCCACACCTCCGCCCCAAAAGGACTGACTGACCCCCCCCTCAGGCAAAGATACAGTGCAAAGAAAAATTCAGCAAAAATATCCAAAGCCTGCCAGAAACTCAGGCTGAGTGCTTGGCACAGAACTAGATGTTAAAACTGGTCTTAGCAAGAGATAGCCTCTAAAGGCGTCTGGTAGCTGATAGCGAGGCTCCTCTCCTTGGGCACCTCACCTCCTTTGACTCAAAGGTCTGTCTTCCTACTGGAAGGAGCAGCACTCCGTGCAAGATACTGGGGGGAGGTGGGCAAAGCAAGAGTTGGAAGCCTTCACCTCCTTTAGTATGAAACTGGTCCCAGAACCAAGTTTCTGTCACAGCTGGGGGTCAGCACCAAGCCCCCTGCAGAGGGCATGAGGACCTTGCCCACCAAAAAATGGTGGCAAACAGTGACCTGTGCTACTGAAAGGAAAGAGAGGAATCCATGGGTGAGAAGCTGTGGGTGGAAAATTAGAGCTGGGGGAAATCTTGCTTGGTTTGGATGGTGGTACTAGGAAGAGAGAGGAAGAGCAGATGAAGATGGTCCCTTTTCCTTAGCTGCAGTAGATTTTCTGGAGATGTTGGGGTGTGTAGGGTGGTGAGGCAGAGGCGGGTTTTTGAGGAAGGCAGAAGTTGCTCATGTCACCTTACGTGATAAGTCAGATGTGGGAGCAAGAGGGGTTTGTCACCACCACCACCACCTTGGGCACTCACAAATTCTGTTGTTTAGTGTAATCTGTAACTTTTTCCTTAAAACATGAGAAAAAATCCCAATTAAATAACAAAGAGCTACATGCATAATTGAGCACATGGGCACCTCAGGATAATGTCTTCTGCAGCAGTAATCATGGTAAAATAGTAATGCAAGAATTAATTTTTGATGGTGGTCTTTGTCAGATTTCTTTGGGATAATTTAAGGAGCATTTGTCTAGTATTAGCATAATATCCAGGGATCACAGGGAAAGTTTGCATTTCATGTTCATTAGTCTTCTAAATTAATTTTAGTAAAATGCCTAAAACCATACAAAAGGAAGATTAATCAGTTACTATAACAAAGCAATTAGTGCAGACATATTCATTCATAGGGGAAAATTCGGAGATTTTCCAAAATTTATTTCTTTTGAGCAGTGTTAATATTTTAGACCAAACAAGAAGTTTTGCTATTTTCTTGAAATTTTGCCTTTGCCTTTGAACATAAACATTTGGAGATTGTTTGCTACTGTGCTTTAATACAGCTAGGAATGAACTTAGCTGGCAAAGTCTCCATAACCTCCCTGGCTGTCTTGTGCTGGCTCAGGTGACAGCCTCTCTGGTGCAGCTCTAACAACATGTTTTGTCCCTGAAGTTCACGCAGGAGTAGGGCAAGGCAGCGCCTGGAGGAGGCAGCACTGCCGCTCTTCCTCACTGCCTGTGGACACCGCGCTTTGATTTATAAAGACAGCAGGGTTCCCTGTCTCGGTGGTTTGGATGTATCTGTGTTCCCAGCAGACAAACTGGCTGCTATCCTCCCACATTGCAGGCTGTGCCCCATCTGCAGGTCAGGCTTGAAGCATTCCCCTGGGAGCATGGAATGAGTGAGCACTGGCCCACTGTGACTGCATAAATGAGAGCTGGTGCTTGGGAGCGTAGGATTGGTGATGAGGTGGGCTCTTAAAAGCTGTCAGTGGGGCTGGAGGGGTGTTGTGTGGATGGGGCCCCACTCAGCAGACCTGCCATCTAATGATGGCTTGTTCTGCTCAGTGGACCACAGAGTTGAGGACCAGGTTGCATTTAGCCAAGGTCAATGGCACAGCAAGCATTTTTCCTGGGGAGTAGTGGACATTAACTACTGTCATGTAATGCCTTTAATTTTTTTTTCAATAGACCATTCCACAGTATTTTATGTGTGCTGCATTGGTGGGGTGATATGGGCTCAAGTCAGTAAGATTAGTTTGGTCATGGGCAATAAACACAACAGGCATAATCCAGTGTGTCAAGTTTTAATGTGCTTTTCTGATGCCTGCTCTCCATTTTCAGCTTGCTGAACTCCAACTCCTTCACTGTTATACGAGATGATGCCTTTGCTGGTCTCTTCCATCTAGAATACCTGTAAGTTTGGTATTTTATGTCCTTTATAAATAAAGATGTTCTGATAAGTTGCCAAGATTCCCGCTGCAGAGTCTTGGTCTTTACTGTGATTCCCAAGAGCAGGGGAGCTGAAGGATTTATGTTCCACTCCCGTGCAAATATTCTTTATGGTGGCTGACGATTTTTCAGATGTTACAGTGCATTTTTGAAAGATGCCATGAATGCAAGGTGTCTCTGTGCAATTACAGCACGCCAAAAAGGCATTGCTTAGCAAGAGCTGGTCTTGGCTTTCCAGAACAGTGCCACCCCTGTGAAGGGGATTTGAACCTCAGGCAAGAGGTGGAGCAGCCCGTCATGACCTATGGGTGGCCCAAGCAGGAATTGCAGAATAATGGTGTATTGCCCAGAACAACCCTGATTCTGCTTCTCTTCTCCCAGCTTTTGTCTCCTGCTTTGCCTTTTTTCTGCTACCATATTTAATGTTCACAGAATTCATCTTTATCTAATTAATTACAAATACATAAACATATAAACATACATTTCATGTAATATAAATTATTGTAATTATTTATATTAGTATTCTAAAATTATTTAACTCTCCTTTTGTTTATATCATTCACTTAGTTGATCTTTACATTCCTTTCTTTTTCTGCTCCTTATTTTTTTTAATCTTTATTTCACCCCTTTTTCTTTTATAAAAAAGTATTGGCTTTGGTACGAGGTTGTCCTCCCCTCACACTCCAAAGGATGGCATTTCTCTGTGTTACTCAGTATGAGCTGGTGTGTTTGAAACTATCAATACAACCTGAAAAAAATCCTCACCCCACCCACCTTTCCAAGCTGAAATGTACCTGTAGAAAACGTTTGTCCTTTTCTACAGGAAGACCAATGCTCATAAAACTGACTCTTGTTAAAATCTTGCAGGCAAATAGATATTATGGTGAGGTATATTCAGGGTTAATACTCTGGTACATATGGAGTAGCCAACAATAAAATTTGCAGCTAATGGTAAGTGGTATATGCTAAAATCCATGATTCAGCTACACTTGGATTTTTCAGAGATAGCAAGTTATCTAAGCATTCTCTTTTCCTTGTGTCTACAGGGAAAAAATTATTTGCAGTAGTTTGTTAAAAGGAAGAAAAACATTTTCCATTGTACCATTAGTGGCTTGCTTTCAAGTGTTGATGAGCTTGTCCCAGCAGCGTAGCAAAGATCGTGGTAGTTGCACTGGTCACTGCAACCAGATGCCTGTCTGAATGAACACCCTGCTCTCCTCAGATGGCCAAAGGGCAAATCTTTGTCCCTGACCACCAGCTGCAAGCCAGGGAGCAGGATGAAGACTGGTAAAGCCTTACAGTTTCAAATTATTTTGCAGCTGAACAAGTGGTCTCAGTTAATGGTTGTGGTTGCCTTTTCTGCCAATTCCATAGAGCTTTTCCTCTTCCCAGCAAATCATCCCTCCACCTTTTGGGAACTGTCTGTCAGTGGCCTTTCTCTGTGATTTGTTTTTTTGGCCATGCAGGCAGTAAAATGACTACAGCTTCCATAACTCATGTCTCTTCGTTACCAGGGATCAGACTTTGTATAGAAGGAAACCTCACAAACAGGAATGAGAAGTGTCTGTGTGTACAAAGCCAAAGTCTCTGGCCGAAGAGCAGCTGGGGAGCACCCACAGCTGGTACCTATATAGAGATAATATATCTCCAGCTGTGTCCTGCTGCACTTGCAGCACTCATAATGGCATTCAGTGCACCCTTAAACTGACCCTGCCTACAGAGTCTGAAACAGATGGGAGCTTTGCTGGCGAACAGACTGGAATTCCCAGAGTAGTGTCTCTTGGAGGCCAGGCTTGGTGATTCAAGAATCTGGCAAATTCTTAAGTTCCAGCTTGTTGCAGTGCAGCCTTGTTTATTTGCATAGACCACTGAGCTGGTGCTGTGCAGGGATGCCAGCTGCCAGTGAGGGTGTCAGGAGGCAGGGTGGTGCTCTGCCCTTGTGGGTTGAATTTGTGGCTCCACACAGCCCTGAAAGGGCTGACCTGCCTCTGACATCTCCCACACAGACACAACACTTTCTCATCTGCATCCTTTGCCTGAAGACAGGGTCCCAGTCACTTCATGAAGGACTTTTCCTACACCTAAACTGCAGAACCAAGAGCATTTGTCATCTCTTGCATTCCCATCTTCACTCTCTTGAGAAGAGACATTGTCTCCTAGCATTTTCCCTCCAACTTCTCTGGAGGGCAAACAGGGCAGCGCCTAGGGATAAGGGAGGCACTTTCATCTCATAAGCCTTTTATAAAGTCAGCATACAGTTGTTTTCATCCAGGTATAGCTGTTTCAGGCAATATCTTGATGGCCACCTGGCTGCAATCACTTTGCAGGGATGATGGTGTATTTAGGGATGCGTCCTCAAGTGCTCAGGGGTCAAGATGCTCAAATATCAGCTCTTTCTTTAAATGCTGATGTGCAGTCAGGAGAAACAGCATGCTGCTGAAATCGATATGTGCCTGTCGTTATTCCCCCAGTGCACGGGGCTGTGACTTGGGTGCAGCTGGCACCCTGCAGAGATGTCCCAGCTGGACAGAGCTGAGCTGTGGCAGCCAGAACTAAACCAAGGCAGTGGTCTTGCTGTCTGTGCAGATGTCAAATGTGCACAGTTCAAGTCAGGGCTGTGTGGGCACGGGAGTTGTGTGTGGGCACAGGAGTGTGTGCAGCCACGGGAGATCCCCATCACAGCAGGTCTGCAGCCTGGGCAGTCCTGGCACTGCTGTGCTGCCTGCTGGCTTGAAAATGCTGGTGATTTGTGAGAGGGGAAGGTAGGACTTTAGCTTCTAAAAAGTCTGCCTCAGGAAGCTCTCCTATGCAAGTCTCTTGCCTCACACAATACAGCCTGAGAGGATTACCAAGAGAGGCATAATTTTTTTTTGTCTTGTTCACTTTGTTCCATTTCTGCTGGACGTTTGCATCATGTGCCATCCCTTGTGCTTCCAGGTACTTGCATTGTTCATTGCAGTCTGCCCAAGGAAAGGGGAAAAGGGAACATGAGCAGCTCCACTGAGACGTCCCTCCTTTCAGTCTGAAGGAGCTGCCCAGAAATATGCTGCGTCTGGCAACCATAGCTTAAAGCACTGTGATGCTAATAATAATGTTACTTAAAGTATTTTAAAATAATTTTTTTTTGGCCTAGATTTATTGAAGGAAACAAAATTGAAACCATTTCAAGAAATGCATTTCGCGGCCTTCGTGACCTGACTCACCTGTAAGTTATTTAACACCTGAGAGTATTTTCTACTTGAACAAAACTCTCCTGGGAAACCACTGGTTTTCTTGCTACACAGAAAACTTTTCTTCCCTCCGTGTCAGCTTCCTCCTGCTGTCAACAACATGCCTTCCATAAATTAAGAACCATGCTTAGAGCAATCCTTGCCTAGGCAGCACTGCCACACATTGGGCTGCCTGTGTGCAGGCACAGCTGGGTCTGGAATGCCACTGGTACCCCCAGTGCTGTGCTGGTACCACCACCACACTGCCCACTCATGATTAACATTCCTGCTTCTTTCCAGTGTGCTCAGTGATTGCTCTGTGGGTTACATTTTCACCTGGGAAAAAAAGAAGTTTTAAATATTTTACTTTCATGTGAACTTCAAGCAATCTCCATTCTTGAATGAGAATAATCAATGCCTGTTCCTGGTAACTTTTAGCAGTGCCAGTGGCTGGACACTACCAGATAATTAACAACCTGTAAGTGAGCTCACACTTAGTAAGAATTGCAAGATAAGAGATAGCAATGATATTAAGCTCTAACTTTCTTTTCCAGTTCTTTGGCCAATAACCATCTCAAAGCTCTGCCAAGGGATGTCTTCAATGATTTAGATTCCTTAATTGAACTGTAAGTAATGAGACTCTTTCTACTGCTTCCGTCATTCTTGGTCTCAGTTTTAGGTTCTGGGTGTGTGGTGATGTATCTGGTATCTGCACAGAAAACAGTGTATTTTTTTATTCTAGCTTTTTTTCATTTTATAGTTGTTTGCTTGATAGACTCCTCTAAAGTAACTGCTATTTCTTGAATCACTGTTGCTTCTTGTGATGCTGTGCATAGCTTGTGTTATTGTACTTCTTTCTGATGTCTCATGTAAATCATGCTTTAGAGAAAGAGAGACAATGAATTTTAAAACCACAGTTTCTCTGAACATATTTTCCTATTATTAGTGCATATTCCCTGAGATTATTTTAGTACAAGGGATTAGTTAAAATTTTTTTTTAAAGCCTCTTTTCCTTGTTTCTGTGCAGTCGTAGCACATTGATGACATTCTGTCAGTATTTCCCTGTGTAACTAGGATTCCCCTATTTTTTGGCCTGGCTCTTCCAAACAGCAATGTAAAATCATAAAGCACAGAAATTGCCAAAGGATCAAAGAACAAGTACAGTATTGAAATTCCACATACATTAGCAGGAAGAAATTAAATTGACTCTACATCAGCAGTGACTCAAAAAATACAAGCCTTACATCTGTATTTTACGTCTGCAAAGCTGCTCTGTCAACCAGCAGTACTGGAACAGTTTAGTGAAGGAATAGGAATTATCTGTGTCAGTGGTAAATGGTGCAAAGGAGGCTTGCAGCAAATGACCTGAATGACAGGATGTATTACATTACAGTTCTCATCCTAGGAAAACTTACCAAAAAAGTAACTTTGCACATGAATCACAGTGCTCCATTACTATGATTATATGTGACCATAGACTGCAATGGTTTTTCAAAAAAACTCAGGGAAAGAGAGCTCATAATAAAGTAGTCCAATTAAAACTTAAGAAACTTCCCTGTTTTCAATTCAGAGAAATTCAGCATGCCAAGGTGATGACAGTTCTGTAGTACTCATATTGCTATCAACCTTTTCAAATATGTTTATTTCTGTGTGTTTTTTTAGAGATTTAAGGGGAAATAAATTTGAGTGTGACTGCAAAGCCAAGTGGTTGTTTTTGTGGTTAAAGATGACAAATTCCACTGTTTCTGATGTCCTGTGTATTGGTCCAGCAGAATATCAGGATAAGAAGTTAAATGATGTGACAAGTTTTGATAATGAATGCACCACTACAGGTATTCAGAATGCATATTTCTAAGCACACTACAAATGGTTAAATATCAGAAGTTTAGATAATACCCTATGAGCATGATCTGGGGGGAGGAAAGGGTTACATACCAAGCACTTCCAAGTACTAGATCAAGTACAAAATGTGAAAATTACATTTAGAAGCCAAAGTAAGTACTGAGTTTTTATTTGGATTAAGTGATAATGGGAGAAGAGCTCTGCCTATTCATATTCCAAAAGACTTGATTATGACTCAATTTGTGGCTTAATTTTCATCACAGAATGCTTTCTATTATCTGGAATAAAGCCATATAGTTGTGGCAGATGAGTTTCCAAAAATCTCTGTATTTCAGAGAAAGCAATGAAAATAAGTTCAAAAATGTGGCTATAGCTGCTATCTTTATTTGATAAATCATGATTTATTAGCATCAAAGATGGTAGTAATAGTACCAGAAGTTCTTCATGGAACTCCATTAAGTTGAAGAGAAAAGTCCAATAACATTCTGACTACTGTCTTGTCTAGGATCTTAATTTTTTTAATTTTTTAAGGTAATGTAAAGCATGCTGAAGGGAGCAAAGAGACATTTGCATGTGGTTATGCTTATATTTTATGCCCAAACTGCTGCAGTTACCTATCTTTAAATGTAGTCACATCATATAACTGAAAATATCAGCTGTGGGTATTGTTTTTCATCTTTTTTGAATAGGATGTCAGTATTCTCCCTTTTTTCTAGACAGCAATATCAAAGGTGTGCAAGTTCTCATCTGTCATCAAGTCAGTCATTATTATTAGAAGACAAGAGAAAAGGTGATTACTAGTAATGTAAAATGAAATTTCAGGAAAAGGTATGAAAGGTGCTTTGATGGCAATATGTGAAGGAAAAGACAATGAACTCAGAATTCAAAATTATGTCAGAAGAGCAGCAGAGGTAAAGTGCAAAAATCTGCTGCATAAAAGGATGTCAAACACAGGAAAGCAATGAAGTTTAGAACAGCACCGAAGTTACATTCCTACATCTGCCGAATCACCGAGATGCAGCAATGCAAAGTAAAAGCAGGCTTTATTTCACTGAAGTCTGGTTTAAGCAATTGTGTAGCACTAACATGGCACAAGAGAAAGTCTTACCTGGTCCTCAAACCTATCCTGACCTACCGGCCCTCTGTCACTTTTTTATACCTAGATGCTCTAAAGTTGTTCCAGGCAAAATTCACCCTTAAAATTGTCCCTTTGTCTGCTGTAAGTGAAATTACACCAAGCATAAATCTAATTTCATGTGCTGCAGAGTTTTTGGGGACTGAAGGCATTCCATGAGGCAAGGATTGCCCAGCTGAATATTTGTTCAAATGCCCTCAGAGAAGGGGCACAACACAACGTGTAGCTGTTATACTCTGTTCTGTGTGACCTTGGTGGTCTGTGGTGTCAAGCCACTGCTGCTTTCTCCTTCTCTGCCATTGCCTCCCCCAGATCCAAAGGGAGTGTAAATATGCCCCTATTTCTTCCTTGAGGATTGATTAGTCACAGGCTTAGAATACATACTGTATTCTAAGTAAAGCTATATACCCCATAGGTGTATTCTCTTCTCCCAGTCAGTGGTGGGCAGGGCTCTGCAAACCTCTTTCATTCGTGTTAGTCTTTAGTATAGTATTTCCCTCCTTTGTCAAGCGGGATCATAATTTCCATCATTTCTGCTCTCCAATACTCTGTGTTGAGCATGACTGGACGCAGGATGTGGTAACAAAGCAGTTTGCTTGGTAAAATGTGTCTTGTTGGCCCAGCCAGCTCATTGCATCAGCTGAACTGCTACAATGGTAACAGGAGAGATGGAAAAGAGGTGCTGCCAAATTTAAAATAAAAAGGCAAAGAACAAAATGGTCCTGTTGCTTCTTCACAGAGAAAGATAGACAGTATTGGTGACCTGCATTTTAACTCTTTTTGTGATAGCATCATCTTTTCCGTTTCTCAGTGCCTGCAACATGGAAACAGGTTAAGCCACTTCATTTTTTGTCTTTCTTCCTCAACAGTGTGTGAGGTGGCTGTGCTGTGGCTCTGAGCACCACAGGGGAACATGTAACTCACTTTCAGGAGACTGGAAAACAGGCCTCGGGCTCCCACAGCCACTGGAAACAGGCCATGTACATGCCTGGGACCTGCTTTGCCCAGAACTGCAGGCAGGGATCATCTCACTGAGCTTTGGAAGCTTCTTTTCCCCTTTCTTTACCTAGCTGGGATTGTCTTCTGGAGGTGGTCATCTCTTTCCCTGCTATCAGGAAGAGAGGTAGTTTGCAAATTAATAGGCACTGCTCCATTCTTGCTCCTGTGCTGGAGGTGTCCTGTAGTGGGATAAGGAAAAGGATGGTTAACACTCCCTGCTGGTACACCCAGGTCCTGGGTAGGCTCACCTGGAGGAGAAGTATCCACCACAGGGAGGAAGGGATGTGAGGCGAGTGGGACTGAATCACAGGATACAGTTTCGGAGCAGCTGCCCAAACAGACCATCACTCATATTTTTCCTTAGCATCCTCCAATGTTCCCTGCATTCTCCTCCTCTCCTGTGCTGGTATCAGTGCTCCTGTGCACTGGGATCAGCCTGAGCAAGGGCTGCCAGAAGGAAAATCAGCCCAATAAAGTGTTGGGTGCCTCACCTGTGACACCGTGATGCCAGTTCGACCACAGAGGGAGCCGAGGTGGAAAAAGTGACTGGAGGACAGGGGGACACCCACACTCTCTGCCAGCAGAAAATAGTCTGAGAACCACATGTCTTGAGATGGGGAGAGCAAAACTGTGTATGGGCTGGGAGGGAGAGAGGGACAGCTCATGCAGCCAGCAGCAAAGGGAGAAAGTGTGGGCTCTGTCCTCTGCCCTCTCCCACCCAGGGGATCCAGCTTAAAAGAGAAAGATATTGGAAAAGGGGTTCTCCCCCCAATCCTGTATTTACTGCCTTAGCTTTTTCTAGCATTGCAGCAAGACATGTAGAAATAAATCAAGGCCCCAAGGCCTAAATTTTTTGCAACCCTGATGTGGCAGCAACTTTCACTGTGAAACCCTGTTCTACATTACAGTCTAGTATTCCCAGCTGGTGCTAAAACCAACATTTATTGCTTTGTACTGATTACAAATGATTTCCCTACCCATTTTCACATACAGACTGGTTTGTTTTAATTCACAGATTACCCCAAAGTGTTTCATGATTGTTCCGATTTCAAGAGATGTCTTTTCAGGATTAGTTTTTTGGGTTTTTTTTCCTCAAGATTAAAAAAATATTTTTATTTTCTGTGACTGTATCTGCTATTGCTCCATCCTTTAGCTACATTTTATAATGGTCAGTCGCTTTTACTTTCTGCATATTTTGGTGTCAGTTTTCCCCAGCCCTTTTAATTTCCCAGTGAGAATGAAGATAACTTTCTTGTTTGCCTACCAGCATTTATGAACCAAACCCAAGCTCTATTTATAATAGTCCCTCAAAGAATGAAAACTGTCATTTCTTTCACAGCTGTGGAATCTGCTCTGTTTGTTTAATGGTAGTCATCTATCTTTATTCTCCACAAGTGTAACTCCTCAAGGGCAATGCTTTCAAGCATGCAGAAACAGAGGGTTCTTCATTCAGAAGCAATTATTTCATAATGCACCAAAATAAGGGACTCGAGTGAGGACTTAATTACCATTTCACCAAAATCCCTGGATGCTCAGGCCCTTCCAACATTGGAGTGTGTGGTGAAGGCGTGTAGCAAATGGAGCTTAAAACAGAGCATTGTGTGGTTCTGCACAGAAATGCCACATAGGGAAGATGCCTTTCCTTTTCCACATATCTATATCCATACATTACTTCAGTGCAGGCTTCCTACCACATTTTAGACCTGAGTGCTTTTTCAGCTCTGCTACACCATGTTTTTTTCTTGATAATAGAGATCCTCCACAGCTGTCTGGTCAAATGTCAAATTCAGACCCAAGTCTCCTTACTTTGCATCAGACTGGCTCTGTGGTGACTGCTGACATACCCCAGGGTGAATTTTCAAATGAAGTCTACAAAGGCACTTAATTTTTGAGAAAAAAAGTCTTTAATTCTGGAGTCACACTCCTAATCTTTACAGGTTGCTCCAATTTCTCAGTCTTATTGTCTAGGATAACTTTTCCACTGGATAGTAATTTTCAGGTTGGTTGTATTTTATGCCTAAACTACATTATAATGCCCCATAAAACATTATGTTAACTGAGTTTTTGATTACACCATTTTGTCTATGGTCTAGGCAAAATGGGGTTATCCCCAGGCAAACTTCAGATATCATTTCACTTTCTGCCTGGTTTAGCATAACACAAATTGCTAGTGATTAAATTTGCATGACTTAAGAAGTTATTGGACTTCAGCTGGTAGTTGCTGTCTCTCAGCTTGAATGTGATTCTATCAAGGCCATTTCACTTGACAGGAAAGCAACTTCCAGCTGTGGGGAAAGAGACTTCTCTCTCTATTTCACTGATAGTAGCCAGCCTAGCTGGAAAATCTGAATTATTTCACTATTTACATATTTGATCTCCTTGACAAATACATTTCCAGAGGACAGTTCATGACACCTAAAGCAGGAGACGCTTTCCCTGTTGCTGCATGCCTAACATCAGCACTGATATTTCCATGATAATGTTATACAAAATCCAGAGTATTTCACTCATTTTTCAGTGTACATCATTCTAATCAGTGACCACTTACTCTGTTTCCAGCAAGGAAGTATCCTAACTGTTGTAAATGTATGTTTCTAGATTTTGTTGTCCACCAGATTTTGCCCTACCAGTCTGTTTCGGTGGATACGTTCAACTCAAAGAATGATGTGTTTGTAGCTATTGCACAGCCCAGCATGGAGAACTGCATGGTGCTGGAGTGGGATCACATTGAAATGAATTTCAGGAGTTACGACAATATCACAGGTATATGAACACTGGGATTCCACTCACTGATGAACTGCTGGCATTTCACAAGGATAAGATTTGTAGATGGGACCAGATTGCTGGGTTTTGTCCTGAATCTCTGTTGAATTTGGCTGATTGAAGTGAATGATGTTTGGACATGAGTGACTCCATGGAGTAATGCATCTTGTTAATACATGCACATTTAACCTTACTGTAGCACACAAACCAGGCTTTTTTTGTCCAATCTTGTAAATTTTTCTGAAGGTGCAAACACTTGCCATGAATGTCACACCATGTCCCAGCTTAGCATTCACTGTCTGAATCACATGGCAAGTTAAAGCAGAAGCTGAAGGAGCACTTCTTCTTGCTAAAGTGTCTGCAAAACAGAACATAAAAAGAATCCATTGCATGTAGGAGGAAACAGGTCAGAAGGATGCTTTTAGGGTGAGCTGACCAGGAACCCAGTTGAAAATGACAGAAATATTTAATCTGTGATTGTTACCTCAAGAGATGTGCTGCAAAGCATCAGCTTTACTTCCCATTTACAAACATGCTCAATTAACATCTTGGCCAGATTACTGATCAAACAAAAAGCCTGTGTGGATGCCAGGTGATGTTTTAATGCTGATTTTCTAACAACTGTTCTGTCCCTAACCAACATTTGTGGTGCTCAGTCACACCATGACAGCAGAGTCTTCAAAGCTGTTATCTGCTGCCTAATTTCCCAGATACTCCAAGCCAGAGTTTTCAAGATTCAGGAGCTAAATTATCCATGGAGCATCTTTCCCTCCTGTTCTTTGTTGTCTGTGATTGATTATATTTTACCTTATATTTTGGAAGACATAGAGTATGCTGTGTCCTCTTCTGGTGTGGAATTCTACAAAGGCAGCAAGTTGTGTGCCACTGACAAAAGTTTACAAGAAGTTACCCTGTCAGGAAATTTTGGGAATGAAAAATGTTGCTTTTTTTATGTTGCGTTGTGTTTTGGTAGATTAGGGTAAAATACGTACCAGAGATGTAAATTGAGAAGTCAACAGCCCAGAGAAAGTTAGCTGAGCCCTAGAAAAACTGGAAATGAAATTGAGAGTTTGACTGATTTGCAAAGATAGCTGCCTTCCAGGTGTGTTTCACCTTTCTGTGGATGACTTGATTAGGAGACATTTCTGCCAGGGACTTAGGTCCTAGTTCCACACGCAGAGTTTGTTCCTGGAAAGTCTGAGCTTGAGCTCTGGACTCTGAAATGTACGTGAGGCTGAGATTTTTGCCGGGGCACATAAAAAGCCTCCTGTAGAGCCTGAAGGATGTTATGTAGAGCTCTGAAGCCAGCTCCATAGAGAATTTCACTACTTACCATTTCCCTGGCATTTGGATATCTAAATTTAGCCCTTTACAACATAGGCTTATGGAGCTGAGCTAGTTGTCAAGGTTGCCTTTACAGTGAACATGAAGAGAAAAGCATTCCTGTCCTCTACAAAAGGAGACAGGAGAAAGCTCTTCCAGAGTTTGTGTTTTGACTGAGATCAGAAGGAGCCTGGATGATCACCTCAACCATTCATGCCTGTGCTGCAGATACCTTGCTGTGCTTGAGATGAAGGTACTCCCAGCTGCTCTCCTACACTGGGAGAGTGGCAGACCACCTCAGGACAGCTCTGAAAGCCATGGGTAGGGGACCAGCAGAGGAGCCAGGGTAAATCTCCTGTAGTGACTGACCAAGGATGCATTGGGGAACTTGTGAAACTATAGTTCTACTTCAAGTGTGTGCTCCACAGAGAAATTCCTCTCTGCTGCCAACAACACCTATCATAATAGTCTCCTTGTTACTTTTTGATGTGGTTCTTATTTAGTGTAACTTGACATTCTCAAAACAGATCATGGCCTGATAGGATCTATCTAGCAACTGCAATATTCCCAAATATTTCTAGTTTAACAAAATCTCAAGAATACCTAACACAAACAACAGAGTTAGATTTATCTTTTTTCGTCCTGCTGTCAGGTGATATATCCACAAGATGCATCAATATTTCTATGTACAGAGGCAAAAAGCTGACTCTAACCCTTCTGGAGCAAGATAAATATACTATATTTCATTCTTCTAGTGAAGATGGAAAGATAGACATTACAAGAATAAGAGAATTTCAGATATTTGATTAAGGGCAAGATGAAAACTGCTGTCATTTTTAAATAATAAAATTTAACTTAAATAATTTTTTGGATACTAGGGACCACGTGTAGGAAAAAACAGAGAAATAATAAGTATTTTGCATAAAAAGGAATTAGCACCTCATGGTACATCATACTTGCGCCCATTGCAGGGTGGGACAAGTAATCTCTGCAGTTACTGGGAAGCAAAAAGCTTGAAAAGGTGCTCTGAGGGCACGTAGCAGAAAACAAAGTTATGAGATGGCGCAGGTTGAAAAAAAAGGGGAGAGGTGGTTTGGTAATGTCTGTGGTGTAAAGGGTGGCTTGTCCTGTGCTAATACATGTCTTGTTTTGTTTTCTTTCTCTGGGCTATAGGTCAGTCTATAGTGGGATGTAAAGCCATTCTTGTTGGTGACCAAGTCTTTGTGGTGGTGGCACAGCTCTTTGGTGGCTCACACATTTACAAGTTTGATGAAAGCTGGACGAAGTTTGTCAAATTCCAGGATATTGAAGTATCTCGCATTTCCAAGCCAAATGATATAGAGCTTTTTGAGATAGACAGTGAAATGTTTTTTGTCATAGCAGATAGCTCTAAAGCAGGCTTGTCAACAGTGTATAAATGGAACAACAAAGGATTTTATTCGTATCAGTCTCTTCATGAATGGTTCAGGGACACTGATGCTGAGTTTCTCGATATAGATGGGAAATCATATTTAATCCTCTCTAGCCGTTCCCAGGTGCCCATTATACTCCAGTGGAACAAAGCCTCCAAAAAGTTTGTTCCACACAGTGAAATCCCCAACATGGAAGATGTCTTGGCTGTGAAAAGTTTCAGGATGCAAGATGACCTTTACATCACACTCACAAGATTCATTGGTGACTCCAGAGTTATGAAATGGAATAGCAAACAGTTTGTGGAGATACAGGCTCTTCCATCCAGAGGAGCCATGACGCTGCAGCCTTTCTCCTTCAAGAACAATTATTACCTAGCCTTGGGAAGTGACTATACTTTCTCTCAGATTTATCAGTGGGATAGTGAAAAGAAGATATTCAGATTATTTAAAGAAATCTACGTGCAAGCACCACGGTCTTTCACAGCTGTGTCAACAGATCGAAGAGATTTTTTCTTTGCCTCTAGTTTTAAAGGAAACACTCAAATATTTGAACATATCATCATTGACTTGAGTTTATGAAAAGCTGCTGGAGTGAAATTTATGTAGAATGACATTTATACACAAACAAAACAAAAAGAGACCTTTCCAAAAACAGGGTGCACCTATGGAGTATGATGACATTTTCTGAACTTTTCAAACTTGCATATTAATCAGGGACTGCATTTACTTGGTTACTGCATGACATGTCCAATTTATCCTTTTTCAAAGAGACTTTGCAATCTGCAGAGAGGAGTGCAGTGCATTAGAATTAATGTTGACATCTAAGAGAATGATCTAAATTCTATCCAGAAAACTACCCGGAGTTGGACATCTCATAAAGTGAAGATTGAGCCATATAAAACATAAAAATTATCCTGACTCCTAAACTAATGTTTTAGTAGTGTAAGTTTTAATATTAAAGCCAGTTCTTCATGGTTACTGATGAATTGTAAAAGCAAACAGGAACATTCCAAAATACACTGAGTTCTCTCTTCAAAATCTTTCTTTCTGGTTCATAGTAAATCCAAGACATCATTATAATTCATTGCAGACTGAAGGGAGAGTCAAAATCTATTGCCATTTTTCTTCCATTATTCACTTTTTTCAGCAACAAATTGTGCATAACAAGTAGCCCAGCCCACAGTAAATGAGTAGCCAGGAAAAGTGTATCTCTTCACACTGAGAGAGAGAGAGATCTTAAAAAGTTAACATAGACAGAAAATACCAGAGGTCTACATGATGCCATGAAGAAACCAACTACAAATCCCATCCACTCTCTGTTTTAATAGGTATTCCAGAAATCCATTCCATTTTGCCCTAACTCATACTTTTCCTGATGATTCCCAGCAGATTCTGGGTGTTTAACATGTTATTCTCTTGCGAACTCATTCCAGAAAGCGGAGCTTAAGCTTTACCCGAAACACACTGACACTGATGCACTCCATGTTGTAGCTCCTCTGTACTCAATTAGGTGATTTATTGTCTAGTGTTGCCCCCTACCCCAGCACAGCTCATTAGCAATAAATTCAGGTTTGGGACATCAAAGTTGTATTTGGGAAATCCTCCTTCTGGCTAAAGTCTAACTGTGACTTCAGTATCACCAAGTCATGTGAAACCTCGCTGTTGGAGCTGTTTCAGACTAGAGCTAATCCTGACTCCAAGAAGGATTTCCACTGGGTGAGTCCAGGCTGTTGCCAGGCTGCCAATCCATTGAAGGTTAATGTTGACAGACTGTATGTCCACACATTGGTTGGTGTTTTGGGCGGTTACAGCCCAAGGCATTCAGTCATTCTAAGTAGAGCAATCCTGGCACACAGGGCCTCTCTCGGGATAGCAGCAAGGCACTGTTTTCCTGGAAAGGCTTTTTGCCACCCTTCCCCAACAAAACTGTGTATCAAAGCTCTTGTTTGTTCACTTACACAACATATTTCTTTAAGTTTCTATATCACTTAGTCTACTAGGTTGTTTTATCATGTCTTGCTGCTGCACTGCTGCCTCGGATAATAGGGAGGCTTTGCATAAAGCAGGAGGAGCAAAGAGAACTGTCCTTTATTCCTTCATACTTAGGCCTGTCTCACCATCCTGCTGCTGAGTAAGTTCACTTTTTTCCCCTGGACATGTGAAACATGGCCTATGACCACAAACAGAGACATTCTCATAGGCTTTCTGATATCCAGGGTGTGAAGTGTGCTGCAGAAGAGGATTATGTATATGGACTCCCATGAGGAGTCATAACCTACCACTGACCTGGCATATCACACTCTTCCCCAACTTCTGCCTCTCTGCTATAAAATGAGGTTAATAGTGGCCTGTCAGAGATATAACTCATTCATATGTGTTAAGGGTCCTTTTCCTTCAGAGTTGTTCAACCTGGTTTTGTTTTTAACTACACTGGCAACCTGGCCCATCCCACCCTCTGAAATGCTGAGTGCTGCCCTCCACATCCCAGCATGGTGTCAGTCCCAGTGGTTCAATCAAGACCAGTAGATGCAAACCAATGCTCTGCAACAGGGTTTAGCAATACTTCTCCTAGGATTAAACTAACAAATCTGACAAAACAGATTCATGTCTGCCAGTGAATGCAACTTCTTACTATGTTACCAGTTTACTTTTTAAAGTGGATATGGTTGGCAAGCAACATTTATTTAGCCTATGTTGTGGGAAAGCATTTTGTATTGCTTTTCAAGCATGCGAGTTTCACTAGAGTTAGATATTCTGATGAGAGTGGCATTTCTCAGTGCACCAGCACTTTCTTTTAGGGCTCAACTGTGAGTTCTAGTCACTCAGGAAAGGGCACCAGTCAGAGTGAAAAGCTGGTCTATAGAAATTGGATCCTTCAAGGGAAGCAAAGGGATGCTGGAAAAAGGCTTGTGTATTGAATACCAGGAGATTGTACTGTTTCAAGAGCCAGGGGGATTTTGAGACTTGGCTACAAGTTGGATTAAATTAAAATGGTCTCTGCAGAGACAGGCTTAATAAAGAGGATAAAATGATCCCTAGGAGTCTAGCTCATTCACATGGGACCAGAAGAAGAGAGTGAGGGAAATGAATTCTGCGGGCAGGCTGCTGCTTCTGCTGAGTAGCTGTGTTGGTCAGAAAGCCCAGCTCAGCATCCCTCTCAGCTTCAGGAAGAGCCTGGAGTCAGACACTGGCCTGCCTGTCCTGCTGAGTTCATGCACAGGAGGTCAAAGCAGCTAAGAGGGAAGACAAAAAGCATCAGTTGAATTAAGAAAAGGATGTTATACTTTTCACAGAATTAAACAATAGCAAGATCTCGAAAAGAGCCTTGTTCTGCTCTTCCTGCTCCCAAGGAAAAGCTGCAGGATGTAGGCATAAAACCAGAAATCACTAATCATAGAAAATACTTTTTGCCTTTCCAAATGCAACCACAGGTTTGTCTCCATTGTCTATATTCTGTAATAGATATTGTTTGGATAGTAAATAAAATATGCATATCCATAATTGATTTAAATGTTTTGACCATCAGGACAGTGAAAAAGGATAACAGAACATGCCACTGATAATTTTTAATGTATTCTAAAATACATAAATCTATGTAAAGATTATTAGTTTATATAAGCATTGATTTAATATGCACTAGCTACAGCAGGAGCATTTTAAGGTTGTTTATACATTGAGCTTTTTTTAGTAAAGAGGAGGTGATGCAATCTATGCTACTGACATGTGTATGTACTCTTTCAATATATGAATAAAATGTAGTTAATGTGACTAACAGTGGTGTGTCACACGTGTTAAAATATCCACGTTGTGAGGATCCACACTGCTAGAGGAATGGACTGGGTGGGCAAACGGGTCCCTGTTTATTTATGATCGGGTTTGGCTTTTGACAAGGTGGAGAAAGCCATGCTCAGGTTACTTCTCTGCCGGATTAGATCTTTCTTCTGTGCCTGAGGTAGTTCGGACCTCCAAGGTTTTGCTGTTTCCTGATTTTCCCCTTCACTCTTTCCTTACACCCCATCTAGTGTTAGCAGGTAAGTAACGCAGCTATTGCCGTGAGTTTCGTTCATGAGCTGTTCTTTCTTAATGCAAAGTAAAGTGATCTTGATTTTCAAAATAATTAAAAAGAATACTTATGATACTTAACTGGATTTATTACATGCTGAGTAAATAGAAACCAAGTCCTAAAATTATTTCCAAGACTTTCAGATCTTTGCTCTGGGGTCTCTTAAGGTTTATTAAATTTTACTGAATCATTGACATTTACTCTGAAATTGAAAAAAATAAATCAGCAGTAAATACACTTTATTTAAAGCAATCCTTGAGCATTGTCCATTGATCCTGCTAGTCACTAAGACGGGGTAATTCTTTTGTTTCCTCTTAGTTCTTCAGAAATAGCACAACTCTCTGTAACTAATTATAGGCTTGTGCAATCAAAGACATGTCTGACATACCATAATGGGATACAATTGCTGGGATCATTGCTTTCCTTCTGGGTATTCCACCTTTTTATGAGTCAGCAGCCCTTGTGGTGTGGTTCACTGAAACTCCATCACAGCTCAAACATCAGTTGCAAATCAGCACTGTTTCCCCACCTACCTACCCCTGCTTTCTTTGCCCTTGCTAGGTGAACTTTTTTTTTTCTTCTTTTTTTTTACCCATTACCACATTCTGCAAATCTTCTTTGGAAAGTATCTACTACTCCTTGAAAGTCATAGCAAGATGCCAAGCGAAAAGCATTCCTAAAGAGCAATGCAGGATGGTCCTCACTCAAGAGAGTCCTCAAATCAAATTTCTAGGTGAAGACAGAGCAGGGTGGTTTTGAAAGGTCAAGCTAAAGGCAGATGAGAACAGCTGTAAGAGACCCACTCATCCACTCCGTCCCACTCACTCCTGGCCCACAGAGATGCGCTACTACCACTGCTCCCTCTTGACAGCACTGCTCACAGGCAGGAATTACTGAGATTTTTTTTTTCACTCCCTATCTCAGTAGCAATGGAGCTGAGCTGCTAACACTGGTTGGGTTTCTTTTTTTACTTCCTAGCAAGCCAGGCACTTGACAACTCTTGCATTCCCCATACAGTCAGCCTCCTTTATGAGAAACTGCAGGCTTGACAATCTAATGGACTTCAAAACTGACCTTCAGAATCAATAAAACCAGCTGGCCACATGATGATAGATCCCCCACAAAATAAGAGACTGATACAGTGAAAGCAGTTAAAATAGCAACCACAAAAACCTAATCTATCCCACAGTACCTATTCCCCCATAAGCCATTTCCATTCTTGCCCCAGAATTGTGTGATGAGGAGTACAACACGCCCACCATTAGCAAGGACATCTTCAACTACATCAAGTTGCCGAGAACCCTGTCCAACCTGACCTTGAATATTTCCAAGGATGAGGCATCCATCATATCTCCAGGCAACCTGTTCCAATGTTACACCACCCTTATCTTAAAAAATGTCTTCCATCTACTCTGAATTTATTATCCGAACTCTTTTATCTGAACTCTTTTAGTTTAAGACATTTACCCCTAGTCCTGTTGCTACAGGCCCTACCAAAAAGTCTGTCCCCATCTGTCTTATAGGCCTCCTTCAAGTACTGAAAGGACACAATATGGTCTCCCCAGAGCCTCATCATCTCCAGGCTGTGCAACAGCAACTCTCTCACAGTTTTCATAGGACACATGCTCCAGCCCTCTGACCATTTTTGTGGCCCTCCTTTGGATTTGCTCCTACAGGCCAATGTCTTTCCCGTGCTGGGAACCACACAGCTGGTAGGGTCTCACTGGAGCAGAGTGGAGGCTGGGAATCACCTCCCTCAGCCTGCTGGCCACATTACTTTTGATGCAGCCCAGGATGTAGTTTGTTTTCTAGGCTTCAAACACACACTACTGGTGTGTGTCCAGCTTTTCAACCTCCAGTGACCCCAAGTCCTTCTCTGTGGGGCTGATCTCAATCTCTTCATCCACCAACCTGTATTGATTCTGCGGGTTGCCACAACCCAGGTGCAGCACCTTGCACTTAGGATTTCCTTGAGCCTGCCTCTTGAGCTCGTCCAGGTCCCTCTGCATAACATTCCATCCTTCAGTTTTGTCAACAGCACTACTCAGCTTGGTGGTGTTGGCAAATTTGCCAAGGGCGCACTTGATTGCTTTGCCTATGTCATTAAGGAAGATATTAAGCTGTACTTGTCCCAATTTAGACTCCTGAGGGACACCGCTTCTCACTGATCTCCATCCAGATGTTGAGCTGTTGTCCACAACCCTCTGAGTGTGATCATACAACCAATTCTTCATCCACCAGACAGTCTACTCATCAAATCCATCTCCCCCCTATTTAGAGAGAAGGATATAGTGGGGAACCATGTCAAAGCCTTTACAGAATCCAGATAGACGGCATCTGTAGCTCTGTCTTTGTCCTTTCTTGGTCCATTGACACAATCACTCCATCAGAGAAGGCCACTAGGTTGGCCTTGGAAAGATTGGATGAGAAATTTCTATAGGTATCTTCTTATTCCAGTTTTGCCATGTCAGTGAAGTAGCCTATGTATAATTTGGTGGAAAGCAAGGAAAGCAGGTGCCAAAAGTTTAATATAAGTAATATTGAAGTAAAGATTAGAAAACTAGAGATGGTGCAGCTGTAGACAAATGTTTAGTTACCTCGAGGGAAACAAATCACATTTTCTAAGCACAGAGATAAATCTGTGTGAGATCAGGGAATCTGAGAGAATAAAAAATACCTTTCTAAATAAAGGAAAGAAAGGAATAGGAGTGACAGCATATGAAGTGTGAGTTTACTTGGCGTGTTGGGAAAGTTTTAAGTGCTTTTCCAAGGTCACTCAGAGAATGCAATCCACATCATTTTCCTTTCAAGAGTCACCCTAGTTTATGCTTAATTAAACTATGCAAGCTCTGCACACTCTAGAAAATGCCCTTTTTATTACATTGTAGGCAATTTGCATTTCTGAAGGGCATTTGGGAACCATGACATCACCAGAATGAAGGGCTTCTGGTAGCATTCCTCCCATTTTTATTCATTTGTAATTGTTGACTTCTATTTCAAAGTTCATTTCTATTTCCTGCTTGGACATTAGCACTGGATTGTACAAGAATGCTCATTTTCCAACTTCAGTGGCTGTTTCAGTTCTTCTGACTCAACAGCCCCTTGGGGCTGACTCATCCTCCAGTTGCAGGTGTGCCCTGACATTTAATTCTTCATTTTAGTCCCATGAATAAAAGGCTAAGGGGTCAAGAAAGTATTCAGCACCCAAAGCTGGCGGGGTCAATGTGGATGGAGCCTGTTCTGGCACATGGACAGAGAAAGCTGCATGTGTATTAATCTCTCTCTTCTGTTTCTTTCTTTTTGGTCTTACCAGTATGGAAAAAAAGTTTTCCCAGAGTTTTACAGAAAACAATGAGGACAGGATGGTGTAGGTTTACTTGGAATGCTTCTGAGAGCAAGCTAGAAATATGCAGAAGAAACAGAAGTTAAATCAGCAACCCTGGTTAATGGCATCTGCTACTATTTGTTTGCAAACTCCGAAGCCCAGAGGTCTCCTTGGATCCCCATTTTTCCTGGTTCCTGCTGACAGCATTTTCTGACTCTGCTTTGTGCCATTAGCATCTGGGGAGAAAACTGCAGGCCTTTCATTTCAGAGGAAGGCTCATTACAATTATCTGTGTCTCTGTCACCTCAGGATCTGATTATGGTGCTTGGGCTGCACCTTGCAATCGTTACAATTAAGACTTAATGAAGTGAGTAACTACAGAGTCCTGAAGTTACTCCCCACAAACTTACTGCAGCTACCTCTTTCTGAGGAATATCTACCACCCATTTTTATGATTTGTAATATTTGGAGCTTGTTCTATAAGCCCCCACACCGCTGGGACTGTGAAAGCCTGGCCAGCTCTCCTTCTCTGTCACAAAAACAGACTGGATGAGCTTGGAGCATATTGCTGGCTGAAGACGGGTGGAGGTAGCATTAAAAAAACCCAACAAACAACAACATTCGCTGCTTTTTGAGCTGGAAAATGATAAAGAAATACTGGATGACAACTGTGTGATGAGGGCAGTGCTCACATCCATGCTGAATTCCAATCCCACCCCATATGATAGAGCAGGTACAGAGGCGCAGGCAGCTAGTGTGCCTGAGCAAACCCACTCCAGCGTTGCAGGAGACACATGGCTCACACATGGTTTGTTTCAGTGTGCATTAAGGATGTACCTGACCTAAGCCAGGAGAATCAAGTGAAATAAAAAACAAACTGACACTTTAATTCTTGTATTTCAAGTCCAAGATCCCCCTAATTAGGGATTTTTTTGTTTTCAAAGTCCTGTGCCAGGGTTTGAAAGAAGAGCGGAACTTGCAGCTCAGTCTTAAAAGGTGTTTATTAAATTTCTCATCTGAAGGTCAGCACACAGCCTAACACCAGGCTTAGCATGCCGAAAGACACTGCTGCCAAGAACACAAGACCTGGTCTTCAAGGTCTTTTAAAGGTTTCTAATCCAATTAACTCTTAAAACGTACTATATTTACAATTTTGTACCAATAATTACTACCAATTCTAGACATGTAATTTTCTACATCACATATATTCCACCAATGTCTTTGTGCCACCATCACAGCAGAAGATGGAGTAGAAGAACTTTAGACACTGCCCAAAAATCTCCATCTTGCTTTTATTTACTCCCATTCCAAAAACCCAAAACTACAAATTTTCACCCTGTGACAAACTAAACTACTATCTAATCTAAATTTTTGTTGTTTTCATTTCATCCATAAGTGTTGGCAGCTTTTCCCATGGACTAAGGTCAAAGGCAATGTCTTCCTGGGGTCCCAGCAAGGGTCTTGGACCCCCCAGGGCAATTTGAGGGGTTTTCCCCTTGCCTTCGACTCCAACATTTAATAATACCTTTCTGCAACCCTTGCCTTAAAACAGAATGCACATATGTGCAGTTACATTTGCCAGTCCTGTGCTCCCTTGCTAGTAACAAATAGTGATTGGTCCCTTTGCTTTTCTCAGACATGGTTGAAGACAGATTTAGGGGTAAAAAGAAAGGTAATAGAAAATTGAAAAAAATAAACTCTCTTTCTTTGCCTCTGTCTTCATAATTGCTGGGAGGTTATTATGTCTGAATCATCAGACTTGAAGAACCATATGCCATTTCCCCTTAAATGACAGCTGAGATGCTTATCTTTATTGTTGTAGGGTGTCTGGTAGCAACATCTGCAGGTCAGCTGAGGACAATATGTCTTTTGACAGTTCAGATAGACTATCAATGAGGGCCCACTGGAGCCAATCATGGCCCTTTGGTGTGGTGGGCAGAGGAGAACAAAGAGGTTCTTGTAGCTTGGCACCAGTTACTTGCTGATGTGCTAACAGCTTTAGGGGGGCTGAGAATTACCTTTTGAATTTGGGAGTTTATGAAGACGCTGAAACCTCAAGGCTGCCAAATGGAGTTGTACATGTCTTTGTCATCTGGCCATAGGCACTGGGTCTTTCCAGGGAGATCCAGTTCAGTGAGCACTGAGAGAGAAGGATCCATTTGCAATATGTGGACTGTAGAGAGAGCTATGCAAATCAAGAAGAGCTCTCTGCAGTGAGAAATGCTGCACATTTGCTGCAGTCATCAGTAGAGGCACACTAGATTCCTTAGGAAAAAATGCAGGAATGTTCACATTTTCAGCTGTTATTCAATTCCTTAGGGGTGTTGTCTTTAGTGTTTGCTTTATCGAGACTCCTTTCCAGGTTTTAGTTAGTGAACTGAATATTAATTTTGTCTTCTACTTTTGTTGTCCACATTGGTCAGACCTGTGATAGGAAGGATCATCAGAGACAAGGCATTGTACAGATTAAATCAATTCCATGTCATTTACAGCACCAAAGTGTTCCTAAGTATAGACCTAGCTTAGTGACCTTAGTGAATGTCAGCAGTCAGTTAAGTCACCACTCAGCACTGACACCGGAGCTATTTAGGAAGTAATGAGTTGGCACAGCACACTAACTTCTGGAATAACTGGGAGCTTGCTAAGGTCTGATGCATGCCCCACATAGAGGTATAATTTAGTGAAGAGGGTGAGTCACTTCTGCTCCCAAGTGCAGCCCAAGGCACGAAGTTTGTCTTCACTAAAAACATCTCAGGCTCATCTATGGGTACCCTGCTGTACTTCACCTTCACTTGTCCATGCTGACAGCTAGCTCAGGATTTACCCTTTAAGCTGAAGAATACCAACTATCTGTAGTTATCCATGAACACTGACACTGAGGTAAACACTGTAGAAACTATCTAGAGGCATAACAATTGTGACAAAATGGTCTTTTGCAAGCCCCTTTGATCTGAGGTAGCTCATGAATTGCTGACAGTTGTCCCCACATGGATGGGCTAAAGGAGAATGTTTATCAGGTCCTCTGTTATTTGTAACAGCTTAGCTGATAGGAAAGCGCTCCCAAACCCAAGGGGAGACAGGGTCTGGATCCTGGTGCTCCCCAGAACCCACACTTGGAAATGAGAATAGGTAAGCAACCCCCTTTCTTTCTTGGAAGCAATGGGTTGTTATTTGACACAGGCAGCATCCGAGGGTGCCCAAGTCTTTGGGGAAAAGACAGAATGTTATAAGCAGCAGATTTAAATTCTTCCAAACAACAGAAAATTGGAATGGGAGTTCCTTGGGGAACAGCTCCTCCCACCAGGGGAGCGCACCAGTATGTGACAACTGCTCCTGTAACTTATGTACAAATCAAATTTCAGTCAGAAACCTGATTAAAAACAATAAATAATAAATAATTCAGCAAGATTAACTGGAAGGAAGATTGTTCCAGTTGGCACAAACCCCGAGGGATGGGATTTGGGCCTTCTTTTCCTTTACTTGGTGAAACCTGGCAATTGTTGTCACTGAGAAACCAAAGCACAGCACAGTTACAAACCATTTTGCGTGGGAAAGCAGATGCCCAGATGGTCACAGTGCCTTTCCACACTCCCTGCTTTTTGCATTTTCAGTCCCTATTGAGTAGGGACTGAAACACGACACCTCAGAGTGCCAGGCAACCCTCCAGTTACAGGCATGACCTCCTGTAGGAATCAATCCTGCATAATTCTGTATTTTTGTTTGTGCTCTTAAATCAAAATACAGCTTCAGCCTGAGGTAGCTTCTGAGCAAGACAGACTACTTCTTTCACTGAGTTTGTTCTTTAGTGTCAACAAATCAAATCTGAATTTACTCAGTTTAAATGTATTTTCAGAAAAATTCACTGTTGGATACATCCTATTACACAACTGTCTGAAAATCAAAGGAAAAACGATTAGGAAAGGATTCTATCTTCTGGTTTTTTACTGTTTCCTTCTGTCTCTGAAATCTTTCACATGCAGATGTTGATGGCTTGTCAAGCACACAAAAAACAGCTCAGTTTCTGCAGATGCAAGGAAATAGAATATCTAAAGAAATTGCAAAGAGTAGAAGCAAATGAAAGATCTTTTTCAATAACATGCAAGGTTATGGAAAACAAAGATATTCATGAACCCTCTAAAAATGAATGCAAAGCAGTGAGATTGTATTTACTCGAACAAGAGAGCTTTCTTTTGTCTCTTTGTATTTAACCCCAAATTATTTACATTGTCTCCCATGGCAGCAAATTCAATCCTTTGGAAGCATATTTGCCTTTTGCAAGTAATATCCATCACAATAAAACATGGCATTTGTTGTCAAGACCTGTATGAGTGTTATAGATGGAAATTGAAGGTAAAAAAGAGCCAGTTTATTATACCATGAGTTCAGCACACTAAACTACTTAACCTCTTGTCTCTAATCTTTCACTCTTCAGGTCAGCACACATTTGAAGTGTGGCCAAGATTACATACTCCTTTTGCATGGACTAGAGATTGCACAGTAGTGACCTCTGTGCCCAGTTAAAGTCTGGACTAAAAAATGACTGCATGTTGCTAGGGATTTCTGCCTCATCCTGCTTGGCTGCCTGCTGAGAAAGACCATGCAGGTAGAGATTACTAACAGGTTGTTAAATGCCTTTCAAGAAATAGCATGCAAGAACTTCAACTGTGCACACTGTGGTTGGTTTTCTTCCAGGCCGATGGTTAGGTAGGTAAGACAAACACCAAGAGCAACATGTTTGATCCGTGTGATTGCAGCACTGCTGAGGACCAAGAGGAATGGGAGACCAGGGAAATTCACTCACCTGACAGGGGTTTATGGGTGAGGCAAAGTATTTTACCAACACAGCACTTCTGGACTGTTAGATCCTCAGGTCTTTACACTGCACATCATTTTTTTGGGCTGGGCATCATTGCACTGCACACTGATGCAGGTGGGCCACTGTGCTTCAGTGACTGTAAATTTGGTGTCCTTGGCAGAAAAAGCAGAAGTAAAGAAGAGGTCCTCCTTTTTGCTTTCTGACTTTGGAATGAAAAGATTATTTCAAAGATCCTTCCCTCCCTAGTTTTCAACTCCTCTGTTGACACCTGAGATTTATGATAAGCAAGATCAGAGCAGCTCAGGTAGTGGAAGGAGGGAGCCCTGGAGACAGAGGTGGTTTCTGACTAGGCAGGCCACACATTGTGCTAAGCCATCTGCGCTCCTCTCTTGGTGCAGCCCAGGCCCAGAGATAGGGTGGAGCAACCATGCAGACATGTACCCCTGCTGAGATGGTGCTGGCTGGGGAGGACAGCAGAGCTGGATTTCACTGAGTTCTCAGCTGTTTAACTTCCTAATAAATTGCATCATTATGGTAGGCCAAGAAGTGACTTGGGCTCTTCAGGTGGGAAACAGACCTGCAAATACCAAAGGACTTCTGCTACAAATTGTGAGGAGGGAAGAGTTGACGGGAAGGGAGAGTGGCCAAAGAGCTATTGTCTACATGGATGGGAAGGAATCTAAACCACCTATCAAAGAAGGGGAATGGATGTTTTGCCCTTTATTTGTAAACGCTTTCCTGCTGTGTTCTGAGCTTCTAACTGCATTCCCTTCTGCCAGGCAAGATATTCCTCTTTGTAAACAACTTCAGGGAATACAGTCAGAGTTTTGGATAAATGGGTTCATTCAGTCTTCTGGGGTTTCAGGATGCAGGTTTAGCCCATTCTATTACTCATTTGGTTGCTCTAAGTACCCTGAACCATAACAATCTGACAGCATGGCAAAGTAGTCAAATATTCACAGAACATTACTGGAATACACAGCACATGCTGTGAAAATCTTTGCAGAGTTCAGCCGCTGCATACTTCCACCTAAGACTTGCATCTTACCCCACTGTGTAGTTGAGGACAATGAAAATTTGAGACAGTGTTTTCCAGCAGTTTTTCTTCTAGTACTGTTGTGTAGTTCTCAGAGTGCTTTTCACTCTGAACCCTGCATAATCTATGCCCCCAGAACTGCAGGAAAAATATGCTTAAGAAAACCAAAAAACAATAAACATTGGATTTTCCCCCGTGATTTTCCACACTATTGGTCTAGTTTATGCTTCCAAAGACCACCCATTTATTTCCTCCTGGCTGTTAAAGCTCTTTTTCTCTCTAAATCCCTCTTCTTACAGCTCTTTCACCCCACAACCGGTGTGGACAGCTAAGATGAAAGAAAGAAAAAACAAACAGAAAAAGATGGAAGACCTCTACCAGGAACCTCTTGCAGAAGGAAATCTGAGGTATCTCTGTGGTATGAAGGTAAGAAGGTGTTTTGAGAGGTCTTCATGTCTTTGTCTTTATTGTCAGAATGACAATAGCAGAACTGAAGTGTTTGTCTGAAATCATTCCTGGGACTACATCCCTCAAGCCTTTGTGGGGTGGTAGCATTCAAATAGAGCTGACTTTTCCCAGTTTCTGCCAGCCCCTTTTGGATGGGAACCTCCCATCCCATTCCCAACAGCAGGCTGAGCCACATGAGCAATTTTTCAGCAAGGTAAGCACCAAGGGCACTTCTTGCCCCCTCTGTGCTGATTTGATTAATAGGCCGGGCTGAGCAACACTGTCTTGTCAGAGCAACCTGACGTCACTGGGAGGGTGCAGTGGCTGCTTTCCAAAGCCTGCAGCAGGGCGCACTAGGGCATAAGAGCTGACTTACAGATTTGTCCTCACACGCAGTGACAAAGGAAGCAGAGACATCAGCCACAAAGAAACCAGGGCTTTGACGGGGACAGCTGATGATCTACAGCAGCTACATTTGGTTTGCAGTCAGTTCATGCTACACTTCAGATGTTTATGTGTCTTTTTGAGATTTTTTTCTCTTTTATCATATCCACGGAATTATGCACATTGTTCCAGTTGCTGTGTATATTCCAGCCTGAAAAATTGTTCTCTTTCAAATCCCTGGTGGCCTGCTAAAGCCCCAAAACAAGCTGCAAGGATTAATTCCTCCCCAGATAAGATTTTCCTAAACCCTAACAGATAATTTGTTTGAAGTTTAATTTTAGTCTGTTATTACACACACGGGCCTTATCTTCATTCAGAGTAGTTAGCAAAATTAAACAAGCCTCTGCAAACAGGGAAGGGAAGCATGAAAGAGCCCTAGCACATAAGTGACACTCAGAGTTAAAGGCACTAATGGTAGGCTTATGCAGTGCTGGCAAGTCTGAGCCCTCAGGGGACTGGTGGTTTGTCATGCTCTTCATGACCCAAGAAGGAGGGGTGCATTCTTCCCTCTGGGATCTCATGATGCTCAAGCTGCCTCTGCCATGGTCCATAAAGGGTACCTAAGCCTTGCCCCTCCTTCTAGTTAACAGGATGCCTCACTCCATGGTTTCCCAGCTCTTGCCCTTCTCCCTACATTGCAGCAGCTCTGAGTTCACTCCCTAAGATGCTGAAGAAATTACAGCAGCTGTGCTCAGTGGAACAGAGAAGAAAATCAAGACCACATCACACCTTGTGTAATCCATTGAAATGAATCAGTGGTACCACTGACTGAAGTCTATCCTAACAGCTTTGCAAGGTGGATCCCTATCCCCACCAGTGGGCTGAACTCTTCCCTTTTATCCATCACGACACAGGAGCCAGGGGAGAAGATTGTGTCCCTATTGTACCACTCTGTAAATAGGATTTGGGCCCTCAGTCTCAAGGTATAAGATGGTGTCTGAACACTTGAGCAGTGCAGTGTACCTCTGATCAGGGTGATGTTTAAGGGAATATCTAGACAGCTGTCACACTTGTGCGATTTCACCTCAGTCAGCAATGTCTGAACCAGAGCTCAGCTGAGAATGTTGTACTTCATATATAGTCTTGTCATTAAAAAAAGCAAGACTCTTTTCAGGAAGTGCTCTGAAAGTCTCCTTTCTCCACCTGCAGTTGTATAAAAATTTCAGATCTAGAAAAGAGAAAAGGGACTACTATTACTAGTGACTTTAACCAACCTGAAAAAGGAGCAATGCTGCTGGTCTCTGCCTTTAAATCAGTTTCTTTCTTCTTCAGCACTGCTATGACCACCTAGGTCCCTCTAGAGAGTACATAAGTAATTCTGCTGCACTGGAGCCGAAAGGGATACTTGGAGCTCTTCAATTTAGGCATAGGATTAGGCCTCAGGACATGATGCTGAACACCTGAGTTACATTTTCTACTCTTCCTCAAGCCCATAGGTCCATGATCAAGTCACTTAGGGCTAGATTGAGAGGAATATCAGGAGGATACCAATATGTCCCTTGAGCATCCAGACAAACAATCTGCCCTGACCTCTTGCACTGCTCTTAGGGAGAAGCAGACACCTCAGAAGAGATGAGAAATTGTGGTGGCCATTGTCATATTTCCTAATCATCCAAATGTATTATCAATGTAGTCATCTAATTTATTATTTTCCTATGGGTATCCAAAATAATTATGATTAATTAAATGGTTAATTTTTAAAGAAAATATTATAATTCAGACTCTCTTTGTAAATCAGTTGAACAAAAATTAAGCAAGCCAGTCTAGATTAAAGTTGTACAATAATATCCCATCCACACACTCTCTTTATATGTAATAATATAAATGCATTTATAATGGTTAACCATCTATTTCAGTGGCTACAGGTCTGCCACATATGTTTTAAGGACAAAGTAAAAGAGAGTGAATGTCACTAGTTCCTCATATTTCTCATAAATGTGAAAAATTTAGTGTGTTTCTACCACAGCAATGAAGACTTGTTAATCCTTGTAAAGGCAGCCTCATGGCATGGGAAATCCTATATCTGAACACCAATATGATGCATCAATAAAAACCATTGAATTCAGCCATTATTTTTGTTGATGGAGAATTGACTGTGCAATTTCATTTAGGGCAGCCTGGAAAAAGAAGCTCCAACAGCCAGAAAATGTTTTCATTCTCCCTGCCTTGTAATCTGGGTAGGTCTGTGTAGAGTTAGATAAAACTGAGAACAATTTTTCTCTTGATTAAGTATTACACAGCAAAGGAACAAGAGGCAACAGACACAAGTTGCTGTAATGGACATTCTGGTTAGATAGAAACACAGGTAAGGTTGGGAGGGAGCCCATCAGGTCATACTTTCTTCTATCATCAGATAGAAGGAAATAAATTCATTCATTGTGTTGAAACACTGCACTGTGTTGCCCAAGGAGGTTGTAGGATTTCTGTCCTTGGAGACACTCAGAACTAGACTTCAAAAAGCCTTGTTAACCTGACCTAACTTTGACATTTACCATGCTTTGAGCAAGGTGTCAGACCAAATGAGCTCCAGGGGTCATTTTTATAGTTCTATGATTTTATGAGAGACATAAAAGTGCTTTTGATGCTTTAGTTGACAAGGTTTTTTATATTACCAAGAGGGAGCAACATGTTTTAGTTCACATACATGAATACACACACTATGCTGGAGGACTAAAGGCAGGATAAAAAACACCATATAGGCTTTAAATACCTACAATATAATTCCACAACTTCAGAGAGCAGCCTCCTGCTCTGGGTCATGAGTGTGGCTGTTCCCTAGAGGTTAGACAACATCTTTTGTAGAGCATCTGAGAGCCTGAAAATATAATTCTCATCAAATTACTTCCAATTTCACTTTTACTTATAGAACTTGGTCTTTCTCCTTGCGCTAATTTTATGTGCTTCCCCCCCCGCCCCCTTCTTCCTTTTTTTTTTCCCCTGGAAAGTATATGCTACCTCCAAACAGATTAGGTAGTATTATGTTCGTCTAAGAGGTCACTAAAATCAGGCCAGTTCTAAAGAGATTATTGGCAGCAAGTAATATTTCCAAAATATTTATTTCCATAATATTTGAGGGTTTTTTCTTTTCCTTAACAAAACAAGCTATTTTAATAGCAAAACTATTAAAAATAGTATATACTCAAGTTTCTGTGGAAGCATTACAGCAGATCTACTACTGCATGTATGTTCCTCCTCAGTGTGCACAGTCATGGCAGCCTATTTGCTGTAAACAGTAACAGCATGTTGTAACTTCATACTGGGAAAAGGAAAAAAGTACTTTCAACAGTGGTCTGAGTAAGATTGTAAACAACATAAGCTGTGGAAAGACTAAAGTGATGCTCTCTTGCTGAACAAAGACCTCTAAAAACAGATAAGCAAGGTAAGGTACCTGGGTACCAATATGGCTAATACAGATAGAGGCTGAATCTGCATTTCTCTGCTATGGAACTACACATACCCTGTGAGATACAAAGCATGCTTTTCATATACTGAAAGCCATTCTGATTTAAACTAAACACTGTAACTCAATCTCATTAGAAGCAAGTTAGGTAATATAGATTAGTCACAGATAATTTAGGTCACCAAATCCAAGGTTCAAGTGACCAAGGAAAAGTCTTCCTTTGTTTCAACATCTTGCTTTCATATGCCTCTAAACACTTGGAAAACGTGAGCTAGTAGATATTGCAACAGCCCTCTTGCTAGAGAGTAAGAATGAGCTGAGGCATAGACCTCTTGTTAAACAGCATGAAAAGGATCCTGGTTTATTCCTCTTCATGGCTTAGTCATCTTAACTCCAACTATGCACTGACTCTGGCTGCAGCAAGCTTCTACTGTAGGTTTCCCTTGCAGCCTCTGACTGCTGGTTATTTCCCGCTAAACTGTGACTGCATGTATTAGCTTGCAGACTCTGACTGCAGGCTTTTACCCAGCTGGACTGTGACTGCAGGTTCCAACAACAGGTTCTGACTGCAGACCCAGACTGACCTCGCAACAGTGATTTTTCTTACCCCAGGATCCTGCTTCATGATTCTCTGCTTCATGATTCTCTGCTTCATGCTCCTCAAGGCTCTTCCTCCATGATAATCTTCCCCTTACTACCTAATCCCCTCTTTTACCTCACTCATCCTTATTGGATATACCTGTAACTCATCAGGGGTGAGGCTGTATTGGTTAATTAACACAGCTGTTACTTATCAGGGGTGAGATCACCTGTATTTCCTTCTCCTACAAGTAGAAACTGAGGATTCAGAGACAAGGAGGCATAAAACCTCTCAATGTTGTGACTCTGGTGAGCAGCAGGGAAATACCAGATATTTGGATTGCCAATAGTATTGATATCAACACTGATTTCTCTTTACTGCAATCACTTTTTATAGATTTCTTTTTTAATTCTGTACTAGTTATTTAGAGTCATAGCTAAGCTGTTAGCTTTTGTGGGGAATCTGGTGCTCAGGGTGACAGCACTGGAGAGTTAACTATGTTTTCTGGAAAGCACATTTCAATAAATTTTTATGCCAACAAAGCTCTGGGATCAATCAAACTTTCACATGCTGTCCAAATAAACCATATTTTCAGACCTTTTGGGCTTGATCCAAAAGAAAAACAGTGCTTCAAACACCTCAGACATTTTGGGAGGTAAATTCAAAACTCTTCCTGTAACGTGGGGCCACCTTTAGCAACTTCATTTACGGAAGAAAAATTCTCTCTGATCAAGAGAATGGTCCTGAAATCTATAATGGGATCTGATTTGTGTGATTTGTTTTCATCTGGGATTTTAAGACTGTTGGTTCTTATTTCTTCATGTGCTATTGATTTGTGTTCCCTGACAGAATAAGCACCAGATTCATTTACATGAATAACCCCTGGGGGTTGAAATGCCCCAGTACTCTAACAGAACACCTCATTTTTATTTATTTTTTTGTGGCAGTGTATTTCCCCCCACTGGTTACTAACTGCTCTCATCCTAACATTATGCCAGTATAAAACCTGGTAGCTGATTTAAATCACTGCCTTAAAAAGTGTGGGGCTCATGGTCCAGGTCACACACACCAATACAGCCCTGCTGCCCACAAGATGTCTGTGAGACAGATGTCAGGTGCAACCTGCATGGGACAGGACAGTTCTTTGCCTCTTATGTAGAAAAGCCATAGGGTAAACGCTATCCTGTGGACGGCTCAACTTCATGTTGTTTTTCCATCCTTTTTTCATAATTTGCTTTTTCCTATATCTTCTTTACCATGCTTAATTTTTGTAAAATTCAGGAAAAGTATGATATATGTGGAATGGATCCTTGAGCAGGGCATGTTTAACAGAACTGGCAATACTGCTGCTGCTCATTGGAGCCTAAAAAATTATGAATCAGAGCCTTAAAAAGTCATGATATCCTGCCATTTTTGACTTCCATATAGGATCATGTAACACCCTGATTCTGTCTGTAGTTTGCAATGTGCAGCTTGCTCTTCCATGCCAGGACTACTCCACATGGGCTGGGAACTGAGTAGCTTTGTGCCCAGCATTCTCCTGAGAATCTGCCTCCCCTCAGCTTTCTGTACTGCTTTCTCCTGTTGCTTGGAAGGTGTTTAGTGTCTGCACTCAGACTTGCTTGCTGGCAGGTAATGCCCTAGTGCTTTGACTCCGCCACAGGAATACACTTTCAGCTCAGTGTGATGTTGTCCAAATTGCTTCTGCACTCTTTGTAAGTTGTTAAGGGGTTGGTTCTTTTACCTGTCAGCCTCTGCTTGGCTGCATTTTAGTCTCTAAAGGATTAAAAGCACCATTACTCTCCCTCTTCCTCTGCATCATGCCTGTCCTTCACGACTTGTGCTTGCTGCTGGGTGAGCAGGCATTCCCCACTGAGCCATTCTGCAGCTGCACACCAGCACCACTACATGACCTGCTCTGCGTGCCTGGACTGGCCATGCTTTGCATCACATGCTTGAGCACACCTCTTGCTGCTGTGAGAAGAGGGCAGTCCAGATCCCACAACCAGAATTTAACCAATATGTCCACACTGGTGTATGATGGAAAGAACCACCTCCTAGCTTTCCCCCAAGTAATAGCTTCCTTTTCTTTTTAGCCTTTTAATTTTCCTTTCAGTTTTTTGGTTGTGGTTTTTTGTGTGTGCATTTTTTTGTTTGCTTGTTTCTTTTGTTTTTTTTTTCTGTTGAGGTGGAGTCAGTATTTGTCCTCATATGTACAACTGTTCCCATTGTATTCTCAGATGGATGTTCAATGCACTTGGCTTAGCTCAAGCCTATACCTTTTACATCCCTGGATTTTTATGGTAGGTATTCATCTTGTTTGGTCAATTCTTGTGCTGGCATTAGCTCACATTTTTTGAAATCCTACCTCGTACACCTGACCCACACTCACAGGGAGCAGAGTGAATTATTGTGAGAGTCATGGATTGATCTGCGGGACCAAGCTCTTGTGTATCTCTCCTGGGAAGGTGATGGTCCAACAACACCCCGACAGACCCACGTTTGTCACACAGAGCCTGTGCTTACACTGGTGAGTGTGGGGCTCAGTGTGCTGCCAGTAGTTACTCTTGCAGTCTGACTTTATCCTTGGCTTGTGTTACTGGAAGCTCACGTAGGATGTGCTGTAGTGCCTCACAAGTGCTCTGCAGTGGCTTCTGATCCAGCTGCACACGTAGCTCATGCCCAAAAGTAACTGTCAGACTTTCACAAGAGACATTGGTCCTCACTGCCCTCATTTGAGAGTGAAATTGGAACCATGGGTTGGCAGTGAAAGATCTGGGAATTCAGACAGGGAAAGTCTCTCCAGCCTGGAATTTTATAGTTATTATATATATATATAAAATATTTAGATTATATAATATATATAATATAATATTTATAGTTATTTTATAGTTCCTCAGTCAGGCCCTGCTCAAAGGCAGGCAGACACATAAAGTCAGATAGAAAAAGGGCTCATCTAGAGTCAAAGAGCAGAAAGAGAAAGAAATACAAAAAGGGGGAGAAAAATACAATGCAACAAAACCAGGGAGATTTAGAGTAGATTCATTGTTAAAAGGGAGAGGATAGGAAAGAGAAGCTGAAATCTAGAAAATTACTCAGTAGGCTAATAAAGAGCATGTTCTCAGATTTTAATTGTCCTTCAGTTAAACTCTTATGCTTTTATTTAGAGTTAAGATAAGGAAGGTGGATTTGCCAGCACATAACAAACTATTTTTGGGGGCTTTTCTTTTAGATCTTGCAGATCTAGGGATAATATTTTCTGTATTACTTGTGGGATATCTCTATAGCACTCTATTCTATGTAACCATGCCACAGAATGCAAAAACCTTATGAACTCCTGTCTCAAAAAGAAGAATTGAATCCTTGGCTTTTCTAAGGTCAATGAAAAAACTCTATTTCACTTCAGTGAGAATTCAGGATTTCATCTCAGACATGAAGATTGTTCAATATTGAGAGTTCTGTGAGCTTCAGGTCATCAGCAAAGCCAAATCTTGGGATTCAGGTGGTTTTTTTCCCTAGAAGCTAATGTGAGTTGGCAGGAGTTTCTCCCATTCTTCATAAAGCAGAGAGGCTGTGCCAGGGTTAGTAAAAAGTAAGCTGCAATTTTTCTTACTTTGAAGAAGAATTTCTCTGTGTGGTGTAGCAGCGGTAGGTTTCACAAAGGTGATTAGAAAACAAGCATTTGTACACAGGATTTTCAATGAGAACGTTATCTCCTCTAATCCGAGAATTCTCTTTCTTCCTAGCTCGGGGGAGCAGTGCTTTACAGAAAAACACAAAGGCAAAATAGCCATGTGCTCTGAATAACTTACATTCAAATTAGATTGACAACATAATGAAAGCTGAATAATGTTATATTTGGAAGTCATTGATAAAAATCATCCTCAGCTCATATCTTGAAAGGATAGTAGGATGAGTGGTTATCTACGCCTCTGCTACTCTGCTTCTTCTTTCAGAGTAATTTTCTTTTCTCATCTTGCCTGGCACTCTTCAAAAATAACCCCTTTAAGATATGAAAATTATCTTTATTCTTAAAAAAAAAAATCCTCCTAACTTTCTGGATGGACCCTTATAATGTTCTGATAATGTTTTAGAGTTGGTGTACTCAAATCCTCACTGATTTCCAGGATGGGTCTTAAATCACACATTATATACTGTTATCCACCAATACTCTGCTCTGGATTTACAGTTCCAGTTAAAGTTAGATCTGTGAAGGAAGATGACATCTTGCTGCTCCCCATCTTTTTAAAATACCAAATCGATTTAAGGGTTTAACTTATTGTTATAGTTTATCCTGAACTTCTGAATCAGTTCATTGAATTTTAGCTGTAGCTATATAAAATTCTATACACTGAAATTGTTTGGCCATACTGAGAATGTCTATGCCATGATCCATCACTGCCACTAACTGCCAGCAATAAAGAAATCCTCCTTTATTCTCCATTCATTTAAGTGAATCTGTAAAACTACTATTGAACACCAGGACTACATCTTACTAGGTTTTAATTTTTTTCTTCTTCTTTTAAGGAGCACTTAATATTTACCTGAAATGCACTCATTGTTAAGTGTCTTCAGTAGCTGTCAAAAAGACACACTGTGAAGACCCAACGAAATACAGACTTGTAAGACTGACTGTAGTAGTGAGCAAGATAATGGAAACATTTATAAGGCAGATTACAATTCATTTAGGAATGTGATTTAGTAAAGGGAAAGCTGCCTGGTTCTGCTAAAAGAGGATCATTTATGACAAATGTATTAGGGTCATTTCAAAGCATTGCTGAATTGATAAAGATGAAATCGTTGACATAATTCATCCAGATTTCAGGAAAGTATTTGTTACAGACTGTACAGGAGATCAATTTACAAGGTCAGAAAGCTGAGCACAGGGGACAACTCTTGAAATGGAATACAAATTGGTTGAGGTGCAAGAAACAGATGGTGTCAGTAAAATGAAACAATTCAGGGTGCGATGAGGTAAGGATTTGCCTGAACATGAATACTGAATACCACACGATTCAGGTCCCAAATCATTTGTTGCACTAGGAATGTGGACATGGGCAGGTCTTCACTGTTTTAGAATGAAGAGACTTGCAAACCACTCTGGGGTGATTGACTGAAAACCATGAAAATGCAAATCATGGTGGAGACACGCATGCAGTAAATGCACTTCTTAAGTCCTCTATGGACAGCAGAAAAATGCCTAAAATTCACAGGTGATTAACCACTTCTACCTGCTTTTTAACACCATCTGTGCACCTTGTTAAATACCAAATTGAAACAGATACATTTTCCTGGTGTGTCAGAATCTACCCAACCACTAAAGTTGAAAAAAATGACATTGTGCTGTTAGTGAAACCCATGCACAATGAAGAATTGGAAGTACAGAGCACACTCTCCATCAGCAAAATGTCCAAGCAAGCACCTTACTAACTAGGCTTTGACTTCTTACTGAGTGGATTTTTTTCTCCTTGCTTTAGGAATAGACTGAGAAACAGCCTAGAATTGAGCACAAATATGACTGAGAACAGTAAGCTCATAGGAGGGTCCTAAAAACTAACAATGTTCCAATAAAGACTCATTCTCTGTGTACACAGATTGGCTCAAACATGACATGAGGGGCCACACAACTCAATACACTCTGTTAGATGATATGTTATTGCTTATTTTAAAGGAGAAAGACTACACATCTTAAAGCTTTGATGGGAATTAGGCACCTCATAGCATTTAAAGTTCCACTGAGGAACTCAGCTTCTAGCTCTGAAGTTGCTTGAACAGTGTGATGCTTTTGGACCACACCTCCAACAATGAAAGCATTAATTAATTTTATTTATTCCACACTTTAAATGTATGTATTTCAAAAAACAAAGATACTTCTACTTAACAAGAATATTGATTTAAAGCTTGAAGTCTGTGACAGAGAAAACTCTTAATGAAAAGAATATTTTTGGAAAAACATATAGAGTTTGACTGATTCAGTGGAGATCTGAGTGTCTTTGTCCCTTTGTTATAAATATGGTGAGCCAAATCGTAATAATAAAAAATAAAATTTATTTTCACGTCACAGCGAGCAAAGATACAGAAAAAACAAAGATACACATAAAAAATGAAGCCACAATAAAGAACAAATTCGATCGAATTGGGGGTGGAAGCGTGGGACCGGTCTGCACCGTGTCTCCCCTTCATTCACCCCAAAATTCCAATACCAGGGTCCAGTTTTTATACTTTTTATTTTCCCCCGGGGCAGGGTCCTCCTTTGTTCAGTGTTCGGGTGTTGGTATTCATGGGCCGCTTTTGGGATTCTTATTTTCTTCCCAAGTGGACTTTAAGAAGGAACATAATGGTGTCTGAGTGGGGTTTTTTCAGGCAAACAGAAGGAATGTTCATTGGAGAGTCAAATCCGTCTCTGAGCAGATGATCCGACCATCAAACATGTTGGTTCAGTCGAGTCTCTCATTCAAGCGCTGATAACTTCAAACCTCTTCCCCTCAGCTCTGTCTCTCCCTCCTGTGACTTTGGACAATGTCTCCCTTCCTGCCTGTAATTCCTTTATTTCTTTAGCACAAATTAATACGCATAGTTTATTTACAACACCTTTATTTTTGGCTACCACACCAAATTGCTAGTACACACCCACAAAACTACTTCTTGTGCTCTACTGGCAGGTTTCAGGAATCTCACTTTTAAAAGACAGTACATGTAAACCAGACGGCTAAAGAAAGTACCAGAGATATGCATGCCATGTACAAAGTAATTGAAATCCATTTTTTCATTCATTTCAGTATGTTTGGCATAAATTGTGATTCAGAAGCTGTTTCATAATTTTCATTTGTCCTTACAAGCTGCCTCTGGAGAACAAGGCAAGAGCCAGGAAGGGAAACTTCAGCATGTGATTTCTGCATACTGCTGAATACAAGTTGGAGCCCTCAGCCACTACCTTATCTAGTTTTATGGAGTTCTTCTTGGTACTGATCATTTGATGCCTCCACTGTTTGTCAGAGTGAATAAATTAATATACCATTCACATATGATCTCTCACTAGGATCAGGTAATTATATTTTTAAATTGATTCAGTGAACAACAAGCATGATAACAAAAAACCCAAACAACTTTCTCAGTGAAAGAGATTATATTTTAAAACAAACAGTAACAAACCAAGAACAAAAAGAAAAAAGGTATGAAATTCAAAGATAGATCAAGCAGTAATAAATAAATAAATTAAATTTGTAGATCTTCTTTCACTGCAGTAATAACTTAAGATCATAATCTAATCACTTAAATGGATAAGCCAAGTGAAATTCTGGAGCAATGGTACAACTTTTCCATAATATCTACATCTTGTTCAGAGAAGTTAAAGGGGAATCATATACTTGCAAAATGCTCCTAAGCAACCTGGTAGTACGAGGTATAAGACCAATTATTGACATTGAACAACTAGAATTCACACAGGAAAAAAAGCAGGTGGTGTCCCCCATACAAGAGAGCAGCAGGAGCAAAGAAAAGAGACAGTCACTCTAGAACAGCATCTACTCCAAGGGCTCTTGTGATAAGTAGAAGGTTCTGTTTCTTTCCATTTGATTCAAACCTGGAGCACATAAACAGACCCCTTAGTTACTTCTGTTAAATCTGTTGTACTTTTATAACTAAGTATTTATGTGAAGTGAGAGAAGTCACATTCTTTCTATTACAATCTCATCTGGGATGAGAAACAAAGCTTCAGCTCCTTGATTCAACTGCTTTTACTAACTGGACGAGTTTCTAGGGAGGTAAGAGAATGCTCGCCAAGCTTCACTTAAAAAAGGCTGAAGCTGAAGTCCCAAAAGTCTGTGTAATTTGAACATAAACCAGGCAAACTTAGCTCAGTGCCATTGCCATTCTAAAGCATGCAGTCAGGGTTTGATGGGAAATTTCCTCAAAAACTCAGAGAAACTGTGCACCAAAGCTGAGGGATTTTGGGGTTTTTTTTTCCAGACAGACCTCTTCAAATGAAAAATTATTTTGCTATGATATTCTCAGTAAGTTCTGTTTCAATTCCATTTTTTGCTCATTGCAAGTGGGCTTTCTTTCTTTCTTTATTCTCTCTAAATTGACTAGAAAGAACAGGATCAAGCTGGCTGTACTTTATATATCCAATCTTGTTCTTTGCTTACAGCCTGCTGAGTGTTGGCCACATATGTAAAGTGATGGTCTTCATGCTGAAGAGGCTGGTATGGTCAGAGCAATAAATATCTCTACAATGGTGTGACAGTTTTCAGGGATTTGACATACCCCACCATTTGAAAACTGAACCTACAAGTCTGAAAAATCACTCATATGTCAGATTTGATGGCAGTACTGGGTCACTCTTCAGTTTCACAGTAGCAGAAAGTAGCGTGAATTTCCCACCTGGATTTTTAGTAAAATTAACTGGTTTTTATATTTTTCTAGTGCACTCAGAGAAACGTAAAATGCAGTACATGTTTGCTTAGTATCCATCAGTTGTGCCTGTCTGAGTCACTTGACAAAATATTTTCTCTGATCTTATACTTGATTTTTAGTTACACCAATAGCAAGAAAATTTTAAGGAAAATAATAATGCAGGAGGGCAGTGAGAGACTTTCAAGTCTCTCTTGAGAGAGTCTTGACAGGAGGAATTTGATGCCTCTGGGAAAACAGAATTCATTTACACTAACTCTACTCAACTGTAATGACAAGCCTTAAAACAGGCTCTGAGGTGTTGTACTTGTTTTCTTTACTTCTATGTTTTAGTTCTTACTTAGTTTTCCTTATTCTTATGGTGTGGGAAGAGCCACAAATTCTGCTAGTGAACATAGCTAGTTATTAATCCCTACAAGGTTATTTGCTATTACTAGGACAGACAACAGTGCCAAACTTTTCCAATACAGCCTAGATAAAACCTATTAATTTTACAGGTGCTTTCAGAGAACTTAGATCCTTCTTGTCCAAATTGGATTTGATGCCACCATCATCTTCCAGAGTCTCACCCACAGCCTGCTGCTCTTGGGGGACCTTACTGAAAACCATACTTGGTGTCAGGCTAAGTATGTCCACAAAAGAGTGTTTGAAATGAACACAGTTCCATGTAATGGGTGTCCACTAGCAATTTTTAGGGGCTGATTACCTGCTCTAACACCCGTGCCCACCATCCAACCTATTTATGAGCATTACTACCCTAGACAAGCTAGGAAGAGCCCAATCATCTGTTTTCCAATGAAGACTTTGGTATTTGGAGGCCAGAGGTTTCTCTAGACAGAACTGTGCCTAAGAGTTAGATGCTGCAACATCACAGGGCTTTGGAGAAATCAGGCTTTGAAACAAAATTGTTCAAAGCACTTGCATATGAACTTATGCATAAAATATTACTACTAGAAAATCTATACAACAGAACACTCTTGACTTTGGATTTTCAGTCACTCAGAAAATCTCAAAGTTAGGACAGTTCTCTTGGTTATATGTGTTTGTCCATTTACAAAATAATTTTGTTTCCAAGCTTACAGTCTCTCCTCCTCCCCACCATCTTACAGCTTTCCCCTCAGTTCTCTCCATAAGCATCCTTCCCACTACCTGCACTCCCTCTTAACTGCAACTTTGCCTTGGTTTTCCCCCCTTCTTTGGCCAGATCTCACCACCATCCTTGTCTTGGTTTGGAAAAGACAGGTGCCTGCCAGGGAAAGCTGGAGCTTCCCTTGGAATGGAGAATGTAACCCCTCTCCCTCCAAATTATTATAATTTTACAATTAAGGGCCTCCAGCCAAAGATTTGGGAATAGCAATAACAGTTCTTTACTAGGAGTACTAAAAAAATACAAATGTAGTAAAGCAAACAATCAAAAAATCCTAGAAACAGTGACAGAGTCAGAACACGACCTGACACCCTGGGTCAAGGTGTTGGGAGCAGTCCAAATAAGTCCTCCTGGAGTAACAGATGTGGGTCTGTTGGAGTAGAGATGGTCCTGTAGAAGAGCCCAGTGGTGGCAAGATGGATCTGATCTTTCCTCTGGGAATCCAGTGGAAAAACAGGCTGTCCTGCTGTACTGAATTTCAGCTTTTATCCAGGTAGGAATGCTTGGCTCCTCCCACTGGGTGCAGCATCTCACAATGGAATGATGTAGTGTGTCATATCATTGTAAGCCTTAATGGCCCACTAATAGAAGACATCCCCCTAGAGGGAGGATGGGTCCTGGAAGACATAAGGAACCTTGCTCCACCTGGTTTTAACAGCTGGTCCATTAACAGAAGGCACCTGCCTTCCCCGTGGAGTTAAAAGAAAAAACACCTTTTCAACTGGTTTCAATAGATTGGGAATAGAATACATGCTTTTGGTTATATATTGTAACCCAAGACAATCCTAGAGTTGGTTTGTGCAGATCATAGTCTGTTCCCATCTCTTCCCTAAAATTCTCCTTTTTTCCACTCTCTCTCTAGAAGAGATACTCTACTCTGAATTCCAGTATTCAGTTGCACCAACTAACAGTCATAAGATAGCTTAAAAAAAGCAAAAAATAAGAAAATAAAGACTACCTCCAATTTTAATGCTACAGGAAGCATCTAATGCACAAAGGAAAGCAATATATTGAAGGTCTGAAACCACTGAAGAGGAAGAGAAACACCATCATTTTAGTGATCTTTGTTGTTTGCCTAAGATGTGTCCTTCACGGACCTGACTGGCCACAAAAGGATTCAACACAAATTAATAACTGCTAAACTGCTTCTGATCTGCAGATCATATTGTCCTGCTGACAGATCATGCATGGTGAAGTAGAAGAGCTGTTACAGGATAGTGAAACCAGCAGTGAACCTGAGAAAATTGAGAAGGTGCAGCTGGAATTTAAATGGACAAAAAGCAGCCTCTAAAAAAAGGAAGGCAAAAGTAAAGGAAAGAAAACAAACATGGGAACAGACAAAAGCTAAATATAATGGTAACCCCAACAAACACAGTATACTTCCTCCAAAATGTGTGCACGAAGTCTTGAGTATGTGGTTAACATCAGATTAGCAAGAACAAGAAGAATAATGCCAATATAAATTACCAAGAGTACTAAAATGAATGTTTTATCTTTGATAGGTTATATCCTCATTCAGAGGTATTTAAACCCTGACTACATGGAACCCTGAAACATCCATAGAGAGTCAGATTGAATCATCCTTCGGGAGACAAGCACTACATGTTTTCATTACATTTCAATTATGTAGCCTGTCCAGATCTTAAGGATTTACACTGGGTTTTTACTCATATATTTCCTTACAGTTGGACATAGATAAAATGCTGATATTACTGCAGCAGACAAATGTTGACAAAAAGAGGCAGCAAAATTTGAAGCAATCCCTTTGTTGGCTAACCTGTGGATACAAATCCAGGTTATTTTCTTTCTTAATTTATGATAAAGACTGATTTCTGGTAGCTGTGTTTTAGAAATGTTTATCAAATCTCCTACAAATGAAAACTGTTGTTTCAATCTCTTACATATGTTTGCCTGAGTACTTGCATCAATACCACAGTAGCTTAGATTTGATTCTGAATGTGTAATTTGTCCAAGCCAAAATAAAAAAAGTTTTTTAGAAAGTTTGGAGCTCTCTTAATGAAATGTACAAAATGCTTAGAGAAGTGGAGGGTAATCTGGTGAAAAGACAGATGAAATCAAGATACTAAGGGAAAGATTGATCACAAAGCAGAATTGCAGAGAAGGAAGATGAAACACTAGAAGCAGATAAGTTTATCTAGTGAATGTATAGAGGAAGAAAGCAGAGAAGATAACAGATCTAGAGACAAAGACAACGGGCTGGTAGCTGAAGAGGAAGGTTGAGAGATGATTTTCTGTCTCAGGCATTCACTGTGTTCGTCTAATACTGGCAAGGCAATGGTGCAAAAGCAGTTACTGCAGCAGGCAGGAAGAAAACCAAGACACCCTGTTAGTTTTGCAATTAAAACAGCAGGCTAGTACTCCTGAAACCTGCAGTTTTGCTTCCTGGTTTTGTTTGAAACTTCAGCTTTCCTGGGCAAGGCAGTCACTACTCACTTCAGTTTCCTATTTATAAACTAGGGTGATCGTATTTCTTTTCTGTCATCTTCTTCTTAACTTGGTTGTCTGAGTCATGAGGACCCATATCTCAGTCTGTTCCTGCCTAGAGGCTGGTTATAACTGGCTAATGTACTAAATAATGTGGTGGGTTTAACGTTGGCTAAATGCAAATGCACTTACTAGAACTATTTACTTCTTTTCTGTTGTGAGATAGGATTAAGAGGAGTGCAAAGAAGGCTTAAAACTTTAAAGACTATAAAGAAAACTTTATTTAAACAAAATTAAACGAAAAAAAGAGAAATATCAGAATAAAATGTTTAGAACACTTTTTGGTTTTTTACAACTAGTAAAAATTGGTAGTAACTTTTCTTAGAAAATCACTTTTGTAGGTGGCTTCTTCCCTCCTTACTAAATGTCAATCAGTGCAAAATTAACACACATGGGTGAGTAAGGCAGAGAAGAACAGAAAAGCTAAAGAAACCAACAAAAGTCTTGATATCAGGAACTAAAAGCGATTACTTAAAAATACGTATTTGGATTCTTTTCATTTCAGTCTGATCCTGTCAAATGTACTTAAGGCACATTTCATGTTATTTTTAATTTATTCCCTTGAATTTTACTTTTACTTCAAAAGAAAGTGGTTATTCTCATACAAGAGCTTGGGCTTTCTGAAAAACACCAGCTCTCATCAGCCTTTTGATAAAATCATAAGAGATGAAAATATTGAGAGTTCTTTTTGTTTTAATAACCTCTCTTTCTTGAATATTTACTTCTCACTTGAATACTTATCATCAATAAAAATTAAAACCTTATGTTTGTGAGGAGTGTGAGCATATTTGGGATTAAAATGAGTGATATCCCTCACAAAAGAGGGTTTTTGAAGGGTGATCTTTCTTAAGGCAGTGTTCTTTCTGCAAGAGTATTCTGAGTCCAGCATGCTACATAACCAAGAAAACAAAGGAAAGACATTCTGTAAATGGAAGCAGAACTGGGAAAAAGATTCTATTTGGTTCATCTGCACTAGCAGTTGTATAACTTTAACTATTAACAACTAAGGAAATTATAAAGCTTCTAATGCAATTAAAAATTCTTTCAAGCAGTGGTTTAAATTATAGTTCTCGTTAATTTAATTTTCATTATTTGCTTAGCCTGTGCAAATAAGGTGTTGTTTTCAGAAACAATTTGCTGAGAAGCCTGCAAGGAGATGTGGGACTGGGATATATCACACATGTGACAACGTAAACCACAGAAAAATGTGGACAAATAGCAAAGACAAATGTACCCTCCACAGCATTAAAGCTACAGAATGTAACAGTCAAAGCCTAGAGATAAGGAACAGCTAATCTAGGAAAAGATGGTTTATAATTTGGAGAAAATATTTAAGTTAATAATTTGCAGGTGAAATGTATGAACTTTGTAACTATCCAACTAAAGATCCATACTAAAGCTAGCTGCTTTCCTGGACATTTTTTTTTTTAATATGGAGATAACCACAGGCATTCATTAAAATTGATAATGTTCCGTTCAAAAAGAGCTCCTGCTGAGTTTAGATATGGCCTATGTTTCTTTCCATATAAGCCAATAATTAAGCACCTGCAACAGAAGTGTTCTCAGTGGCAAGGCCAAGGCATCACCTGCTCATAGGGATGTGAAGTTGTTAAACAGGGCTCTCAAAGCCATTTTAGAGAACAGAAGAACATTGTGCCTAGACACCAAACCACAAACAAATCTTAACAATGGGTAAATTGTGGTAGGGAACAAGGCACGCATATTTTATCGTGTTGTCTTGTGCTATTCGTGATGTTATTCAAAACAAAGAGTACTTGTGGGTTAAACTGCTCAAATACTCCATGCAATTATGCTTGGACTCTATCTGGAAAACGTAAGTCCCGGCGACACTCGCCGTGTTAGGAGTACAATAAAGATCACACACGCTGTTCCTGATGGTAGCTCCGGCCTATGGGGGTATTGTACCCATGGGAGCCGTGGAGCGGAAGGCTGGAGCAGAGGCATCAGGAAGGGGGAGGAGCGCTGTGTGAGTGCCGTGCTTGGAGAAGCCATCAGTACTGAAACCAAAGCACATCAGTACTGTGCCAACGGGGAAATAAAGAAGCCAGATCAAGTCCTGGGTCATTAGGTTATTTACACTTCCGTTAACGAGCAACAACGGAGATCTGTGCCCGAAGTGGGCAGCGTTCCACTATCATGTTTTGAGAAAGTGGTTGCTTTATTCTCCCGCTGTGGCCTGCATCACACACACAATACAAATGTGTACATAATTTTGTTACACATATATACAACACTAGAGCCTCCCTGATGCCTCTCCCCTCATCGACCAGTCCTCTGGCTGTCCAGAGCCCGGGACGGCAGCACTGCCAAGCTCCTATGCAGGAGGCGCACGTATGGGGAGGAGGACCCTTCTCTGGGACACGCACCCCAGACACTCCCGCACAGCCCTCAGCAGGTGCCGCCCGGGCCCCACGGCTCTGCCCCGCGGCCCGGCGCCGCCGACAGCTCGGCCGTGCGGAGACCGGTCCCGGCGGCGCTCGGGGGGGCAGGGCGGGCCGGCAGAGGTGGCCGCAGTCCCCGCCTCTCCCGTGGGTTGCTCGGCGAAGGCCGGGGCGGGAGGAGCCGCTCACCGGCGCCGCGGCCCGCCGGAGTCATGAGCTCCCACCGCAGCGAGAGCGACTGGCAGGGGCTGCTGAGCGAGGTGAGGCGGCGGGGGGGCCGCGGGCCGAGGCGCCGGGCACCGAGGCAGAACGGCGGGCGGGCCCGGCTGCTCCCCGCGCCTTGGGGAAATGCCGGGGAGAGGGGCACAGCCGCCGGCAGGGGACCCGGCCCGCGGTCGAGCGGGCGGCAGCGGCTGGAGCGGCGGGCGGGGGGCGCCGAGCTGTGCCGGTCACGGCTGCGCTGTGCGGCCACGTCTGCCGCCGGCCCTGCCCTGCTCGGGCTGCCGCCGCGGCCCTGCGCTGTTGCGGAGCGCCGGCAGCAAGGGCCTGCGAACCTCCCTGTGTATCAGCCTCCCTGGGGCTGCAGAGAGCAGGTTGTGGGCGCTGCTGGTTTGAAACCACCGAGTATTCCCTGAGCTGCGGGGATGGCCGAGGCCTCGGGCCCGGAGGAGCCGGGCAGTGCAGCCCAGCTGCGGCAGCGGCCCAGGTGACCGGGGATGACCGGGCTGTGCCGTAAGCCTTCTGTTCTTACTTCACTTGGATCACATATGAAAGGGTTTTGAGATCCATGGTGACATTTATACTGTGTGAGAAAAGACTGTGATAGCACTGTGCCCATGAGCCTCAACAGGTGGATGATTTTCCAGTTACATGAATCGAAACTTTATTGTCCACTGCATCCTCATTAGAACATCTGCAATGTTTACAGGTACACGTTTTCACGTAGGGTAAGTTATCAAACTCAAACCAACTTGAGGTCAATAGCATTTAAAGGAGTATTATTGAAGACAAATCTATCCATTAGCCAAACTCATGAAGTAGGGCTGTCATGCTGTTTTTTACATTGCATTGCTGTAAAAATAGTGGTTTTATGCTTACAGCTAGCAGATAAAACTTCTGTGCAAATGACGTTGGCCTGGATAAACATGACTGAATCTACTGTCCTACAGTATAATGCACACAGGTGAATTCCGCTGTTTTCAGGACAGCTTTGCCTCCATTATGTTAACTGAGTATAAAGCCTAAGGCCCTGACCTGTCCAAAAGATATTTGAGTTCAGGGTGTTGAACCTGTCGCTACTCCTGGTGATTTCACTGGGGGTTTGTATGGGCCCAGATCTGTGCTAGTACAGAACGTCCAGCATTGGAGACTGTCTGTGAACACAGTACTTCCAAAGACACAAAATGATCCAGGAGAAAGTGGAAAGTGCACTTTCAGTAATATCTGGTTGCGCAGCATTGCATAATCTGGCATTTCATTTCTCAAATGGAGTTTTATTTGGGGTGGGGGTGATTTCAGGTGGGAGAGAAATCACAAGGTGTGTTCACCAGAAATGTTGCTATTCCTCGCTTTGAAAAGTCATTTAGAATTACTTTGGAACTTTTTCACTTTTTGTATAGTTTAACCTAGAAACTCAGTCCTAAAATTGAACACTTAGTTCAGTTTAAGGGCTTTTTGATTGTAGTAAAGTTTAATGCTTGTGTTAAGCTACATTCTTATAGATACTTAAACATACATATAATTCCTTTTTTTTCAGGAAAAATTAGAGGCATTGTGACTTATATTCCACCTTTCCTTCCTTTCTCTCTGTTTCCACAGCAGGCTTACAGCTTGTTTTTCTGGGTGAAGTCTGTGGCATGTGCTGTCAAGATACAGGTTTTCCTCTTTTGCCTTCCTCTTCCTTTGGCTGTTGTAATTCACTCCATGTGTTTTACCCCTTAACTCCAGCATCCTAATGGATCTGTGAGAAAGTGCCTCAGACTCCTGAAGTAACTTGTAATAAGTTTTTTGAATTTGCCATATCCCTCAGCAGTATAGATTTTCTCAAGGCCTCCGAGCTTCAGTGTCTGATGGGTAATTTTTTTCTCCAGTGCATTTCATAAAAATCTTGAAATGCTTTCAAAATACAAGGTAGCATAGGCAAGAAAAGACATGGTGGCTCTAAACAAACGCTCCCATTGCAGGTGGTAGACAATTAAAACATAAGATGGGGTTAAAAATCTTGGTGTGAAAGACTGGAAGCTGATGGGTCTAGACCTGTGGTCACATACTTTTTCATTTGCATAAGCCAAATCCTCCAGGTTTGAAAGGTAGGAGTAATTGAAATACTTGTCAAAGCAACTGTAACTTTTGAAACTGGTGCTACAGGTGTTAAGAAAAGTGGTAAGGATGCATGTTTGGTCCTTATGCACAAACACTGGTACACGCAGCATTTGTTTTTGTAGGCTGCCTTTTCATTCTTCATTAGAAAAAAAGAATTTTGTCTGTTTCAGTCTTTTTCTGTATTTACTCTTCTTTTTCCTTTTGACTTTGGTTCCATTTCAGTGTCTTTTGCTCTGTACCCTTTCACGCATCTTTCTCTGTTTTTATTATGCTCACCACTGACTTCTTGCTTGTTCTTTTGCCTCCATATTTATGTATTTTTTCCACTTATTTTACAGCCACACGTATTTCAGGCCTAGTGTGCACCTGGTGCTTTGAACAATCTGCACCATATGTACCTTGAGCATTCTTTAACTGAATAGGATGACGTAGGTAGGAATACTGGGACAAAGCCAACTTAGCAAACACTGAAGGAGCATAAAAGAGTCACTATTTCCATTGATAATCTCACGAACTGGATGCAGAAGAACTCACTTTAGGAGCAAGAATCCACATGAATTTTAACTATTCTCTAGCTAAGTTCATGTATTGGTGCTGGATGAATGGAGATAGATATATAGGTGAAAGATGAATTACTCTGTTGAGTTACCATGTAATTATTCTGCTTGGAGTCATGGTTTTCATGTAACATTTATGTCACTCAGTGACCCATGTTTAGAGCATTTAAAAGCCAGTGTAAAGTTGTAGGGTGAAGGCCTGGTCAAAACCTGTTGATTTGACACAAGAGACTGAGCTGTAGCAAGAACTTTCCTGCTGGTGGCTCAAGTCCTCCATAAACCAATGATCTTCATAAATCTCAAAATACTATCCCAAGAGTACATTCCATTCGTCATCCCCATCCCTGGAGTTGTTGAAGGCCAGTTTGGATGGGAGTCTGAGCAATCTGGTCTAGCTGAAGGTGTCCCTTGCCTGTAGCAGCAGAGTTGGAACAAGATGATCGTCAAGGTCCCTTGGGTTTGCCAACTTCTAGAATTAAATCCAATGTCAAAATGCTTCTCTTGTTTGTCACATCCCACACATTAGGGTGTTTAGTGTGTGCTGTTTACAGCTACGTACATGTGACTGTGCCTCCTAAAGAGATGTAATTTCCATTTAATTATTCATTGACAGGAGGCTATTTCTTGGTTATTGACTGTGCATGGTCTTCAGCAGCACAAAGGGAGGTGATACGCCTGTCTCTTGAGCTCCCTTGCCTAGTAATTTTGGACTTAACCAAACTGTTGAGCAGCAGTTCTAGTTGAAATAGCTAGAATTCAACATGATTTCCAGGCACGAGTTCTGAAGTGATACCTAGACTGCTTGTAATTGGCAGAGCCCACCTTTCCCATTGGTTGCACAATTTTTTATATGGACATGAGAGAAGAGGAAGGAAAAAACTGGTGAGATTTTCATGTTTGTGTTATCTCTGTAACATTCTGTCATGTTTCCTTCTCAAAGAAAGTGTGAAATGTAATTCGCCAAACCTCTGTGAGGGGCCCTACAGGCTTTGGAGCCACCAGTTTAACGGCTTTTCTTCATGTGGACAAATACAGGGGCTGTAGGGAAGAACAAAGTGGAGTAGATACTCTAAGGTCTGTGCTTGGTTGGGTTGCATTGTAATGACTTTGACATTTGGAAAATGAAATGAAAATGCTAAAAGAACTGGCACTATGATTTACTGCACTCCAAAATTCTCTGGAGCTGTGGGAGAGTGCAGTGAAGACCTGCATGCTGGATTTCTAGGCAACAAAACAAGTGTTTGCTTTTCATGTTTTCATGTTTCAGGTCGAACTGAGACCCACAGGGATATTGTGAAACAAACAGAGAGAAATTAATAATATTATCTGATGCACAGCATACAAAACTTCTGAGGGCTGGGCCACATTGCACAGTAGTGTTAACTACTAAATTGTGGTATTCCTAAATGGCCAGTGAAGATGATGTGGTGTAGTATTGTCATCAAGACATGATGTTCTGAGGAGCTGCATATATCACTTACAGAATCAGTGAAAGATACCAGCCTGCTTTGTGTTTCAGCAGACGGGAGGCAGCCAGTGAAGCAAGAGCCGGGCAGCAGGAAAAGCGGAGTTGATATGGTGTGATAAAACCAAGGTCACTGCATTATTTCAGGATTTATCAGAGGTAAATCACATCAGGAAGTGAGATGGCAAGCAAATGGCCAGTAATTGTGTATTTCTCTGGGTCTGAGTGCTTGACTCTTTCAGATAAGTTAACAGTTTAACCTGAAGTCAAGGGGAGCAACATTATAGAAACACAGTCAACAAACATCCCAAACAGTGAGATTGCAATGAATTTTGGGACCCTTCAGTTGCTACAGCAAAATTGTCTCCAAGAGTACAGTCAGGAGAAATTTGATAAAACTTATGGCAGTTTGGTAGCAGTTGGATCTCTTGTTAAAAGATGGTGAGTAGACTTCGTGGTTTGTCAGCAAGCATGGTAGATGATAGATTTCAAGACCCAGTGTAATGTAGTAGCCCTTAAGTGTTTGAGGATACAAGACCCTCAAGTGTCAAGAGAAAATCAAATATGATCTACAGTTATTCCAAAACACAGATTGGAGATAGTATCTCTGCTTCTACTCTCAGAAAATTAGATGTTTCCCATGACATTGTTGTTAAATACCAAAATATAGGCCAGTAATTTGTACAAATTTAAAAAAAAGAAAATCTGATAGGAATTCAGTGTGTTTGTTGGTTTCAAAAAAGCAAGTCTAAAACCTTGACCATGGCCCAGCTTCATCAGATTACTAGACTATGTCTACAGCATCATTAATGAGATCTACCCAGATTTGTCACTAAAAATAGCAATGGACAAATAGTAAGTGTTCAATGTAGAGGGTCACCTTGGAGCAGTTACACTCTCCTGTAATGTCAGTCTCTTTTTACTCAATTTCACCGAAGTAGTCATCTGGCTGTAAAGCAGTTCAGGCAGTAATGTAGGATGTAATATATATTCCTTTAATTATTATGATCTTCCTTGTAGCAATTATAATTTACTTTATTGCAGGTAACAGCACATTGGTAGATAAAAGTCACTAGACAGACACGAAAAGTTGTACATTGTAACTTTCAGATTGAATGTATGGCAGCTGGTTCTCATTTAACTTTGGTTTTTAAATTCATAGATTATTTTGTACCAGTAATTAAAAAGAAACAAATGACAATAAGAATATTTCATAATAACTATAGTGCACAACAGAATTCACTTGTTTGTCTCACTGATAGACAGCACCTGAGATGTGGGCATTCCTTCAGTTGTAGGGGAAGGAGTCTCTACACGAGTGAATGCCAGAAGCATCTACTGAATACTTTTTCTCAGACTGTTTGAGGAAATTTGCCTTATTGCTTTTATTGCTTCGAAACAACTTGTCACACTCCTATGTTCTTTTTGACAGCATACCAATTTTGTTGCATTTGTTTGTCCATATAAGGGAAATCACTGATAGGACTCAGTTATTTCCCTGACTAGAACCCATTTCTGGTGTACAGTTGTTAGGTCATTTTATGGCCATTATTGCTACATTGTTTTTTAACATTCAGAAACAAATATATTGAATAACCTCTTTGAGGTCTGTCTTTGTGAAATTTGGTTTTCCTTCAGTAATGGTAATGGCCACTGCAAACATAGCCCTGTTGAATAATCAGATTCCACAGAAATGCTCTGGCTTTATTGTTTTTTGTACTATAAGCCCATGGAAACAAATTATTATGTTATTACTGATTTTATTCAATTTATTTGGAAAAGTCAATATGTGTAAAAGGCAAAAATTACTTCAGAAAGTCCTTTATGTGGTCATTTTTATAGTAAAACCCAAACAGTACATTGAAGAGAGATGCCAACATCATCAGTATATAGTTCATCTACTTAAAACAGATTTTAAGCAAGGAGACCATCATTATTCCTTTTCATTTAGGCCCTGAACATTACTGTCCACACAATCTGTTTATGGTTCATTATCCTCAGGCTAATAGGTAGTGGAGAATTCCCCAGCCCCTGCCAGTGCTGCTGTAAAAGGGGAAACCTTCTCGTATGCTCTGAGCGTGTCCTTGGTAAGAGGGCTGCGACTCATGGCAGAAGCAAGATTTGTTTGCTGCTGGGTCTGTGTTTCCTGCTGGGTAACTACTGGGTTTTGCAGTCTAATCCACATGCTCTGGTTCACTCCTGACTCTCATACACGGTTTCATCCAGCAGCACTTGAGGCAAGGCTTGCAGGCACCTGCAGGTACTGAGGGTGTATAAGGCAAGGTGTTTGGCACCTTTCCACTCCCCTTGTGTGCGTGGTATAGGCTGCTCTACTCCACACAGGTGTTAGCTAGATGAGCCAGCTTCATTCTTCCTGGGTTTCTTCCTTTCAAAGGAACAGGACAGACCACTTGGTTCAGGACTTTAGGCTATTGAGTTCATTTTTTTTTTTTAAGTGATTGTGAAGTTTGCTTTTGCTCATTTTTATTTGCAACTACTCTATCAGATTGTTAATGTTTAAAAACAATTTAGCAAAGGCTTATTTTAGGATTACTTAGAGGATGAAACACGGGAAAAAAGAAGAGAGATTGACAAATATTTCTCTGTAAGGGATGGAATTACTTTATCAAGTTCAAAGCAGTGTACTATAAGTGTTACTGGCAATATTAAAGTTTAGCTTCTCATACCTTTCCGTCCTTTATCAAGGGATTTGACATTTGTGTAAGGTATCAGTAAGGACATAAGTACATAGATACACTTGCCTTTGTTGATGCCAATCCAGAAAATTTATGGCAGGATTTCAACTTCAGTATTGCCAGAAATAAAATTAATCCAAGGTGGAAGTGTCCTTTTTGAGAGTTCAAATCCTTCTTGGAACTGCTTTTCTCATTTCCTTCCTACTTTTTTGCAACTAAGCATTTACCATTTTTGGAAAAGGTTGTCTGAACTAATATACCAAACTCACTTTTTCCTTTCTCATTGACTTGAAATTGAGGTTAACAAAGTTAATTCCAAGTAAGTAGTACATACAAAGAATGATTTTTGTCCCAAAGAACAGCACTGACTTGAATAGTATGGAAGTGCTGATGTTCTTGCTTTGTGCAAGACCCCATAATGACAAAGTATTCTTGTCAGAGGATATAATGAAACTATAAATTGTTTTCATGACTGCTGTGGTATTTGGACTCCGCAGATCACATTCAGAAAGTATTTAGAGCCATGTCTTATGTCAGTTACATTAGAAATAGAAATACATACTTTAGCATGAGCAGTGTCAAGTGATGGGTAATAAGAATCTGCTGATCAAACATCATGTTAAGTGAAAAAAGTTACCTGAAAGTTCTGATAGGTAACATTGAGGATGACATGCACGTTACTCTTCCTTTCAATGGGGAAAGGCAATGAAGCAGATCAGACTAATGCAGAACAGCTAAGATTTGCAAGTTCTGCTTTGCTTCACATGATAAGTGGTGGCTGCAGGGGAAGGCTCATCTCTGCCTTCCCTGCCCTTTTGGGTATTTGTAGCATTCCTGGATTATTTCCCATTTTCTCCCCTCAAAGGAGCATGTGCATGTAGTATCACAGCATAATTAAGTTTCTTTTACACGTGGTGTTAGGGCATCACACGGTAATTGTTTCATAGTTGTTGCAAAAGGACATGAAAAGAAACACACTCACTCGTCAAGATGTGAGATGAAAAGGAAAAAGAGAAGTTTATTTGGGGATCTTAACTTATATAGTTTTTGGGATTTCGTCAGGGATTGGGGGACAAGATGAACAGCCCTCTGACCCCAGTGGTCAGCTCAGAAATCTATCAATTTGTCCTTCCCCCTGGAAAGAAATGTGTTGTTTACAAAATGTTAGTCTGTTTTTGTCACAAGCGTGAGAAAGCTTCAGTAGAAATGAAAAACAATTAGAAGGCTGAAAAATCAGGCTGACACATAGTCAAGGTAAATTTTGGTCATCATTCATGCAGCCCTTTCTGCTGTAACGTGGTCCCATTTCAGTGTCCACTTGGGAGGCTGAGCCCAGAGGACATTGCTGGTAGTGGGGAGAAGGACGGCAGTGGGAAGTGAAGCAGGAATGATTGAAGCAATGAAGCAGGAAGCTACCTGGGAGCTGGGTATTGTGAACACAGGTAGAAAAGGGATTTTGCAAATGCTTCTTCCTTCTAGCAGCCTTGTCAGGGCTGCTGGGCAAATTGCAAGATTCCTCATGCTATTGCATATAAGGAAAAGAATGAGAAACTCAAATTGGTAGGTTTTTCTAAGTCACAGGGTCAGGTGAACATGTGGCCTAACGGATGGATTTCAAGCTTTCTATATGAGATACCCATGACTGTTATTAATAAGTTAAGACTACCTGTGGCAGACTTTGATCTTGTGCAGTCTTCCTCCAACTTTTCAGAGAAGAACTTGAGCCTCTTGGATCCAGTACTGGCTTGGATAGAAATGACTTGTTACGTGTATGGGTTTTCTCTTCTGCAGTATCTGGTATGCAAAAGGAAACTCGAAAGTAAAAAGGAGGCTTTGCTAATCCTTTCCAAAGAGCTGGACACCTGTCAACAAGAAAGAGACCAGTACAAACTTATGGCCAACCAGCTGCGGGAACGACACCAGTCTCTGAAAAAGAAGTATCGGGAGCTGATTGTAGGTTGTTCTTTATGAAGACTGGATAATAGGGGGACAAAGGTGAACCTAAAAAAAAAAAAAATTGGAAAGAATTCCATAAGGGCTGCTGTAAAAATGTTTAGGTACTTGTTTGCAGTAGTCCTGCAGTTGCACAGCCCTGATCATGTTATTACTCATTTGTTCTGCATTGATGAGGTGGTGCTTGTTATATAGGACACAGAAATGCAGTGCATGCTCTGAGGAAATTAGTTTCAGTGATAATTCCATTTAAAAACCGACTGTGGTCTTATTATTCCACAGCAACTTAATGTACCAGTATGAAAATTAATGCAACACAAATTTATAATGAACTGCTGTTCTAGAAATATAAACAAATCTTCAACTATTGAAATTTTTTTAAGTTGAAGTTAGCATTACTGGTATTAATCAGCAGTATTTTAAAAAAAAGAAAACATTTTTGTTAAAATACATGTTCAACAATTAGATTCACAGAATTAAGATAGTTTCTGGTTTCAGAAATAAGTTGCCAATAAAATATATCTGTTCATTTGTAGGATGGGGATCCATCGCTTCCACCTGAAAAGAGGAAACAGGTAGGATTTTTTTTTTCAGCTGATGTTATTTATCCACTACAAAAGTAATTTGCAAAAAAAAAAAAAATTAATTAAGGAATCTGGTAAAAAAGCAAGCATTTCTGAATATTGCAAAGCTCAGTCTTTAAATTGTGAAATTCTGCTTTTGTCTACACATTTCACTATGAAATACCTGAGCTGTAGAATATATGGCTGTTGCTTTCATGTTCACCCGAGACTGAAATTGGTCAGTGTGCAGAGACTTGAGATTGTTCTCCTTGTTGCTTATTCTTCCATATTGAGTCCTAAAATGGATTTGTGATAGGATTTCTCATACTTAAAGTAAGCTGGGAATGCATTGTCTGCTTTCCATTGTTGTTAATTTATTGTCGTGAATGCTGTTTTCCATTAAGTATTCTCCCAGGCCACTTGGACTCTATGAGTTATAAATGGTAAAACAATGATAATTGCATTTTATGGTTCCCCTGAAAATCTTGATTGTCACATCTTAAAATTATCTTAATTTTTAGAGAAAAATGGCACCCAAAACTCAATGTGTGGAGCAGGGAGATGAGGACAACCTAAAAGAACAAAAATTGTTGCTGTAATTGCTAGTTTTGGAAGTCTCTTAACTATGTTTAAAATATGGTTATTACGTTCTGTTAATGGATCAGAAGTTTTACTCATCACCCTTCCCTGAGAGTTTGCATGTAGTTCTTGCTATGTGCTTAAAATTTTATGGCTTAGGGTTTTGGTTGCTTTAAAGTAAACTTCCAGAGGCAATATAATTACTCCTTCAGGCACTTAAACAAATAGCTGCCAAGAAGTCAGTGGCTCAGTGTAGAATCATTTAACTTCCTCATTATTTAGCATAATTTATTTGCAATTCTGTTATTTCAACAGAATTCTAATAAAACTTTATGACCAGATACAAGTTTGTGCATTCTGAGTGTTGCTGAGGAGTATCCAGTTGAGAGAAAAAAACCAAAGCAGTGTATGGATCATTACAGAGATAAGTAGGAAGGGAGATTTGCCATCTCATAGCTCTTCTAATTATTCCTTCATCTTTCAAAACAAATACAACTGACAGTTGTTTCTAAAATACTATCCAAATTCAGTCTAAATTCAGAAACTGTGATTGTATTAAGTTTTGGCAATTTGTCTTACCAGTGCAAGTGCCTGGAAAAGCTTTAATAATCTGCCCAGGAGTAATTTTTTTTCCCATGAGGAAGTTATGTATTCATGCTAGGTAGCAGTGAAAGAAAGAAAATCTTGTCTTCAAATGGGGTCATTCATGGGTTCCCCCCTAGAGTAATATATATGTTAGGTTGTACAGTAGTAGACTGTTAGTGTCCTTCTTGAGTTTTCATTTTCCTGAGAAATGTGTCTGCAGCATACAAGGTGGATAACCTAGGGTAGTTAGTACAATCTTTCTGAAGAAGAGTAGAGTTTTGCTTTGAGAAATGCATCAGAGAATAATAAAAGAAAGTTATGAATATTTTTCCATTATTACCATACATGCATTTCCTAGCATGTTCTCACATAAGAAAGAGTGAAGTTCTCTCTCACTTTTGTGCTTCTTCCATTCCCTTTTTTCCTGGAACCCTAGATACATGCTGGGAGAAGTCTGTGACCTCAGTCACTTTATGAAAGGAGACCCTGATCCTCCAATGGGTTCTACATGACACAAAAGTGCATATTGTTTTCATGGTTGGAAATGAGATGAAAACACGATATGCTTAACAATTTGCTAGCTGTTGCATTGGTTTGCCAAAATTGAGAAATTATTGCTGCTTATTGAAATTTCAGTCTAGAACCTTAAAAAATAGGTTGGTTGGAATTGCTACTGTCTTCTTCTTGTCTTCATTTTTCCCCTTTATTTTCAATTATGTTTGCCAACTGTTTAAAATGTCTTGTTTTCTAACATGCCTTCTCATCCTGTTTTCCAGCACAGAATTTTCATGGTTTTGATGGAAATATGTAATCAGGCATGTTCTGTGAGCAAGCAGCTAACTCAAAATCTGGTTTTGTAAAATTGTTACTTAAAGGTATCTTAACATGCAGTGCTCTGGAGTGTTTTCCCTCTCAAAGCTGTGTTAACATCTCGGATCTTTTCCAAGCTAAACAATTCTATGATACTATAATGATTCTGTCCAAAGATGGCTCTGTGTGTATCCTTCTGCCAACCAGCAGAAGCAGAAAATGAGAAACGGTGCTACAGAAATCTGTATTTCTACTGTAGGTGTTTCACCATTAGTGTTGTTCATAGCTTGTGAGCTGTTGGTGCTTTCTAGCCTCTCATGCCTAACACTCTGAAATGGTGTGGTTGAAGGTAGTTTTATAATGTCTTATGGTGTCATGTGTAGAGTAAATTTGGGATAAGTAATGGAGGGGTGAAATGTTTCAGGACAATAGGAATTAGGAAGAGGGTATTTTATGTTAAAATTCATTTTAACATGGTTGTAGTGGTTTAATCCCAGCCAGCAGCCAAGGCCCATACAGCCCCCTCACTCACTCCCTCACCAGGGCGATCCGAGGGAGAATCAGAAGGGTAAAAGCTATGGAACTTGTGGGTCAAGATAAAGACAGTTTTATAGGAAAGACAAAAGCTGCTCACACAAGCAAGGCAAAACAAAACAAAACAAGGAATTCATTCACAACTTCCATGGGCAGGCATGATGTTCACCCACCCCTGGGAGCGCAGGGCCTTTTCAAGCATAATGGTGACTTGGGAAGACAAATGCCATCACTCCAAACACCCCCCACTTTCTTTTTTTTCCCCCCACTTTATATACTGAGCATGATGTCACATGGTCTGGAATATCCCTTTGGTCAGTTTGGGTTATCTGTCCTGCTTTGTCTCCTCCCAACCTCCCTGCACCCCCAATTTTGTTGCCAGCACGGCAGTACAAAAAGCAGAAGAGGCTTTGGCTCTCTGTAAGCCCTGCTCAGCAATAACAAAAACATCTCCGTATTATCAGCCCTGTATTCAGAGCTCAAATCTAAAGCATAGCCCCATATCAGCCACTGTGAAGAAAATTAACTCTACCCCAGCTGAAACCAGCACAATGGCAAACAATAGACAGTCCCTGTTTTGAAAGACATGTTAAAATATTTCTCTGTCTACACAGCCTCTGCTGAGCATCCTATATAAATAGGAATTCTACCATTCTACATTTCTGCAATGATACGTATTTATATGCATTAGCTGTGATACAGGACATTTTATTGGAAGTTTACTAGGTATCTGTTGGCCAGTGTTGCTGCACTGGGAAACTTACAGAAAAAAACATAGATTGGATTTCTAGCTTAATATATACTGCTTGTTATTTTCATCTATATTGCTTAAAATTTCAGTGTAGCTTCAGTTTGGGAGAAACTTTGCCATTAAAACAACAAATCAGTGAATCCTTTGACCTTCTATATGAAATTGAAGTGTTTTTAATACAAATGAGATCCTTTGAATAAACAAAGATGAAGTAAAATGCATGGTTAGGAAAACGACTGTGCTGGGCCACAGTCCTAAATATGCTTTCCTTAATTTGATCTCAGTGATACCACTCAGTTGGAGATAATGGGTTTGTACTGGGGCTATGTGTCAAGAATAAAGCTGCAATGCGTATATCACTGGGGAGGCCTTAGATTTATATTTTAAATGTATAAGGAATCAAATTAAATGAAACTGAATGCCACAAGACCACAGGATAGTTGAGGTGGGAAGACAGTTCTTGAGGTCAACTAGTCCAATCTTCTTGGTCAAACAGGACCACCCTAGAGCAGGTTGCCCATTTTCAGTATGGTTTTGATTCTTCGTGACTCCACAGCCTCTCTGGGCAACCTGTTCCAGTGTTTGAAGGCTCTCACAGAAAAATGGGTGAGGGGGCAAGACCCTTCCTCACCTTCTTGCTGTCCTTTCTAAGGAGCCTGTATCCCTTCATCGCAGCACTCCTGTTGTGTGAGCTATCCTATCGATTCTCCATGATCCCAGAGTTTGTAACCCTGAAACTGCTCACAGTCTTCAAACTACCCCTTATTCCCCTTGCTGCACAAGTTAGAGACCTCTGAGGGGCATCTGAGTGTGCTGGTTCTGTGGTACAGGCTTAGAGCTTTCCTACAAGGCTCTTCTATGGTAATCTCCTTCTCTACATTCCTATGGTCAAAGGAATTACACTTCAGCTCAGTTGCTTTGTGAATTGCTATGTCCTTTTTCTTCCCGTCATCCCAGCCTCTTGGCTTGCCTACCCTATCTTAAGATTCCTTATTCCTTTCCACATAATTTGAAGAGTAAAGCTCTCCTTTTGAAGTTCTCCAGCCTACTGGCAAAGATACTTTTGCCTCATGTAGTCAAGTGGATCCTGTGGCTCCCAAGCAGCTCTTGAGCCTTAGAGAGGATCCCATGGTCATAGAGCTGTCTTTGAGGCTCCCAATACTGAGTCCCATAATGTAATGATGTTGTGTTCTTAGTACAGAACACAGCTCGATGGTTTATCTTCCTACCAGCCAGAAAGTTCTACCAGAAAACCTGGAGGTCATGGCCCTTAATGCTGTTACAGTTATCTGTAGGTATCCCAAAGTGATTCATTCAAACCAAGATTCTGACTGCTTCAAGGGCCATTGGTATCACAGCAGCATGGTACCCACTCACTGAGATGTTGGTCAGAGTGCTTGTCTCCTGCTAATGAATATGTCTGTGGCCATGACTTCTTGGGGCAGGCATAACATCAGAAAGACCAGAGGTTTCAGACAGGATTATGCTGTGACATACCACTAACGTTTTGATCCCTTTCACTTCCAGCTTCTAGCTCAATGTACTTGGCTATCAGAATTCACTTCTGAAACAAACTTCAGGGATTACCTTATGACTGTTCACGGCATTGTCATAAACAATTGCTAATGTTGCTATTTCTTGTTAATTAATTCACTAAGTTTTGCGAGCCTTGTGTTAAGATGCAAAAGCTGCATTCAGAGTCCTATGAGAAAATCTGCAGATAAAATACTCTACAGGGTAAGGAATAATTTTGTATTTATCTCACAGTGGTGCTGTGAAGATTAATGTGATTTCCTCTTCTCTACAAGGGGTTTGAAGATGAAAAACATTATGCATGTGCTGAATGTGGACTGGTGCACTTTGCTTTGGTTTGTAGGTGCATGTGTTTGACTCCCATAGCATGAGGTAGCAGTTGGAAAACAGTGACATTGTTTGTCCTTGCAACACATAGAAAGGAATATTCCCATGGGCTTCAAAATGTGCCGGCTCCAAGAGCATAGCCAGTAGAGAGATTTTTGTTTCCGGACGCTGAAATCTTCTATTCCATTGGTCAGAGCAGGTAGTAGTATATAAAACCTACAACTTGATAGCCCCCCTAGGAGTCATGCTTTGTGAAGTAACACCATTGTTCCTTAAGCAAACAGGTCTCGCACTAACACAGAATCATAGAATCATTTAGATTGCAAAAGATCTCTAAGACCATCAACTCCAGCCATTAACCTAATGCTGCCAAGTCCACCAGTGAAGTCTAGGGGAGAAGAAATGCTCATTCTAATAGATGTGATAGTCCCTCAGGCCTAATGTGTACAACAGCTTCTTCTCTGTTGGCTGTGTCTTACCTTAATGGAATAGTGAGACACTTGTGCACACCTCTGCACCTGAGTACTCTCAATAAATATTCCATCAATTAATTACAACACTCAAAACATTTAAGGGATTTTGATACTTTTTGTGCATTATCTCAAAGTTTAAGATGTCTTCAGGAGCTCAAAATATTTAGAAGAGGATTTTCCCCTTCTCTTGTTTTATGTCAAGTGACTGCTTGGCAAAGCTTTGATTTTTGGTTTTTTCTGCATGAAAATACAACCCAAATTAAGTGTATTTTGTTTTGTATACCCAGGATCTGTAATTTTAAGAGTCTTCTCTGGTTTTTCATCTTAAAGAGAAAAACACAATAATTTTGGGATTTTATTGCAAGGAAGCTAGTGCAAAGGGAGGTCATCAGTTCCTGTATCTTGGAGTGAACAGTGGTAGTTGGTAAGTAAAACAGGTTTTTCTGTATTAATTCAGCCATTGCAATCGTATGAATTCATTGGAGGAGAAATGGCACTTAAATTTCTGATCAGTCACACCCATCAAATGTGCTGAATGTTTCATCAAACCTTTTTCTGCCAGACCTATAATTCAGTGTTCTTCTTTGTTTGAAGGTGTGGCTGGAACAAACATAAAAGACTGTAAATTGCAATATAGGAATACTTGTATTTAAAAATACTTTTAAACTGTAAAGGTGCGTTGGAAGTTTCTCCCTCTTCCCCCTTCCCATATTACTTTCTCAGGTAGTACCCTAAAGGCAAAAAGTTCTTTTTTATTTTTTTTTTTAAGTGTCGGATAAGATTTATGTGCAAGAGAATTGAGAGCTATATTAAAGACTGTTACTATCCATCATTTTTAAAGTGCTGTGAAGAAAAATAACACTGTATGTATGTGTAGCTAGATTTGGAAAATGGTTAAAGGAGCCAAACTCCAGTGTAGTGCGTAATGCCAGGTATGACTATTTTGAGTTACTGTTTTTTCTCATCAGGCCATTGGTCACTAGTGAGCAAAGATCTGTTGCTGCCTGACAGGTATGTACTGGCTTATGTTAATAAGTATTTATAGGTGTTTTTGTCAGTATTTTTTGATGCTCATCTGTAGCTAAAAGAGAAGTTCTTTTCCACCTTTTATGCCAAAAAATCTTCTTGCAAATTTTAACAAGGCCTAAGTGGAAAAGGAAGAGGTCTGTGATCCCATCCCATTGAATCTTTCACTCTCTGGTCTGCTCTGATCTATCATGCTTTTTTTTCCCCTTTATGTAATAAAGGTAGGCACTTCCCATGTGGCAGTCTCAGAGCTATCTTTTTCTCCTTTCTTCTTAGCTTCTGATGGGATTGTTGGCTGTGGTTGCACTTGCATTTGGTCAGAGGAAAAAGGAATATGGGGACAGTGTCTTATGTTTAGCACTGCAGTGGGGGTTTAGACTGTGCTCAAATCATGCTCCACTGGGAAGGTGGTTGGGCACTTGAACAGGCTTCCCAGGGAAGTGGCTCTAGCACCCAGTCTGCCGGAGTTAAGGCAGCATCTGGAAAGCACTCAGTATATGCCTTCGTTTTGGGGTAGTCCTGTGAGGTGGAGGGAGTTGGACTTGATGATCTTTATGAGTCCCTTCCACCTATTCTTTGAGTCTATGGTACATGCAAGCTTCCCATAACAGATGCATATAAACAAATAGCTTGTTGTGCTGCACAGGCTCCAGAGAACCTGCCAGGAAGGGAATGTGGCTGGAGCTCTGGAAGCTTGTCTGATACTGGCCAGTTGCAGAGACCAGGCTGAAGCAGTACTTATTTTGTATTAGAAACAGCTGCATTGAGAAGAGGGTAGGAGAAATAGTTTCCACTGCTGCAGATTGTTGCAGAGGGAAGACAAGATGAGGCAGCAGAAAGGTACCTCTACATCTTTCCCTTCTTTATTCATTGGCTCAGAAACCTCTCTTCATCAGAAAGGTTTAATTTTGTGTAGTGTGAGTGAAAGAAGTAAAGTCTTTCACAGTTTCACAAGCCTTTTTAAGGCTTCATCTAAAATCAAAAGAAACCGTCAAAGAAATTGAGTCTAGATAAGCTGAATTTGGCTAATTTACAGGGATTTATACTCAGTTGCATGGGTAAATGATATGAGCTTTAGTGTCTGTTGAAGTAACTAATCTTGGATTTCTGAGTGAATTCTGTGTTTGTTCTATGAATATTGAAAAGAAGTTGCCAAATGGAAAAATGAATTGCCCTTTCCTTTGCATAGATTTCTCCCCTTTCCTCAAAAAATTTGTGCTTGCAGGTTGACAAAGGCAGTCCTCCATTGTTAGTTTTATCTTCTTCCAAGCATATGGTATGTTTTCTTATATATGCCAAGGAAGTGGTACCAAGTCCAGGTATCAATCAACATGTCCTCTTGGCTGGCTGTCCTTAAGCCTAGTAGAGCGCATTTGAAAATCAAATATTTCTCCTTTTATCCACATTTAACCAAGAGCTTTAATAAGGTCTTGCCAAAACCTTTGAAACTCGTAGCAGTCTAAATTATACATTGTATGGAACCTCTAAGCCAGGGAAATGAGTAATTGCTGGAGACTACTACTGTGACATAGCTTGGTTGTTTCAGTTTAACAGAAGTACAATACAAGGCTTGTACAAGGGAGCAAATCTATACTTAGCTCATTGTAATGCTCTTGGCATGGTCAAACAAGGCTGGTTTATTTTGGTGTCTAAAATTCTTCGTTTCAGTTTCTTCCAAAATATCTGTCGTGAGTATAAAGGTTTTTGTCACGTTAAGTCATTTATATGACTGACAAATAAAATTCAGCATAGAATTGCAACCCCAGAGAAATGGTTTTAAAGGAAATAAATCTGAGCAGGAAGATTTAGTATAGGCATGGTAATGCCTTTCCTGCCGTTACTGGGAGCCCGGGTTTTAACTACAGACTGCTGAAATCCTGGTGCTATGGTTGTAAACACTGATTAGTGAGATTGAGTTCTTTCCAGGTGTTGAAATTACATGTGCTATTGCAGTGTTAGGAGTTGTTCCAATTCATCATAAAAAGGAGCTTTATAAATAGAGGTGTTTCAGAGAGGTTTGTGCAAATCATATTCCTTTTAACTAGTGCAGGCTTTATTGAAAGTCATCTTTGTTTAAAAAAATAAAAAATTGCATCTAAGCAGTAGCCAGAGATACTTCAGTTTAAATACAATTTCCTGCAAATGTAGGTTCTTTGTTTTCTTTCTTTTAAATGGCCATTAAGAAGTGGTTTTTAAAGCCATTGGTTGAATGTGTTCTGAAGCTCCTTGATTCATTCATCTTGTGAATGACTGTTGCACTATTTGTTTAAGATGTAGGGAAAAAATCAGTCCACCAAAGCATACGTGAGGAATCTTTTCCATTGCTTGAATGGTTATTATCTTGAAAATAAAATTAGAAGCAGCTTAATTTTAGTCCTGTGTTGCCTATAAATTGGCTATTTATAGGACTTCTTTCGCTATTACACTCTTCCCCCAAATTATTTATTGCAGTCTTCAGGTTTGTCAGTAGTTTAAAAAATGCTTTAATCTCTTCCAAAACTGTGTGAAATTTACCTTACTTTCTTTGGAACTTTTGGTTTCAAGTGTCAGAAAGCATCAGAAGTACAGAAGCTGTAGCAATGACTTAGGCTTCTTGTTCATCAAGTAGGATGTTGTCAGTTTCTTGAGTTATTTTTCCTCCTTAAAGGTTTGAAGCTATTGCTAATTTAGACCAATTGGAATTTGGAGTTATCTTCTTCAATAGTAATGTAGAAAAAAGTTCTACCTGATGGTGGCTTAATAGTCTAATCCTGCAAATGGTCGTATGTTACTATTTATGTGCATACATTCTTCTTAATAGTTCTCTTAAATGTAAAGCAGGACATGTAGAAATAGCAGTTGTTAACGAACAAGGAACAGGATTGCAGTAATGGCTATCAGACACCTTGTTGATTTGACAGTGTATGAGTTGTAAAGATAAAATTCATGAAAATATCCTATGAGACTCAAGTGGTAGTAGAATCACTGTGTAAAAGTCAGATTGAAAAAGAGAGATGTCAGAATAGAGAAAGGGGGGAGTTGAAAGAGAAGCACAGTAAGTAGGGAATCTAAAACTAAACCTAAAATATCAAGAGAGAACTAGGAACAGTCATTTGATGAATTACAGTCAGTTAATGCATTGGCCTCAAATCCAGGTGTGCAAGGGTGGCTCAGAGATACTGACTCATGAGGCTCTTCTCAGCCATGCTTAGAAGATCCAAAAATTCTTTTTCATTTCTTTTCATGCTCTTGAGATTTATGGCAATCGATGACACACTGAGCTGTCTATAGGCAATGTCTTGAAAGCCTGCATCTTTGCCACTATGATTCTAACTCTCTTAGAAAAGCTGTCATTGGTAGGCTTCTCCTGTGTGGAGTCAATGTTTGTGTATTCATGAGACATTTTTAGGGTAAAAATGGAATAATAGATTTACCTGTAGTATTTGCTCATTTTCAGATAGCATATATAGGAAAAGAGGAGATTGCATTTATTTCTTGGTTAGTGATCAAGCTGATGGAATTTAATTGTAAGATCATAGACCAGACTGCTTGCCTTGCTAACTTAGGTTAATGTGAGTGACTACTTCTAACTTGGATTATTGGGTGGGGAAGGGAGTGGCTGGGTTTTAAACTCCAGTTTCACCTCTATTTTTCCAGAATCTAAGTGATACCTAACAACAAAAATCAGGTCATGTTTGAAGTTTTGCAATGGTAGATATCCATGGTATAACTCCATACAGGGGCAGGGCTGACACCCTCTTTACTGGCTGGAAATCTGCTCTAAATGCTATTAGAGACTTTAATTGTATCATAGTTCTTTCTCAGCAGTCTTTTGTCTAATTATATGCGAGTTTAAAACTATTATTTTGGCAGCTTTTTATAAATATCGTCAAAGTATTCTGAATTTAATTCTTCCCACCAGCCACAATGCTGGAACTGGCATAGATGTTTTCACTTTGTCTTGTTTGGGGCCTGTGTGCTGTTCTGGGAGTCTGTGTGCACTCATGCTGTATGTATTCTCTACTATGAAAGATAAAGGAACCCAGGTGACTTTTCTTGTTATATCTCTAATGAAGTGTGAAGTTTGGGTACCACCAACAATAAAAGTAAAGATTGTTGGCGGATAAGGGGTAATTCAGGGGTTTCTTGTCAAGCACTACTTACACTTCTCTCCACAGACACTGACTCCTGACTGGTATTTATTTACTCCTTTTCTAGGCAAATCTTGCTCAACTACTGAGTGAGGCTCAAGATCGAAATAAACATCTTGGAGAAGAGATTGGAGAGCTTCAGCAGAGATTGGGAGAAGTACAAGGGGACAATAAGGTATTACAAACTGCCAGCATATGGCATGGAATGTGTAAACCGGGCTAGAGTTTTGCATTTACTACTTATATAACAAAATAATGGGTTACAGAACTTGCAGAATGCTTTAATTACAAAAGTGCTTAGAATGGTAAAACTACAGAAACTGTAAAGGATACCAGTAAGTGCACCTTATTATGTATTTTTGCATGCTGCTTTTGCTCTGTTGTCCTTAACTATGTATTTTGTATTTACCCTTGCTTTAATGCTCTCAGACTTTCTATGTTCCTTTCTTTTTAAAAAAACCCCCAATTTTATTATTGGTATTTTCTCTTACAAATAAGTACGGATAAGCATGTGTTCTTCATGTGATAATTTTCAGGTTTTTGTTCTGAAATGCAAAATTTTAGCAAATGCCAGAGGAGCATAATTTTTCCCTTAAAAAAATACGGAGTAGTTGATCAGAAACATGTATAGTGAACTTTCTCTTAAGCCCTCATTCCATTACCCTTACATAACCAATTTATTTCATTGCTAAATTTAGCAAGTTATATGGAACATTGCTCAAAATCTGCCATTTGGTATTAATCAAACTCCTGTTGTCTCCATTAATTGAAATATTTAAACTCAAGCCAAATGTGTGTAACATTCACAGCTGGAGCTTTATGCAAAAGTACATTCAGAGATCAAACTAGTGAGAAGTTGAACTGGCGAGTCGAGGTGGTTAGCAAAGTAAAAAATTGAAACAAACAAAGATAGCTTCCCTCCCTCAACTACAGTTTTTAAATTATGGGATTTTAAAATTTGAATAAAAATGACATGGTTTGAATTATTCAGATGGGATTTATTTATTTCTCTTTAAGTTTATTTTATTTATTTTCTTTCAAGCATAAGTATATTGTGATAATGCAGGTTTTTTCACTGTTTGTCACAAAAACTTCCCTTGAAGGTGTTCACGGAGCTGAAAAAGGGTGAAGTGAAACTGGAATTTGTAGTATGCACAGCATTCAGCATAACTTGCTCAACTCTTCAAAGACCAGGTTTCCCATTGTTTGTTTTCATTTGCATGTTATTGTTTCAACAGGGTAGAAATCAGTGCCTTTTAGTTCTCCAGTACCAATATTATGCCACACAGCCTTTCCCAAGCCAGTCCTGAACAGATGGTAAGGGTTTCTAAGTACAAACAGAAAACAAAGGTAGGAAAACTACAACACATTTAAATATCAAGGTTATGTACCTGTTGTAGTTCCTTATGACAATATATGATCTTGATAACACAGACCCTGTTTCTTTGTGCCTGAACTGGAGGTGTTTAGGTTCATCTTTGTTAACTTGGTATTAGCTAGTTATCTTCATAACATCTGTATTCTCAGCAGGAATTTAAATTTATGATCCTCAAAATGAATGGAAAAGTACAAAAGGAGTTATTGTGCCCAGTGTGCCTTTCTCTGAAAGGTGCAAAATAGTGCATCACTAAATAAAGAGTGGGAGGAAAGAGCTGCATCAGACATGGATTAATTTAGACTAGGATTTTCATTTTTGGAACCCATTCTTCACTTTCCTAGTAAATGAGAAATAGAGCTTATTTTAGAGTCAGGTTGCTGGTTTTCAAAGTGCCTAAAAAAGCATTGCCATCTCTCTGAGGGATTTAACACTCTCCTCCTGTGTCAGATTTCTCTCCCTACAGGCTTCAGTGATAAAATTCTAAGCTTGCTCACAAAGCCATTCTCTTCTGCTCATCAGTTCTTCTGTACTGGCAGCTGGGCTACCTCAGGCACTGGAGTCCAGATAAGGCATGGTATATACAAAAACCAAAAAAACTAATAATTTGCTTGTTCTTACATTTTTCCCCTGCATTCTTCTCACTGCTTTTTCCAAAGTGAGGGAGGGCATCCTGCCCAGCTGGTCTACGTCAGCCTTACTTCTGGCAAAAGATGAACAAACAGCTGCTTTTGCAGCAAGTGAAGCTGCTTATGGATGAACAATTCTGCCTGTGTCTGAGCAGGGGTGACTCATGCCGGCTTTGTCACTGAGTGGCAAGAGCTTTGCAGGACTAAAAAAGAAAAAAAAAAACCTCTTTAAATAACACACATTAGCTCTATTGATAAAGAAATGTTTTGATGGCTTGACTTGTTTTTCACCACTTAAATGTTTGTTACAAGTAGGATACAGTCACTTGGATTAGCAAGAAAACCTTGAACCGGAGATATTTTACTTGTTGAAATCATGTTAAACACGTCATCAGGCAATAAAAAAAATACTTGCATTTGGTTTAACTGCAATAATTTTTTCCTCTCATTTCAAGTAGAATTTTGTTGGCACAAATAATAAAACTACTTCAGCCAGTCTCTGGAAGGATTTGTTGCTGCAGTTTGAAAAATACAGCAATAGTTAGACTGCAGCATTCCAGCGACAGATATCTAAGGCTATTTATTTTTATGATTGATCACAATCTCACAAGTTCAGACACATGAAAACTCTTCTATCTTTATGGTAGTTATTTGTAAATTTTTTTCCTTCCTGTTTTGGCAGCAATGCTTGGAAACAATTACTAAAACATAGAAGGAGATAGTTAAAAAATATAATTCTCTCGTGTGAAAGAGTAAAACCAGAAAGCTTAAGAGAAACTGGAGACTTGTGCAAGACAAGATGATTCAGTTGCCTTTACCTGAACCCCTACCCACGCAAAGAATTTCTTTTGTAAGCTGCCAAGATCAGTGCTGAGCGAGAGGAAGGTGCATGGGGAACAATGGCTGTGGTCTTGCTGTCAGTTCCTTATTGCCAGGCAGACAGTCATTCATGCAGCAACAGGGAGAAATGTTAAATGGGGCATGTGTATTTTGGCAGAACTGGGACTTCAGGTAGCATATTTGCAAGTTCTGGTCCGCATTTTAAGATTTTATAAGATAACATGGTATAGACAATTGCTGTAACTGTAGCTAAACATGATGGTTTCTGCCTTCCATGAAGGATTGGTTGTGCTTGTTTCCCTTTTCCTTCTGTATGTTTTATTGATAATCAGGAGCATCCCACTTTGGTGCAGTCATTGTCTATGGAATCCTAGCCTGCACAGCAGCTATGGCAGTGCTGCTGGTTTTAGGCATAGGTTGTGGGGCTCATACTGTGTTGCTACTTTGTAAATAATTACCTTAGCTGAAAGTGATGTAAGAAAAAGCTGTGATATTGAAATAAAAAGACAGTGTTTACAGCAGTGGATTGTTTTGGTTCACAATTTATGGGTTCTTGACAAACAGGGGTTTTCTCTGGTAAGGGGCTGTTAATTTAAATCCATTCAGCTGCGAATGCTGTTCACTGAATCCTGAGGGGTAGTGTTAACCTAAATGAAGTTGAGTGGTCTTTTCCTCAGTGATTTCTGAATGACAGAAACAAAAATACAGCAGCTAGAGGGCAAGTGTATAAAGTTTATAACAAAGCACTAATATATCAAATAAACCCTTAAACCTCTGGCATAACAATGTCTCTTTGGGTCACAGCATTTTCAGGGAAGAATTTTATAGCAGGTGGTGCTGCCTCATGAGACATTCGCAATGCAGAATTAAACGACTTGGCCTGTTCTGCCCTGTCAACTCTCTGATTGGCCAACTGTCTGGAAGAAGCACTCTGTTGTTTTATGGATTGATATTATACTGTATTTTGTGTATGTTAATAATGCTGCTTTTACTGGATGGATTGGATTTGGATTTCTGAAGCATTCTTTTCATAAGACTTCATGGTTTTGGGGGTTTTTTGCCTCAAAAGTGGTAGCAAATAAAGAATTCTCCTTTTATTGACAGGCTGTTTGACCTTGCAAGTTATAATTGCTTGCAGCTATACCTTATGCCTACCCCCTCCTGGGCTGGAGGAGAGTTGGTCATAGTGCATGAGTGACAGCTTTGGTCCAGTTCCCAGCCTGGTGCCAAGCATTACGCAGAAGTTTTGCTCTGCTGCAGGCATTGGAGGCATTAATAATGCGTGATTCCTCTTTCCATTTCCAGGTTTTTTTGAAGAAGATTGAAACCTCAAAATGTTATTACATTTGTTTTGTGAGGTCTTTGTTGCTGCAGAGAGATTCTAGAAATTAAATTAATCTATCTGAATCAAATGACGTGACACGACCACACCTTTTATTCATCAGCACTTTAGCATTTAAAAAAATCCAATAGCTATGAAGCTAGTGGCCTTTTTGACTTTCTTGTTTTGATAAAGAAATTAATAGGAGTTATATCTCTTAGTATCCACTCAGCCTTACTAACTGAGCAGTGGTTTGCACTTTACCTGTGGGGATAGTGAAATGTAGTTTGCCAAAACCAGTTACTTTTGCAGCCACAGCTTCCTCTGAACAAGCAAACTTCTTATCAGCACACATTGTACTAGCTTCAGTGACTTGCACTGAACTGGAGCTGAAATAAGCAGGGAGGATGATTTTGGTAGTCTGTCTTGCATCAGCAGGATTTTAATTGGTACATTGTAGCTATGGTGACTGGCATCCCATAAATACCAAAGATAGATTTTAATGTACAATCTTGTGCTTCAGAAGATTGATTTTTTTCCCTAACTCTGCAATATAATGATGTGCATTAATTCCTTGGTGTAGTCAAAGATACAGGGAAAGTCAGGCTGGTTACTGTGGTGGGTTTCCCTGGTCTCTGTGGTGCTCCTAAAGATGAGGCCTAGTTGTACTGAGTATAAACAACTGTACATGCTGAATGCCTCATAGATTGGTATTTAATACTCCATGGTCCTTGAAAGGTCGTTGCTTTTTGCTTTGGATATTGAATGTAAATGTGTATTAATTCAAGTCAGACTGTTTTCAGCAGTCACAAGCTCAGGACTTCAATAGCTGCTTGAGCATTTTAGCCGAGTCTTTTTGTTGTTGGCTCATATTTTGATTTTGACATGAATTAGCTTTTGTGAGTAGACTAAAAAAAAATTCATAAGCAAATGTATTAGCAGCTGTTAATACAAATTCTGCGCTGATCTAGCACAGGGGAAGTTTAAATAGTGTCAGTAAAATGAAGCTGGACAATCCACTTTGTTCCTTTTTATTAACTAGGAAGACTTTTCTGCTGCAGAGAATTTTAATATTTACATATTTACTAAAAGGCTTTCTGATAAGTCTCTAGTTTTAATCTGAGTGGAATTAGTTCCTGTCACTCCTAAAAAACATTGACCACATGTCTGTGTTTTCTTGGTCTTTCATAATTTGTTTACTCTGATGACTGTTGTTGCAGGGTCTGATTCAATTCTATGGATGCTTTGACTGTTCAACTGGATTTTTTCACTAAAAACTGGATTTGACCCTCAGCTCAGAAGCCTCCCTCTGATTTAAATAATACCAGCTGTTTGGCCTGGAAGAGCTGAAATCTATGACAGCTTTACTCTTTCTAATACAGATATACTCTGCTGCTACAGCCTATGTTTTCTTGCTTACCAAATTCTGTTTTTGTCATGGCAGCTCCTTCGAATGACCATAGCAAAGCAAAGACTGGGAGATGATGAAGTTGGGGCTCGCCACTTTGCGGCACATGAACGGGAGGACCTTGTTCAACAGTTGGAGAAGGCTCGAGAACAGGTAATAGTTAAATGGGCATATAATGTCATGTTTTACAGAGCTATTGTCGTAGCAAGTAAATAATTTCTGTTCTGTTTGGAGGGCTGGTACCTGATTGATGTTGGAAGTAGTGGCTAGAGTGAATTCCTAATTTCAGGAATTTTTTCTCTAGGTTATCCATTCTCCTTTTCTTTTTAATGTCCAGCAACAACTTGTGACAATTGAATATTGTCAATGAGTATCAGTGAAAGGTACCCTTTAGTGAAGGCTGTTACAAGTATTCAACACAGTGTAAAGTGGCTGATGTACCTCCTAAAGATACCTCTGAATCAAATTTTCTGTAGAAGTGTTGTTAGTGTCCTCTTCCTCCTACCTCCAAGCTATTTCTTCTCCTCTTCTGAAAAATTCTCACATCAGATCTATTTCCCCTCCTCAAGTCTCTTTGAATGCTCTTTACCATGCGGCATCAGACTTTTTCCCTAACACTGATACATAAACTTCTGGACAGTTTTGCCGGTCTGCGTTCTCAGTTTTTCCTACACTTATTCCTACCAATGTCAGTTCCAACCTGAATGAGCCATTCTGTGATCCAGGAGTTTCTAGTTTTTCAGCCTTCCCTCCACTGCAGTGCCACTGTATGTTACCAGAAAGGCTGTTGGTCTTCTTCCAGTGTGATCTCCCTGCTAACTCTGTAACCAAGCTTGGGTTCTTTATGTTCATCACCCAGCCTCTTTTAAATGGTGGTCTGTTGTCCTTCCTGATTTACCCATGTTTTCTAGGATGTGGGTGGAGAGTTCTGTCTTTTTTCTCACACTCAAGTTTCATCTTCTTGGAACTTTGAGGCTCTTTGTCCTTGAGTATCTTTCACACTGTACTTCTTCACTCTTTTGCTTAATAGCAAAGCTCATTGTGTTGTGTCCATGTTGGCTTATTTTGTACTTTTTCAGTTCTTATTCTGTGGAACCTCATTGCTCAAGTCCCATGATAAGTGTAAATTCCCACTTATGGGCTTTTTGACAAGTTCTTATTCCGTTGACTTAATTCTTGGAGTCCTAAAAATTATACCACCTTAGTATGTTTGTAGAGCAGAATTACATTAGGTATTGAGGTTTCTTCTGCTGTTACATTTTAATTTTTTTCTAGAAATTTTGTCCAAAAAATCTAACTGGTAAAGTTACTTAACTCCAAATTAATGAAATATTACTGAAATTGAGTAAAAATACTTGGGTTATGAGCTTTGAAAACACTTTTGACTGTCCAAAATCAGTACTGTTCAAACATGTGCTTGTTGCTGTTTTCAGGCTGGGTTCTATGTTAGCTATTGTTTAAACTTATGCTGATACAGCTCTCCTTTCTTCTCAGATAGAGACTCTGAGATATGATCTTCAGGCTGCACTGGATGAGTTACAGGATGTGAAAGAGGAACGCTCTGTTTACCAAGATAAGTCTGACAGACTAAACCAGGAGTTGAATCATGTCTTAGGAGGGCATGAAAACCGTATCATTGACATAGATGCTCTGTGTATGGAGAACAGGTGAGTGCATTACTGTTTCCCTAGAAAAACGGTGTGTTGTTGTAATAGGAGTATAAGGAAGTCAGTCACAACAAAACTTTAAAGAAAATATATCCAAGAACGAAAGCTAAGAGATTTTGGTAATTTGTTTTGCCTGTTTTGTTTATACTGTAACTAAGCATTAAAAAATATTGAGAAATCTAGGAAATTACCAATGTTTTATTTGGCTACAGAGATGCCAGTGATGTTCCCAAATAAAGCTAAACAAGGAAAAGGAAGAAAAGTGAAGACCTTTTTATTCCCATCACTGTATGGCAGCAAAAGCAATAATATTAAAATTTGTGTATTCAGAAACGCCCAGTGAACTGTAATGGACTGATATTGAATTGGAATCAGGGACTTTGAGTACCCTGAGTTAATAGTTACAGACATAATTTTCTCCACAGGGAGAGCTTGTCAGCATGGAGTGATTTGCCAACAAAAGTTGCTGGTGAAATCACCCATGTAGATATTCTTGCTGGTTTCTTGGGAAAATAATGTGTTTTATGGTCTCTAGTAAGGATGACAGAGAGGAGTCACTGACAGAGCCATAGCAGGTATCTCCCTTAATGTCAACAATTACCTTAAAGTGAAATAGAACTTGTAAGACAGTTTCCATTTGCAAAAACTTATGCTTTAGGCAAGAAAGTGTACTACCAAAGGCATTACTTCTTCCCAGCAACTTCAGGGGATTTTTTCTGTTTTATGTGGCCTACAGAGTACTATATCAATTTAAACCCCCTGCTCCCCTGACAGTGATGTGAGTTTTTTCTGTGAAGTAATTAAATAGTCACAAACCCTAATACAGCTGCAGTGTTACTGTATGAAAGAAGATCTCTTATAAACCCTTTATACATAAAAAAGATATTTTCCTATTTGGAATTAACTGTCTCATCCAAGTGCATAAACTCTATTAGGAAGAACTGTACTGTTTCATTTAACTATGTACCATTTTTCAACTACACTGTTAAATTTTCTACTTTGTGATTGCTAATGAGAAGTGCCAAGTAAGTGATGGATATTGCAGTGCAAAAGTTCTGCATAGCTGAGTCTTGTGTTGACATATATACAAATCTTCATGTGTCCATCTCACAGACCTTCAAGTACAGAAGGCACACATAAATGCTTCCTGACTATTTTCTCTAGACATAAATATATTCTTTTAGCTTTCTTCCCCAGAAACCTGATGACCAATACAAAATAGTTGTGCAGCATGCTTGACAAATCTAACAGGAGGGCAGCCTCCTGCTCTGATGCAATTTGTTTCCCTACTTAAAATTTTATGGGGTCAAGAACAGTAAGATTTTGTTACTTCATCCCTCACAGAACTGCAGAGGGAAAAGAACTCTCAGTAGTTCAAAGAGAGGACATGCCAAATAGTAAAGAAGACTGCTTGAGGCAGTATTTGAAGGTAACGTGAAATAAAGGATTACATTACTTTTTCAGGTATCTTCAAGAGAGATTAAAACAACTTCAAGAGGAAGTCAACCTTCTGAAGTCTAGTATTACTAAATATAAGGTAACATCCTCTCAGTGCATCATCTAAACTGTGCGTCTTTGTTCATGGAAGCTACTGTTCATTTTCATGTTAAATGTGTTTGAAGAACAAATTTGTTCTTGCAAGAAAAATCCACCATTGACACTCTGACAATATTAGTATGTATACATATTACTTGCTCATTTTTCCTTGTAGGCTTCTTTGCTGAGGGTAATACAAAGGACTACCTGTTAAGAGTATTTTGAAAAATTAATGAAATACCTTTTTTAAGTTTTAAGTTTGTGGGGGAACCATTGCTCTGCTGGGGGGCAGGTGATCAGCATTCCAGCCAGCTGGTTGGTGAAAAGTAGCGGATCATGCAGTGGTGAATGACTGCAGCTGTGTTGCTGTCAGAAAAAGATCTTGTCTCCCTGTTCTCTAGTGGCTGTGCTATTTCTTTATGTAGCATAATGGTCACTAAGCCTTCATTGTTCTTTTCCTGAGTTACGGTATATGCTGTTTTACATAAAACCTTCAGGACTGATTTTTGCCCTTCCCAGAAGCTGTGCGCTCTTATTTCCTTCTACAAGTGATTTAGGGGAGTGGGAGGGGAGGGCAGCTTGTCAGACCATGAGAAGGCTAATCCTAGGATTGGCAATTTCTTCATTTAGGTCACTATAAAGTAGTCACAGCCCTGGTTGGATTTGGTGCATAAGCAAAGGTCCTCAAAGTACCAACTTCATTTCAGTATCTGTTCCTGCTTGCAACTTGGGTCTCTTGGAGTGTGAATTAGTTTATTGGTGAGAACTGAGCATCTTGGTGGTCCATTGGGTTTCACAGGACTGTAATGGAAAGAGCTGGACTTCTGTTGCAGGACCATTCTGCTTCTAATTCCTGAACATCAGTATTTGGTACTAAAAGGGCTTCTAGAAGCTGTGATAGAGTAGTTGGAACTTTCCATTTGAAATGTGTCCAAAGAAATGCTGAGAAAAGTCTGGGTTTTTTTTCCAGTTGATGTGGTCTACAGGATGCTGCAGCATCTTCACTAGCAGTCAGCAGATTATTAAAAAAATAGGCAAGTCTTAAATACACATTGGGGGGAGTGGGTGGGAGAGACTGCAGTAAAGCGATTATGATGAGACAGATGAGTCTTTGTAATATTACAAAGACTTTAGGCTGAAGAATAATAATCTTTGAGAGTTACACCCCCATAGTTTACTGTGGGTTTGTAAGGTCCAGGTCTTAGAGTTGCTCTGAAAATCCAAAGTCCCAGATTCTTTCCTCCTAATGACAGGATTTGTTGGCTACTGTTTTTCTAAATAAGATATTTGTTGTTTCCCTAGAATGCACTAGAGAGACGAAAAAATTCAAAGACTCATAGTAGATCCAGTAGCAGTGCTCTGACTGGAGTCCTTTCTGCAAAGCAAGGTATTGCACAAATGCAGCATGGTGTTGCATATCTCATTGAATTCCTTTCATCTAACCTCTTAATTTCAATAACCCTTTCCTTACCAACCAAACCAAAAGCTCTCTTCTCATTCCCTGTTTATAACTATGTGCTAATTCTGTCCTCTTCTCAGGTGGCTTGACAATATAAAATTTGCCTTTGGATTACTGCTTCTTCTTTTGTTAATTCTTTTGCCATTCATTCTGTCCCCCATTAGTTTTATCAAATATTTCTTTACTCCCTAGACCCTGACAAATCACTTCTTTATTCATCTCTTTGCTCTGCTAACAATGGCAGTCACAATTTGCATTCCAATGAAAAAAAGGCTTGATGGTGGAGGAGGGGCACTAAGTCAGGTTTTCTGCTACTGTTCATGGAAGCTTTTACATTCAGATGTTTTGCAAGAAATCCTTGTGTCCCATGTTTCTTCATGGGTAACAAAATGGAATAATCTCTTTTCCCTGCTTCAAAAAAAATCAAGATTAGGAAAGAAAGAGAATGAGAAAAAATTGTGAAGCAAACAGTATACCTTGCCACCCTACTGTTTAAATGTAGGTATATTCATACACAAACATGAGATCAGTAGTAAGTGTCATGGTAAGTTGAAACTCATTTTTCTGGTTTTGACTTGTCTTTTCTCCTCTTCTCCATGTACTTGCATACATGTACATATATATACATACATATGTATATATTTATATAAAGAAGCAGAGCCAGATTCTAGTTAAGAGATTTTAATGATATTAGTGAACTTCCTGATTTGGCTTGAAGGTACAGACTCTGTGTTGCAGAGGAAGAGTTCGTGGGTAACTGTATTTTCACACCAGTCTTAAATAACCTGAAGGATATAATGGTTCTAAAAATTAATATAAAATGTTCCTTGGAGGCTTCAGTTTTAATGACCAGTTTTTACCAATTTGTAGGCATGTAGTAAAATGATTTTGTATCCTTCTGAACACAAAGAATTTTCCAGAAGCAGAATCGAGTTAATGTAAGATTTGTCTGCCTATACTTGTTCTGGCTATTGCCGCGAATAACAATCAACTTGGAAAGCCACCATATTTATGCCAGCTAGAAATTACAGTTCTGATCTTTTGGCTTTTTTTTTTTAACTGAAGGAAAAATACATGTATTCATGTAAGTAATTGGAATAGTTCCTTAATGCTAAGTAAATGTTTGTGCTGCATCTCTATGCATGAGAAGCCAAAACTCATTTGTGTTTTTAACATTATAGTCCAAGAGTTGTTGTCGGAGGATCATGGATGTAGCCTACCAGCCACACCACAATCCATTTCAGATCTCAAATCACTGGCCACTGCATTACTGGAAACCATCCATGAAAAAAACATGGTCATACAACACCAAAGACAAACCAACAAGTAGGTGGCATGACTTCTAAGTAAAATATCAAGCTATGGGAAAGTTAGTTTGGGGAAATGTTAAGGGAAATGGGGAAGGAAGATTCATTTTCACAGAAAATTCATTGTCATGGTTGAGTGGTGGATTCTTTAGTTTTTAAGACGAGATTTGTGATTTGAGAAAAATTACATTTTCATCTTAAATTTTGGGGTTGACAGAGACCTGTCTGCCTCTGCTAGGCAAGGATTGGTTTGCTGCTCAGGTTATTACAAACTGTAATAACACAAAGCAGACTTCTAGCAGGAGGTCTGTAGGGGCAGCTAAAGAGAAGCTTCTGTGAGGAAGGACACGCTTGAGCTGGAGAGAAGATGTATGGTAATTGGTTGTCAGTGAAGGAATTTTTAATTAGCACTGGTGGGGTTAGTAAGTGTTGCTCCAGGAAAAGAGCCTGAAAGAGTTAATGTAACATTTGACACATGCTCAGTGGCCTGTGTCATAGAGATGATACCTGTTGCTCCTATAATTACTTTGCTAAAAGTTGAAGGAGATAAACACAGTTGGATTGCTACCATATGTTTTTTTTTTAAAATCTGAACTGAACTTTAAAGGATAATTTGTTTACTCTTAGCTGTTCTGCTCATCAGTAAAATTCTTTGTGGCTTGTACAGTTCCTATCATGGCAGAATATAAAAATTCTTAACACATTTTGTGACATTCTGATAGTATTGTCCTTATACAGTGTATAAAAATCAGAGCTAGGAAGTGTTCCTTGATTTTGTGCTCAAGTTCACCCTCTCTTGGTTTTTGTTGGTGGGTTTTTTGTTTTGTTGGGTTTTTTTAACCCCGAGTCACTACTGGTAATCAGAGGTTATTCAGGCTTCTCAAAAGCACATCAGGACCAGATGCCAGCAACAGCCAGACATCTTTCCTGAAAAGTAGTAGTACTGTATTACACTAGAATGGATGATTCACTTTGAAAATTGATAGCATATATACTAGGCAGACTCCATTGCATAATTCTGAGTGATGTGGCAACAGAAGTAGATGAGCAGTCAATAGCCACTTTTAATACTTTTGAGACAACAAATGCCTAACCAGCTAAAGGAAGACTAAAGTGGTGAAAATGTAGCCCAGATCTAACTGATGGCAGTGCAGTCAATTCTAGTCCTGTGATGCAAGGGGAGTTGCTGCACAGAACGGTGCTAAGGAAGAGCTAACACCTGCTTACTCCCTTCTTACGGCTAAGGTAACATCAGAAGGAAAACATCCAGAGAGCAACTTTTGTTGTTCCAGGTGTAATCAATCTTTGCCTTTTGCATCCTGATACTATATCAGTACCCAGTGTTTTATTTTGTGTATTTTTTTCTTTTTTACAAAGTTCTTAGTTTTGTATTTCTCTTTGGTGATATGCAGTCTCTTGGATCTCTCAAATATCATTGCAATGATTGTTTTCTCATACTACTCTTCCTGCTTTCAACTACTGAGTATGGGTTGTTTTGAGATAACCCGCATGAGGAGATACGATTTTTATGTCTGCCCAACTGGTCACATCTAGCCATCAGAGATTGGATATATGCAAAAACTACTATTCTGTGGCCAACAGAAGATCAGGTCTTAGAGGGAAGTGACAGTCCATGCCACTCCAGGGTCAGGAGTGTTCTCAGAACTGTAGTGTTATATTCAGTTTAGGATGGTTCAGGGGAAAATAAAAGAAAGATAAATCCTGATCAAATTGAGTGAAGAGCCTCAAAGACATTCCTGTGTAGTATCCTCATTCTTTTTGTCACTTTTGGCTTTAGGTGGATTAAAGAAGCTATTAAGGAGCTAGGAGGAATGGAAACCACTACAAGTGGAAACACCTAAGACATAAAAATTTAACGTGAAAAAGGGAAATGCAGGTAGGACATCAAAGGAAAGGAGATGCAAATAAATGAGGGCACTTATTTGCCATGTAAAAAGTTAGAAGTCGGCTGACTTGTGAAAATGGGAAAAACACTGCCCACCTGTTGGAGAAGGTTAGATGTGAGAATATGGTCAGGGCACAAGTTAAACAGACAGATTCATAAACTGGTACTAGTAGAAGAAGGATTCTTTCATTGAAGACATTTCTCCATTTAAAATAGGAAGTTGAGAAGGATGTGAGGCTAGAGAGAATTGTAGTGACAAAAAGTTTTGCATAAATCACAAGGAAAAAAGCAGTCTTTCCCTGTGCAAAAAGCATATTTGGAGGACTGTCCTGGTATAGGGCAAATCTGGGAGAAAACTCCTGAATGGGGTCCCTCTGGGAAGCAAACCCAAATGGCCCCTTCCCCAACTGGTCCAGGAAAGAACTTCCTCAGAGAAAAGTGGAAAAAGCTATTTATTTAGCAAACAAAGTGCCCACAAGCATAAAGAATGAATAACATGAAACAACAAAACCTCTTAAGAGTGATGGCAAATTGAGAAAGTCCTTGCTGTGGGTGTAGCTCAGCTCACTCAGTCTCTTATCAGTCCCTCCGGTGCTGGAAAATGCCCTCCTGGGCCCCAGTGGGCTGCAGCTGTGAGATCCAGGTGTCTGTCTGGGTTTTTCAGTCTGGAGCAGGTTTAAACAGTCCCAAGAAAAAGAGAAAACCCAGTCCAGGAAACTTCTCTGCCTCAGCTAGCTAAAAACGAACCAAAAGCACAGGAGATGTCTGTCCTGCTGCCTGTCCATGCTGCAGACAGCACAGTCCAGGAATGGAATGTGGAGCAGGGAGTGCAGTCTCTGCAAACAAGCTGCGCCCTGCTTCTCCCCCCTTTGCTCTCAAAACCAGTCTTAAAGGTACAGAACTTAATATACAGCATAAACAGAACAGAAAATTGCAACAAGCATCAAAAAGTCACCCCAGAACATTCATTCTTTCATTTATTCTTTCAGACTGTTGTTTGAAGAAAAATGAGATTTATTGGGTAAAGAACATGAGATTTCGGGGTGGTTGTTCCATTTCATGGAGGAAATTCTGCATTTGATATTTGATGGGTGAATGATCTAGTAGTGATTCTCTCACTATCAGTAAATGAGATTTTTTAGACCGTGTGAACTTACTCTCCCCCGTACAGTTAACCTACTCTAAGGTCTAGACCTCTTTGGTAGCTTGCAGATTGAGAGTTGGCTGTATAAGTTTACAATAGCAGAATGGTGGATTTGCTTTCTGAATAACTGAAGCAATGACAAGACAATGGATTTTTTTTTAGCGTAGATTGGAATTTGGATGTTCTGTTGAAGTTTACTTTCTGTTCTTACGCTGTTGTTAAAAAAATCCATGGCCACTTGTTCTTGGAAAAGACACACTACTATTATTGCCACTCTTCTAAAAATGTGGCATGATAGAAGGAACTGTGGGAGTATGTGCCTAGGAACAAGTAGGCTAAATCTGGCCTTTATTTTTTATCCCAAGTTCTCGAAAAAAAAAAAGTTGTTGAGGAAAAAACCAGATCATTTTTCCAAGGTGGTTGGTAGCTACTAATGTTAAGTTCAAGTAACGTTCTGTGTTTTTCTTCACAAGCCCATTAGCTTAATTTGAAAAGGCAGTTGTAAATTAATTCTCTATGCAGTAGCGTGTTGCAAGATTAAACAGTTACATAAATGCAAAACCAAATTGTCCTAACTCTTCTTAGCAAATGGATAAACATCCTTTTTTATTCTACCAGCAGTAAACCATTTATTAGCTGTTCTTTTTGTGCAATTTGTTCCTGAAATTGCCAGAACTTGTGTGTGCAAGCTGGATCAGCGTAAAAGCTGCTTTGGTGGTTAGATATATTGCACTATAACATTTCTAACTTGGGCAAGTTCAGTCATGTCCAAAATTACAAAAAGGATTGTGTCAGTCTGTAACTTGAGCACGTTTCCATGCGATGTGTAGAGGCAGATAGGGGACTGTGACAGACCTATTTACAGGCATTTAGGTGATGGTGTCTGTATGAGGGTGTATGTCTTCTGTAGCAAGACCTAAATTAAAATGATGTGAAGGGAGCTCAGTTGCTGTAAATCACCACAGCTCCTTTCAGATCATGGCCATGTATGTTGGAAAGAATGTGAGAGCCAGAAAGAGGCTTCTGAAGTCAGGTGGGAGCATTGCTGCTGTTGCACAAACAACAGATTTCTGTAAAACCTTATCCTGGAGGGAGGTTTATACCAATTCCCTGGTTGCATTAGGCACAGGACCAGAGAGCAATGGAAATAGCTGTGACATGATCCTTCTGTTTTCGTTGAAGGATCTGGTTCACTGTTTCTAGAGATAAAAAAAAAGGGATTACTGACTTGGGTGCTACCAACCCATGCAGCTCCTTTAAAAATACCCATCCAGGTAGGCCAACCCAGGCCACCACAGCTCAGTCTTCCCACAGCGTGTATGGAGGTGGCAAATTATCCGGAGGTTTCAGGGGAAAGGAAGAAATGTGAAAGACCACATTGTGTTCAGAATAGCTGATGCATTTATCTTTCAAAAATTTATTGTTGTAAGAACTTGCAGCTGTATTTAGGGTTTATTTCTCCCATACCTGTCTTGGGATAATGGGGTTTTTTAAGCAAGCTAGAATGATACTCATCACTGTATGTATTTTGCTCTCTTCCTGAATGAAAGGAGTGGGGTTAAATATTGTCCTCTGCTTTTGCCAAGCATTCTGAGGCACAAAATGATCCTTCTATATGAGAACCTGCAACAAAGGTTGAAAAAATAACTCAGTGCCTCTTCTGAGGATTCAGTAGGTATTATCAGGATATATTTTCTCAAAAACCATTAGAAGTAGTGTGGTACAGCTGATAAATCAATTACAAAATTTAAGAGAAGCAAGAGAAAAGTGACTTTGTTGTTATTACCTGGATAACAGGAGCAGTAGCCACAACTTATTATAGAGGGTTGAGTTTCCTTCTGTGGTATGAGTAGCTGGCAGGGAGGGCAGCATCCTTCCCCTGTTTTCTGCCCTGTAACTAGTGGTGAACTACTTACGAAAATAATAAGGATTAGAAGTGCTAAACTTCTGACTCCTTTATGGTGACAATCATTAGCCAAGTCAACGTTGTTTTGTCAGTTCCCTGCCAGAACATGATGTGAAGATGTCTTGCATCATGTCTCTCTGTTCCCCTCTAAGCCAGGGGAATTCCGTGTTCTTTAGCTGACCCTTGGTGAGGCCTTAGGCAGGAAGGTGGGAATGGGCTCCCAGTGTGCAGGGGTGGAGTTTCCTGAAAGCTGCTCTGTGCCTTTTGCTGTCAGCTGTTGTGTTGTACTGCAAAGCCTAATTGCTGGATGTCAGGGTTATGAAAATAGTGTTATTAAGGCTGAGTTTCTCATACCAGATGGAAGCATTCTGAAAGTGCAGTCTAGACTTGAATAATTTTGCTTTTAATTGGAGAAGACAGTAGTAGATCGATCATAACCTTTTTAACCAACTGAAATACTGAGTTTCAGTGGAGGAACGAACATAACTGCTTTGTCTTTTCTCCTCTGCTTTTGAATGTGATGGACTGTTCTTTTTAGTTGACACACACCCCTGTACCTCTCAGTACAGCTTTCTTTGATGTTTATTATAAGCTTTCTCTTTCTGTTTTACATTCTGTCTCTCATCTTGATATTTTTGTAATCTTTAAAATACTTACAGGCTTTTATTGTGTCATTGCAAAGCCCTCACAGTAGAGATTTTGAAAATGCTTAGTCGTTGTTAATCAATTTTTCTAGCCCCTTTGATATTTGCTGGGTGTGCTATTCTTCATGTCCTTCCCAGAATCTCCCATTTTGTCAGTAATGACGTTCCCAGTGTGCTCAAATGTCTGCACATAAAGCCCTTGCTGAGGAGCTCTCAGTGCAGTATTACACAGCTCTGCTATGCACAGGAAGATACTATTGCCTTGCTGGGGTGGGATATGCTGCTTCTCAGCATTCAGTTCAAATTTAACTGACTTATCCTGTTGCTGTAATTTGATGAGTAAAACTTGCTGTCCATAATCTCTGCTGTCATGTTTAGAATTGCTGCCTTGTCTAGGTTTCTCAGTCTAGTGAGTATTGTTTGGGATTTATTTTAAGATTTTGACTCTAGCGGACTTGCTGTGCCTGTGAAACACTTGCAAAAATTCATTGGAAAAACGAGCCTTCTTTGCAAGATAGAAATCTCTCATTTGATCTGGGGAGAGAATTAAGACTAAAAGTTAAATCCTGCAGGAGAGCTAACTGCAAATAGTATTTGTGTATGAAGTCAGATACAAAAGAACACATGACCCGAGAAATATGGTGAATGCTGAGTGGGTGATAAAGGCACTAAAGAGCTTGAAGCTTTTTAGTAAAGTAGAAAGCAGTTCAATGCTAAAAAAAAGGTGCAATAGAAAAAATATTCCTAGCCATTTTAAGCAATCTTGGTGACAGAGAAAACTCCCTGAATAAAGGACTAGCAAAAATTGTGTCTTGGAACTTCAAAGTCAATTTAGATGCTGTCTTGAGTTTTCCATATTTTGTCTGTGTAGCTTTTACCTTCTGGTTTTAGCTATAAAGAAAATAAAGTGATACTTGCAGGCAAGAAGATAGAAATATTGTGAGTTGCTTTTCTTTTTCTTTACTGCAAAGATTGAATGTCCAGTACATCTTAGGCTTTTTCCTTTTTTAAAAGCATAGTAAAGATTAGACAAATATATTTAATTTTTCTTTTAACTCTGGGAGAGGTTGTCCATTGCATTTAGTGAAGAGATGACTGTATACAGGTTTACTGCACTAGTTAAGTAGCAATCTAAAAATTCAACTGTCGTCATATTAGTAATTGGGCTTTAGTTACCTTGATATAACAACTATTCTTTTTCCACAGAATTCTAGGTAATCGAGTGGCAGAACTAGAAAAAAAATTAAGAACTTTGGAAATTGCTGGCTTGTGGAGTCTTCCAGGTTAGTAAAATTTCATGTGAACAGCTTGCATTACTTCATTTTCAAGGGTATGTCTGCACTTAAGAGAATTTGGACCATATTTTTTTTTAATTGACAGTTATTTTGTGAATGTTCTATTCAGCACATTTGCAAAATTAGAAATGTCCAATAAATGGTAAGTGGAAAGCAAAAATCACTAGACTTTTTAAACTCTTAAGTCAAATATGTATTGACAATAACATGAAAAGTGCTAAAAAAAAGGTTTAAATATTGAAGTAATCAAATTATTTCCATAGACAGCAGGCAAAAAAAAGTGAACTATTTTATTTAAGCATTGCATAAAATGATACACAGGTTATTGGTCATTATGTTTGTCAACCAATTTTGTTCATTAATTTTGTACTTCTTGTAACCATGGACTTTGTTTTTTACTGTTTTTAAATGGTTTTCTGTAGAATCTTAAACTGCTAGAAGTTGGAAATGTAAATGGTCCTAAATTTTCTAGTCCATCTCTCCAGAACAGGCTTATTCCCTATAGTGCCTTAAGTATTGTATTTAGTTTTAAATTACTCAAGTAATGGGAGATTAATCTGCTTCCTAATAGACATCGTTGTTAGGAAAATGTGCAATATTTAATTTACATTTACTTTTTGCTTCTTTTCTTCCCATTGCACGTAATTGTGTCTTCTGTAACCACTGTAAATTATGCTACTTTGTTGGTGATGTTTGCATCATTAGGCTTTGTTGTTTGCAGATTCCTATCAGTGCTAGTAAGAGGGGGAAAGTGGTTTGGGCTTCTGGTTTTTTGGCTCTGTTTTTTTCTACCTAATCTGTATGTCTAGAAGAAAACATTTGACAGAGGTGAAGAGCCCTTGTAACAAACCTACACTGATGTGTTGTGTGTCTGCTTCAGCTTGCCTGTTTGGGCTTTCTCAGTCCTGCTTGACTCTTTCCAGAACTAGAGGTCTAAATCTGTTCCCATGGATTTGTCCGCAGTTAGTCACCTAACACGTGTAGTGTACTTAGTGCACTTGTGCCTCCCCACATTCTCCAAGAGATGAAGTGTTTGTCTAAGACCTTGCTAATGCATTTTAGTACATTACTACGAACATGTCTCTCAAACTCACTGGTTCAAGGTACTGTAGGGTTTTGTTTGTTTTGGTTTGTTTTCAAAACTAGTGTTCCAAAAAGTTTTTACACTAATAAACGCAATGCTTCTCATGTTTGCAAACATATTTTAAAAAATGGAAGTGGGAACTTCTTGCACTGTATTGATCTATACAATAACAACTGTCTCTTTCCTTCTTTTCTTTTGCTGCCTGAAGGCCTGAGCTACAATGTCTCAGTGGGATTTGGGAGTAGGTTCTGCTTAATGTATTTTTTTAGTAACTGATCCTAGCAGTACGTTAAATATTGTCATTGCATGTAAATAAATGGAAATGTTATCTGAACATTTTTATTTCCAGCAGATTAGGATGTTCAGTCAAATGAGTTAGATGACCACAGGAGAAATAGAGCTGCTCTACATGAAAATACATTTGGGTTAAGGAAAATAGTAAGAGGGGATGATCTTAAATATTTTGAAGGAATTTTGCACTGGATTGTGAGTTCTGTTGAGCCCTGAGGTTTTGTTGATTTTTTGCTTGCCTTTTAAATCAGGAGTGCACTTTTGTTTCCAAGTGCACTCAAATCCTGAAGTGGTCAAAAAGAGCATTGCAACACCTGATGGGTCACTAGTCTGCAGAGCATGTAAAGCTTCCACTCCACAAAACAGCAGCGTGTAACAATTAGTGTGGGAATACCACAATGGATTCTGCAGCTGGATGTTGGCTTGGGTAAGGAGCAGAACATGGAGAGTATCTCATATAGTCAGTCTTAAATCCAGAGTGAAAAAATATTTGGTCATGAGTGGAATTTTTTGTCGTTGGAAAAAAATATGCAGATAAAAGCTGATGCTCATTCTAGCACCGAAAGAAATGCACATTACAAATTGCAGGATTTTAATCTGAAGTTCATGTTCCTACTTAGTCATCATTGTTTATATAACATTTAGAACATACACTGTCACCATGATAATAATATCTTCCAAATGCTCTTAATATGCTTGATCCTATTAAAAAAGATCTTGAATGCCAAGGCTTTTTGTTAGGTGACATATTTGTCATATGCTTTTTGAGAAAGCCATGAATGAACTAGTGTGAAGCTAATCAACAGGAAGTGCATATTTAATTTTTGAGAAGGTAAAATTTCGTTCCCTGTGGAAGTTCTGCCTACCAGGCTTTATATTGCCCTGCTGAGAAAGGGGGCTTTAGTTAAATGAATCTCTTGTGAGGTTTATTTTCATTGCTGAAAAGAAAGTAAGTTTGGGCATAGATTTGGCTTTGATTTTTGTTTTATGATCCTACTTCCCTTGAGAAGGAAGCAGAGAACGTGATGTTTGCAGAAGCATTTAATTCTTTGCTTTGGCTTGGCTACATTGTGGTTAAAATATGCACACAAATAAGTTTAATGTATTCAATAACAATACATAATAAACACCATCTTATTCTTTTCTCAATTCTGATATCACTAGACATTCAGATAGGTAATTCTGTATTTTTTTTAATCTATCATTTCCTGAAAATTCCAGATTTCCAGATTTTTTTTTTCAGGTGAAAAAAAAAAGTCTAAGAAAGAGCCAACCATGACTCAGCCTTTTTCTGTGTGGGATGATAAGGGAGTTTCGGTGCTGCCTCTTGCCCTGCAGTAATCAGCACGGAGCAGAGGCAGGGTAGAATAAAAGGGCTCTGCAGCTGCTGTGGCTGTAGCCAGTTACAGTGGCATAGGGTGCAGCAGAGGTTATGAGAAAATACCCAACCTTTGAGAAGAAAATGAAAAATTTACTACTACTGAAAACTTACATGTATTTTGAGATCTGTATACTTTTCACTATAGTCCTTGAAAAATTCATTAGAGGAACATGAAGCTATAGAAGTTATGAAATTGAGCTTACACAGCAGCTAGTTGAAATTCTTTGTGTGTAATCCAACTTCAGATCATGATTCACAGAATGTAGTGCAGCAGTACCCCTATGTACCTCCTGCATGAATGGATGTGAATCATTGTTAATAAATAAATATTCATCAGACTCTTTGGGCAACATCTATTGTTAAGATGTGTGGATACTGAGCTTAGCTTTATTTTCTGTAACCAGGCTGGTTTTCAGAGAAAAATGTGAAAGTAAATGTGTTTACTGTGTAACTGCTGGCTGGAAGTCAAGAAGTAATCTTTTGTGAAGCTTGTCTTGCAATCTTCAGGGACTTCAGCTCAGGCTTTACTTTTTTTTATTAAATAAATTAAAAAGCCTCTGCTTTCTACTTTTGTATTAAAACCTCTACACTTTTTTTTTTTATTCATCATCTTTTTACTTTCTCTGTTGGATTCTTTTCTATCTTTTTGGATATGTGGCTGCTTCTGACTCTGTGAATATCTGTTGGGTATTTTCATACCACAAGTTCCCTGTATGATTGGTTCTTCCAACACAAAATTCCTTCACTGTTACAGGAAAGTACATTCAAGTAGGAGCTTTTGCATTTTGAAATATCTGTTGGATTTGTTTTGCCTTTTTTAATGTTTTTAATTAATTTTGTCTTACAGTGGAAGGGTTGTCTTCTTTAGCTGTTAGTTAATGCTGCTTTTTCTTACTGAGTCTGGCGAAGGCAGAATTCTGATGCATTCTTGACAGGGGGATCAAGTTTCAACAAGATCCATGCTTCAAAAGCATTAATTGCATTATATTGCTACAGTGTATTGCCCGACATGGCAAAGATAAAAAGATCATTACTGCCTTCATGATCAAGGTATTTGCAACCAGTGCCCTTAAAAGGAATTAGGGATTGGAGTGGTCCAGTTAGACTCCATGGCAACAGCTTGACTTTCATTATTCCTTAGTATGCACCAGAACTTTCTCAGAGCTGGCTTTATTCCAGGTATCTCCTGACCTGGTGTTCTCTTGAAAGTCTTTGTCTTGGATGGGTGATTAGATTTAGGATGTTGCCTTAAGGTGAAACGTACAAACAGATTTAGAGGGGCGAGGCGGTTGTTACATGAATGTCGGTTCTCATGGAGATAAATAGAGCAGTATCTTGCTGCCTCCCCAGCCATTACTTATCAGTTGGCACTTGTTCTGGAGGCCACACAAACACCACGCTTAGCTGATCTTGCACATTTCCTGCTGTTTCCCCTCTAGGTTTAAGGTAGTGTCAGTCACTAAAAACATGAGCATCCTGAATAGTGGAGGACTTCCTCAAGGATCTGCAGGTGTTGCTTTCTGCATTGCTAAAATATGTAAAGACTAAGCATGTACAGCAGAGTCCTCAGATGAAAGGTTTCTTACACTATTTTGTCTGCAAAAGAGCTGGAAAATTGCCTTTTTCCATTTGGTTTAAAACGAAAATGCTCAGAAATGTTTTGGGAATTTTCAGATTAAAATCCCTCCTGTTCCCCAGTAATGTGTACTTGTTTCCTCCCTCAGTTCTTAATTATGTGACGTTTTTAGAGTTTTTTAAAGGAAGCATTGCAGGATAATATGTAAATCTGAAGCGTAAGGCTACACAATGATGAACCTCCTTGTATCATACGAGAGAATAATACAGAGTAAAGAGTCAGTGCTGAACAATTGCTTGTAATAGCATGCAAGTGATCCATTACTTTGGTATAATCTGATTATTACTATTTTTAATTGAATTCTAACTGCTAATTCAATTTGCTGCATACAGCACCTGGTCTTTCAAAATCTGGCCTTTACTGAGTACTGCAGATAAAATCATACAGCTTTTCTGCCTTTGCCTTGCATATTGTGGCTCCAGTACAGAGTAGTTTTTTCCATGCTGTGAAAAGATCATTTCAGATGCTTTTCCTATTCTGTACTTTTCAATAACATTGTTAAAAATTTGTAGGGTACATTTGAATATCATTGATGCACAGTGGTTGTAATTGGTGAACCGGCAGTTGTAACACTGTGATTGTTCCAGGTGGGAAGGATACGATAACATTCAGTGACCCAACCCTGCCCGTGATACAGCGGTCCCGGTCACCGTTGTTAGCGTTTGCTGATAAGCCGCAGAGAACTGAAGTACAAGGTGAGCACCTGCGACATAAGAACATGATGAGAGCTGAGCACTCATTTCTTTCCAAATAAAATGTAATAAATTTTCATGCTGGGATAGCAGAAGGCAAAGTTTCAGTGATCACAGAGATTGAATGCATCATCCACAAGTAAAACAGATAGATGGTCCTAGTCCAAATAGCAAAAAAAATGACTGAAAAGTTACTATTGAATGGATTGCATAAGGCTAGGGATCAGGTCTTACACCTCAAAGAATTTTCCTGCCAGATAATGTGACACTGTGTGAAGTTATTCATGTCATCTGTTTTACAGTTAACTGATTCCTGCACTTTTCCCCTCAGTTAAAATGCACAGTAGGAAGCAGTCTGTGGAACTGGTTTAGCACTTTCCTGCATTATAGGTGCTGTCTAGATGAATGGCTTCCTGATTGCACATGGTAAATTGAAATACCCAGCTCATTTTCCCAGAGAAATTGACTGCTTTTTTCATAGTCTTACATGTGTTTTCTTAAAAATCCTTCTCCAATAGCAAGCTCTAACACCTCTTCAGAGTCAAGCTTAACTTTATTTGAAGTTGCTGATAACCTTGATTTGTTTTTTCTTAGTTTTTTGTAATGGATGGGAGATGGATTATTATATTTGCTTATTGGCATTTGGATAAAGCTTTAATGGGCATAACATTATGATATGCCTAGATCTTTCTCAGCTAACCATGAAGCATCATAAACAATTTATTTGTTAGTTCTGTAACTAAATAGATTGTGGCTTAATTTTGACTTTATCGTCCATGTTATTATCTGATAAAATGTGACAGCGAGGCTGATCTTTTTTTATAATCTTGATCAGCTGATATTTTTGCTAAAAATAAGAAGTGAAATGGTAATGAATAGTTCTCTGGTGAGTAATAATAACTAATAAATATTCATTCTTGTATCTACTTAATTGTTGATTTTTAATTAAATCTGCAGTTACTGAAAGTATTTACTTGGTTGCATTATGCTCTTTTCTTTCCTTATTTGTCCTAGGTGAGGGTGGTATTACAGTTGTGATTACAGGCTGGTCAGACAGGCAGTCTGATCTGCCTGTCACATCTCATCAGACCCTCTTGCTGTTGCTTTGTAACACTGCCAAACCTTAGCTCTGGGCTGAAGCTTTCCATGCTGTGTTTTCTACATCAGCTGATTTTTTTTTTAAGACAGCCAAATAACTCTTCTGTTAAATACTGATGACCACGTGGGTTTTTTGGTGGGCTTTTTTTGTCTTTTGTATGTTTGAATTTGGTTTGTTGTTTCAGTTTGTTTTTTTTTTCCAAATATGCAAGCATTTATTGTATCTACAATTATACAAATTATAGGAATTTGAAATCTAGGAAAAAGGTTTCCAGCCTGAGGAAGCAGTCTGGAATTTCCACCTCATTCTACATGATTCACTTACAAATCTCATCTGCTAAAAACAAACAAATTATTCTGTTGAGCTCACCTTGTGCCACCAGTACTGGTAAAACTCTGTATGCATCATTTCTTTGAGATAAAGTAAACTTAGAGGGGAAAAAAAACCTGGAGCAGAAAGGGCAGAAAGGCCAAGATGAGGACTCTGAAGTGGTGGGAAGACTAGAGGAGATGGAGTTTGACAGAGCCAGTGGAAGTCTGAGGAGGGATCTGCATGTAGCTGAGCAGAGGTCAGAGCACAGGAGTGAGGAATCAGAATGCTGGCAGTGAAAGCAAGATATGATTAAATATATTGAAAGGTGGATGAGAAATGGGCACAATGAGTGTAGGGACTGGATAAACAAAGGGATATGGATCAGGAACAGAGAGATAGGCAAGGGAAGAGAAGAGCAGAAGAGAACAGCCTTGGATAGGAAAGGACAGATAAGGATTAGACCTGTGGCAGTCATAGGAAGAATCAGCTCCCTGTGGGTCATCTTCTTTTCTCCTCTCTGTCCTATGACCATAATGAGAACCAAATTTAATCACAGAAATTCTGTCATTAAACTGGAGCAGGTTAAAAAATTACTGTTCTGCCTCAACAAACAGCTTGGGATTTCCCTTGCCTGTGTCCCAATATATCTGATAACCTGCAGAGAGAACTTAGACAAAAGTTACCTCTGTGATAATTAAACAGGGACAACTTTTTGGTGACATAGATGAGCACGTATCTGTGATCAGCTGTGCAGGGGACACCATGGTTTCTAGCAGTAGGTGATGCAACAATAACCTGTTCTGCTGCTCCAGATGCTTTTTCTGAAGATGTATGGGGCTGCCATTTTCCCTTCAAAGCCTGAAAAGGAAGCAGTGTGTTTTCAGCTGTGGGGCATATCCCTGTGCTCAGAGCCACACAACTCCTCTGCAGTCAGCATCTGTATGGGAATGACACACGGGTACCTTTTGTACCACTCTGCACAGAGAATGACTGCTGTTTAGGTTTAGAAACCTGGTGCAATTTTTCATCTATACCATGTACCTCCAAAATCTGGGGGACCTTGGAAACTGGGAAGAACACAGGAGTGTGTTCATCTGCCGTCATTCACCAAACAAGTATGCTCTTGGTTAAAGTATTGCTGAAATAAAAACAAAACCACTCCTATTTTCCTATTCATTGAATGATCAGTTGAGTGAAAACAGTTGATAACCAGAATAGCAATGAAATTCTTACTTACTGTTATATATTAGACTTCATGTCGCATTGGTCAGTTGTGGTCTTTTAAAGAGTAGCACGGATATTTGGTGTCTGTTTGACCCAAGAAATCTTAGCTTTTGAACAAACATTTATTCTTTATCAAAACTTTTTCTAATGTATCAAGTGTTGCTCTAGCTAGATCTGTAGATAATCAGAGGGCTTTTTCAGGCTTTTTTTATCCAGTCTATCTGCTTACCCGGGCCTCATCAAAGCCTCCTTTAATCTGCACTTGTTATTGTTTCAGTTAAGCTGGATGGTGGATGCCAATAGGATCTACTATGTGGTTCCTGTGTGAACATGCATAATGGTGGAGTACTATCATATGAATTAAAGCCTGTCTTGTGCCACGAAGTCTCACTTAATCCAGTGCACGGGATGGGTAGTGTCATGGGATGGATTGTACTTGAGCATCACAGCTGCTAATGAACAGCTACTTGGGGTTTTTCCACATCATTGTTGAATGCCTTATCCCTGCTGTACTGCCTGGGTGCTATTTCAGGCATTCTCTGAAGAAAACAGTGCTGTTCTTCTATGAACTTTTCTCTGGTCATTTAGTGCTTTGAGACAATTTATCTTCAGGAGATTGCAGCAAGATGAAAGGTTGGTGTTAATCTGCTGTAAAGGAGGTAAACTGAGGCATGCAAAGAGGAAAGTACAGTCCCTGCTAATTTCGAGTGCTAGTTTGAGGTACATACATTTTGGCTCATTTGGAGCACTTTGATGTACAGCACAAGCAGAGCAGTACTGCACATCAAGCTCCTAGTTTTCCAGCTGACTTCTCAGATAATGAGGCTTAGATCCAGTGGGTAATCACCTTTTGAAAGTTAATTTATCCCTGCCTTTTCCACAGACTTAAATTCCAGCTCTTCAGAGCTGCATTCCTAGCTTTGTTGGTGGCAGTCAGAGTGTCTATTCCGTTCATGCCAGCCCTGGTCTCATTCCCTCAGTAGCTCTCAAATTCTAAATGAGGCAGGTATGATAGAGACAGTAGGCTGGTCCTCTGCAGCCAGGCAGTCCCTTCCTTGTGTGAGGCTGGATTCCTGTGAGAGAAATGGAGTAAATTCTTATATACTAAAAGGTAATGCATCTGCACAACAAGAATATTTTAAGCTCTCAAAGCAGACTCATTTTTGCCATTTTCTAATTTTTCTTGCTTTACTTTGCAAGCTTATTTTCAATAAGGCTTCCTGTCCTTTAATGGACACATTAAAGGACACTTTCACAAGGGTGTTTGATTGCACATTAATTTTTTCTCTATTTTGACACTTTTTTCAGGGTTTGCCTTTTAGCGTAATGTTATACTTAAAATTCTTGTACTGCTGCTTTGTTTTACACTGTTACCCTAATCAAAATAATCTTTTATGTTTGGAGAAATGTTGCGGGACCAATAACAAAATTTCATTATTGGATGAAAGCCTCTGAAAAGCTCCAAATAAATGGAGCTCATGTTAACCCCTGAAACTAGTAGTGATGGTGGGATTGATGGTAAGCTATGCCAAAAATTTCCATAGCTAAGTGCCTTGCTTGGAGTTGATATTCCTCTGGAAAATTTTCCTGACCTTGCTGTTCTACAGTATGGTACTGTCTGACTCTTAAAATTGGTGGTATTTGGGAAAGACAGGATCCAAAACAGGGCCAGATCCAGCAAGAAACTTAGTGTTTGTTTATTGTCTAAGAAATAGGCCTGGGTGGGAAAGGGAAGCACTCTTAAAAATCCCTTACTGAGATAAACATCTCTCTGGTCCAGCACTGGTAGTAATATTCTTCAGATCATATATATAACAAATGTCTCCAACTGACTCGAGTATCTTGCTGTTCCATTTCTCTTTCAGCAGAACAGAAGGGAGAATGTGATGAAACTTACACTGTTGCAAGTGAGTCCCTGGCTCCAGAGGGAACAAACTTAAATAACAGAATCCAAAATAAACATTTTTACCCTTCATTACCCCAGCTACCTTCTGAGGAAGAAGACATAAAGAAGCTTGGAAGTCAGATAATTAAACTGACAGTTGCAGAACTGGAAGGGAAAAGAGGAGGTGCTCCTGTGGGGGAGCAGAACGTGGGAGTTGAAGCAGAGCTTAATGATTCATCAGAGGCAGACTTCCCACTTTCCAGCCCTGATCCATCTGACCCCACAGATCCCTCAAACTCTGAGAATGAACGAACAGGTGAAACTGAGGCCCTGAAAGACAATGACAAAACCTTAGAGAGAGATCGTGAAATTCCAAATGAAAGAGGGGATCAAAATAGTGGCACCATGGATGTGCATACTGAGGATGCTGGAAGGCATGGAGGGCTCTGTGTTAAAACTGCAGACACAAATAACAGCTTTGAGGAGCTCTCTGAATCTGAAAACAAGAAACCATCTGATGCTGCTGAAAACCGTGAATATTTGGATAACAGTTTGGCTTGAGGTATGAAATCCAGGCCCTCAAGCATCTCACTGTAATCCTTGTGCAGTGTCTGTACTGTTGCAGATATGATCAGTAAAATACTGTGCTCTAGGGTTGATAATTTTACGCTGAACTGTTAGTAATTCTTTTAAAAATATGTTTTTCTGTTAGTTCTGGCTGTAGTGTACCAAAACTGTAAATTACCTAAGGGAAAGAATTAGTGATGAGGTTTAGTCATGTTGGTTTTTTGTAACCATTTGAAGTTTCTATATAGATTGATGTAATTTACATTAGTGTAGTAAAGAGGCCAGTGATAATGATTTATCTTGTTATCATTAGGCTCCTGAAACATGTATGGTCCTAGTGCTGGACTGTACTTTAATGTTGAGAAATGTCTCTCAAGGATGAAAAATTGGGAGTGATAACTTGAGAAGCATCTTAAGGGTGTGAGCTTTTGCTTCTTTCTCAAACTGTGTTCTGTTTCTCTTTACATATGGTAACTGTCAGTACATCCTTAGAATAAGATCACTATTCCCTTACAGGAAGTTTCTGAAAATCATCCCTGCATGTATATAGTTCTCTCATTACAAACCTTTATGCCTTTGTATTTTGTCTACTGTACAAATTTTTTCCTTTCCTCTCCCAGCTCATCTCATGAAAATGAAGCAAGTTATTTCACCAGACACTGAGAGCTCAGTTTAATGAAGCTCTGAAGGAAACATCATCAGAGAAGCCAGAAGTCTTACTGTGAGAAACAGCAATGCTGTTCTAAAAGCAAAGAAAACAGCAAGAGGAGAACCAGTGATGTCCTGTCCAGCTACTTGGCTGTCAGTTTCTGGAATTGCATTCCTTTACTTACAGGAGCTGGAAGAGGCCCTTGGGCTTAGTTAATGGGTGATAGGTTTCAGCCTACTCTATCTGTGCTCTCCTTTCTAAAGGAATTTTCTGTCTTTTTAATTTTCTTATTACTTGGAATTAAGGATAACTCTTCCTTTCCTCCTCATTTCACCAGTCTACGGTATAATGGACGGATTTATTTGCATTGTTGCCATTTTTTTAACTTCTTCTCTTGAAGAGGTTTCATCACAGAAAAACATTCCTATAATAACTGGGGGAAAGGGAGCTGCTGTGTCATTTCCTAGGTTGGTCCTGATGCTGGAGCTGTGCCACTCTGTTTCTAGGAAGGCAGCAAAGAGGGAATACTTAAGGTTGAAGTTAGCAGCTGTTGAGGAAGGGGAGGCAGGTCTTTCCTCTCCTGTTTGTAGCATAAGGAATAGTCGTGCAGCTGTGGAGCTTCTATGGGCCAGCAGCCGTCAAGGCAATTTTTATGCTGGCTTGGGACCTAATTGTCTGTAAATGTTCATTTCTCACTCCTAGAACTTGAAACCAATCAGAGAAAATTAAAGCAAATTTAATAAAATACTACTAATAAAAAGGAAAATCCCTCCCAGATTGAGTACTTCTTTGACAAATAACTGCCAGCTGCAAGTTTTTACAACCCACTTGTCAGCTACTGAATAAAGAGAGTTTATATTAGCAGTACTGACAAACTCTTCTGTATGTGTAAGATGAGCTAGCAGGTGCTGCCATAATCAAGGTGTCAGAGCTCCTGAATGGTTTGTATTCAGCAGAAGAAAGGCTGTATGTAAATTATTCCATATAAATGTAAGGAGTGATGGTTGGAAGGTGAAAAATGTGGCTTGTCTCTGTTCTTATGTGTTTTCCCTAGCAGGTGCATTTGTGTAACCCTTTCAGTGTCTGTCTGCAGGATATAAAGCCATACTTACAGTGCTCCTCAAATATGTGTACTTTGTCTTTAAGGGTAATTGAACATTGTAACATTCCACTGATGTTAAGCAGCAGTCCTTAGGAACAAAAGTTATATAAATAGTTAAGGGTATTAGGGACATGAAGCAGTAAAAAGTTTTTATTCTGTTACCTTGCCCACCATTAAAATTCCTCGTTACCTGTAAAAAAACCAAGAGTTTAAGTGTTTGAAAGAGTGTTAAGCTGTTCCCAGTAATTGTAACTGACTGCATTACTGACTCATTTTCGTGACAGTCAGAAGAAAAATAGCTGTAGAAACTAAAATCTCCAGGAGAATGTAGAGGATTTTTTTTGCTCTAATGCCTGAATGTCACATGAAGTAGCATTTTGTTTGAGATACATTTCTTCCATCTTTCACAGACTGATCCTGCACAGAGCTAAATATTAATGCAGTCAGAACTGAGGCAAGCAAGTAAGAAGGTCAAGATTTCATGTGTTGAGCTCAGAAATCTTGAGGGTCTTTTCCTATTTCCCTGTCCTGTGTCTTCCCTGATGCAGAGATGTGAGAATGAGCATTTTGCTCACAGTCCCTTAACAGTCCCAGTTAATGCTATTAGTTAATGAAGAGCTTGCTGTAGGGTTGAAGCAGTGCTGGATCAACAGCTTTTGAGTGCATCATTTGCTGATTATTTTCAGTATCTTTTCTGTGAGAGCATACTGATGTACAACACAACAATTAGGGCATCTTGGTAATTGTCCTTACACCATTCTCCCTCTTCCATGCCATTTTTAAATCTTTGCAATCACTAAATGCCAGTACGATACATAGATCTCTGAACACCTCATTTCCAGTGTGGTACCACTGCTGCAATATTGGCCCTCTCCTTTCTCTTCTAGCAAATGTGTACTCTAGCTACATTTTTAGCTTTCCCTTGGAACACAAGACTTCAAAGCAAGGAGACTTGTAAAAGTAAGACATTGTTGCTGCACTAGGTGATAAGTAATTAAATATTCTTGTCTATCTTCCTTGAATATTGCTTTAATTGATATTGTTGTACTAATACAATGATTTCTTTCCCCCCAGTAAATTTAACTGGTATTTTTTTGTGGACTCAGCTCTACCTTAGATTTGGAGGGGTGGTTTTGTTTTTTAAGTCCTGTGTTCTGTTTTTCTACTACTTTAGAAGTGCAGAAATCACAACCACACATGTAAGCCTTTTTGGTGTTGGGCTTTGGGGAAGCAAACTGGGAAGGGTATTTTGTGGCAGGAGTATGGAGAAGCTGCATTTCACAAACTGATTTTAAGGAGGTTGTCGTACCTAAAGGTGAAGTCATGCATTATCTGTGAGAAGGATTTCACTTAAAAGTATGATGATGTGGTTATTGGGAAAATAATGTTCACTGAATTTGTAAAATAAGTGTGTGAAAATGACAGATTAAGAAGCATCTTTTAGAATGCTGCTGCTTTTCTAAGTGAGACTATTTTTTAGCATATGGGAATTTGTGTAATAAAGACAGTGGAATTTCTTTAATCCCTATGAGGAATGTATTTCAAAATATTAACTGAGATTGAGCTGAAAATCTGCTACATTTCTAAAAGACAGCATTTTGTTTACAAGCTTCTGTTTTGTAGTTTGCTTTCTAAATTATGCAGTTTAATTTATTTGCAAACCAGCCTTTTGTTGCTGCCTGGATTAACAGCACAACATGGTTAAACTCTATTAATAAATTTTGTCATCTTTAATGAAAACATTTCCTGATATACTTGTTCTACCTGCTTGTTTCCTTTTCTCTTCTTAGTATTAGATGAATGATAGCCATGGGGTGGTGTTTTAATATTCTGAGTTGTGTTAAATTTAAAAAGTAAAGCCTTATTAAGTGAGAGTTGTAAGTCTGAAAATTATCTTACTTAAATCTTTTCACTGTCACTTCTCCCAGACCAAACTGTTCGCACAGTTTTGTATGAAGTAACACACTCAGTATTTTTTTGCTTTGAAAATATTTCTCTCTGATCTGCTAACTTTGTCATCATTGTCTAAGCAGCATTATAACTTTTGTATATAACTTCGTTACTAACAGGCATAGACTAGAGACTTATACAAGTAGAATAACATAATGGATCTGAAGTTCAACACAGAAATTTATGTACTTTCCCTTATTTCTAGGGGAAATCCACAACCAAGGTCTTGCAACACAACACCCAACACTGTTAACAGCAGAGAGACCTTTCTGCTTTTCAAGTTGGCACTTAACTACAGAATAGTGTCTAATGAGAGGCACATTCTTACTTTTTGCTTTACTATTTAATGGTCCCTTAAAAGACCCTTGCAGTGCACAGATTCTTTAGCCCATGCACCCTATCCATCTGCTCTCTTGCTTACATGCATTCAACTCCCAAATTGCATAAAAGGAATCTTTTTCCTTCAAGAAAACACTCACAAAGTTGAGTTGATGCTGGTTTTATTGATGGGCTTACATAAAGGAGGCTCTACAAAAGTGATATGCATTTCATAGAGGAGCAAGCAAATGGGAATCCTTTAGCCATATATTTTAGTGGGCAACAGCACAGCCCAAGTTACTTTGTTCTGCCCAGGCTGTAGCTGGCATCTTGGACTTCACCTAAGCCTGGCTCTACATTCTTTTGTTGAGCCCTCTCTTCTTCTTGTCTGTAACCTCAGGCAGTTTCTCTTCCCACAAGTTCTTGTTGCTTATCCCAATCACACAGCAAGCCAGACGTTTCCCAGCATTTCCATTTTCCAAACTGGCCTTATTATTGCCCTTGCCCATGTCATCTTCCTGCTCATGGATCACAACAGATCTGCCCATGATGGAATGTGGACCAAAGACTGTAGCAAAGAGGTTTGTTTTGTATTTTCTGATTTTGCCTTCTTTAGGAAGAAAGTTGCCAAAATCTCCTGGGTGACGAGGGTGATTCACTCTGAAAGGGTTATAGTGCCCCCCTGTAGAATCACAACCATTGCTGAGGTCTCCAAGCTCGTGGATGTGTATAGCTCTGCTAGACTGATTGTTATCCAATGGAAACCCATCCAAGTAAAAAATGGCTTCCAGTTTTCCATATGAGTAACACTGCCTGAATAAGACTTGTCCAGTCACTTGTGGCTTGTCAGCATCTATGTTGGAGCTGGGCTTCATTTCACAAGTGGTGTAAATTATCCCATTAGTCTCGTTACCACCTGTTACTGGGTAGAGCAAATTCTGCCAGAGGTCATTCACTTGTTTCTGTATTTCATGCAATGACGCCTGGTGTGGGTCAGTTTCCTTGTCTGTCATGACACCAGAGGCAGACAGGGCGAGCCCAGTGACCAGAGAAATAATCAGAAACATCTTCGCAATTTCGAGCCTGCAAAAGACACAGGAAGGTACAAAGAATTCAGGGCGTTTTGCAGCAGTATGGCTGGAGAGAAACATGCACAGCCGGTGGGGAGCGGAGTGAAACAGCTGGAACATGGTCCCAGTGGACTGCTGCTTGCTAAACCTGTCTAATGTGATGAACTGAACTCAGTCAGAATGCACATGTGTATTTAAACACATACAACTGGCACTCATGACTAAAAGAAATTCTAGTGATTATATATTTTAAATTACATCTTGATCTCAAAAACTACCTCTGTTTCCCTGCAGGAAGCAAGCAAGCCAGAATGTTTTAAAATCTATTTCTAAGTTTCTGTTTTTGTATTGTAGAAAAGTAGGCTTTTCTACTTCACGAATTCCAACAAGACAGTTTGCCAGGAGTTTCTTAGTCTGTCTACTTAACCACTAGTTAGACAGTTCAATCAAAAAGTAAAAATCCAACAAGTTGATTACCTTGCAGAACCCCTCAGTAGTAGCTCTTCGCCTCTGCTCCCCTAAACCAAGATGTGACCGGAGGCGGGAGGTTTCTGAAGGTGATGCTTATAGAAACTGCGTGTTTGTGTAGAAATTAGGTAACGCTGGCTCAGGGGAGGCGGGAGAACTGTGGGAGGGGAGGGAGGCGGGGACGGAGGAAGAAGGGAGGGGAGAAAGTTCTAGGCATTTTTGTTTTGGGCAGGGTGAGTACTTTATCGTTTTATCGTTTCCTGGTGAGTTTGTTAGTCTGGCTCTCGGTCCTCACCGGCATTTCCAAAAAAAAAAAGCCACGAAACTTTGACATTAATCTGCCTATTGGTGACTTCATGCACTCCTCTAAAACAAGTGAACTTCAGCAGGCAGGGAGGGGAGAGGAAGGAGCTTTATTAAGGCAGAATTTGGCACTTGTGTGCTGGTTATCTGGAGCTAGCTTGCTTTTTTATTTTTTCATTAATCAAAATGGAAACTGGTGCTTGAGCAACATAACCTATGAGGATGTGAGAATGTCTACAAAAGTTTTTGCGGATTTAGAAACAGTTAAAACTGTAATTGTTGACCTACATGTCAGTGATGCCCCTCTGAAGTTTTAGGGTTAATTAACATCTGCTCTGCTGCTTTGGTTGCCAAAATATTTGCTCCACTGCAGCCCTTCTGCTTTTTTTTTCTTTCTTTCTTCGTTTTGTNTAAGCTAGCAGTGATTTCTTTCCTAAGGGAGAAGTGAGTGCTACCGAGGCAGTGCAACATCAGAAATTCCTCAGAAGCTGGCTGGAGCATGGAGAGTTCACATGTGTTTCATCATCCCATGAACTGAAAAATGCTCTCCTCTCAGGGGCATTGCCCTGCCCACAGCACTTCCCACTGATGTAGCTGAAATGTGGATTTGTCTGTCACAAGATCAGTTTAACAGGGTGAGATTTCTGTGGAGAGAAGAGAGTAGCTCTTATTACTCTGGAACAATTCTCAATGCAAGAAAATTGAAAAGAAAATCCCTTTTCCCAGTTCATGTCTTCTGCCAGCTGGGTAAGGAATGGGATTGTCAGCTTCTGCAATGGTAAAATTGTGTGTGTTAATCTTACCAGTATCGTATACTACATCAGACCCAAGATGCTCAGTTATGTGAGAGAGACAATTTTTTTTCTTTATGTATGAGGGAGAGTAGAGCTAAAAGAATGTCAACTACTCGGATCATTAGCCAGGGAAATACAGAATTAACTACATTTTTGAATATTGGGATACTGAATGTTTTACTTCCGCTCTGGGCTTCAGTTGCTAATCTGTGAAACAGGACAACTGGTATTTCTTCAAGGTATTTACAAGTTTTTCGCATCACTGTGTTCCTGGGCACCATGCAGTATTCAGTGGGAGCTGAACTCTCAGAGAAGCCGAGCACCAGGATTGTCCATCACCCCAAGCCTGACACCGCCTCCTTTGCAGCTCTTCCCAACTTCATTCACCGGCAGTCTCTGAGATGGGAAAAGCCATACTTGCAGTGTAGTAATACTATGAAATTGCCTGGGTTTAAAGCATGTGCAAGTTTTATAATCAAGTTTTATAAATAGACACAAAAAATGTTCAGCTAAGACTAGCCAAATGCAAAGGTTTAAGTTTGTAAAATACAGGAAGCAAGCATCCAGTCTAGGCACTATTAGAAAAATTGCTTCTTAGCAGCATAAACCATTTTTAAGGGGTCACAACAAATGGAAGGAAGAAGGGAGCATCATTCATTGTTTACTCTTTGAGCCACAAAGGAGTGAACTGCAATTCAGTTTAATACTTTTACAAGAAAATTCCTGAGCCAGCAGTCAGTACTCCAAGAAATGAATTGTAAAGCTTTAATTGAATTATAAGGCATTTTGAAATACATACTAGGGACAGAATTTTAGCTGGCTTAAATACAGCAATGTTTCTGACTTCAGTGGCATTTGTGCTATCTACACCAGCTGGGATTCTGTCCCTGGAAAAACCCTACTTGCTGCTCTTTTTTGATGTACTGCACATGAGGAAGGGAAACAGAAATGCAGAAGGTGTAAAGGAGATGATCAAAGGGACAGAAAGGACTACAGCAAAGTGAAATGATGTATTTGTAGTGCTCTGCACTTCGGAGAATGAAAAGGAAATAGTAGCTGTGGGCCGCTGTCAGAAAGATGTATTTTAAAAAGGAGAAGGGCTGATAACTACAAGGAACGCAATTGCCAGGGTGATTTGGCATTCATTTTGAGTCTGAAAGATGGTCACTAAGTACTAACCAGGTGTATCATTAAAGTCTGTTGTTACCCACTGCCTGTGTTTTAATTTTCTGGTTACAAAGAGGTGCGAATAATGGCCTTGACAGCCTTTAAAGCAGACAGCAGTTACCAGGAAGAAAGCCCACAGTGACTTGACCACGCACTTGTGTTACAATTACTGCTCTAAAAAAATTGACCTCTGCTTTTGTTCCAGTTCCATGAGATCTTTTGTATCCTGAGTTTCAAGCAATGTCCTAAAATTTCCTGGGCTACACAAGACAGACTAGTCAATACAACTTCTGCAACGCTCTCTAGACGGCATAGGAAGAATTTTGTTTTACAGTGAGCTTTTTATAAGACTCTGCTCACGAGCTCCCAGTCCATGCTGTGACCTTCAGGGTTGGTGGGCTTGTCTTACAATGACACCATTCCTACTGCATTACTTTGCTGTTTGACTTAATGTTGTTTGATTTGTCCAGCACAGAGTTAAACACGATGAGGAGAACACTGCATAGGAAAGAATCCTTTTATAGCAAGCTGTAGCCTTTTTTGTGTCTCCAGCAGTTGGATCTGCTCTCAGTGGCTTGTTGATAGAACAGTTCTCCATAAAAACAACACCCAGAGAAGGAAACTTTTCTGGGTTTGGGAGTGAGTGATGGAGCTGACTGCTTTTCTCCACATATGGCGGGGGCTGGAGCAGCTGAAAAAAAGGGGACATTTGTAGTCTGAGGGAAACAGTCAAGATCCTTGGGCACCTGATCCGCTCCTTTGGTTCGGGGCACTTTCTGCCATTTCTGAGGCAGTTATGCCAGTGGGTCATCAGGCAGCAGCAGGAGCATGCAGCACTTGGTGGTGTGTGGAGTTACAGACTGCAAGGCAGCAAAACTTCCACGAATTGAGTTTGGAGAGGTGTGCTATGTTCTGTGTGCCCCAGCCCCGTGTGACATCTGGCACATCCTGGTACCTGTGGGACAGTCTGCAAACAAAGCCCGCAGTGTTGGCTTTCATCTGGAGCACTGCAGGCTGTGCAGCCAGGGGGGCAGGACACGGAAAGCAGCAGTGCAGCCAGGGGACAGGACAGGGAAAAGAGCACTGCAGCCGGGGAGGGCAGGACGCAGGAAGCAGCAGTGCAGCCAGGGAGGGCAGGACGCGGAAAGCAGCAGTGCAGCCAGGGGGGCAGGACAGGGAAAGGAGCACTGCAGCCGGGGGGGGCAGGACGCAGGAAGCAGCAGTGCAGCCAGGGGGGCCATGAAGGCGCCCTGGCTTTGGCTGTTCACTGCCTGTCGTGTTGTCCGACGCGTGTGAACCTGTCGTGGAGCTCTGGTGCTTCCGAGGGGAAGCTCTGCCCTCGACCGAGCTGTTTTAGCCTTTTCACCTGTGTGGGGAAGACAGAGCTGGCACTGGGCTGTGGGCAGCACCACACCCGGCAGGAATTACGATGGAGCAACTGGTTTGCAATTCCTATGGAGGAAAACAAATAAATAAAAGAAAATGAAACATTTTGCTGTAGCAAATGGAAAATTTGTAGCTGGTCATGACTTATTCTTCCTGTTTAATCCTGTTCCTTGACTTGGTATTTCTATTTAAAGAAATAAAAATATTTACTGTCTGAGATAAGCATCCATTTATAATATTCTTACAAAAGAGCTATAAGCATTTCCAACTTTTCAGGGCATTACCCATAACAAAACTCAAATAAATAAACAAAAGGGAAATAGCACTCTTCTCTCTGGGGAATAATTTCTCTTGCAAATAGAAGCTCATGCAACTCTCAAACTACTCTGCGTCAGCCAATTTGAAAAATTCTTGAAATTCTTCCTCTTTAATAGCTTGTGAAGAAATCATTTTATGACACTGAGGGAGAGATGATCTGTAAGTAAGCTTTCAGAACAAGCTGCATTCAGAAACTCATTCTAAGTCTGTCAACCTAATTTAACAGAATTTCATCTTCACATGTGAATATAAAATATAAATATGTAATGTAAAAAGTAGGGTTGGAGCCCAGCTATTAGATAATTTAGGTTATTATTTGTGTTTTCATTTATTCCCTGATCTTTTTATAAAATGTTTATCCTTTGCTTTTTGTAGCATTAATCTGATGAGGGGTTTGCTGTTTGAGACGAGACAAGAAATAAACACGAGACTTTTTTCAAGCTCAGTGCGCAATGGCCACAAATGGAAATATCTTGGGGTTTTTTAATTTCAAAGTGCACATTGCAGACATTGTGCATATTTGCACAACTTCAGCCTGTGCATAGTTTCAAATTGCAGCTCTGGAGCCATAGGAATGCTGGACCATGAGCAATGGTTACCTACAAATAGCTAAATACAAATAAATTTCTCTTTTTATGACACTTAATAGCAGCCGTCTCAGTAGTCTAATGATCATCACAGATTAACTGAGCATGATTTTCAGATATTTCTATCCTTAGAGTACAAAAAAGACACAGCCATTAATAACAGGCCACACCCTGCTTTCTGTTTGTGTGTGTCACCACCCCTTGGTTTGTATCGTGCTATGGTCTGAAAGGGATTTAGAGACACCAAACCTTACCAGTCAAGACTTGGTAAATCAAGACTTAGGCTTCTCTATCCTGTTTTTAAAACTCATCATTGCTGAAGAATCTGCCATCAGCTGTGGCTTGACTGTCCTTTCTCTTACAGGTTTTCCAGCTCTGTAGCCTGGTTCTCACTGCAGATTGGAACCACTGGTTTGATTGTACCCATTACAGACATGGGGGATAGATTTTTCTCTTCTTTGCAACAGCCTCAGTCAGACTCGAGAGTTTAACTCTGTACCAATGGCTCTTCCATCTTTCAGCTAAACATTTCCAATTCTTTTAAGATTTCCTCCTAAATTTTGTAGGATCCTGTATTAAGTAGATCACCTTTTCCTATGAACTGTGCAACTTTTCCTGGAAGAGAAGTCACAAACACCCCAGTGTGCCAGACAAACACTACCACCATGCCAGACAAGAACTACCAGCATGCTTGTCATGCAGAGTATATTATTCTCTACAGCCTAATGTGATCTTTGCCTGACCCTTCCCTGCAGATCTGCTGATTATGCAATTATTTCCATTTTATATTTCAGTAGCTACTATTTCTGCCATGTATGGGATTTTACAATTGTCTTAATAGAGTTACTTCCTTTATTTTTATTTTTCCCACCTCTTATTTCTCCAGCTTGTCACGAACATTTTGAATTCTAATCCTTCCTCACAGTGTATTTACAGCTCCTCCAGATTGGTGTCAGCTGTGAATTTGATCAATTTACTTTTTGTTCTGTCATTCATGTCATTAACAGGAGGGCTGAATAAAGCTGAATGGACAAACCTGTGCACCCAAGGTTGCTCTCTCTGTTAGGAACTGATTGGTTTCCAAACTGGTACAGATTTCTCGCCATCTCCATACCTGCTTTATAGGAGTGTGATCAAGACTGGTATTTTCCCTAGCTTGTGTGTAAGAATGTCATGTGAGATAGTAGCTAAGATATGGAGCAAAGTTTGTTCAGATAATCACCTACTTCTTCTCTGTATGCAAGACTGATTATTCTGCTGTAGACAGGAAACAGAAGGTTCCTGGTGTCTTTTATCCATTTCCCTTTCTGACATTCTGTCCCTTCCCTTTCAGTTGAATGCAAGAAGTTTGCCTCTTTAAGAGGTTTTTATGTGGCTGTGACTCCTGGATTAAGGCACACTTGTCATTACAGAATTTTCAGACCTCATAGGAACCAAAATCATTTACTGGCCCTATCTCAAACAATCCTCATTACTGTTATTACCCTGGAAGATGCAAAATGTCTTTGAAGAGCTGCCTGGCAATAAGTGGTGTCTGAAACCTTAAGCATACAAAAACTAACAAAAAGCCACCATTTAAGTGCACATCCCCACACTGCTTTCTCCCTTCTGCCAAAAAAAGCCAGTAGAAGCAAGGATTAGGTTAATTCATGCTAGCTAGACTAAATAAATTTCCATAGGTTCCCATTTCTGACCCTCCTATTTCTTGCAAGCAGCACCTCTTTGTGAAAGTTCACCCATGTTCCCAACCACTTCATTACAATTGCCAATACTGAAGGCACACCTTCCCAAAACCAGGAAAATTAAATTCATTCTTAAACTTGCATTTAAATGTAGACTCATAGGTGTTTGTCAAGTCACTAAATAAAGTGAAATGCCTTGCTGCTTTATTTACAAATTAAGGAGGATCTTGGTGCTCCCATGCCCCATATCAGAGATCCCGTTAGCGCTTGAATCCTTGGTGGCACCTGCAGGCACTGTGGGCTCTGCTCTGCACTAGAGCTCAGCAGAAGCTGAGGGCAATTGTGTTCCAGGAGGACAAAAGCCCACCTGGCTTTAACTTCAGGAGCAGCTTCTGCTCTGGTGAGAGCCCAGAAAAGGGCACTGTGTGATGGGAACAGCCTGGGCTCTTGCTGGAGCCAACACTCAGCAGCATCTATGAGGATCCTCATCCTTGAACACAGTGCAGGAAAGCCCTTGAACTCCTGGAGATTTTCTCAGAGCAGTTATTTCACCTCAGATGATGTGGTATGCTACTATAGAATAAAATAATAAGAAAAAAGGTATGGCTTATCTATGTTGGATACCCACCTCTACTGAAAATTGTGTGTAGTTCAGGACCTGAGCTTCTGAGTACTTTTCAAAGCAGTTTGTTGTAAAACCTTTGAATCTGTATCTTTCAGAACAGCAGAAATTATACAATTTGAAAAATGCAACCTTTTGCAGAGTAAAAATAGTTTTTATGTTAAAGTGGCTCCCTACCTTTTTAGCCATATTTATCCCAGTGGTTGACTTTTGTAGGAATAACTGAAACCCTGAGCGACTGATGAAGTTTAACAATGTGTTTTCATCATACCCAATTTTGTTCTCTTGGTGAAAACACAGACTCCTAAATCCTTTTTACACTCTGAAATTTCAGAGGTTCCAACCCTCATCTGACCTTAACACCTCTTAGTTTTGTGCAGCTTTTGTAAGCTTGTGCACATGTTTAAGTTCTTCCATGGCAAATGGTTTCGGAGATCAGATGTTCAGGATTAAGAACACAACCAGTTTTTGCCTTGTTTAAAATCATTTTGACGTTTTAGTGGAAGTCATTAAGATTGTTTTGTACTCTCAAAGGGGCCACAGTATGAGTGAGCCATTTTTAGGAAAATTACATAAAAAGATTTAAATTGCTAAATTACTCACCTTGAGAATGTTAACACAAATATTTTGAAAACTCTGAAGGTTTTATCTGAGGTAAATATTTGCACCTGAATTCCTCCCCTGGGAAGATTAATTTGCAAATAAATAAAAGAATAAAGTCAGGGGCCATTCTGAGTAAAAGCGTGTAGGAATAGTCACTTCTAGCTGAAGATGCTCCTAGTATTGTTTATCTTTACCTTCTTTTTTTTTTTCTTTCTTTTGACTGTGGAGTGGACAAAAACCTCCCCAAATGGTGCCAGGTTTAAGGATCTCCACAGAGGTGCAGCATGATTCTGTGGGTTCTGATTTCCAACCAGGAGAATCTCATTAGTTCCAGCCCAGCAACACAAAGGATTCAAGCATCTCTGAAACTGGATATTTGGCTCTAGAAGAACAGCAGATATATAGGCGGCAAACACATGAAGGCACTGTTTTTATCAGTTCCGATGTCTGCATTAATAGGCAAGACTGAGAATGCCACCTGCTTACAGAAAAGCTTTCAACTCATAGGGCATGGAGTTCCTAATAGTATTCCATTAGATATAATGAGGTACGCTGGTGCAGATTTCCCCCCTGAAGTTTGCACGCATTTGTACAAAATAAGGCTCCTGCTGGGGTGTTTTATGAATGTGGAGTCTTTCAGTTCCAGTTAAATAGGATAACCAGCTGTTTTCCAGGGCACATGAAGAAATCCTTGGATTGGATGTTGTTGCTACTCTCAGTATTAGCATGCCTGCAAAAAAAATAATAAATACACAGAAATATTTTACTGTAACCTTCTCAAAGGGAAGGTAATCCTTTGAATGTATCAGAAAATGTTCTAACAGATGCAGGGGGAAAGAAAGGATAAAAATCTATTGTCTTTGTCCCTTGATTTTGTTATAAACCTTCTTTCCATCTTCAGCTTCCAGGTCTCCCTCCCATAAGTTGTCATCTGTGTTGTCACTTGCAAGACTTTATTCCCCAAACCTGCAAGTTATTAAATTTGAGGATTATAAGGTTATGTAGGACGTGGTAGAAGCCAGATATGGATTGGACATTTTTATTAGAGGATTACCAAATTTTGTTAACAGGAGTACGCCTGGGTAATTCTACTGGAAGCTCTGCTGTGCTTGTTATGAAACATCTGATCCTGAAGCAGATACAGAGCTGCACTGTGGCAAGGCCCAGGTCTCTTACCATGCCAAGGACAGGTCATGTTCATGATGTGTAAAGTTGGATCAGTGCAAATGATGTATAATGGTTTCACTGGAAAAAGTGTAATGGTCATGGCAGAGGTATCTCACCATAAAATCCCCAACATCCCAATGACTTGCTCACTTCAGAATCCTTTCCCACTGCTGGTACATGTTATAGGCAACAACATAAAATCAATATATGGGATGTGTACTTCAATGTTAGTTTCAAATACAGTGAAAACATCTAGTGCTTTTTGTAGATTTTTATAACTTGCGTATTCCTAATATATGACACCAAGATCTTAGGCAAACTTGTTGCTCCTAAGGCATGAGAGCATGATGGCATTAACTCTGTAAATGTCACTACACTGATGTGTTTGTGAGTGAGGGGCTAACTCAAGCTAGTGAGCATAAAGCAAGAAATCAGACAAGAATGTTGATGAAGAATGAATAAATAATCTGACCCTGGAGACACCATTTTCTCACAGTAATGAACTTGCCCAACTAAGGTCACTCAAAAGCTACTAAGGAGTATACTTCTACTCTTCTTCCAAGAGGAAGGAGAGTCAGGAAGTTTCCAGAAGCTAAGAACAGTTTGCATAAGAACTTGTACCCTGCTGTGGAGTGTACCCTGGTAGGAACTTCACAGTCATGCAACCATTTCCTCCCCTCCAACAGGAGGGTAGAGATAATTGGGAGGGCAAAAGCAAGAAAACCCATAGGATGAAATAAAGACAGTTTAAGTGAAGGTGGGAAACAAGGGAAAAGACAACCTGAGATGAAAAAGCAGTCACTGCTCACCAGAAGACTGTTGCCCAGCACTGCCTGCCAACAGCATCTTTGGAAAGGCTTTGGTCCCTTCATTTATTGTTGAGCACAACGCCACAGGGTATGGAATATCCCTTGGCTCAGTATGGAATATCGCTTGGATCAGTTGGGAGCAGGGGTGCTGGCTGTGTCCCCCCCAGCTCCTTGTGCTCCTCCAGCCTCCTTTTGCTTGCAGGGTGGGATGAGGCAGAAAAGATCTTAACTGTTGTAAGCCCTGCTGAACAGTGGCTAAAACATCTCCATGTCATCAACAGTGTTTTGGGCATAAATGCAAACAAAAGCTACTTTGAGGAAAATTAGCTCCATCTCCATTGGCCAGACCCAATACTCCTGCAAGGCTGGATGATGCCATAGCCCTATACAGGGAGGAAAAGAAAAAACAAGGATTTGAATCACAGCTAATGTGGTTTGCAATTCCAAGAGAAAAGTGAAGAGTATTGAGTAAGGAATTTGTGTTGTACTTCCAGGTACACATTTCCTTCTGCTAGGACTGAATTACTGCTACTGTGATAATAAAGTCCACTTGATTTATATGAGCAGACTCCTAATTACTTAATAAACCACTCGAAAAGTTATTTGGTAGAGTGGAAAATTATTAACTGGCTGAAGATCCAGCTAGCAGCAGCTGTTTCATAGTAAAAATTTGACTGGGAGAACTGGCCCAAGAATGCCCATGTTCAGTGCCAGAAAAATTATTTTTTTCTAGTTAAAAAGTCATTCCTCACTTGGATCTACAAGGACAGGGAAAAATCGGGTCCATATATCTAATCTGAAATTGTAATTAGTAACATAAATGAGCATTTGCTGTTCACACTATATTTCTGTATTTTCTAGCTGTGAATTAGTCATAATCCTGTTCCGGTCTGACTCCCATCATCAGTTTGAGCTCTTCATAGACTCATAGAATAGCCTCTATTGGAAGGGAGTCACAAGGATTGCTGAAGTCCAATTCCTGGCCCTGCACAGGACACTCCAAGAATCCCACGTGTCTGAACGCATTGTCCAAATGCTTCTGGAACTCTGTCAGGTTTGGTGATGTGACCACTGCCCTGGGGAGCCTGTTCCACTGCCCAGCCATCCTCAGAGTGAAGAACCTTGTCCTGATATCCAACCTAAACCTCCCGTGAGACAGCTATGAAGTCTCCCCTGAGTGTGGCTATTCAGTTTATTAAAATCCATTTTTCTGTTTCTGTAGGAAGGATGAGTATCTTTTGCCTTGGCTATGGATATTTACTCATGGTTTTGACTGGATCTAAGATGGCACAGTAGGATTTTTAGGGCTTTTTTTGATTTAATGGATAATGGTTAACATCAAAATTTCTCCCACAATATCCAGCTGGGTGAGGATTTTAAAATCAGCTTTGGGAGAGTTCAACTAGAATTCCGCTATGAAATTTAGATTTTAAGAAACTTCACATCACAAGCTAAATCTCTCTACAAGTTAGAATAGAGCATGCACACTGTATGTAATCCCATAGTTACATATTTCCTCATTATAGCCCTATAGTCTCATTTTTCAGACAGTGGAAGGCAATCTCTGTCTTCTGAACACTTCTGATGTGGTGTGACTACACAGTTTGATAATTGCTGTGTATAGCTTCATCAAAGAATATTGTCACATCACAAAAGGAAATGCAGTCCATAAGATTAAAAGACAGATTCAGATTCTGGGAGCATTTTAGTCTCTTTCTCTTGACACAGAATAAGGAGTCTGGCCTCCTCTTACCTCCAATTTGCCCTTCTTCAAAATGTTGATAAGGATGACTCACTTCCTCATGGGGGTACTTTGAAGCTTAGATGAAGTCTGAGTTGTTTCTGACACTGAGAAAATTGATGTCAGAAACTGCAATATTGAAATACTAATCTTTCAAGGCTAAGATAAATAATTGTCCCCCGATGAAAAGCTATTTTCTCTGCAAATTTTTTGCCCTCTCTGTAATATTCTTTGAGTTAGTAGAGTCCATACTTAATACAGACAACAGAGGAGACAGTGGACACTGCTTGCTTAAGTAAACAGCAGCCAGAGCTCAAATTATTAGTAAATACCAAGGCTTCATTTAGGTTGAATAACGCTGCAATCCAACAAATAAATGAGCCATCAAGTTTGAATTTATGTAGCATACAAAACATATTAAAGCCATCTGACCATGACAAAGGGCTTTTCTGCTGTGAATAATGAGGCCAACACATTAGAATATCCTTTAGATGAGACATTAAACCCAAGGTCCTTTCTGTTTGTCTTTGGTGGCTCTTCAGGTGGAAGTTAAAGACTCCATGGCATTTCACTAAAATCATAGAAAATCTCTGGCCCACAGTGGTATTGCTTTCCTAGTAAAGAAATAAATTAGATTTAAAAATTAGAATAGCCAAGGCTGTGTATGAGTTGAATATGATCAAGGAAAATGACAGTTTTCTTCTTCTTGAAGGCAGTGAGGAAAGTTCTCTTGTTTCATGGAGAGGAAGAGGAGTGTGCCTGGTATAAATATAGGTCTTTAAAAGTCCTTTGGGATTTTGGGAGTGTAAAGCACAGAAGAATGGTTTGTACTCATCATTAGAAAACTGTGGTAAAGGAGAACAAATCCAAGTCATATATGGTATGTTTGCCTGTGTCTATGCTTCCATAACTAGACATGCACTTTTACATGTGAAATTTCCAAGAAATGGCTTGGAGACAAACAGAAAATATGCCAGGAAAAATTCTTTACCTCAGCCTGTACATGTGTGATTCACTTTAGGAAGTGAATCTCAATTTTCAGCTTCTTTTCTATAATACCAATGATTTTGTATCACTTGAGATAGTTTCACTATGCCTTTAGTCTGACTCTCAGTGAATGTTTATCTACTTAGTGAAAACCAGGCTCTTGTTCCCTGAGGCTGCACCTTAGTTGTGTAGTTTCACACCAGTTTCTGAGCGTTAGACACTCATAAGTACGAAGCACAAGAAGTCATGTGAAAGGTAAATTTCAGACTCCTCTCATAGATGCAGATGTACTATTTTATTGTTATCAAGCTGACTGGACTCACCCACTTGAACTGAAAAGGATTACAGAGAGAAGGATCCTCTTGAAAAGAAACACAAGAATTAGGTTAATGCTGGACCCCCTTAGCAGCAGAGATAATAAAGCCTTTCATGAAGAACTGACTGATGAATCTGGGCATCATTCAATATTCTGAATAATGAGCCACTTCTTCTGTCTTGCTGAGAAACATATGGGATGTGAGGAAACCAGCTATAAACCCAGCCGTGTCTGTCCCATCCGGCATCCTCTCTGCTGGAGGCAGGGACGTGCTGCCTTGTGAGGAAAGATGGTTTAAGGAAAACCTTGGTATTCAGTAAAAGCAAGCTCAGTCTTTGTGAGTCTTACGTGGCTTGAAGCCCCTGTTTTATCAACAGGAATGCCACAGAGAGCTGTGGTACTTGTCCAACAGGGATTAATGCTGGCTGGTTTAGGGAATCTATTGTGTTTCCCATTTTTAGTGTCTATCTACTTGAAATTCTGACGCAATGAAAATGTCCCACAGGTTGTACTTTACAGGAGAAGACATAGTGGTAACAGGAGAGCAATGTAAATATCTAACAATGGCACTTCTTCACATTGATTTCATTGACTTTCATTTCATCCATCCCCACATTAGGGATAGAAAGTCTCGTAATGAGGACTGAAAGCACATGCTGCCTTTTCTGACCAGTCTGACATAGAGGGATACATGTACTCTATGAATATATCAAATGGAGTTTTAAGCATGCCATTTCTTTCATGACAATAATTAAAGATGCCATTTTAATCTAAGGGGCCAGATCCAGCCTGTGCTTTGTGACGGCCGCTTCACACGAGGTAACTACAAATCTTGTAAGCAGCTTGTGTGATGTTCAAAGCAAAAAGTGGAGATTTCTTTTTTTGAGGATTTCTTCTAGACCTAGACAAACACAGAAAAGAATTTGTCTCTTCAAATATAGCTCACTGACTTCTAAAAAATTATTTCGGTGAGCTGAAAATTTTGTCTAGCCTTCCATTTTGTCTGATTTGATATGACTATGGACCTTTCCAGGCATTATCTATAGAACTTTACTCTATGCATTAAAATATTTAATATTTTCAACATGCAGTATTCAACTTAAAAGGTTTATTTTAAAAGTTACTGCTTTCTAACCTTCCTTTTATTTGTTTCTTTAACTGCTGTCCAAAAATCTGGAGGCTGGGTGCTCCCAACATAGGGTCTGTGATATATGAGTGGATTGTTTGGACTCCATTCAGGGGAAGGTGGTGATAGACATCTGCCCAAAAAGCAATTAACTGCAATGCATTTAGAGACAAAATAATTCAGTGGTGATTTGCCACCTCCAGAAAGGGTTTGTCTTAGAATCAGTGTTGTTATTCGTTGTGGATTTTTTTCAAATGTTTTACTCCCTATTTTTAAGAATTAAGAAAAATCGTAAATAATTTTACCATATAACACAGATAACAATATGTAGAAGTAATTAATAGGGACATTTGAAGGGAAAACAGGGTCGCACCATTAGCACCTAATAAAATGCATCAGAGTTGATGAATTATTTTAATGGGACAGAATGACAAAAAAGGGACTGTTTCACCTAAGCAGGGACAGCTGGTCCCTCTGACAAGGATACATTGCTGCCTTGTGGAGTCTGCCAGCCAGCAAGGCTGAAATAATAGCACTGAGAGAGGTGTGAATGCTCCTCGTTCACCTAAATTGAGAGGTAATATGAAGTCTAATTATGAACACTTGGTATTAACTGCTTCATGTCTGAAGGCAGACAGCAGATCAGCTGCCCTCCATCATGCCCAGGGAAGGTCTGCTTTGATTTTACAGATGGTTGCGCATCCCGATGCCACCATGCCAGCTGTGCCAAACAACATCCAGCTAACAACTGTCCCTAACAGAGGGTTTTGATCCCTATTTCTGCTCCTAGGCAATAGGAGCTTGGGACAAAATTTCCATCTGGGGACCAACCGGCACGTTTCTCAAAGGCGGAACTGCTCCCTTACTGTAACCAGTGACGCCAGGCAACAGCTGTGGGGGGCCTTAACAGGCTGTACCAGCACAGGAGATTTCTATACCTGCATGGAAATCTGCCCTTGCTGCAAAGCCCGTGGTGAGGGCAGCCCTGGGAGTGTGGCTCATCCTGCTGCCCTCCCACTGCTGCCAGGGACAGCCACCCGCTGGGGGCTGGAGGTGCAGGCACAGACCGCGACGGCTGAACCATCTGCCAGGATTCAAAGCATGACAGGTGCGATTACAGGATTTAGGTGACTAATTGCAGAATTTACTTTCATGCAACGTGTTTGTGTGAGGGGGAGAGAGCTGGATTAACTTAACTGACAGACATTTCTCCAATTATTTGAAAGGTGGTAGTGAAATGGCTATTTTATCTTGCATCTCCCCTGCTTCTGAGAACAAAAGTCCTTAGATTTCAAAATATCTAGATGGAGATGGGATGGCGCAGGGGACTGAGACTAAGGCTGCTGAGGCTTCATTTGTAAGTCACACAACCAAGTCTAGTGAGGAATGCAAGGCACTGACCCTTTGCTGGCTTTTGTGAACTGGAAACCAGAGTTCAATTCCAAAAGAATGAAGGACCTGATCCTACTTTCACTTAAACAGTGGTCCAAGCATGAGTCTTAAGCACCATGTTGCAAATCCTCAGTGCTACTTTTAGCAAGTGTCCTGGTGCCCAGGAGATGAAGGCAGACAGGATTGGAGAGCTAGTGTCTGGTACTGCCTGCAGAGCCAGGAAGAACTGCACTGTCACAGCAGCACTACCTCATCCTCATGCTCAGTTTTAAAAGGAAAAAGTGGGGAGCATCTCCTATGTACAACAGTAAGGAAAAAAACAAACCCAAAACCAAAACAAAAAAAGCATGCGGGACGGAGGGGAAGGAAAAGAAGGATGGAAAGCAAGCTAAGGAAAACCTAAAGAACAAACATAAATAGAAAACCCAAAGCCTTTGGTCCCCTGATCAAAATAACTTCCATCAATGTATCTACTCTCAGAAGTGCCCTATTTCAAAAAGCAGCCAGCTTTCTAACAAATAAAGAATTGCTCTGTGGTTTCTTTCCAAAGCTTAAATTCAGCTTTCTAGAATAAGATGAAAAGCTAATTTTCTAGAAGTTTAACGTGTTTGTGTAAGCATGTCAGGTGAAATAAATGACATTGATATTCAGTGTGTGTATAGGTGGCACCAGCTCCCAGAACTCTCTCTCTTTTTCATCTTACTGGAACATTAACTTATGCTCCTGAGGGCTATGTAGAATGCAGAGTGAGAGTGCGAACTTAAAGATAATTTATCATAGCTTTCTCCTTGTATCATTCTCTTTCCCCAAACTTTTCCATATTAGAATACAGAGTAGAGGGAGTTTACTTTTGCCTTAGCTGCTTCTAACTGCACACATGCAGGCTCTTACTCAAATCAAATCTTTGCATCCTGTGGATTGACTTCTCAGCATATTCCCTTGGTAAGTAGAGGAGAGGATGTTTTACCATTATAACTGGGTCACAGGAACCTTAGAAATTGATCTTTTGAATAACTATAGTAACTGCAAAGCATATCAAGATCTATAGTAAGAGCAGAGAAGGGGTTTCATAGGAAAGTAGCTCATCCAGTCCAGCAAGAGCTGGTGACAGAGAGGACCAAGAACACCATTCTTTACTCCTCGCTCTAAACAAGTGTGAGCAGCAGCTCTGGAAAGGCTTGGACTTTCTTTCTATTATGCATTTATATACTACTAGGTGTAACAGAGGCGTTCTACTAAATGTGCAGCAAAACCAAAATGTAATGTTAGTGACAATGTAGATTAGGCAGTGCTGGCACCTGGTTTCCCTCTTCTATATTAATATCTATAAATTAATCTGCATGAATTACTTAAACTTTTAATTTGACTTTCTAGTAGAGCTCAGTTTTTAAATTCACATTTTGCAGAAGGGAAAACTGAGGTGTACATAGGTTATGTGACATTTTTCTTCCTGATCTACTGTTGAGTTAAAAAAAATAATAAATTGCTGATTATTGCACCACAATACTGAGCTGCTTTTCCTTTTTTTTGGTTAATGCTTTTTTATTTGGTTTTTATTTGTTTGTTTGCTTATTTTGGGTGGGTTTTTTGTTGTTGTTGGTTTGGTTTTGTTTGATTGGTTTTGGGTTTGGTTTGGTTTGAGTTTTTTGTTTGTTTTTATTATAGGAATAGCAATGTTTTAATGTCTGATGTTGCTGATAGGCATGAGCATTGGAGACGTCTGGAGATGGTGGATTACATAGCTTTATTTTAAAAATATTCTTAAGTGTGATGTATCTTCCTGTATTTTAGTTTTCTGTTCTTTATTTGTACATGATGTTAAAGGTGGAAGTAGGAGTAGCTGCAGAACAGGTAGCAATCAATGAGCAGGAGCATGCCTGGCCTTTCAAGGGATGTGATTCTGGGTGCTGCAATACCCCTGAAGTACTGAAATCTAGAGTTACTGTGTATTTGTCTTTAACTCTGTTTATAAGAAACGTGGCAGAACTTGGCATAGGAGCACACCTTGCAAATTTGCTTCTAAGGCCTTTACTTCTGTCCATCAGAGAGCCAAACCATGGAAATAGTCTTAGACAGTCTTATTGCACAGTCTTGAACCCATATAAACATGCAACATGTGGGCAAAACCAAGCACAACAAAGAGAAGTCTTTGAAACATAAGCTGATTATGCAAGGGGCTGAATGACTGTGCAGACTGAGAGCACCCACAGTGCTAAGCACTGCTCTTCCACCCATAGCTATACCTGTAAGAAAAAAAGCCATTTCACAAAAGCTTGCTGTTAAGGGGACTGAAACAGTAGCAAGGCAGGCCAGCATGGCCTGGGGAGTGTGTGCTGCATAGAGGTGACTATGCTGGCTATGTGAGGTTGTATCACACCGTGTTGTGAACAAAGGTATGTGATAAAATAAAATGTGGAGAATGCAAGCTCTATGGTTCTCTCAGGAAAAAGGCTGCTTACTGAAGAAGGCTTTCAGAATATTCTCAGGTATGTTTGATGATATATTCTTGTTCTGTTCTTACCATTTCTCCTTATTCATATGCTACCGGCCATCATCATCAGACTTGCAGTCCAAACAGGTAGTCTCTGCCAAGATGTACAAAGAACACCTTGCTTTCAGTACAAACAACCAAGGAAGGAACTGGTCATCTTTGTATCTCCCTCTTCCAAAGGGAAAGGACTGTGAGACACTGATATTCTCAGTCTGTGAGTCAGTTTGCCTAGTCTTTTCATTGTTTTCAGCCTGTCCTTATAAAGATGACATGTTTTGCCATGACCTTCAGGTTCTGGGAAGTTTATGATAATAGGAACACACAAATATCAGTCCATGAAGGTTTATGAGGCAGGAGGATGGAGAAGGGGAGGATTCTAGACCATCCATCAGACTGTGCCCCCCACGTTTCTGTGGAGGTATAGTTAAATTTTCTTTTTTGTAGGTGATGTAGGACTATGCTTTGGATTTGTGCTGAGGACAGTGTTGATGACATGGAGATGTTTTAATTACTGCTGAGCAGTGCTTACACAGTGTCAAAGGGCCTTCCTGTTTCTTGCCCCATCCCATCAGTGAGCAGGCTGGAGGTACACAAGATACTGGAAGGAGACATGACTGTGACAGCTGGCAACTGCCCAAAAGGATATTCCATGCCAGATAGCATCATGCTCAGCATACAAAAATGGGAGAGGAAGAAGTTTGGTGGGTGGGCTGCTGCTCGGGGTTTGGCTGGCTACCAGTGGGTTGGTGGTGAGTGATTGTTTTCATTTGCATCTTTAGTCTTTCTGGGGTTTTATCTTCCTCTGTCTTTGTTATCTTTTCCCCATCTTCCCCTTACTTTTCACAATTTTTTATTATTATATAATTTTGATTATCTCAACCCACAAGTTTCTTTTTCACTTTTACCCTTTCTCATTCTCTCCCCATCCCACTGGTGGATGGAGTGGGTAAGTAGCTGTGTGGTGCTTAGTTAAACCATGACACATGGACAATGGTTTTCATATAATTTCATTTGCCATAAACAAAGGATGCTTGTTTATATCCAAGGATCTGAATTGAATAGATCCTTCATAATGTAATCACTTTAGTGTACCTTAACCATCCTATGTAAAAGTTGATTTCCAAGGCAAAACCAGTGTCCACAAGCAAGGAGAGCCTAAGAAAGAAAGAGGCCTCATACCATCTTCCGACCTAAATCTTTAGCTGTATTTTTCAGCCCTGTTCAGCTGACCAAAGAGGCACTCACTCATTGCCTCTTATGTCCAAGGGCTCCTATCCCCCAGTCCTTCTGAGTTTTCCTGTGGTAACTGGAAGATTATCATCATTGTCTGCAATGCCTTCTGGTGCATGGATATGATAGAATAGGTGGTGCATTTCCTCCTTAGCTCCCATAACATGGAATAAAGCAGCATCTTATGGACTGATGTATTCATTTCAGCCACCACTGCACACATCCAAGGGAAGGATGCCAGATATTTTCCATAGACCACAAAGTGCAGCTGATACTCAGTCACTCTCTTGAGTTCACTGGCACCTAGAGAGAGGATAGAAGCACAGCTACCACTAGAAGAAGTCCTTGTCTCTGGTAGAGGACAGCAAAATAGTCCCTCCAAAATATCCTCCAAAGTGACACTGTATTTGGGTCTTGGTAATGTTCTTGGATTTTCAGTGTTTCAGAAACTTGCCCCTGTGCACCTCTTTTCCTTCTGCAGGACTTCCACCCGCAGGTCAGCCTGGACACTGCAGCTGAAGTGTGACCTGGCACTTTGTGGCAAAACTAGGAAAGTAGCAGGTAAATCCTGTATTTTCAGCAGAAGGCAAGGAGAACTCTGGCTTTACTTTGGCAAGGTCCTCCAGAGTCCGGGACGAGAGGGTCCGTATCTGAGTCACAGCCATTTCAGCACAGGAGAGAAGTGCAGCTCCTGGCTCTGTATCCCTCACATCTAGATTCACCTTCTCATGGGCATAGCGTGAAGTGCTCATGGTTATTTTAGCCAGGTGGGTTTTAGAAGACAGCAAAAAGCTTGAGGAGCTCACCACTTACAGATGTGGAAACCATTTCTATAAGTGATAATGTGCTTTGGCCATTTCTTATTAATGTCTTTCAATCATCTCCTTCAAAAATGAAATGAACTGGGTAAGGACAGAGACTGTGTAGACAAAGAACATAATTTGTAGCAACATTCACACTGTGCTCCTTCTTAGGCTTCAGAAAGGCTTACTCATTAATTTGAAGAGGGTAGGAGAGTCTCTCTTTGCTGACCTACACTGTATAAAACATAACACAGTTAGTGAAGTGGGATGGCTAACTTCACTGTAAAGGTCCAAGTTTCTCTTTCCCCCTGTTTGATAAATGGCTGTCATCAGAATTACTGTGCTTCCCTAAAGCAATTAGTCATTATTGGATGATCAAAATATTTATCAACACTTCAGGTGCAGTGCGATTGATCTTCATTTGGGTTGGAAGGGTTTCCTTGCTGGAATTTGAAGAAGGGATCCATCAGTGGCACCAGCCATCAAACAGAAGGCAGCAGGTATATCCTTGTCAGAGAGATATATGACTATGCAGAAATTCCAAAAGGTGCCAAGAAGTGCAGAGGTAGCTACTGTCACCTGGAAAAGCTGTTGGGTTTTAGGAGATAGAAAGAACATTTAACCCACCCACCTACATCAAGACTGCCATAGCCTACCTTAAAGGAATATTAATTCAAGGATTTATACAGCTGTGGAATCCTGAAATCCTCTGAGTAATGTGCAGTGGTCTGAGATGCTCCTGGTAACAAATGGTGCTCCAGTATTTGCCACATTAAAAGGAGCTAGTCCAACATGATAAGTCTGATCCACCTTTTACAGAAAACTTTGCTTTAAGATAAGCAAACCTGGATCAAAAGTAATCTAAAATGTCATTGTAGCTGTCACAGTATTGTGTTCATGAGCAATAGATGCACTTGAGAAGACTTCTTCATGGCAGCTCTTGATCTTATAAAATGCCTTTAGCACCAGTGAAAGGTTATTGAGCTTTAAAATATTTAGTTTCAAGGTTTTCTGGTGACCTGAGTGGTTTGGGACTAGACATAGTGCAGAAACTCTCTTTATATGTTAACCACTCTTTCCATATGTGAAAGAAGTAAATGGTATCAGGAAAGGCAGCTTTGCTCTTCAAGACACCAGTTTCCTCTTGGTATCCAGTAATTCAAGTAAAAAAAAAGTTAAAACCCCATCTGAACTGGAAGTAATGTAAGTGGGAATTGCATTTGCAATTGCCATCCTTCCTTCCTGGGGCAAGTATTGCAGTGAAAGTACCACTCATTTTGACCATTCAATGAGCAGGCAATTTTTTTTCCTAATTAATCTGTTTGTTTCCTTCCATTTATTTTTTTCCCCTACCCATTATTTATTTGTGTTAAGAGGGGCCAGTTTTTCACCATTTTTTAAAAAACGAGTACAAATTCAGACTAATCTACTGAATACAGTTGAGTTACTCTGGACTAACAGTAGTATAAATAACAGCAGAACTTGTCATGGTGTTACCAAATTAATAAACCTAAATGTTTTCCAACTAATGAAATGGCTTGAATATGATCAAACAGATTTTGCTTTTAATCTGCAAAAGAAAAATGTGTTTGCTTGACCTGTAAAGCAAGTTATGCCAAATTTGATCACGAAACAGTATTTATGACTAATTTTTAATGCACTGAAAACAACTGAAGTGGGAAATGCTGATACACTAGTGTAACTATGACTGTGGAAATTGAACTAATGTAATAAGTAAAACGAATGGGTGTAATGAAAGAATAAACCCATGGAGGCTGGTAATGCCTTAAAATGTTGTTATTTTGAGACTAATGTTTATGGAGCAAATGAAGAAAAAAGTTAGCAGCTACAGCATGTGGCAGGACTCTTTGCTGACATTTGCAGAGCATCATGTTGTGCCAGCACTGTTATAAGGAGTGTCTAAGAGCAAGAACATCACAGAGTAATGACTCTGAAGCACAGTGAAAAACAGTTACATATGTGGACATAAAGCCAAGCATATTTTTATTGAAATTGGAACCACAGCTGATTTTAAAAATAGGCTCAGATTTTTTTCTTGGTGACACACCATATCTTCCCATTCACTATATTTAAAACATAACAAAATTCAGTTGGGGACATATATTTTTGACAGACAGCACAAGTGATGGAGTGCTGACTCTGCGTATCTCTGAAAATGGAAGTAATTGTACTACAAAGTAACACTGGATAAATGCAGAGAAATTACTTTCACTGAGAGTGGTATTTTGTTCTGGTTTGAAAGTATCCTTCAAATGTTAATAGATCTTCTTAAAAATCAAATATTTAAGGAGGCTTATCTTTAAAATACTACTAGAATTATGATTAGAAAACATATGAATTATTGCTATTCTGTAGCACAATTAATTTTCATTGCTATGTTTGTGACCTACTTACAGAGACCACAAACACTAATCTCCCTGGATAATTAAGAGTGTAAATATCATTTGTCCAGTCCCCGATGACTGGTCTTAGAAATCCAATGAGCTCTCTACATTAAATTTGCAGATAAGAAATCCTCAGTTACATATAGACTTTAATTATCACATAGCACTAATGATTCTTAATACTTGGTTTCATATTTTACACTTAGAATAATACAAACTGTATTTAACATGAAATTAAATATTTTCACTCATAAATTTATTTTAGATGTAGCATTCTGATGCAACGGGATGTAGATACATTGTACAAATCAGGAAAACACATTTTTCTTCTATTTAGTCTTGGATAAAATTTTTGCAATATTTTTATTTGCGTAAATGAGCTTTTCTTTAAAACTTACTGATGGCCTTCTAAATATAGATGTATATTTCAGGATTAGACCAAAGAAATTACTTTCACAATCAAGAAAATATTTGGCTAAAAGCCATCCTGATTGAGTGATAAAATAAATGTAGCAATTAAAAATCACACATATTAGTTGCATGTATAATAAATTACATTGGGAGTCATAACAAATGGGAAGTGGAGATACAAATAGAATGACTGTTACAAGCACACAAATTAACAAGAGAAGCAAGAGACAAGGAAAAAATCCATTACAATGAATGATAATTTTATAAAGTATAATAGGAATAGAAGTCGCAGCAATGCTATAAGCTTATAACTACCTAAAGATAGTAAAATTGTGAATAATTATGGGGAAAGACAAAGCATTTAATTTTGAGGGACTTCTGTTGGAAAGAAATTGGATGACATATTTGTTTAACATGAATTGCTTTCAAATTTACCAGTAAACTGTGAGTACTGTAGCCATGCATACTTGATATGTCTATATTACATGGATAGGTAAATATGCCTTCTGTCCTTAAAAATACCTCCTAGAAGTATTCCAAAGACAGACCTTGACTCCTGCTGCATGTTGATTATTAAATTATTTAAATAAAAGATAACTCAGTCTTTGTTAAATATGTCATAGATAGTTCCAAAGATCAAAGGTCCATAACAGTAGTGCTAAAATTGTAGGAACACCAGTAAATTCCAGGAAATATAAAGTTAGGGGTGAATCATGCAACGGCCTTCAGTACAAGACCTCAACAGGGGGTGTCAAGACAGTTGTTTTTGTGGTACCTTATTGTGCTCTTACTTACTGTTTGCTTCCTTAATCTACCTATTAGAGTCTGGGTACCAAGCAATCACCATGTGAGTAACTTATGTTTTTTACCACCTGTTTTAAAAATTTAAATATCTGGAATCCAGAACACATGAGTTTCAGGACCAACTTCATAATTTTTTGCAGTTGAAAAACATGCAAACCTTCAGTAGAGAAACTGCTGAGAGCTGCTGCTTGCACCTCCTTCTCCACTGTATACCATTTGCTCCCTCAATTTATCCCAGTTTTCTGGTCCTCCCTACTCTCTTTACCCCTGGACTAACTATGCATGTTTGAAAGCAATGCCAGCCAGGCAGGTCTGGTGACATATGCTGAGAAAGGTGTGACATTTTGGACACGGATTTTTCCACCCATAAGGTCACCAGCTAAGACCAGCTCAACTGAACAATGATAAAAAATTAATCTCTAAGTGCTTCTGTGTGAAGGGACCAATACAGGTATTGTTACACTAAACACTCTGGAAAGCACTTTAAACTAAGAATTGGAAAAGGAATTGCTTCAGCTACAGGGGATGTTTTTACACGAGGAATCATTGTACAAGAACTGTTCTTTATTCAAACTTGTGCCTTACTTTGTCCTGGAATAATGTTTGTGTGTACATAAGCCATTAGACTCATCCATGAAACCCTTATTTGAAATATTCCTGCTCCTAAATCATGCTATTATTATACTACAGAATAATTTGCAAGCTCATCAAGAAGGCTGCAAATTGCATCAGTCCTGGAGGCCAATCTGTTGTCCCCAGGAGACAGTGAAGGATCCCTCTTAGACTGGGGAGGAGCAATATAGACATAGTTGTATCTGTGGAAAACCTTTCTTGTAGATAAATAAAGGATTTAATTCAAAGGAGCTATTAGTTAATACTTATAATTGATACTAATTTATTTTTAAACTGATGTCTGTAATTATTCTTATATATGCAAAACAGTCTATTTGCATAACATACACACAGAGCTACACAAAACACTGCAGCCTGAGGTTCTACATCTTCTTTCCCTGATCCACTTGGTTATCTTTAATATTTATTTTAATTCTTTTTAGCCTTCTTCATTCTCTTTTTTTCCTTGATAGAAGCATCTTTATCCTTAATCATGCTTTCCTTACTCTTCCTTTTTTTTCCCTTTCCTTAGCTTTCATACTCCTTTTGTTGATCTTCACCTACCCTCTTGTTTCTTCATTTTTTCAAACTCCATTCTCTTCATTGAGGTACAGATATTGAGCAGTTGTCTTATAATGTGGCTGGCCAATCCACTAGTGGTCCCTTGTTTTCATAGAGAGATGAATGAAACTGCTACTGCATCTGATCCCAGAGAAGAGTGTTTCTCCTGCAGTGATTGTACACCAGTCCCCAGACACTCAGTACTGTGATAAGGGACAACATTTTAGAAGTAAATAAGTCTTGCCATAGTAGGCTTTTCAGGCCCTAGGTTTTTGTTTTGTAAGACTGATGAATACAGCCCAGAAACTATTACTAACAATTGCAGATAAAAATATGGTAAGTGAAGGCTAGGTTTTATCTTGACTCTGCAGTGCATCATCCTCAGGGTTCTTTGTGTCCAGGACATCTGTTACCAGCCACCCCACTCCTATAAATTTCTCTGTCATTCTTGGCATCTGGTCCATTAGTAGAGGTGATGTCTAGGCTTGTGGGCATAGCCCTATCCCATTCAAACCATCAGGAGCTACTGCTCCATGTCCTCCATCTGCCTTTTAGTCCTTCACCTCAAGTGTCCAGCTAGCCATACCTTGTGGCACTGCAGAATCAGTTTCTTCCCAGTCCCATTTTCCCTTCTCATTTGCTGCCATTGGCGGCAATAGTGCTGCTACTGGCTAAATGCACAAACCTGTATCAGAACACTACTGACACATGCCAGTAAAATGCTATAAAAAGGTCATGAACTCTTTGTTTTACTTGATCAGTAATAATAGTCAAAGCATGGTTATGTGCATTACTAGTTTGTCTTGATCTAGCTTCTAAAGGCGAGTTTACTAAGCACTGAAATGTCACCTTTCTCTACAGGAAAAACTTATGTGAGCTTTCTAATAAGAACAAACAGGCTGACCCTGCAAAGATATTGACATTCTTCCACACCCTAAACTGAAGTGAATGCTATTCACTGTAAGAAAGCTATTTGGCCAGCACTTGCTGTTGTCATAGCCCTAGCAAGTGTAAGTTGCAAACACTAACTTGAGACAGTAAGAGCGAAAGTGGAAATTACCATCAGAGACTGTTCTGAGAGAGAAAACTGACTGCAAGCAACACAGCAAAATCTGAGAAAGGGTTGCATGAAATGAGATTACTCTTCAGCATGTGCCATGCCTAAAGTGAAAAAAAAATTCTACAATTTTGCCCTGCATTTGAAGAATTATTTTAGCAACTAGAAAATACTTCTTTACCACGTAGATGACTTAACATTTGGTAAACAGGTTTTCTTCTAAACTGCCTAATTAAATTTGTCTTGGGCATAATGCAAGCATAATAAATTTCAGCTCTAAAGGTCACATTTTGGAAACTTTATAAGCCACTTAACATCAGAAGCTTGGAAAGAGAATGCTTTCTCAGCCTTTATGACTGCCTTGCAATGCTGTAATAGCACTGGGACAGCAGTATTGCTGTAATTAAATACCCTTCCAGCAGCCCGGAGAAGCGGAAACATTCTGGTGATCCAAGATGTGTAGCTGAGTTGCACCCTTGGGACAGAGATGTTTATAAGGGTTAACTCTTTCTTTTTGAAATGTGACAGCACCAGCTCCTCCACATACAGCTCAGCCAATAAGCTTGTATTGATATCACGACTGAATTTATACATTTTATTGGTCCAAATTTTTGTATTTGTGGAGGATGGAATTCTTAAAGCTGTCTGGTAAGGGGTTCAGGATACCTAGCTTTAGTCAGTTGAGACTGTTCCCCTCCTTATGCTGCTGTAGTTACACTCCAAGAGCAGAGACAGTAGGATGGGATGTGCCACAGTCAAAACAGCAGCTACAGTACGCCTGAGGAAGAGGGGCGGCAGAGGCATACAGAGGGTTCCCATGGGATAGAAGCAGCCTCCTAGACAGGCTGGAGAAGTTGGCAGACCAGGAACATCCAAAATTGTCCCAAATTAATCCTCTTGAGCCCATCTGTCAGGATCTCACCACCACAGACACTTTGCATTAGAGAAATCTGCTACTCAGCTGCTCCTCTCTGTCTTATTAGCTGCAGGTTTTCAAGCACAAATTTGAGAACAACAGGTACATATCCATATGCAATATGAGCTTCTGTGCTCTTTAAGAATTCCTTGGTGACTAAAGTACAGGACAAACTCTGGGAACTGCTCAGTCTGTATAACTGACATTCTATACTATGGGAATAAACTTGCATGCAATCACAAAATCATTATAATTAAAAATATAGCAATAACATGGTTTCTACAGCGTAAAAAACCCAGCTTTGTCAAACCTTTGTATACTTTTGTCAAACAGCCACCATTTTGGCTGAAAGCAGTTTGGTCCTTATCCAAAACTAGAAAAAACTACCTAGCCTGCACAGCAAACTATGAAAGTAAAATATATGAGAATAGTATGGTCTCTGGAGTGACAATGTAGAAACACATTTAGAAATGTGGCTTTCATATTTCCTTCCTGCATGTTCATTCTACATATCTCTAACCCACAGCACCTTGAATCTACTAGTAATATTTTCTTCTCTGGTGTCTCCTTGACCCACACTGAAGGTTTTCACTGTTGCAAGTAGAAGTTTTTAAAATCTGAGCTTATAAGTGAAGCTATAAGCCTGAAGAGGTTTAGCTGAGAGCTACAACAAACATACTCTCTGGTTTGGGCATGGATGACATTGTACAATTCATACTGACCACTGAGTAATACTTGTACTGACTTGCTTCACTTCATTGTACTTCATAGCTTGTGTTATATTCTGAGTCCAAATATAAGGTACAAAGACTGGGATTTCACTACTGTAGTAAGTTTGTTTCTAAGTGTTTAAAAAATTAGGATTTGTTGGAATGTTTACAGCTTACCTGTGCACTTAATGTATTGAACATAAGTTGCAAACCCCAATACAGTATTTTTACATGCTACTGAAATGCAGAAAATTTCCTCATGCCCTCCCCCCACTATATATTCATAGTTCTTATGTCTGCCAGATGGTGTGGACCAAATTATTCTAGAACTCAGACCATGTGAATTTTAAGCAGATGAATATAGCAGTCTGCGCAGCACTTTGCCTTCTTTTATCACTGACTGTGGCGCTGGCCTGTTTGATCATACCCCACAACAAACAAATCTCATTAATCAGTGTTCTCCTTTTTTTTTTTTTTCCTTGGTCGCTTTTTCCTTTCTGTTCACTTATGGAGAATTTCTTTGGAAAGCCTTGTTTTTAGAAGGAGATACATTTTTCAATCTGCTTGGTGCTTTTATTTAAATTTAGCTTTAAGGAACAGCGCCGGCATGATAAAACTGATCAAGAATGCAGTTCCTATATAAATGAAACTTGGCCAGGACATCTCTGATGTAAGTTATCCACTAGTACTCCTTAGCAATTTACATCTCTAGAGCTGAAAGGGTAATGTGATTTAAAATCCATGTACTTTACATTACTAGAACTCTTACTGAAACTGCCATTGAAGATTCTGAATTATGCAATTCAAATATAGTTAGTTCACCACAAATGTCAGTGACACCAGCCAAGCAATAATTCGATGATGTTGCTTAATTTACTTTGCCATGACTGAACTGATCTTGAAGCACTCCTGACTTTTTGTTTTATTTTTAGTTCACAGAGTCAGAAAAATATTGGTCAGAAGGGACCTTTGAAGATCATCTGGTCTAACCTCCTGAGTGACTTGGGACTCTTGCCAGTGCTAGATTAGGTTAGCTCTGGCTTTATCCGTCTAACTCTTGAAAAGCCCTGAGGATGGACATTTCACTGTTCCCCTGGGGAAATAATGGTATGAACCTGCTCCAGCGCTGTAGTGTCCTCCTAGCCAAGTCCAAACCTTCCTAGCTGAGATCCTTGTTACACTATCTGTTAATATGGAGGAGAGTTTTGCTTCATCACCTTTGTGACTCCCCTTCAAAAGTTGTAGGCTGCTAATAGATTACTGCTTAGCTCTTCCTTGGCAAAGTGAACAAGCCCACCTCCCTCATTCCTAATGGCTGACCACTCCTCCTTGCTGCCACAACTGTCTTGGTGACATTCAGATGGATCCACTTCCCCTTCAAAGCAGGACACAGACTGCAGAGATACCCTGGCCAGTGTACCTCACTGACAGTGTCTGAATGAACCACACTTCTCACTTTTCACACCTGGCTTAGGAAAACTGGTACTATTTTATATGGTTAGCTAATGAATTTCTCCAGTAGTTTTCCTATATTAGGACTCTGAAACATAAAACCCTTTAGTTCTTAGACAACTGTTGTGGAATGCATAACTCTTAGTACCGTGTTGGTTTTGCTTCTTGACTGTACTGGGGCTTCTTACACTTTCAGAAATATCATTCCTGTAGGAAATTTATCTGGTAGCATGAAAATATTGTCCACAGTTCTCCTCTAAGCTAAGAAAAGTAGGTAACAAAGTCAATTTGCAGGCCAAGGCACTACCAGTCGAGCATATTTCAAATAAATAGCGAGCAAATATTTGTCTGGTTTTGTTTTCCATAATAACTTCTTTGATGGGGTGGGAAAAAGCTGAAGGTTTGGGTAATTCTTTTGTGGGAAGGGTAGTTTGTAATGTTGATTGCAAGACCTAAATTTAATTTTGTGGCAATTTTTTTAATGTACTTCTCTCACTGAAGACCAATCCAGAAATACAGAATGCATGCTGTGAGGGAGCCTTAATCTCAAAGGTACAAAACCAGTGTAATAACTGGTAAAGAAACCCTTACTTATATCCTCTTCATAATTAGAAGTACTTGTAATATTCCAGCACAGACCTGGTTTATGGAGCTGCTGATAGCAGCAGCAGATCTATTTGAATTGAGATGAAAGCTGATGGAAGAAATAAAAAATACAGTGCAGCAGCTCAGTGCGACACACCACACTGAGAAATGGGCAAGAAGGAAAAAGCACCAAGAGCAGCATTGCTGCAGACTGGGATCTGTGGCATCACAGGTGTCTCCAAAGAAAATATTATGAAATTCAGAAAGCTGCATTCACTGAACAACAGCAAGGCCAGAGTTAAGGCTAATGCTTTCTGACCTTGCCTCATATTAGGGTAATTAAGTGGCATTTAAGACTAGGAATCTTTCTTTTCCTGTTTTCATCTTTCTTTCTTTCTTATTCTCACTTGCTGCAATGAGAAAGTCAGAGTTGCATTCCACACAGCAACTGGGCTCATCTCCTGGGAGATCTGTAGTGTTGTACCTACAACATATGGCTGCTCTGCTCTTTCCCTGACCAAAGTTTCATCTGCAACCTTCTTTCTAAATTTGTTCTATATTCTTCTTTTCCCTCCAATGAAATATTAACTCTGTTCCTCCCTTCTTTGTCATTTAGAGTTGGTAGCTTGCAAATTACTTGTAATTAAATGTAGGTTTATGAGTGTACCTACACAGCCTATGTGAGCCTGCACATGTGTGCAGCAGAGAGAAGGACTGCTGAGGACAGGCAGAGCCACCAGCTATATGTATTTTAGAGCACTAGGGTAACAGATAAACAGTGGAAAAGAAATAGGTCTGAGGTTTGCAATTTCATACCAGTGTGCTGGTGAAGACACACAAGCTCCCACATTAAATCCTTGATGGGGGGCTTTAAGCCAAAAAAAAGGTGATAGCTTTCCTTTTCCTTAGGTGATTTGTCTTTCAGCCTTAACTTCCTGTGACTCTTTGTCTTCACTTTAAATCTTTATCCTTTTAGAAAGTTCAAGAAGAGGCTTTGTTGAAAAGGCTGTATTTCTCTTCTTCTTCCTCCTGTGTCTGCTTCTCTTTCTCTTGTCCCTGTCAACTCTTATGTTCTCTCTCTTTGCCACTACTGTTTTTTCCCTTGGCATTCTCATATGTTATACACTCTGCTCTTTTTCCTGACCCCTGGGGAACACAATGGTGGAACTGAGATGGACCTAGAGAAGTAGTGCTCCTCCAGGGAGCATCCAGATGATAGCCATGGGCAGAACTGGATGGTTTTGTGAATACAAGTGTGCATAAGACAAACTACAACTTCCTGCTGAAATAAATTAGGATTTTGCATACTGACCCTATGAAATAGCATAATTTTTTGATCAAGTCAGCAGAAGTTTTTGAAAGCAATGACACCAATCTCAGTCTTAACTATGGTGGAATTAGCACAGGAATGTGATTTGCTTTTAAGATATGACAAAGCAGATTATGGACATGTCTCTTAGCTATTTCTTAGTATTAGCTACTGAGAACATTTTAATTCAAAAGTATTAATCACCATGGCATTAAACCAGAGTGACATTTGCTCTCAATCACAATAGAGACAGTAAATGCTGTGGTTACAAATAAAGCAACAGCAGACCACCTGCAGAATCCATACTGGTTGTTGTACAGTGGTATTCATAAATTACAAAGCAAAAAACCTCTCCTGAATCCATCCTGGGGATCAGAAGACATTATTACCATCAGCTTCGTAGCAATGTCCCTCTGCTGGACTGTTAATACTTTCCTGCTCCCATAATCTTCCAAGAAAGCAATTTATCTACATGTTCCCTAAATAATTTCTGTCCAGATTAGAAAGGTTAACTTAAACCAATGCAAAAATTGAGTCTTTGTTAATGCAGTTTATTTGACAGAAGTAAATCAAAAAGCTTACAAAAATGACACCTATGGGAGAACTTTAGAGTTAAAGGATGTGTAGAAGGAATATTAGAGCTTTCTTCTGTATGAATATCTCTCAATGGACAGTCTTGTTCTGTCTATTTTAGGGATATAGACACACTGTTAAAAAGATGAGTACATACAGTCTCATTTGTTTTTAAATGGTCTACAAGGTCCACAGTGTTTTACCTATGTCTTGGAGGATTTGAAATATTTTTTCATACGTTACTGCTCCCAGATCAACGTGCTTCACTGTAGGATACTGCATGCTTTTCATAGAATATGGATGCTTTTCAGAGGATATTTGTACTGAAGATTCAGTCCTTACCCCATCACTCTCCCACACAAGGTGCTAAGCTGAACGGCCTTCTTTTAAAGGAAATTAAATTCTCTAAGATTCTCTGGCATAAATTTACTTCTATTTATTAATCAGTTTCCAATGGAATCTATGAAGAATTAAGCTAATGTCAAATATCTGAATATTTCTGCAAAAAATTCTGAATGAGTGGAGGTAATCTGATTCATGGAAATGTATCCAAATCAACCAACATGTCAGCTTAATGTAGGATCAGTCATGTGGGATGTAAAAATGCATATTAAAAATCTGCTTTTGCAAAAAATTGTAAATACAAAAAAATTGTAAATACAATTCTTTGGTCCTGATTCTCCAAAGACATATTCAAGTACTGAACTCTATTCACTATGAGCAGTGTCAGACTGCTATGTCATGGACTTCTTCAGGTGATCTGGCAGTTGACAGTGTCCTGTCTCCAGTTGCTTGTCTATGTCCCCATGCTACTCCATCTGTTGTCCTTGTTGGGAAACCAAACAGGCTAAGAAACTCTCTTTCTGTTGCTGTTGCTAGGTTGTTGTTTTTTTTTAGCCATATCAGTTTCACAGCCTGATGCATTGCATGATTATCCAAACAATTATGCCATAGAGGGAGAGGGTAGTGCAGAGCAGTCAGCATTGGGAAGGTCAGGGACTGCTTAGGTCATGCTACAGCACAATCTTGAAAAGCCTCATTTACTCAGGGAACTACCTGCTGCATGATAAATATAACATAGGAATGGTCTGTGTGTTAGATATTGCATGTACCATTGCATAGACAAAAGGTACTTTAAAGAAAATGTTTAAGTTGGAGAAGAAATCACTTCTTTACCTGTGATACCTCCCTTCTGATTAAAGTAGGATTACAGTAATAGTAAAGTGCTGCTATCATAGTGAAATTTCACATTCATATAGTACATGAAAACACTATACATGATGCTATACAAGACTATACACAACAGAGTGGTATTACACATTCACAGAATGCAAAACCAAGTTTGAGTCAGCATTGCTTTATTTTGGCCATGCAGTCTGAATAACATCCAAGAAGCACAGATGAGTCCCAGCCATTCTCTTTTCAGGAGGAATCTCCTACAATATGGAAATGTTCACTGATGATCAAGATGGGACCCAAGAAAATGAAGTCTGGAAGCAAGATGCTGCCTTCAGAACAACTTATCTGCTTTGCAGTCCAGGCCCAAAGAGTTTGAGCAAGACTTTGGCAACAGCATGTTCCCCACCATCCTCCTTCCCTTTCCAGATCTGGGCAGGAAGCAGCACCTACATAATAAATCCAACCTGCATATATATAGATCAACTGTCCTGTGTACCTATGGCAGGCCCAGTTACAAGACAAGAAAGAGGCCATACATATAGCTCACCTTTGCAAAGGCAGAATATATACAAGACAAGGTCACCACTACTCTAATTACAAAAACTAGCCTAAGGGCACATAAGACAATTCTTGTTTCAACCTAGATATGACTGTTATAATTTTAATAAATGCTGCAGGTATAGCATTCTCTGTTTTTGCAGCTGAGAGACCAAATTGCTCTATCTACAGAGATCACTCATGAGAGCATTGTGCTGGTTCTTTCATGTTTACAAGAAGTAGCTCTAGCAGCACCTTTTCCTTTACCTTTGGGAACAGTCTTGCTCATTAGAGAGGACATCATTACATTCACAGGGTGATAGTTTATTAATCCCCATGTTCCCCCCAAAACCCCAGTGTCTTCTTTCAGTTTCTTTAGGAGTCTTACACTGGTTTTCAGATGACACTAAGGTTGTTACTCCCAGATGGGAGCTAGGAGTAGAAAAATGATGCACACTAATAAAATAACCTTGTTTCTGCAAGGCTGGGGGTTTATTATAAGAAGCTGTAAAGAGGAAGGTTACACAGCTGCAGAGGTTTAAGTGTGCTTTCAGTGTTTTCATCCACTGCTGAGGATTTTTCTGCAAGTGGACTTTTAATACAGTTGGAAGAAAAAGACTTCATCATATGGGGAAAGAATAAGTAAGGCCACTTGTTAAAAATTGCACCCAACTGGGTTAAAGTATGGCTGTTAACATTTAGGGTTTGTTACAGACCAGTTCCAGGATATGCTGGACTTTTAGCCTGCGTAATTTTCTATGTCTATTATTTTGTAATTTAGTCTGGAACTAATTTTGAAAATAAGGATTAGTATTTACCACTTGAGATGTTAGCAGCCCATGAGGTACAGGTTATTAGATCACCTGTCTCACTGCTCATTAGCTTTTTTGTAATCTTAGCTTGTTGAAACTGTGAATGCCCTATATAGATAGCAGGAACTAAGCATATACATTTCCTAATAATTTAGCACATGCTCAGAGTGAACAGGTACCACTGGTAGTTCCAGCATGGCTAATCTTAGGCACAAATATGAATGTTTTAAATGGTATTAAAGACAGAACTTTTTAAAAAATAGTCTTAAGGAGGTAATGGAATAGTGAATAAGAAAGAGATCATTGTACCCAACACAAAAGCAATGAAAAATTCATACAAATGTAGTCATTTTCTCTTCTGCTGATGTGAAAAATTTGTAAAGAAATTTCAAGAAAGAATCAGACATTTGCAAAAGAAGTCCAACTGAAAGACTTGCATTGGCTCTTCTTTTAATATTCTAGCACAAGATCAAACAACATGCTTGAAATTGTGATCTTCTCTGGCTTTAAACAGTTCTTTGTGAAATAGCTACCACTTCCTAAAAAACATCTTATATTCAGGGAGCTTCTCACAAGATTTCAGACCTGGCATAGAAAGAGGTTAGATTTTCAGGAATTTAAAAGATAAACTGCCTTCACATGCAACATATTAGCTTTTAGTTTCAGATGTCTTCGAATGCAGAAGGCGTTAAACAATGCCACTTTAACCATGAAGACCGGGAAGTTATGAGAACAATGCGTGAATTCTGTGTAACTCATGTAAATTAGACATATAATTTAATTTACTTGGGGGTGGTGGTTTGCTTTTATGCTATCTCTTTGAGTTCTATTCAAAGCACATAATGAATACCTGCTCTGAGTGGTTTCTCTAAAGGGATTAAAGGTGATCATAAGGCTTAACAGGTGATTGAAGGGCTCAGAATAGCAGCTGGTTGTCTACAATATGTTTCCTTTTACAGAATGGGGTTTGTTTTAAAAAGTGATTTTTTTACTCTGGTTAATGTTCTAGTAGATACAAAAGTAGCAATCTTTCTCTTCTTCTCTCTCTTCCTCTCTCTTTTTCTTCTTTGTGAAACTTTACTGAAGTTATTCAGACCTTTCTGACCTGCAGATTCAGTCACAGTGGTATGTTCTATATTGGATAACATTTATTAACCATTCACAAAATTCAGATGTGTGTCTGTATGGCTGATAAAGTTTGCTGTCACGGCAATAGCGCTGTTGCCATGCTGTCTTCCTACGGCAAACTTCCCAGAGCAATTCAAAGTCCTGATTTAGATATACTTGAAGTGTTGCAAAGTTTAGCTTCTGTAATTACAGAGAAGCTGCCTCTTTTCTTCACTGCAGAAATTGAGATCAGTTCATGTATTCATCTTCACATTTTTAATTTGAATGATGTGGAAGTCTGACTTTTTAAACATGCTCTGATTGTGGGTTCTTGTCTCAAGGATTCTTTCCCTGATGATACGACAGAACATGAGGATAATATCCATTTATTCACATGGCCTTGGTGGGGGAGGATATAATGAGAGCCTGTCTGTGATAAATGTGCATTTAAGACTCCTGGATAATTTTCTAAGGGTATTATCTATTTTTACATACATACACACAATTTTTAAATAGTGATTGCAATTATAATTATAATAAGCATTTTATTTTAATAGTTTAATTCATTTGCAGGAGATTTTTCATATAATATTTTGTATATCTATTAAAAGATAGGAGTTACACTTGTTTTTAGAAAGGAAACTATTAAAAAAGATGAAGTGGCAGCACAAGTGTGCCCATGGCATTGGGAGCATATATAAGCGTTGCTTAGAGTCTTCTGCAAACCAGCCAGCCATAAAAGAAATACATAGTACACAGGTTTTAGGGCTCTAGCACACAACTTTTAGAAGTGTCTAACACTCTGCCCAGTATTATGGCTTCCATTGCAACGGAGGTTTGTGGTTTCATTTCATCATCCGCTGTTTTGGCTTAAGCCAGTGAAGAAAGTGAGTTTTGACTAAGAAGCTACACTGGATAGATCTCATGTGCTTTACAGACTTGATAATCTCTAGAAAGGGGTGAAGCAATTAGCCTCAGGCAATAATAACTGTTTATAATGACACTGTTATAACTGTGTCCTGGAGCTGCTTCACTGGCTAGCTCGCTCTCTGACAGTTATATGAGGAAGGTTTGGTCGGTCTGAACCTCAGGCTGAAGCGTGGTTGACGGTGTGGAAGAAAGAGTGGACTCTGCTTGGGTTTCACCTGGCTTTATTCCACCCGGCTACCTGGCCACGTGAAAAAGTGAGGAGCAGCCCCCCTGTTCTCACCTTAAATACAGGGGGCGTACACTGAGCAGGGGAGAACTTATAACCAATCCCAGGGGAGGAAGGGTGTGACCCAGAACAGGGAAACTTAACAGAACAATGAAAGAAGGTGGTACCAGGGTACCTTGCCGAATCCTAGGGCTTTTTCCCGAGAATCTTCCAGATCTTACAAGGTGATTGACAAGGTCTATCACCAGGGAAAGACCATCAGGGGGTTTGGGGGTGGGGGTGTAGGAACAAACCATAATAAACATATAACAGAACATACAGAACTTTAGAAAACCCAAAATGCGCACCGCAACACACTGTGACACTATGACACTAGACTTCACCACCCAGGTGAGGGTTCCAGGGTCTTTGAATTACAGCTGCTCTGAGACCCATGCTTATTCTTTAACAGAGAAGGCAATGCACAATCAGGAAAAAAATAGACATGATGTCATTCCCCTAAGCCATTGCTTCAGTTTTAAGTGTTAATGCTCCTTTCAACCCAAATAGCACAATAAATATGTCTATGCCAAATGTAAAGAAATATTCACTGGAAGTTGGCTAAGAGGATTTTGATACCAGTGATTTTAAAATTAGGGTAAGAAACAGAGCGTAGAAGCCTAGATAGGCAAGTGGAAGCTCATACAGATGTCTCCTGTTTCAGTAACCTAAGATTTTTACTTTTATAGATGGGTATAAAAGGCCTTGGGGGGGGAGGGGCGTGGGGAAATAAGCCCCTCTTTTTTAACAAATGTCTTTGAAAAGGCAGAAAATATGCTTAAATGTGCCCTATTTTACATATTCCTTTCATCCTTTAGGCTTTTGACGTAATGCTTATCACTTTGCCATTATGTCAATTTGTGCTTACCAGTCTTTTTTTCTTTTGTCTCCGTCTTATATTTAGGCCGTGATCCTGAAAACACTTACCTACATACTTAGTTTTGCTACTCCTTCCTTGTTAATCCCTTTGAAGTTAAAAGGATTATTTGCATTAGCAAAATAAGGCATGTGTGTGCTTCCAGAAGGAAGTTCTTATGTTGTAAACCCTTTGGGGTGGGACCAGATCAGTTATTATGCAGTCAGATAGCTCAAAGCACGGTTGGGTGGAAGATGAGTTTAAAAGTCTGTGAAGTTAACAATTGCTAACAGAGTGAATTGGTTTGTAGGATATGCCTGGGGCAGAGCACACGAGTAGTTGTTCACGCCAACTAGTACACAATCGTCTTCCTCTCGTTTCTGCATTTTTTGCTGAACTGTAGCCTCAGATTGCATACCAGCTGACACATTTGCTTTTTTCTTACCTCCTATAACAGAAAATTCCCTGATATTGGCCATAGGGTAATCTAGAGCAAGACCATAAGTAGATTATGCTGGTGTGCACAGGGAGGAGAAATAAAGATCTGAGACAGAGCTGCAGAGTTCTCCACACTCCCATTGTTGCACCCCTGCAGCCCTCTCAGAACCCCCTAGCACTAGCTTCTCATCCCAACTAATGCATGTAATGCTTTTATATTCTTCCCATTCTTCCCACTTTCCAAGGAGACCTAGCCCCTATTTTTTCCCTCCTAAATTATTTCAATAAACACTTGCTTTTGTTTAAGATAGACATAATTTAAAACTCACTTGGAAAGATGTGCAGAAACTCTTCCCTTAGCTGCATTCAGCCAATGCAGCTCTGTGTAGACTACCACAGCATATCAAGTATGCTTGATAATTGGGATAGAATTACTCTGTAGTGCTTATCCTCTGGAAACTGCAGAAATGTTCTTCTGTTAAAGAAAACAACCTATAGATTTGTCTACATTATAACTTTTAATAGCTGTATTGAAGTAATTCCAGCAAATCTTTGGGATGTGAATCTATGGACAAAGCCCCACTTGCTGAGCTGGTTGTACTTGTGGAACAGGTCACTGCTGCTAGGTGATGTTTCCTGACTACTTTTATGTTTGTTAGCTCAGCCATTTAGGTGAATGTACCCTTGCTCCAACAGACGGGTAGCAGGAGCGAGTGTTCATTCAAGTAGCTGAGCAAAAGTTGTAATCTTGAGCAGAACGACTGTAAAGAGGGACAGGAAGAAAGCACTGGTGAGGCTGCACCTGAAGTACTGTGTGAGGTGCTGGAGTGTGATCAGAGAAGGGCAGAAAGCTTGTGAAAGGTCTAGAAAACATGTTTTATGAGGAACAGCTCGGGGAGCTGGGGGTGTTCTGCCTGAAGAAGAGGAGGCTCAGGGGGAACCTCATGGCTCCCTACAGCTCTCTGACAGGAGGTTGTAGCCGGGTGGGATCTGGTCTCTTCTACTGTGCCTGCAGCGAGCAGCCAGAGGAAATCGAGTCAAGCTGAGACAAGGGAGATTCAGATTAGATATTAAAAAATATCTTTCCGTGTTGGGGTGCTCAGGCACTGGAACAAGTTCCCCAGAGAGGTGGTGGAGTCACCATCCCCGGAGGTGTTCAAGAGGTGTTTGGATCTGGCGGTGGGTGATGTGATTTAGTGATTACAGAGGTAGTGCTGGGTGGACGGCTGCCCGGGATGATCTGAAGGATCTCTCCCACCCTCAGTGATCCTATGACCCATGGATCCTGGGATAGGGTTTTCCTGGCAGGGCCCCAGCCCGGTCCCCTGGCGCCGCCGCGGGAGCGCGCAGGGGGGCGGGGCCGCCGGGCGGGCGCCCAGGGGAGGCCTTGGCCAACGGGCCCGCGCGCCAGCGCCTCGCGCGGTCCCGGCGCTTCCTTCCGGCCGCCATTTTGTCGGCCGTGCCTCGCCGCGCCGCCGCTCGGGGAGGGAGCGCAGAGCGCCCGCCCGCCGCACCCGGACGGACCGACCGCCAGACAGACCGAGCGACCGCCATCACCATGTCCAAGCGCCACCGCCTCGATCTGGGCGACGATTACAGCTCCAGCAAGAAACGCACCACCGACGGGTGAGGGGTGGCGCGGGTGGCGCGGCCCGCGGTGGGGCGGGTGGGGGGGATCCCGGCGGCTCCCGCGCCATCCGCGCCCCATCCCCGGTTCCGGCCGGCCCTCCGGGGCTGGAGCTCCCCGGGGCGCCATGCGGACGCCGTGCGAGGCAGGGAAAGGCTGTAGCGACGCCGCATCGGCCAAGCAGGCCCCGAAGCCTAGCGGCTCCCCGGAGCGCTGGGCCTGGCTCGGTGTCGGCCGCCCCGCCGGGCGGGCCCCTCGGGGGGGCGGATGGCGGCGGGAGCGGCCGGGAGAGCCTCGTGCGGCGGCGCCCGGAGGGGGAAGGGAGCAAGGCGCCGGCCCCGCCGCCCGGGCCAGTGGACCGGGCGTCCGTGGCGGGGGTGGCGCGCTGCTGGGCCCGCGCCCCCGCAGCGCGCTTTGTTTTCAGTTCTTCGCCTTTATGTTTATATTCACGCTTCCCACTCCTTCTCACCCCTTCCTTTGTATTTGTTTACTTATTCTCTGGCTTGAGAGGTCTACCAAACGTGGGCCTAGAGGTGAGCACGAGGTTTGTGCAGCGCTTGTTATTAGTGCCTGCACTGGTGGAAGCGGTGTTCCTTTGTTAACGTCTTTCACCCAGTCACCCTCGGTGATGTGCTTGGCTTGATGTAAGAATCCAGGGTGTGGTGGGTTTTGAGGTAGGGGGCAAGAAAGTGTTTATATTTTTTTCTTAGTTTTGTGAAGGTTGACGTTTTAGGACTGTACTGCACATGCTTCAGCATATTTTTGTTGAGGTTAATGTAATTGCGGGAACACAGATAATGCACTGGTGCTGTCCTTAAATTCAGCGTTGCTTTAGAGCTTTCTTTAGGTAATATTTTCCCCTTTAATTGGGTAGGAAGTGGGAGGGGAAAGGCAAGCAGCTCTTTAAATTTCTGAAGCCTCTAGGAGTACAAAGAAATGCAGTGTTTATCCCGTTTGGCCTTCTTTATATGGAGCACAGGAGGCTTCCGTGAATTAAACAATTACTAAGGTCCATCCGCATTGTTTTGGACTATTTATCTAAGAAAAATCTTTCAGTCTGTTCTCAAAGGTTACGATAACCCTAATGTAGCAGTTAATATTCACTGATAAACAGTCTTTGCAGAACTTGCCTTTTTTTAAGGTAAGCTTGTAGAGCTTCAGTTTTTAGGCCCTAGAGTTTGGTGCATTTTTCTGAGCTAAACAAAATAAACGTTTATTATTCAACTCTTATTTCCTGTCTGTAGGATCATCATAATCACATTGTTTAAAATATTTTGAGCTATTTGTCTCAGTTAAAAGCATTTTTGTAGGATTTCCCAGAGATTGAAATAGTTCCTCTGAGTCTACAGAAAAGTTGTACATATACAGCTTTTCTGTATGTAGTGGTTTGTAAAATTATCAAGTAGTTATAACTGTTATAGTCAGAACTGGGCGTTATTTAAACGTGGTACGATTGTTACAGCTGCTTGTAAAGATAATTTCCTTGTTTGTGTGTTGGTGGGTTTTACTGTTTTGGTGTGGCTTTGTCGTTGTTTTTACTGATCATGTAATGTAATTTTGAACTCTTAGCATTCTGTATGTACTGCAGTGAGTTCCCACCAGTGTTAAACTAGAAGACATTGACCTTTATGGCACCTAAAAGCTGTAGCAGTGCTGGTCTTGTGCTCCTTCTTTGTCCCCTCCTCTGCTGGTAAAAGCATTAAATGGTATAGGACTGAGAAGAGCTCACTATAAGCACAATTACTGAGCATGATTTTTTCTTAGATGACCTGAAATCTTAATTCATGTAGCACAAGTCATGCTAATGTTACATGGTTGGTTTATTTTAGAGGGGTTTGGTTTTGCAGCTTATGCAAGGCCATAAGGAAGATGAGTGGAGTCTTGTTAAGAGCGTGTGTGTACCTGTCTTCCTCTATGCTGAGAGTGCATTTCTGCAATTTAGGTGGTTTTGGAGCTGGATGAGCTCCTTGCATGCTTACCGCTTCACATTCAGAGCAGCAGTGTGTCTTGCATCCGAACTGGACTGCCTGACAAAATACAAAAGTTACTTCAAGTGGATCTGTATTTTTTAGTTCCCCTTTAATGGAGGCCCGTGTTGGTGTGGGTGGCTCTGCATGGCAGCAGTGCCACATGGGCTCTACTTGGCCAACAGGTTTGTAATTGTTGCTGTAACCTTAAACATCTGCATGACATCTGTGTTCTTCCAGACTCCAAGTATTGTCTGTGAAGTAAAAAAATATTTTGGAAAACTAGAAATTGTATGGAAGGTTTTTGGTTACAATGTTTCTGTGAATTACAAACATACTATTTTAAAATATATTAATTTCTTTTCAAATATATTTAAGTTGTGTAACATCAGAGATAGTGATCTAGTGGGATGTATCCTTCAGACTAATTGTACTTGATTGATTTCTGTATAGAACAGAACTTCCTTTAGCTGCTTTGCCTTTTTTGCATCAACTATTGCTGTGTTTAGCAATGGGGAAAAATAGCTATGGTCTGTTAGATGGGCTTAAACTTCCGCCGTGATGATCAGTGCTTTACCTTGAGTCCTTTGTTTCCGTTTTTATTTTTATAACTTTTTTTCCCCAAAAAAGCACTCTTGTTTAGTGTTTGTTATAGTGCATCTTCTGTGTTCATACATGTTATGTTTGTGGAAACAGAAGGAAGTGAAAGCAAACAGCAGACCAGACTTTTTCACTTAAAAGTAATGCAAAGAATCCCAACCCCCATCTGATCATGGAGGCTGTTACGGGTTTCAAACATTAGACAGATGTGATTAAATTATTATTTTACTGTTTTTGTGTTTGAGTTCTGTTTGTGCAGTAATGAAAAAGCAATTAAAATGTGGCTGTTTATAAGTGAAGAATTGCCAAGCCACATTTTTTAAAAGTTGAGGAAATTAATATGGCAGCATAACTGTCATTCTTTTTTTTGTTTGTTGACCAAGGGAGCGTGTGTCTGCTAAGCTTCAGTTATAATGGGAGACTGGTAAACAGTTTTAGGGAAAGAAAGTGCTGCTGTATAATTGTAAAGTGTTAGAGAGTGACTTTGAAGGCATGTTGCATTGTTGTTTCCATGGTGGGATGTAGTTGCCCCCTGCTTCTCTTCTGCTTTTTGAAAACAAGAAATAGACTCAACTCTTCTTATTAACGTGTAAGTAATTTACTTCTGAAATGTACATAGAGCTTGTTTGGTTTCCTTTCTGTTTGTACAATTAAAAAGCTGTAAGAGTTCAGTGAAGAAGCTGAGAAATGAGGGATTAATGGCACTTTCTGTGATGGATTATATTTGTAGTCTTTTTAATGCACTTTTTGTTCGTGAGGTTGTATTTTTGTTTGTTTTAAGACCACACAAGTAGCTTCCAACACAGAAAATAAGCGCTACAAGGGAGTGTTTAGGAGGCTAGACCAGAGATAGTGATCCAAGTTAAAATTAATGCTGGTGGGAAGGTTGGTTCTTCACAGGGCAGGTGAAATGGTGCTGGTGCATGGGAAGGGTAGGCAGCAGTGGGCGTCTGTTCATTTGAGCACTAGGGCTGCTTCATGGGGGCTGAAGTGTATGGGGAGGTACACTTGATGGTCTGTAATGCAGAAGCTGCTGACATGATACTGTTTAAGTAAATGGTTGTGGAATAGATTTTGTTGATGTGGTTTATTCACACTTTAACTGGATACCAGTGAGGGCTACAGAAACACACATACACAAAAGAATGCACAAAAAACCCAAACCAAACCTGCACATTAGTAGTGTGACTTACTTTACCTTTAGCGAAGTGTGTTGTTGGATTTTACTCTGGCTTTACCCTTCTTGAATTGCCTTTATACCTTTATTTCTTTTTCCTGCCAGTGATGTTACTCTCTGACCATACACTTGTGTGTCCTGGTACCTGCAGCTGTTTAGAAGGTGAAGAGTTCATCAGCTGAGTCCAAAGCTTTGTTGCTGTCAGATAAATGCTGTTAGGCTCTTACACCTTTCTGAGCAGCATAATGGAGCCTGGTTCTTAGGGGTAACTTCCATGTGGAGAATATGAACCTGTTGGGTTCTGCAACATCTGCCTGGCATTTTACAGTAGGAAAAGGTTTCTAGCTTGTACAATATTTGACTGTACTAGAAGTAATGTTAAAGCCAGAGTATCTCAGATTCAAACAAATGGCCCAGAAAGGGTCTTAATTTTTAAGTTACTCGGAGTCCAGATCTTTAGGAAAATCTGTATACAACTGAGTTAAGTGAACGTAAACAGTATGTTTTGTATTCCTTTATTTTCAGTGAGTCTATGTTAAAAGAAGCCATGTTAAAAAAATCTTAATATGACCTCTGTTTTCATGATATGTTGAAGTACTGAGGGGGGAAAAAAGGCTGCGTACATGACATCCATTTATACAAGAAGAGTAGTGGTGGCTGTTTGCAAAGCACAGCCCATTTTCAGTACAAATGTATAGGATCGGTACCAATTAAATCTTGGTTACTGCATCTTCTTTGTAGGTCGGAATTTGGTATTATTTCAGTAGTTACATTTGAATGCCAAATGCATGTTTAAACAAGCTGTGGAGAGGAGTGTTGGCAGGAGTTTTCTATGGACATGGTTTCTAGACGTCCTGAGTGTTGGTGAAGATGGAGGCGAGGTTTTGTTTTTTTGCCTGATATTCCTAGAAATGTTTGTGTGCACTTACTATAAAGCTGGTGTTGACTTAGTTTGTTGTTTTGTCTTTTTGATGGGATTTCAGTTAATGCACAAATAGAGACAAAGCTAAGGATATTCTCAGTTTTGCAGGCAAAAATGCCACCGATCTTTTTAACTTGATCTAGTTTAAAATGAGATGGATTGTTTTTGTAAAGCAGGGCTTATTTCAAAGTCCTGAATTGGAATTTTTATTAAAAGCATGCAACTGTAGTTTTTTGGGTCAAACAGGATTCTTTTGTGAGTGTTTGTAGGAAGAGTGGGATTATGTGCAAGATCAAGTACATGGACTTCTGAAGAAGACTGAGGTCAGAGTTTGAGAATACTGTTTTTCTTTTGCACATGCAGTGGATTTTTCTTAGTATTATAACAAATGCGAATACATAAATGCTGTTTCAGTGTGTAGTAGGAGGTAGTACTGGAGCAGATACTGCATGGCTTGTTAGTGTTGGGTTAACAGTTGAACTCCCTTATCTTAAGGGTCATTTCCAACCTTAATTATTCTGATTCTGTGACTGCAGTGCCTGGTTTTAAGTTCCAGACTCAACAACTTGTATATCAAAGTTGATGGAGTCAGAATTGTGTGTAAGACTTGAAACAAACAAAAAAAAAGCCAAGTAGTAAATGTGGAGTAATAAAATCAATTTTTTTCCATGGCTTGCTTATTATCTTGAGTTTAATTTCTTTAGTGGGTAGGCAAAAAGACTATTTAGAGTTCTCTTATTTTTCTGCAGCAGCAAGTGGGGATGGGGAGAACTGTGAGACATCTACACTGGACAGCTGGTTCTTTATAATCATTGGATGAGGAGAGTTAAAACGTTCATCTGTCCATGTGGTAGCTTTATTCAGTCTTGCTTGTAATGAGAGGAACTGTTGTAATGTTTGGGTACAGTAAGTGTAGCTCTGTATATTTAATGGTATGGATCATATGTGATTCCTTGGTGCTTATCCTTCCAGGGAGCTGCCTGCAAGCCTTTAAAGATTTGGTTTGCATCCACTTTTCACTGGGCACCTTCAGGGTTTCGTTGTATTAAAATTCCTCCTCTACATTTAAATATTGAAGTGTCTCATTTTCTGCTGTGTCTCTGAACTCATTTTAGGAAGGACCGGGACCGGGACAGAGACCGAGATGACCGTTCGAAAGATCGTGACAGGGATCGTGACAGAGATAGAGATCGTGACAGAGAAAGGGACAAGGAAAAGGATCTGCGACCTACATCTAACTCGACATATTATGCAGCTGCTGGGTTACCAGCTATAAAACCAGCAATGATTCCACACAGTATTAACCCTTTCACGAATCTACCACATACCCCACGATATTATGATATCCTGAAAAAAAGGCTACAGCTTCCTGTCTGGGAATATAAAGAAAGATTTACAGATATTTTGGTTAGGCATCAGTCATTTGTGCTGGTTGGAGAGACTGGGTCTGGTAAAACAACACAGGTGAGTTCTTATCTGTATGATACTTCATTTCTTTAAGGTTGTGGCTGTTGCTAGGTGTGTGAGAATTGTGTAAGAATACTTCACAAACAGTGAGCAAGACTAATTTGATGAATGTTATATTTGCTTAATGAGTGCAGAAGGTGAGGAGAATCTTACAGTATCTTCCACTAGAAAAATCCAGTACTGCTTCCAGGCCTCTGCTTCCATTGGGCTTTATAATTGGTAGGTTTCTGGTAGAGGAAGATAGAGCTTTAACGTTGTGACAGAAGTGTACTAACCCGCAAACTGAAGTGGTGGTTCCAAATAATTTATTTAGCTGTCTGTGTAGATGCCAGCTACAAGGTATGACCTTGTTCATGTTTTGTGAAACTTACTGCTACAGATAAAAGAAATTGAAATGTCAGATACGATTCTGACATCTGATGAGCTTTTGGTGATAGTCAAACTTGAGAGGTAGAGTCTTATGTTTCTTTGGTGCTGAAACTTCTCAGAGGTTGTAAAGCTTTTTAGTGCTGCAGTTAAAAATCACCCTTTTTTTTGCTAGACTGATGGCTTTAAAAGTCTTCCTCAGCACCAAAAATAGTGGTAACAGATGTGCAGAGCCTTCTTAAGAGTTATGAAAATTTTGAGGACCAGTAAACAGAATATCTAAGATACAAGGAACACCTGGGTATTAATAGCAGGGCGAACTTGTTCAAAACTTTATTCTCTAGTATGCTGTTTAAAGTCTGTCGAAAAGTAATGTAAAAAAGTTTTTTGTTCTGTAATCTGATAAAGTCCTTTTATCTAGGCAGAAAATAAAACCAGAAAAATATTTCAGTCTTTGTAAAATGGATTGTAGCTGAATTTTAGGTCTTACAGGCAGTAATTTTTTGGTCATACAGTTTTGGATATTGAGAAAATGTGAATGACATAGTAGTATGCTGGCTATCTTTTTTAGCTATGCCTGAAATGTCTAAAGTTACAGGACCTTGCTGCACATTCTAGGGTCCAGTGTTATGTTAGTTGGCAGTGTTACAATATTATTTGTATTTTTTTGAAACTGTATGAGCCAAGACCAGGATTGTATAGAATTCTTCAGAAAGGTTTGATTATGTAATTATTTGGAAGATGCAGCATCCTGAATATTATGTTATAAAATGGTACTTACCTGTATGAAAACAAGATTACTTGTGTGATCTGAAAATTTGAAGATCTAAGGGTTGTGTCAATGTCATTCCTCAGGCATAAAGCTTTTGCTGAGTTATCTTACTACTTTTACCCTTATTTTCTGAAAGGATTTAAGTAATTTAACACATCTTTCCTAAAAATGGCATTTAAGCTACCAGAAGCACATAAACTGTCTTGGAACTTTCCCTGCTTCTTCTGACTTTGCTGTGTGAAGTTGCAGATACATCTTTAAACAATTGAAAATTGTCCTGCAGCCACCTGATGAAATCTTCCTTTTGCATACGATCGTGTCACGTCATTTTTGTGGTCAGTTGGTGTCTTAAAATCTGTTGGGGAATGATTGTTTTTCTTCTTAAATTCATTTATCAGAGCAAGATAAATACTTTTCTGCAGCTAGGAAATCCTTTAATGCTCAAACTGCAGGTGTCCATAAGCTATTAATGTCAACTTTATACAAATAAAAACATGCAACGTTTGAGAAATTTGATTTCCAAAATTAATGTCTTCTCTTTCATTGTGGTAGTAGAAGACCATACAGTAGTAGATGATCTTTTTGATAGTGAGCTGCTGCCTTTCAAGTCCCTTTCCTGATTATTATCTGCACATCTCCTATTTGGACAAGTTGAGAGAGTTGGGATTATTCAGCCTGGAGAAGAGAAGGCTCTGGGGAGGCCTCATTGTGGCATTTCAGTACCTAAAGAGGACTTTTAAAAACATGGGGAGTGACTTTTCACATGGGTAGATGGCGATAGGACAAGGAGAAAGTACTTTTAAAGTGAAAGAGGGGTGATTTAGATTAGGCGTTAGGAAATTTTTCACTGTGTGAGTGGTAAGATGCTAGAACAGGTTCCTGGAGAGGTTGTGAGTGCCTCATCTGTGCAAGTGTTCAAGGCCAGGTTGGATGGGGCTTGTAGCAGTCTGGTCTGGTGGGTGGCATCCCTGGCAGGATGGTTGAAACCAGATGATCTTTAAGAGCCCTTCCACCTTAAACCATGTAGTGATTCTATGATTATGTGCGTGTTTTCCCGTTAGTCTTGTGGGGCACCCAGGATTGGAAGTGCTTGGCTCAGACAATGGAAAAAAACAAGAAGATGAACTTCTCTCACTTGTTTCACATAGACTTAAACCCCAAAGTACTGAACATGTATATTGGAAGCCAAGACATAATTTTCAGTTCTTCGGTGTTTGCAGTGGCTTGATTTATAATTTGAACTTAACCTTCAAAGTTAACTGGTTTTTCTAAATGCGCTGGAAACAGGCTCAGTGCTGGAATGGGTGTGCCAGATTTCGCTTAGGAAGGCGTAATTACTATAATTACAGCTTTCACTCTCTTTTAAATCTGGGCTCATACGTGGTTCTGGTATAATAATTTCATTTTGTTTGGTAAAGAGAACGGTAGAGTGGCATCTCCTTTGCACATTGATGTAACATAAGTTGTAAGCAGGACTTCTTGACGCAGTCCAGAATCAAGGTGATGTGGAGTATAGCTTAATCCTTGTCCTCTGCAGTGTGCAGGAGAACTGATACAGGTTCTCAAATAATGAAAATTCAGAGAATTCTACCATGCAAGTTCACTGAGGAATTTTTCAGTAAGTTGGAGAGGCTCAAAAAAGCCAGAAAAGGCAGTGCTCTTCTGTCTCTTGCTATGCATTCCTTAAAATGGTGAAGTTCCTTTGACTTTGAAGTAGTCTTTAACAACCCTTAGTCCATTTATCCTTGACCTTAGAGACCACTGTATGTGAGTCACTACATCTTTGTGCATATGGAAGTTATATTTGAAAATCTCTCATAATTGAGAAAGTCCTTGAGATTAAATGTTGCTAAGTAAAGCCATTCCTCCTGCTTTTGATACTGATAAAATCACCTTTTTTATAGTGAACATCAGGGGTTTTGATGGTACGGGTTTTTTCTGTCAGTGGATTTAACTTTAGGCTAGGTTTCATAAGAACCAAATGATAAGAAGTGTTCAGTATATTCCCAGACATGACTGAAGTAGAAAATGCAGTATGGCACAGTCCTTTTTCCAGTATTTATATGTCTTGGAAAGCTGGACAGGAAAAGCCTTTGGCGTGGTTATCTGTATCACCTTAGCACAGGGAAGTCTGTGGAGCCCTTTCTTTCATTTGACACCAGTGCTGAAGGTTTTGCTGTTTACTGGAAATTCACTTTTAAATTGGTTTTATTTCATGCAGCAGTGGCCTGACAGACCTGCTGGTTCAAAATTTATTTCAGGACTTGTTCTGTTTAAAGTCAAAAAGCTTCACCTAATATATATACACTAATATATACTTAGTTGAGCTGTTACTAGTGACTTGGGAAGCAGGGGAGCCATGTATCTTGCAGGATAGGGTTTCATGTTGCTGCTGTTAGTGTTCAAGAACTGCTATTAGTTCTAGTTTTGAATAGGATTTTCAGAAATTGAGGTCTTCACAGCAGCCTAGTAGTGTCCTGTCATATTTTGATTGTTTGCTTTATTGTTCTTATATTTGTAGTGGAAATATATTCTTTGTTGAAGACAATGCTTTAGACTACACTCATCTGCTTCTGTTTATGTTTTACTGTTTACTCATGTCCATTTTGCTGTGAAAATATAATAATGAAGAACCAACATTTTCCTGGTTTATGTTATACTGCTTTCTCTCTTATTCCTGATTGGTACAATGTATAAAGGATACGGTTTCTTTTCCTCTTTGTGCCTTTAAGAATGCTTGGAAAGTAATTACTAAGACTCCTCATAAAGTGTCACACTGAGAACGTGTTGAGAATAATCTATCTCCATCAAACTGTTACTGACCTTAGGAATTCTGAATAACACTTATTTTGGATGATTCTTACTGTTTCCAGAGTCCTAATAGGAGCAGAAAAACTACTGACTGGCAAATAAAACAAGTGCTAACACAGGAAGGAAAACGTAGGGCTTTTATATCTGGTTGATGAAATTTCAGAACAGTAATAAACATAATGAGCATAATTATCTGTTCATTTTATTTGTTGCACTTCCTGGCTAAGACAAGTCTTTATTACTAAAGTAATTATTTTTGCTTGAACTTATTAATAAGCATGACTTTTTCAAAACACAAAATGCATTTTACTTGCTGTGAAACTTCAACTGTGCTACTAATTTCAAATTTTGAGTCTGTTAGCTTTCATTTTGGTTGCTCTGGAGCATGTTGGCTGCTGCTAAGCACCTGTAAGAGGTAGTGATCTAACAGGGCTGAAATGTACTGTGAACCTCTGTATTTCCTTGATAACTTCAAAGATAGTTTGTATTTACTTAAGAGTGTGCTTTATTTAGTGGCATTGGAACCAACTAGCTAGTCTGTCTTCTCTCCTGCTTTGGATATTATTGTGTGTGCAGTTGACATCTCTGTGGAATTCTAACTAACTTTGGATTCAATATAAAGGTTACAAATTCTGTGTGACCATTTGAAGTGCGTTTATCACTGAATTTTATTCTTGACAGATCCCTCAGTGGTGTGTTGACTACATGCGCTCGTTACCTGGCCCAAAGAGGGGAGTGGCGTGTACCCAGCCCCGGCGAGTGGCCGCCATGAGCGTGGCGCAGCGTGTTGCTGATGAGATGGATGTCATGCTGGGCCAGGAGGTTGGCTACTCCATTCGGTTTGAAGATTGCAGTAGTGCAAAAACCATTTTGAAGTAAGTGTGACAGCTGTCAGGTAAAGGTATAACAGCATTCTTGGAGGTGGGGGAATCACCGGGTAATGAAGGGTATGAGCGAAGTTAGGAAAGGAGTAATAAGGGAGTGACTTTGGGTGGGTGCTTTGTGTCTGAGCGGGGAAGAGACACCACCAGAGCTGTAGCATGAGCTGAGAGAAACTTGAGATGTGAGGCATGAATAGAGTTGAAAATGATTCATTCTTCTTAAAGAAGCCACTGCTTCTTTAACAGAAATTACTGTTAAATGATCCATAAAGAAGAAGATGATCTGAATAAGTATTTTATTATTGAGGTGCTATTTGTAATAAAGCCCTTCAACAGTTTTTCTTTGTTGTGCATTCAGCTGATGCGTTATGTGTGATGTTTTGTACTCAGGATACTTCGGGTAAAGTTCAGTAGCTTATTTCAGTAAAGAGAACTTCCCAAAGATTCAAAACCGCCTCTGGGACACATAATCAGGAGTGTTTTTTACTTGTCAGCTGCTATAGATTCCTGTACTGCCAGGAACCAAGTGCATTTAATACAGCATTTGAAAATTGCATTCATAATGCTCTGTTAAAAACACCATAGTGTGGTTCATGGATTAATGCTTTTCTGTCAAAAGATGTCTTCTTTTTGGTCCTACAAGTAGTTGAAGGGCTGGCCATAAAGTTAGTATGGAAAAAGAAATGTAACAGTAGCAGAAAAGCAAGAAGTGAACCGATGATCTGCAAACAGAAAAGGAGGGCAATTGCAGAAACAGTATATCTTGGATTTTAGAGGGTGTTTTTCCCTTTTTTTTTTTCTGTCTCTTAAGCTTAGGTGTGGAAGTCTGCCAGTAATAGCCTACAAGGTATTGTAAATGTTACTAAACCTTGTTTCCTCTCGTCCCCCCCCTTTTTTTTAAGCTTTCCCCCTATAATCCCAGATTCCACTTACACTCTATTTCTATTTGAAAACTGAAAATGGGCTTGTTACAGTGTTGGAAGTAGTTTGCTGGTGTTTCTACTTTTAAAAAGTTGATTAAAAGCTTCGTTCAAGCAACATAGTGAATATGGAAGAAGATTCTGTATCAGATCTAATAAACAATGTGTGTTGAATGGTTTGTTTGTTCAGGTACATGACTGATGGTATGTTACTCCGGGAAGCAATGAACGACCCTTTGCTGGAGCGCTATGGTGTTATAATTCTTGATGAGGCCCATGAGAGAACACTGGCTACGGATATCTTGATGGGAGTGTTGAAGGAAGTTGTAAGGCAAAGATCTGATTTGAAGGTCAGTAATGGGGAAATCCAAGAGCATCTCTGTTCTAGTCCTACTGGATAAAGTATCTGTGTGCTTACCTTTAGCTGATTTTTATGGTTGTTTTTTGATCTGTGATAATGTATGTTGGAAGGCTGACCCTAGGAAATTCTGAACCTGTTTTGTATTAAGGAAGCTCCTATTGTAGCTTAACTTTATGTACTGGACTGGAATTTTGAACCTTAATAACAAGGGTGCTGTATTCAGATAATAAAAGCATTCTTATATCACAGTCAGCAATTTACTTTCTTAAAATTAATTGCATGCATAACATGTCACAAGTTCTTCTGAACGTTAAATAACTTTTTGTTCTCCGAATCCACAGGTTATAGTTATGAGTGCTACTTTAGATGCTGGCAAGTTTCAGATCTATTTTGATAACTGTCCTCTTCTGACTATCCCGGGGCGCACCCATCCTGTGGAGATATTCTATACTCCAGAACCCGAAAGGGACTACCTTGAAGCTGCCATTCGAACAGTGATACAAATTCACATGTGTGAAGAAGAAGAAGGAGATCTCTTACTCTTTCTTACTGGACAAGAGGTACTTTCTTCTGTTTTCTATTCATTGTTCCATACAGAAACTGCTTGAAGTGACTTGTGTAGACTAAAACACTTAGTTTCCTTTTCTAGTTTATTATTTGGATGACCTCAGGTTTACCTGCCATAAGTTTTAGGTCCTTTGACATTGTACATACCTGTAATGTAAATGCTGTGCAAGGCCTTTCTAAAATGAAAATTCTCATCAACTCAAGTACTTCAACAACAGAAACCCAGAGAATGAATGAACCCTAGGTTCGTACTGATGGGAACTCCAAATACCTGGGTACCTGACAGTGTCCTTGGTTTTTATTGAAAAGATAGTTCTGTGCAGTTCTGTACATGTACTGTACTACTTAACTGAAGAATAACCATTTGGTTCTGCTACTTAGCTATCTGTAGTAGTTTTAATAAGAATGTTCAGGTTTTGGTTTTTTATTAATAACTTTGAGTATTAGGCTGTAAACTTTATGTACCATAAATTCAGGGAGTTAGGTCTCAGAAATAAACTCTGTGCCCTGCAAAAGAGGATTGTATACAAGCACTTAAGCTAAACTACATCAGGAAATGAGGGTTTTTAGGAAATTTGAAACACTTTACTTGAAATAAACTGGGGTGTTTTTTTAGTCCTGGTCTTCTTTTGAAGCTCTTTTGAGTGCCCATATTGGTGAACTGAAATGGAGAAGAGGTTAAAAATCCGTAGGCATTTTGAACATTAGCTGGACTCAGTCAACCTAAATGTGCTTTTAGTAGGAGCAGTGCAGCTGACAAAAATGTTCTTCAACTCATTCTTCTTGCAGTTACTATCCTTGAAGAAATAAATCTTTTAAGGTATGTGGAACAATTCAGTGTCTTTCTTCTGAGCATACAGAACCTTAACTGCCAAGGGGGGAAAGTGGTACAAGTAACTTGAGATGCTGAGTACCCAGGCTTCTTCAGTAAACTTGCCAGTCATAAAGATGTGTTGCCTCTTACATGAGTTTTAGGACATTTGATTAAAGTGTCTTCTGGCAGGTCATCTCCCTTAAAAAACTAAAGCAATGACTGTCACTATAAAAGCAAATGCTCTGATCTGTCCTTCTTTGATTTGGCTTATTGCTGTAAGTTAAAGTACAGGCAGGAAGAAATACTTCCAGTGATAGTGGCTTTGAAACCTACCTGCTTGGTTGTGGTTTGAAGATGTAGTTCAGACTAGTTGGGTACTTAAATGTGTGAATTAGTGAAACAGCTGTTGCAAAAGGGTGAAAATTGGTGGCAAGAGAAAGGAGCACTGCTGTCCTGCTGTTTCAGCAGATTTTATTTTCTTAGCAAGATGCTAAATCAGGCATCAGCATTTCACGAAGCACAAATACATGGCCTTCTGATTTATGAATTATGTGCTTGCTATGTCAGGTGCTTTGTATTACTCTAAATAACCTGTTAAAACAATCACTGCAGAGCAGGGGATTAGTGTCTTCCTTTGGCAAATGGCTCTAGACTCCAGACCTACCATTGCTCTAGATGTACTCTGTTCTTTTGTATGAACAGGTTTTTTGATTTTCACTGGGTTGATTTGCAGGACATAATGTATTATAAGCAAATTCTGAGTAAAATTCTGCACACAGTACATGCTTGTAAGTGTATTTATATAGTTAAGTATAAAAGCATCTTAACACTATTACTGAATCACTTTAAAACATGCCTTGGTAAGCCAGCATGCTCTGCTCTGGAGTCTAGACTTCTCCAGTTCATGTGTCAGTTGATGGTAATACCCTGGGGCACTGGAGTTGACTGCCTGGAGCTAGTCTCAGTTTGGGTGGTTAGCATGAAATTCAAGTCTGGTTTAGCTTCTTTAGAGAAGCTTAGAAGTACTTTAACCCTTTTGATTAATGACATTTTGGGGCCTCTGTTGAGCATCATAATAGAGTCTCTGTGTATATCACAGTTGAATCTAAAGTGGTGTGACCTGCTGTATTCTCAAGAACGGGAAAGTGTGCTCTGGGTACCATTACCACTATGTGCCTCAGGTTCATTAGGCTTAGCAGCTAGGCTAAAATTGATGTATGCTAGGCAGAAATGCTTTGTAGTTCTTTTGGATTCTTCAAAATGTATGAACAGGGTGCAAGATTATTTTTTTTTTTTGTGAGAAAGGTGCACGTACAAAGCTAAATGAAATAATGGAACGGGAACATGCTTTAGCTGAAATGGTACAAATGTGACTTGTTCTGTGTTTAAGAGGCTAAAAATGAGGTGTAATTGCAGTGGTCTGTGGTAGAATGGGGTTCCTTATTGGCTAATCTCTTCTTACCCTAATAAATTTGAAGTAATTTCATATGGGAATTAAGATGGATAGCAGTTAATTAGTACAGACTAGTTAAGGCATAGAGAAGATTATGAAACTTGGAGATAGCAAGGAAGATTGTGTTGTCATGCCCAGAAAATTAAAAGAAGCTTAAATGTGTTTGGAAACTAAAGGAATCTTACATTAGCCTGCTACTGGATGATGATAAAATTGCTGTTAATGGTGCAAAATTGTGTTCAGTAAAAATTTCCTTCCTGAATCCTGAAAAGGGCAAGAGTATATGATTACATTGTATGAACTGCTTTTAAGTCCATTAATAACAAAAGGGGATGTTTAAAAGCAAAATTTACTAGGAATGAACATTTTGAAACAGGACTTGTCCTACAGGCTTTGGAAGAAGGAAAACTTGTTTGTTGCTTTTTAAAACAAACAACACCCGAGTAGATCAAGAAATTTTCAGAACATAGCTGCTAGAAGCTTCATCCATATCCAGCAGAGTTAATCCCTGGCAGCTCCAAAGATGGGTGTGCCGCTGGTCAAGGCTGAGCCAGTGGTGGTGGTGGCTATGGGATAGCATACTTAAGAAGAAAAGAGCCTAATTATTGAGCAGTGGTGTTTTCAGCCAGAGAAGAGCAGGGTGAGAACATGCGAGAGGAACAACTCTGCAGACACCAAGGTAAAGGCAGAAGGAGGGGGAGGACATGCTTCAGGCACCAGAGCTGGGATTCCCCTGGAGCTGGTGGTGCAGCCTGTGGTGAAGCAGCTGTGTCCCTGCAGCTCATGGGGGACACTGGTTTTGGAGCAGATGGATGCCTGACAGGAGGCTGTGACCACGTCGAGGGCCCGGAGCCCCCTCTGGAGCAGCAGTCTGTCCTTCAAGGACTGCGCCCTGTGAAGAAGTTACCCATGCTGCAGCAGCTTGCAGGGATCTGTTGCTCATGAGATGGACTCAGGTCAGAGAAGTTCATGGAGAACTGTCTCCCATGTGGGGCATCTCATGCTGGAGCAGGAGGACTCCTCTTCCTGAGGAGCAAGAGAAATAACTTGTGATGAGCTGACCATAACCCCAATATCAGGTCTCCCTGTCCTGTTGGGGTAGAAGGTAGAGCTGGGAAGGAGGGAGAGGTGGGGGAAAGGTGTTTTGAAGGTTTTATTTTACTTCTCATTTTCATGTTCTGATTTTGTTAGTAATAAATTCAATTAATATCTCTAATCTGAGCCTGTTCTGCCTGTGGTGGTATTTGCTGAGTGATCTCTCTCTGTTCTTAGCTCATGAGCCCTTACATTTTCTCTCCCTTGTCCAGCTGCAGAGGGGATTGATGGAGTGGCTTTGGTGGGTGTCTGGCATCCAGCCAGCATCAACCCACTACACCTGGATGGCTGTTAAGCTAGGTTGCTTGTCATCAGTCACAGGCAAAATTGGAAACTAAGAGGGATTTTGTTTCACGAGGGAAAAGCATAATTACATTTCAGTCAACATGTCTTTCTTAGACAATAGGTCTTGTCAAACTTCTTCTCAGTCTTTAAGATTACAAAGTTAGTAATCTAGTTGTGTAGATACACATTTGTTAAGGTTGCAGATCTGAGAGGCAGCTGGTTTATTTTCTACTGGGGTTTTTCTAAAACAGTATTAGATTTTACACCCCATTAAGATCAGTAATCCAAGAGTAGGTGTAACATACTTAGAGATGAAACTGGTGTGGTGGGAAAGACAGAAATAATGACACAGAAACTCTATAGATTTGTCTTACATGTTCTGGTAACATGGGCATTTGCGAGTGCCAATTGTGTTCTCTGCCACCCTTCTTTCTTATAAAGCTAAATGAATGCAAGCTGCATCTGGAGATATGAAATACAGATCAGCAGTGTTCTTGATTGTAGAGAAATACAACTAAAATTGCTTCTGTGAAGTTCAGTATTCTAGAAAAGCTTAAAGTGATACTGGTAAAACTTACGGTTTAGAAGAGAGTTACAAAATGTTTTTGATGTTTTGATAAAAGGTTTGGTAAATGCGGGTTTATTTTAAAGGCACAATGTTTTCATCACAGACTGGTTAAACTCTGGAATTGAAAGAAAAGAGAGACTTCATGTGGAAATTGAAGTAAAAATTGACAAGTTTTGGTGTCAGTGGTAGTGGTTGGGTAAGGCTGAGGATGTCTCTGTACTAGGCTAAAGTGAAGTTGTCCTGTTTAGATTCAGATAGGAAAGTATTTGGGGAGTTGGGCAGCCTGAGCTGGAAGAAGAGCAGTAATACTAATTTTGTTCAAATGCTGAAAGGAGGAAGGTTTTTGCTCTTCATTCATTTGAGAAGATGTCAGTATTAAATATTTCAAATAAATCAGGTCAAAGAGATCCCGAATATGGGAATTATGCCAAGGCAAATTCAATTTTGACTTGACAGAGCAGTAAGGCTCAGGGTAGATCTCATCATGAGCCAGTATTTAAAGGGTGGCTACAACTTATGTGGAGACTCCCGGTTAACAAGGGCCCACATGAAAAGATGAGGGGGTAATAGATAAAAGTTAATCCTGATGAGATTGTGATTAGACACAAGAGGAAAGTTTTCCACTGAGAATAATCAACCATTGGAATAAACTTCCTGGGGAAGTGGTGGATTCTACCACACTGGTATATGTAGGATTCAGGGTGTTGGGCTTTCTTGCTTAGACTGTGTTTTTGTTAAGACAGGTTGGATTAGATGATCCTCGAGGTTCCTTCCAACCTCTTCTGTGATTCTGTGAACTGCATTGCTGCTTGTCATTCTGGGTTTCTTTTTATGTTTGTGGGTTTGGGGTTTGTTTGTTTGTTTTTTTTTTGCCTACCATTGAATAGAATTGGTAGTGGAACTAGTCAGAATCATGTATTTTTTTTCAGCGCAAACTTGCTTCTTAAAGACGTGGTGCACTAACTCAATAATATGTGGAACTACTTCAGTAATATTTTTCTGTTGTTGGTCTTCAGTATGAGCACCTTACTTTTGACTGCAAAAATACCATCAGGAAAAGAAATGGAAGGGAATTTCTACTGAGCATTCAGCTTGAACATGTAATAGAGACTTCATTTTCAGCAGCAGAAGAAAGTAATGTGCATGATAGGCAAAATCAGTCTCTTGTGTGATTAATTTTATACAGCTGCTTTTAGATGAACTGCTAATAATAACATTCAAATGCTTAGTTTTTGATGCAGAGCCTATGGTATGTTAGGTATCGGGTAGTGAAATGATACAAAGCAGTGGAAATGTGTTATTGGAGGCAGCTGATAAGGTATTGGCTTGTGGTTCATTTACTTCCAAGTTTTTCTTTGCTACGTGTTTTGACACAGAGCCTGAGGAACCAGGAACTGGTGCAGACAGTCTATAAAAGTCATACCTGGAAGATTTTTAGTAATAAGGCTTTTGTAAATTGCATTTCTTGGTTGAGTGAGTATTGCTAAATAGTACTTAGTAGTACTTTGTTTGTGACATGAACAGAGTCCTGTTCATGTTTTCATTCTGGTTAGTAATTACTAGTACACCTCAAAGATGGTGGTGGGGTGAAGATTTAAGCATTAGTTTTATAAGTGGTACTCTTGAAGTTAAGCCACAGGAAAACTTAGGGTCCTCTTGGTTTCAGTCCCAGCATTCTGGCAGTTCAGGACTCATTTGTTTCATTAACAGGCTTCATATGCAAAAGTTCGCTTCTGGGCTGGTGGACCTTTGCATTTCTTAGCTTCAGTCAAAGGAGTAAAAGTTAGTAAATCCAGGTGTTTCTGGATCTTTTTTAGGCATTAGCCATTAGCCTGCCTTTTTTTTGGAAAAGCAAGTTAAGATGAAATAAAATTTCTGTGAGATTTAGGAGGCATAAGTAACCTACTTACTGTTCTGTGAAAATATAGACAGCTGCACTACTGTTGCTAATAGATTGAAGGGAAACTGCACCCTGGTCTTGCTTTGTTTTCTAAATGATACAATGCTTAGCATTCATTCCCATACAGACTTGGGTCTTGCACAAATAGAAACTGATGTTAAAATCCTGAAGCTTTTGGGGGATCGTAGAATTGTTTACTGATACTTAAGCTCCTGAATTAAATTCACCTAATTTGACAGATATTCTAAATATTGCCTGTTGTCCTCCAGTTATTTGAAGACAAAGCAGCCTGCTCAGGTTCTTGTGTAGAATCACTCTTAATCACACCAATTTGTTGGAAAGAACACCATTTCAATTAGCTTAAACTTGATTAAATAATAGAATTATTTTCCTGATTGCAGCTGGTTTTTTTTTTTTTTGCTTAGCTGTAAGTTCAAAATAAAAATGGTTGACTGTCAGTTGGATGTTGAGTTAACTTTGTTTTTCCTGGTTGAGAAATATTCACCACCCCATTACGTCATTGATCACTAGCATATGTAAAAAGAAATAATTTCTTTTTCTTGCTTGTAGTCTGTTTTGGAAGCTTTTCCAAGGAAAATCACTTAAAGTGCTGATGGTGTGGAAGAATGTTGAGGACTCCTTGTTAATGTTCAGAGTGTAGTACTGTGGGGTTCGTAACTACTGCTTGATTCCAGTTTCCGTAGTGTTGCATCTTAACTGTAGTTGTTGCATGTGTACTGTAAAATTATTTTGATGGGATCAAGAGGAAGTTTATGGAAGATTTCAAGTACTCCAGATGACTGTCTGGGACAAGTTTGATTACTGGATTTCGTGAAGTACAGATGTGTTGTGACACTTGCAGCTTGAGAAAAATGAGCAATTGGTACTGTAATCTTTCTGCTTTTTGTGGTCTGCTTGCTTTTTACCTTTTGGTAGTCAGCTCTTTTTAGAATGAGTGCACCACTGGACAAGTTCATTGATAATGGTTTTACTGGGATCTATTTCTCAAATATTAGTCCTGTAAAGTCTTGTTTGTGAAGAAGTAAGATCAATCCAGTAAAGTCAGCATTGCTAGAAGTCTCATGGTTTTTGTGTGTTAGGCCTGTTTTCTTCTTTAACTCTGGAGCAGGTCCCTGTGCTGATGCACTAGGCATCATGGTCTCAGTGTGGGTCCTTAGATCTTGTGTCTGTTCCTAATTTCTGTATACCCTTTCCCACTGTCTCAGGTAGTCAGTGTAGTAGTTCAGTGCTTTGAGGAGTCTTTGAGGTGTCTTCTGTGCTGATTGTTGCAATAATCTTTCTTCTAGGAAAGGGTTTTAGAATGAATTTGTTTGGAGTAGATGGTGTACAAATATTTAAAGGTGTATGGTTTGTTTCTTTGTTTGTTTTTAAAAAGCCTTTCATACTTAAGTGTGATGATTGAATTAGACTTGCTGAATCTTAAAGGACTAAAGATAGGATGGTGCCTTCAACTGTATGTCTCATATTTCTGGATTTAAATATCTTCATGTGATGCAAACAAATCTTGAACACTCAAAAATATCCTTGACACTTTCAAACTATTATTACTACACATAATCCTTCAATCCTTCAATCTTGTTTACTTGGGAGTGCCAGTTCTGGTCATCATCTGTGTGTGGTTCTGGGGAGGGACCCACTAGGATCATCCAAGTTCAATTCCTGGCCCTGTAAAGAATAGCCCCAAGGGTCTGCCAGAGGGATTTGTCCAAATGTTTCTTGACTCTGGCAGGATTGGTACTGTGAGGACTTGTGTGGGGAAGTAGATGTACTACTAGTAGTAGATGTAATGAAGTAGATACACTGTTTTCTGTTAGAGTGGTAAATAAAAGGAAACCACTCTTTCCTTTTTAAAATTAAAACTACTACTGTTAAAGAATTCACTTTTGCTGTCTTCACATGAGTGGCAGTGGCTCTTGGTGTTTTGCATCCTTCTTAAAGCAGTTTGTGGTGAGACGTCCCTAGTTACCTCTGCAAATGTGGCATCTCTACTTTGAAGTATTCTAATGAGTAGTCTAATGATTAGAGAAACTTTGAAACCACATTGGTAAACTCTAGGAAGAATGAATACTTTTATCTCTTCTGAAAGTTGATCAGTAGCTGCATACACATGTCCTGAAGAGTGTAGTAATTTTGTTTTTCTCCCTTGCTTGTATTTTACCTTAAGTATAAAACTGTCCTGGAACCTCTAGTCATTACTATTGAAGACTAGGTATCCTGTCCAGCATCACAGCTTTCCCAATTACACTGTATAATCTGCATAAATTCCGTGAGTGGTGTAGTGACTTCATACCAGGAACTAAGGTCTGGGCTGTATTTTTGTTTCTGTTAAATATTTAACTCCCTTAAAACTGGGAGGCTGTTCCTGAACTTGAAACGAGGCTAGCAGGAGAACAGTGGTACTTACATCTGTATTTAAAAAAAATTCATTCTCTTACAGTAAGCCAGTAGTGGCAATTCTAGCTCAGTTTCTTGTATCTCCCTTACATTTTATGAGGATGTGTTGGATTTGTTGGCAAAGTGCTTGGTTTTGTTAAATATCTGAAGTTCTTAATTGGCAGTGCATTACTTGGCAGCATTAGGCTTACTCTTAAAGGGGCTCTTGGACATCAAAGAGCCTTCTTTTTGCCTTGCTTACATTAATTGTATACACTGATCAATACAGAACAAGTATTATCTATGCTTCTTTAAAACATACTCAGTGTGTTTGGGCTGAGAATTTAAATATCTCTTTAAAAACAAGTGAAAGACCCAGATTTGGACCAGATCTGAATTGATTTCTTAAAAGGAGACTGCTTTTGCCTTTCAAATCACAGTTTAAAGCAATCATTTTACAGAGCCTTTAGATTACCAGTTTTGCTTTGTATATTTGCTTTAGGGTCTTAGGTATCACTTCAACATCAGGCAAGTAAATGTGATAAGGTGGGGTCTCCCCTCTTTTCTCAGAGTATGTTGTAATTTTTTTTGGTTCTGCCTACTGTTGCTTTTTGTGATGACTTTATTCTCCCCTCAGTGGTTCAGATGGAAGATCAATAGTTGGTCAGTGTGCCTCTTAGTTACACTACTGAAGGCTCTGTTGTGATTTTTAAGTTGAAGATAATGAATGGTGTTACTCATTAACCTAAATTTCTGTGCATTTGTTTTCCTTAGATCTTGTCATAACTTGGTCACCTAGCTGGCTTAAATGTAATAGCTTTAAAATGGATTTAAAACAATTGCCCTGTGGTGAACCGTTCGGTATGGTAAACAGAAAATAGGCTAGAAAACACTATGGTAAAAAAGGCATAAAACATCTTTCATCTTCAGAGTATTTCACCGATTTTTCTTAAGCTTAAATGGAATTTCAGTTAATTTTAAGGTAAGATCTGAAACATGGGATTGAGAGGTTTGGTTTTGAGTATCCATGTTTATACTGTAAAGGTGTTTGTTCTCATTAGGTACAATGAAGCAAATCTTCCATATAATTGCATTAGTGATACGTGACATTAAGGCTTAATTGGCTTATTTTAAATATCTTGCACATCAATTTCCTTCAGATTGTGAAAATTGAAAAGGTCATGAGTGCAGTTTAATATTCCAGGGTGAGAGATTTCAATTTTAGTACAATTTGTAGAGATTTAATTAGGAAACATGACTAAAAGAAAAAGGATGTTGAATGCAAATTAGGCTGTTCATTAGAGTATAGAAGCTGAAATATCTTGAAGTATTGTGGAAATTTGATTGCAGATTCAGTAAGCACCTTGATTGATTTTTTTATTTTTTAAAGTAGAGGTTATTGTAATTGTTCTTCAGGGTGTATACTTTATCTAATTGTCATAAGCGCTCTAATGCTTCCTTTTTCATGGAGTTCTCTGCTAACCTATTTTTTTTTTTTCAGGAGATTGATGAAGCCTGCAAGAGGATAAAACGTGAAATTGATGACTTAGGTCCTGAAGTTGGTGACATAAAAATCATTCCATTGTATTCCACCCTTCCTCCACAGCAACAGCAAAGGATATTTGAACCTCCCCCACCAAAAAAACAAAATGGAGCAATAGGAAGAAAGGTAAATACTAAGCTGTGTTAGCATTCTGCTCTGTAAGTAGCTAAGCATAGTTCCGTGGGCCATGAAATATGACTTTCAAGCCTTAAAAATGCAGTACTTTATCGTATTAGAATTTTTAGATAACTTGAGATTTGTCTCTCAGTACAAATCAAAATTTTGTCATCCATCTGTATAGGGCCAGGATGCTGTGGTTACAGGCTGATTTGACTCAATGGAAATGGCATTCATTTAGGTTTCCTATGTGAAATATGATTTATGTGGAGGATGGGATTTTTTTTCCATAAGTAATTATTTTGAGATGTGGTAGTGGTGGGTTGGTTTTTTTTTGTTTGTTTTTGTGGGGTTTTTTTTTTTTTTGGTTTGGTGTGTTTTTGTTTTTTTTTTTTGGAGACAATTTGGACTGGCTCTTTGGGGTAGGTTGTCAGGCAGGTTTTGTCTGTTTTTTAAGGTTTATGAGAAGGTGCAAGTTGAAACAAGTATACTGAAGTTCAAGGTTTGTATTTTTGTCGTAATAAATGAGGAATTGAGGTTCTTTCGTTAGGCAAAATTGACTGAAAAACTTAAAATGGCACAGTGAATTTTCTTCGTAAAATTAATAGGTCAATGCTCAGAGTAATCCATAGTAGAAGATATATTTATTTTTTTATATAGAAGTAGTGTTTTATTAGAAAAAAAGTCATATGAAGGCTTCCTAAAACAAAACTCCAGCTCTACAGAGCTGGCAGTCACAAAGCTAAGATTTTGAAGGTCAAAGCTGAATCATACTATGTGCTCTAGGCAGGGTTTGTTCCTTGATTATTTGTTGTTTTTGTGCAGTACAATGCATGTAGAATACTTGCATAGAATAGTGACAACTTTCTAGTGTTCTGGAAGAAAATTTCACTAAATTTAATAAGCGATTTAATCTTCCTTTTCCTGTAGAAGTTGATTGCAGAAAACATTCAGTCTGAAATCATGAATCTAATGCTGCAAAGAAATTGTATTTGCAAATAACTTCAATGAATGAAATGGCTTTTATGTAATAAGTGATAGCTGTGTATTTAATTGAATTTTCACTCATGTTTAAAACTCCGCCCTTCAAAATAGGCAGGTTTTGGTTTTCTGCATAAGCTAACAAGTGGAGAGCATATTTTTTGTTATGTTGAAATGACAGAGCCAGTACCAGTCTCTGAGAGGAAGGTACTCTTCGTGTAGCAGCTGTTTTACTATAAGAAAAGTTGTTATGCTCAACAGTTGCCTGCTATAGTCAAAAGCAGGCACAGCATGTAGGCAGCAGACCTATGAAATTACTTTTCATCTCTGACTGCTTTGGCTGAAATATTCTCGCTTCCATGTTACTTTTTATCTCCATAACAAATCTGACTATGAGTGAAAGTGCGTATGTATTTTAAATTTTTTAACTGTTGGTTTAGTTTCAGTTAGTCTTAGTGATGAGGGTTTGTTAAGTAAAACGATGTGGTGCCGTGCCTGCCTATTTAAGAAAATGTCTATTTTCATCCAGTTCTTTGTGGGAGTTGAACTTATATTTTAGAACTGCTGAGGAGGGAGCTAGTAGGTGATCTGAATCCTTTCAAAGGCTTTCATGATCATACAAGTGTAAGTGAAGTGCTTGCAGTAAGTGAATTAGTATCTCCTGAGCTTTAACTTTGTGGAATGAGACGTGCTGGAAGTAGTGTGGCATTTTGCTGTAGTAGTGAATGGTAACTGCTAGTAGTGATTTAACTCGACAACTTCGCATGTTTCTTTGTCCTCTTTGAGCTAAGAAAGCAGCTGTTGTTGTGAGAAGGCTTATGATTGCAGACTGATGAACTAGTAAGAATGTTTTTTTTAATTGAGGAAGATGGTGATGACTTAACATTTCTATTGTCCTATGTTAAAGGCTCCTTGTCATCTTACCCCTTCCTTTCAAACTGTGTTCTAGTTTCTGTTTCAGCAGTCTTAAGCATTGCTAGTTAATATATCTGCAATATAGATATATTTGTAGATATAGATACTACGCATATATCTTAATATTCAAAACAAAGTTTTTAAATTCATCTCAGAAACTACAAAACTGCAAAACTACAGCTGAAGCTAATTATAATTTATTATTTTATATAGTTTTGTGCTAGTTTCAATTGTTTGATGTTCAGGTAACTTTGTACTTTGATTTAGACTTGAAAGATATAATTTCTTCAAACTTTTTTACAATGTCTTCTGTTTTTACAGTCATAAATTGTCATTTTTCAAGCAGTGTGACATTAACAAATGATATCTATATGTTCAACAGGATCCACTGTGTAAATAACATTTTTCCTTTTACCTTAGCAAAAAGGAAAGTTAACTTAGGAAAGTTCTCTATAGATTAAGTGAATTCAGGTACAAATTAAATTGCTTGACTGCTGTGGACTAAGGATACCAACTGTATTGAGTTCCTGGTATTGAAGGGTCCTAGTAGAAATCAGTGGTTAAAAGCAGGATAAAAACCTTTTGTCTCTGCTCTGTAATTAGGATTTGAAGAATCTGGGTGTGGATGTTTCTGTACATTAGCAGAAACAGAAAAACACAAAACTTCTTAAATGAGGTATACTCTAAAGCTGATTGTGGACTGAGTAGGCTTTTAATATGAGAGTGTGAGTTCAATTTTTTATGAAAATGTATTGAAATTTTGCATGATATTTGTAGCTGTTACCTCTTGACTAATTTGTACAGGTTACCTGTAAATGATGTGTACAGTATTGCCTGTTTGTTTGAGGAGTTCTAAGTAGCATGTTATTTATGGGTGAAACAGTAATTTCAAATTAATTGTCAGTATGTTTTCTACCGAAGTACTGCTTTCAAAATATTGTAGTATTTGGGCAAGCTTAGACCTTAAGAGACCAGCTGAGTGTGAAGTAGCCAACTGGCAAAGATCAGCCAGCAGGAAGGGAAATCAGCAGTCACTGGCCTCATTGTAATTCTGAACTAAGTATTAGAGGTCTCTCCAGTTTTAATTGATAAGCAGTGATGGCAGAATGCTCTGAAATTAGGAAGTGAAGGGTAAGCACTTTTGATGAAGTGCTGAACAGGTTTTGGGGGTTTTTTTTGAGATAATAATGTGATTCAGTGTGGTCACTGTTGGGATGAGAGCTAACGGTGTCCATAGCCTGTTACACTGCATCTCTGGACATTAAAAATTAAATGGTGGCAAATCAAGCTTCAGAACTCTGATAAGTCACCTTTGCTTTAATTTTTGCATGTGACATAACCTTCTGAAAGGCTAAGAATGTAACATTAAAGATATGTAAAGATGTTTGAATATCTGGTGGTAGAAAACAACAAAGTAGAAATTAAATACATGTTGTTCATGATTTTAGCTGAGATGTGTTGGTAAAAGCTTTATTTCAAACCAAATAAAAGAAAATACTGTGCTGGTAATGTATGTAACTTTTGATATAATATTATCTAATCAGTTTACCCTGTTCAGGCTTTCAGAAAAAGGTAATAAGCTAAAATTAGTAGGTGATGTTAAAAGGTACCAGTATAATTTGTCATTTTGTACCAGTGATGTGAGAAAAAAATTTGAATAGTGGTTTCATAAGTTAAATTTTTGCTCTTTCTCAACTAACATTTGTTATGTCGTTAATAGACCTACATGGGAGCACAAAACAGTGGATGAAAATTGCATTCTTTTCACTACAAGTTCCTCTGGTTGATTTCAGATCAGGCTATGAAAGTGTTGGAGCACTGCTCTGGTAGTTATTGATTTAAGTGATGGAAAGTTTACTGAAAGTTATTTGTGCAGAGACAAAATTGGAGTCCTTCATCTTCAGGATGAAGTAGTTTCATTTAGTTGTTTGGGTTTTTGTTATTTTCTTTTTGACAGGTTGTGGTGTCCACTAACATTGCTGAGACATCGTTGACAATAGATGGCGTAGTGTTTGTGATTGATCCGGGCTTTGCAAAACAGAAGGTAAGTACTATTTTTTTTCTCTTTATAGTAGGAAAATTGATGGAATCTGGTTTGCTCAGGCTACTCTTCCCTTTGCAAACCCTTAGAGGTTTTTTCCCAGTTGGAATCTTGAACTTGGTTGGTTTGGATTTGTTTTAACTTAAAATTTTTATGGTTTGCACTTAGTCTATGAACTTTAGATAGAATAATTTTATTTTTAAAAAGTAAGAAATATGAGAATTTTGTGTTAGACTTGAAATACAGTTTTTCTAGATACTATAGAAGGGTAGTTTTGTACTGTGTGTCTATACTTGAGGATACTCAAGTAAAACAAATTGTGTGAAAGTAAATAAAAGTGGTTCTAGAAGCCTCGTCTTCTTTTAAGTCACGGTAGAAAACTCCAGCACTAAAATGAGAAGAAATGATCCCGACTGTTTCATGTCAGTATTTATCGTGTATTGTTGCAGCCCTGAAGATTGTAATCAAGCTGGTATTGCGGTTCTTGGAACATCATAGGGTGTTCAGGGGAACTGAAGTAGCTTTCCTACAGTCAACCCAGTAACTACGTAAAATATGAATCTCATTGTCTTAATTTGGTTTTTTCACTAAATGTAGTTTTCTTTATAACTTGGTTTCTTAGTAGTTTCCTTTAGTAGTGGTACACATTGTCAGGTTTTTTAATACTTGAAAAATGAGACAGACACACAGGAGTATGTGAGTACAGCCAGTGTGCTTTTATGAACAAATTTTAAACACCATTAAGGCTGAACTTTTTTCTCAAATAGTTCTTTTTACAGAAGGTATTCGTCCAGTATAAGAACTAAGGTTTCTGTACGTATTTTATACTGACTCACACCAAAAAGGTCTTAAAACGTGGACCAAGAATGTCTTCAGCTGAAACTACTCTTTGACTACTGCCTTTGTTTTCAGAGTATTCCTTTCCATGAGCCCTGTTGAGCTGGCAGGGCTGCTGTTTAGGTATGACTGCAGTGGAAGTTTTACAGTGAATTCCAGCAGATATTTTGTACTGTGATAATCTGCATGTTTCCTTGAAATACACTTTTCTTTTATCATCAGCCTGATCTTTACAGTTGCATAAAACAATGTTAGATTTTTCTCATCTGTAGAATATGATTATTCAACCTCGTAGTTATATCAAGACAACATTTTAATGGAATTTTTGAGCATCATGAGTGTTTAGCACTCTGTAGAACAAATTGGACACAATCCTTTTGCTGTGAAAATCTTATCTAAAAATACATTTAAGAACAGGGAGCCTGGCAGGAGTTGCTGTTAACAGATGAATAAAAAAGCTGTTCTCTAGGCAGTTGTATTTGAAGTTTTCCACCATCCTTTGTAGCTAGTTTTTTTTTTTTTTTCTTTTCAGATACATACAACTTATACAGAAACTGTGTTTAAAAATAAGTTTAAAGCAGCTTGGATAGTTGTCCTATATGAATATTGTTTATTCTTTACCTTCTGTCCTGCTCTACCTCCACTTTGACATAGGTGTACAATCCTCGTATCAGAGTGGAGTCTCTGCTGGTGACTGCCATCAGTAAAGCGTCTGCCCAGCAGCGAGCTGGCCGTGCTGGTCGTACTCGACCAGGCAAGTGCTTCAGGCTTTATACAGAGAAAGCCTACAAAACTGAAATGCAGGTAAGATTGTGGTTTTTACATTGTGTTTATAAGAATGTCTGATTCAGGTTGTTGAGTTCTGTGCTATTAAACAAAATCAGAATTTGAATGCTTCTGTAGTATAAAGTGTCTGGAAGAAATGTTACAAATTTTCTTTTTTTTTTCCCCCCCCCTCATCCCCCTAGGACAACACATACCCTGAAATTTTGAGGTCTAACTTAGGATCTGTAGTATTACAGCTCAAGAAGCTTGGTATAGATGATTTGGTGCACTTTGATTTTATGGATCCTCCAGGTATCTCTTTCCATCTTTCCAATCTTTATTTTTGTGACTACTTTATGTAATGACAACATGGAATAAATTCTCTCATTGGTTTTTTTCTGGGTTTTTTTTTTTTTTTTAAAATTATAATCTGTGAGGAGTGTCTTTTGTTTGTCCTGAAATTTAGTGCTCTGTGTCATATCCAAGCAAGCTTGGTCTTTCTGTGTAAGAACTCCTAGTAGAACCAGGGAAGCTACTGAAAGCCCCTTGCCTTCAGAGAATACGACAAAAATCTTGGCATTAGAAAGTCTGTTATTTGAAGGTTTTTTGCTTATCACCTTGATTACACGTTCTAATTGTGCAATCAGTCAGCATCTGTTTGTAAATAAAATGGGCTGGCGTTTTTAAAGCTGTATACATGGTTTGGCTCAGACTGGGGTTTATATGCATCCTCTAAGTGTTAAATCTTCATATATGCTTCAGAAATAATAACTGGGTTATATTGCTAATCAAAAATGTAAATCAGTCAAAATAAATATAAATCACCTATATAAATAGGTGAATTCGTTGTTTTTTCCCCTAAAATAAAAATCTGGCCTTGTAAGTTTTTAAATATTTCTACAGAAAAATTTCTTTGTTCTGTGCAACATGTATGATAGCTTAGCAGAATGACTTTTAGATTTCCTTTTATTTTTCTTTGTGGGTTAATACTGACTGTGAGGAATGCAAGATAAAGAGAACATTCTTATTGGCTTTCTGAAAGACTAGGTTTCTAGAGTTGACATGGCTGAAATTTTAGGACTATTGGATCTATTTAGTATGGAATAAGGAGAAAAGTATCTGCAGGGAGAAGTGATATTACTGATACTGAATATTTCACAATGCCACTCCTGTCTGAATTTTGAAAAGCAGTAATCTTCAAATATTCAAAGCTTGTGATTAAGTTTAAAGCTTTTCTAAATAAGTGTTCCCTCCCTGCCGCCCCCATTCATTCATGCTTGGGTGTGTGTTGGTGGATTTAGTAACAGTTTTGCATTTGGATGCTAGTGAATGGAGAACAAAAAGAAATAAAAAAGGAAAAAAAAAAAGAGATAAAGATACTTAATAAGTCTGTGCTTCCTCGGTTTTTGCTGATTCAGAGCTGTTTGGTTAATGTGTGAATTTACATATTTTTTTTCTTTCAGCTCCTGAAACTCTAATGAGAGCTTTAGAGCTTTTGAATTATCTGGCTGCTTTAAATGATGATGGAGACTTGACTGAGTTGGGATCCATGATGGCTGAATTTCCATTGGATCCACAGCTGGCTAAAATGGTTATTGCAAGCTGTGACTACAACTGTTCTAATGAGGTCCTATCTATTACTGCCATGTTGTCAGGTAATAGCAGGAACAGAGAAACAAAACAAATTGCAGATCTTCACTTTGGGGAAAATTTAATTTTCCCACATCAGAAAAATAACATAAATTTATTTTTAATAAAATTAGAATTGCTTTTTAAAACTTCATATATGGGTTCAGTTATTATGGATTTATGTAGAGACCTTGAAGCTAGTGAGTAGTAATGTTGAGAACCAGTGCTTAAAATGATCTACGAGATTTCTCCTAACATCAGTTAAAAGTATATATATTTGAATTGTTGGGGGTGGGGATTTAGGCTACTGGAACAGAAATTTCTGTTCACGTTCATAGTCAGGCCCAGAAATGTCATCTTGGCCACTAATTTTTAAGGCAGTAAAGTCTCTTTTGTATTGTGCATTCTTCTGCACTTTGATAAATCATGGTCTTCCCAAAGGGATTAGAGTATAATTTATATTAAATCGTAATCTTGAACATGACACATTTTTCAGTCATTAAATGACAAAACTGGAGAACAGTCAGTACTTTCAAAGGGGAAAGAAGAAGCTTGGAAGGAAGATATATCTATAAGAATTAACTGAGGTGTACAGCTGTGCTCTGCTGCTGTTACATGAATAGCCCTGTGTCAGAGCAGAGCTGCTTGTTGAGTTTAATGAGAGGAAAATGTTACCAAGCAAACCTTGTATTTGATTTCCCCACTGTGTAGAACTGACTTTGTTTCATAACTAGAGGTCATAGGACAAAGCAGCAGGTTTTAATCTGTTATGAAAATGGGGATGTTCTTACTCATAAGTATTTTTTGTCTTTGGGATGTGGTAATTTACCAGGCTCTCCACAGTGCAGGTGTACTGCTGCCATGCTTTACTTGGTTAGGTAGAGGGAAAAAAAAAAGTGTTGACTAAGTGTAAAATCTGTTGCTTCAGTTTAGTCTTACAGTATATTTATATAAAAGTTTTTAAGAACAAGTTAAAATGTTTGTTTCAGAGTTATGATTGTTCAGACTCAGAGCAGATGGGCAGGGCAGAATCATAATATTTTTCTTTAATTAAATAGTAGGCTTAATTGCGGAGGTGGTGGTAGGTTGGTGCCTGTCTTTCTCTTCTCTTCCCCCTTCTCCCCCCAGTATCTACTATAGAACAAGTCAGTTTAGTATTTTTGTTCATGGCCTTCAACTGATTTGCCTTACTCCTTTTCCAATTTACCTTTTCCCAGGCCATGATACCTTCTTTGTTTTAAACCACAATTAATGTAATGATGAGTAAGTTTTGGGGGAAAAACAAAAAATGGATTGAAGCTGGTTAATGTATGGGTTGTAACTAAAATACTTAAAAAACCCATAGTCCTGATTATTGTGTGGGCTGTTTCCCAAAGTAAGCTCTTTAAACCAGCAGCCTAATAGTATGTTTTGATGCATTAAGTGCACATAAATATTGTCAGGTTGTTGATAGCAATCCATGTATTTAGTTTGGACTGAATGGGAAACTAGGTGACAGAAAAGAGCAAAAATAGCATTAAGTAAATTAGCAGATTAAATGATTATACTACATTTTAAAAAAGCCATGGTGTCATGCTGTGGTATGGAAAGTACTATTACTTTTCAGAACACTGAGTTAAGACAGTGATAGTGAAATCTGAATTTTGCTTTTATTAGTATGAGTTAGAAATAAAAATACACTTGATATTACCTCTTTTTTCAAATGCAGGACCCATTATACAGGGTGTTTATTTCACACCTGCATTTCCATTTTCTTTAATGCATTGGTCTTTGTTGGTTTGTTACCATGATTCACTGTTACAGTGTGATTTCTTTTTTCTCAAGTTGCATCTGGTATTCAGCTCACAATATCTAGTGCTTTGGGGCTTTTATGCAAATTTAAGAATAAAGAAAAACTACATAACACAGCACAAAAACCCCCTCATTTGATAGGGATACATCATATGCAAAGAGGTGTTCTCATATGATTGCAGGGCTTCAGTTAATGAGAAAACTAATGTAGTCCCAAGCAGCTGGAAAACGATGAAGGCTTTTAAGTATTTAATCATTGATTTTATTGAAATGTAACCTCTTAAAAATTACACCTGGTTAAAACCAAACTGATTTATTTTCTGGTGTAGATCTCTGTAAAGTAAATCATAAAATGGGTAAGGTTGGAAGGGATCACAGTGGGTGACCTGAAGCGACCTCCCTGCTCCAGCAGATCTCTTATAACTACTTTCAGGATCTTGTGGATTGATACCAATCTTACAACATACTAGAATGTTGACAGACCGTGAATTAAGTTGGCTGCAATACTGTTTGTGGTCTTTTCTAGTTTGTGTCTGTAAAAGAAATGGTAAAACATGACTTTTGGATGAAATGGGATGAATCAGATGTGTATGTAGGAGAATATAATGACAGTGAAAGCTCATCATGTTACATTTTTTGATACCCATTTTTTATTTAAGTAGTGCCAAAGGACGGTTTAACCTTCCACCACTACCGCTACCATCACAGCCTTTAGACCGATTAATACTTTCATTCATATGTTTCTGTATACCAGTGCTGATAGCAATACCATGTGGGAAGAGACTTGACTGGTGTGTTCTGTCTAGTAACAGACTTGCAATAGTCGAACCTCAAGTTGGTTTAGACTGTGCTAGTACACTACAGTTTCCAAACTGGTTACTTTGTCTGTAGGGGCTTTCTGAAGAAGCAGATTTGCATTTCAAGTGTTTCATTCCATGGAGTACTAGCTCCTGGTAGAGCTATCAGCACTGGATTTGAGCTAAGATCTGTTCAGCCTTCCAGTCTGTGTAGATAATCTTGATGGCCTTCAGACTAGAGATTTTGATGCATACATATAATTCTATTAAAATAATCAGGTACTCTGTAGCTTTGAAACCCTCTTGTCTTACAGATGTGGTTAGGTGTTGATGTACCAAATCAAGGTAGTAAACAGTCCAAGATGCAGTTGGAGGCCATCCTGCCCTGCCCTATGCTCTGTGAACTGACCTAGCTAGGCCTTGTTCCTCTATCTGTGAATGCGTGACTCATCGATATGGGCGTTTGTGTTGGGCCCATACCAACCTTGTTTAGTCCCACAGTGTTTTGTTCGCCCCACGGAAGCAAAGAAAGCAGCAGATGAAGCCAAGATGAGGTTTGCCCACATAGATGGAGATCATTTGACGTTGCTGAATGTCTACCATGCTTTCAAGCAAAGTAAGTCTGTGTCTGTTCTAGTAAAATTATTTGTTATGCTTTGTGCTGCCAACTTCCATTTCTGGGTTCCGAGGACACTTGAAAGGCTTGGGTTTTGTTGTTTAAGTGCTACTTTCCTTTGGGGGTCAAACAAAAAAACTACCCAAGCAATTTTGTAATAAACTGATGAGCGTGCAAACAGGCCAGGCTTTTAAATCAATGCTGAGTAACCTTGGACAGAAGGAAGCAAGTGTTCCTGTAATTAAGAAATATTGGAAGTTTATCTAACATTAATTATAAAAAAAATCTGCATAATTACTTAGTGATTTTTCAGGGAGAGCAGTGCAGAAAAGGCTGTGAATTTGGAAAAGAATATGTTCCTAGAACAAAAACCTTTTTAATCCTAACTTCTTAATATGGTTAGGAATTCTGTAATAAGGCTTTGGAATAGATTGAGAGGCAAAGGGATGATGCATCAACAAGTAACATAGAAATGTGTGGTACATATGTTTCAATTATATAATTTCTGTGGATGGAATTTAGAGAAAATGTATGATCCTCTTCAACATAGCTGAAGTATATTCTAGCAGCTTAAAGAAGATAAGGTGAAGGTAGGAGTTCTCTTGAAAAATGAGAAAATGACCCACTTTTTTTAACAGTGACTTATATTGGTGGCAAATAAAAAGATTGCTGTAAACTACCAGCCATGTAAACTTAGGTGCTCTAGTTATACTTTCTGTTAGCAAACAACAAAAAACTAGCAGTTTTTTTACCCTGAGTAAAAAGAAATGCAGCTTAATGCCTCCTTCTGTTAGAGGTTTGATGTAGAAATTTTGTATGGAAACCTTTTAACACTGTCATTATGTGACAATCGAAAATAAGTGCAAAAGTACAAACAAATACATTCAGTTTACAATACAAACAATAGCTGAGAAACTGCTATTAAACATTGGTAAATAAGACACATGTTGCTTGTTTTTCTCCTGTTAGTTTTTTTGTTAATAGCATCCTGAACTGTCTGGCAGACAATTTGTGTGTGTTTCTGGAAATCATTGCTTTAATACTCAGGTTACTGAGGGATGGAATTGTTTCAGGAATCATCTTGTGAAATTGTGAATTGACTTCTAGAATCAGAAGACAAAATGCTACTGGTGTTTGTACCTAGAACAATATAAAACATCTATGGTTTATCTATGATACCTAGTTCAGTTGGCTCAGAAAGTAGTATGCTATGGTACTGTGCAGTAGAATCATAATTGTACAACAGCTTCATTCATACTTCATTTAAAATACATTCTGTAAGGTAAAGCACAAGAAAGAACTTGGACTTAACCTTGACTTCCATAACCTTTATTCTTTTCAGTGCAAATTAAGAAGAGTCTCTTCTTTCCGAGAGTTACCTTAAGTTTTAATTTTTAAGGCTGGCGTTGATGGAGTATTAAACTGACAGAGGTTGAAAAAGCATTACTTAAAAAGTTATAGAATTGCTAGGGAGAACTGGGTTTCTTGATGCGAAACATGCAGATGTTTATACTGACAGAATGGCTGAGGCTTGCTATTTCATCAGATTTCTTAGAGCTATCAGCAGTAGGAACAGAGTACAGAGTTCTGTTACAGTGGCTGTATTTTACCAGTCACATTTACTTAAACTGCTGTGTCACACGAACAGACTGTATACCTCCTAGCTGTTACTTGAGTGCCTTATTTAAGTAGGGTTTCACTTCTCAAATACAGCGTAGTTATGTACAGTTGTCTTGTGTGTTCATTGCATGCTGCAGTTAAAGGCTGTGTAGTGTTCCTGACGTGTTATGTTTTACACTTCAGGTGTGGAAGATGTTTTTTTTAGTTGCAGGATGAGATTTTTGAAGTGTCCAAAATTTAATGGTGTGGTATTTCAGTGAAACAGTGATTGTGTTTATGTTATATTGTGAGGGGAAAAAATCCCTGCTTTTTTCTGTCCTGACCATGTACTTCCTGAATAGAAAAGTTTTGGGAAGTTATCTAGTGCAAGAAATCAACTGAATAAAAAACCAAGAACAGTTACCATTTATAAAAGTTTATGGATTTTTTTTTTCTGGTTCATCTGACTGATGAATCAGTTAGTCACTATTTTATTTACTTGTTCTAATTTTGATTCATGTTTTCTAATGTTGCAGATCATGAGTCGGTTCAGTGGTGTTATGACAACTTCATTAACTACAGGTCCCTGATGTCTGCAGACAATGTACGCCAACAGCTGTCACGAATCATGGACAGATTTAATTTGCCTCGTAGAAGCACAGATTTTACCAGCCGAGACTATTACATCAATATAAGAAAGGCATTAGTTACTGGGTATTTCATGCAGGTATGTGTTTACTAAAGTTTAATAAATGTTACTTAAATTACATGTGGCTAACTATACTGCCATGGAGTCTTTTGTCAGGTTGCTAGGTGATGACTCAAGTAGCACATTCTTTGGTCAACTGGAAGAAATGTTGCAGGCAATCTTACTAGTTATTTGTAATCTGATACCAAAAAGGGAAATATAGTGGTGTATACATATGAAAAATATGTGATCTTTACAGAGAGTATTTTGTTTTGTATATTTTCCCATGTTTATATTTTACTTTTCAATTACATGAGTCAGATAGTAGAGTACTGGAGCACCTCTGTAATCTCAAGCTGTGTACTGTTTGAAATGCATTGAGCTTGGATACTGTGGAAGCCAGTCTCCAGTGCTGCCACCGGCATGCTTTTGCATTTCTGGTTAAGCATGCCCCAAGCTAGAATGCAGGGTGCTTGGATTTTTGTTTGTTATTCTTTTGTTTGGTTTTGGTTTGTTTTTTGGTTTTTTTTTTCTCTTAGTCCCATCCTGCTGGGTTTTTTTCTTTTCAACATTCATGCTTATGACTGCTAGAGTCTCTTTGCTGGCTCTTGCGGATACAAACTGTGAATCTTCATCTTTATGGACTCTGGACTGTTACGATAATGCTTTTCATAGCAAAAAAGCATTTGACTCATCTCTGTGACATTTCTGCTAGAGCCTAATACCTTGCTTCTGGAGAGCACAATCTTGTTATCTTTAAGAGGCTGACCAGTGCCCCTGACATTTCCTAATTTTTCCCTTGGGGTGCACTCTGGAGGTGTTTAAACACAAACACTTGCCAGTTGGTCAGTGCTGTGCAGGTGAAGATGGCACAGGCCTGACAAGCGCTGCTCTTAGGCACCTGAGCTGGGGCACAGATTTGGGCACCCTGTCCTTACACTGCCCCTGCCAAGTGCTGTCTCCAGGGCTCAGCCAGCCAGTCTGCAGCAGAAACATGTTCCTGGGTTTTCAGAATACAGAACTATCAATGTCAGCAACTGCATTTCACTGTAATGCCAATTGGAGATTAAGGCTGTTGGCTGCTTTTAAATAATTAAATGGTTCTAAAGCCTTCCTTGCTGTAACCTTTCCGACAAGTGGGCTGTAACTGTGTTCAGTCCTTGAACTTGGGACATGTTTTCTGCATATTTCTTGGCAAATGTTTCAGAACACATTCCCACCTACACCTTTAATTCTGTAAATGTTTTGAAAGACAACAGTTCTGCCCAGCATTGCATTTTGGGCCCCAGGCAGGTCTGAGTGCCACAGCTGCACTTTTGTTTGGCACTATACCCCATGCCTTCTTTCACTTAATTGGACCTGTGGGGAGGCCATGTACTTGGAAGTTGGTGTGCTCTTACTTTGTTTTATGTTACTCAAAATGAAACTCTTCCTCTAATTGGTGTTTTCTTATTAGAAAACACCTATTCCCATGCATGGGGAGCTGCATGAATGCTGGTGCAAGTAGGTTTTTGTCTCTGTCTCTAAGGAGTTAAAGATCAGACTTAGTATTTTTGCTGTGAATAGGGTAGTAAGTAGGCTCATGCAGATGAAAATTAAAGCCTGTCCAGAAGTCTCCTTGGGCTTCCATGGTCAGTAGGTTGTTTACTGCCTCTCTCAGCCAAAATGCCTAATTGAATTTTTGGGGTGTATCAAGAGATAGCTATAGCAGACCTGTTGGAACTATTTGGAGTGGAAGCCATTTCAGCTGTTACTCTTCTGCTTCAAAGTGTTTCAGTCTATTTTAGTTTGAGTTTCTTCAACTCTTTAAACCTCCATGATAGTGTGGTACCTATTTGACCTTGACTCGGAACCTTCTTTGATGAATTCCACATTTCTTTAAGAAACCTTCAGTAGAAAAATTTTAAATACTCAAATGTTCTTTACCAGCAGCTGAAGTACTTTGGATTTTAAGTCTGTATACACATTATACCCTCTCCAAGCCAATATTCAGGCTGTAGCATTTGGGGACTCTTGTTCAGAAAACATTATTAATGAAATGCATATATCATCCTTTGTTCTCTTAGTACAGAACATGTGTGGAATTCCAAGTGTGGGCACTTGCAAAATGTGTGCATGGACTGTAGATAGTGTTTGCATGTAAAGTACTGAGGTCTGTGGACAACACATGGCAGAAGTTTATTCTTCAAACTTTCTAAATTGCAAAAGGCAGTGTGAAGTGGAAGAAGCAGTAGCCATTGTCTTGAAATACTTCTCATTTACTGCATTGTTTATACTTTGGTAATTGCCTGCTGTCCTAAGACCAGTCATAAAATTGCACTGTAGAGTTTTCTGTACTAATCAAGACCTGTGGTCAGACAGTATAGGCTGACTGTAGTACTAGTACTGGTTGTGTAATCAGTACTAAGTACTCTGTTTTTACCTGCCTTCAGTTGTGTGTCTGAGACAGATAAATGTGGAATTTCTGCTGGTGATGAGTCATCTCTTCACCCTTCATATTTAAATGCAAATGTGAACTCCAGTAAATCTGCCATAGACAAGCAAAGTGAAAAGTAAAATAATTTAAAACTGTCAACAGTTCTGTGTACAGTAAAACTTCTGGAAAGATAGATATTGATAAGAAGTTAAATGTCTTCTAAAATTTTTGTGCTGTCTCAGATTTCTTCTAGTTCGTATAATGCAAAACTTTTAAAGGTAACTTTCTGTATCACATATCAGAATATGCAAAGGATACGTAAAATACAGCAAATGATCTTTGCAAAAAGAGAAGTACTGATTTCTCAATTAGTGTGTTCTGAACATAACCTGTCTTAGAAAGGGAGAGGAATTGGCATATTGTACAACTGTAATATATTTGTAATTTGGTAATAAAGTTCCAGAACTAAGTATAGATTATTTCTCCTACTTTTGTTAAGCAATTAAGCATACTTTATAGAAAAATCTAAATAGGATAAATAATGTAGCTTAGTGTTAGCTGGGGATCAAAGTTAAGTCACAAGAATAGATAACCCCTTAACGGAGGCTTATCCCTGATACCCATTGAAAACTAAGCTTAGAATCTTTAAAGTGTAAATATTAGCTGAAGTAACTGTGGTTAAGACTAAGCAAAAAATAATTACACTACAGAAAGTAAGCTAAGGATATGAATTAGAAAAGGCAAGCAAATGACAGAATATCTTAAGGATGGGTCATCTTCCTCTTAGTGATTTTTTTTTTTGTCAGTTGTCAAAAGCAACTTAGGTTTTTGTCATTGTATTTTCAATCTAGTATTGAAGACAGAACAAGAATTGGTAGTTAAAAATTTAAATCAGAGTTTAAAGGTGGAAGCAAGCCCTCTGCATTTTCAAATCAAAGAATGGGTCAGGTTGGAAGGGACCACATTTGGATTATCTGGTCCAACCTCCCTGCTCAAACAGAGTCATCCTAGAGAACATGGCACAGTAATGTGTTCAGACAGTTCTGGAATATCTTCAGTGAGTGAAACCACAAACTCTTTGGCCAGTCTCTTCCAGTGCTCTGTCACTGCACAGTAAAGAAGTTGTTCCTCATGTTCAAAGGGAATTTCAAACCATTTTTGTCTGTTGCTTCTTGTCCTGTTGCTTGGCACCACAGAAAAGAGCCTGGCTCCTTCCTCCTGGCACCCTTCCTTCAGATACTGACAGGCACTGAGGAGGTTCCTCTTTTCAAGGCTGAACAGGCCCAGCTCCCTCAGCCTGTCCTTATAACAGAGACGCTCCAGTCCCTTCATCATCTTTGTCACCCACCTCTGGACCTGCTCCAGGAGCTCCATGTCTCCTTTGTACTGAGGAGCCCAGGTCTGAAGACTCCAGGTGGACTTCACCTAAGGCTGAGTAGAGGGGCAGGATCACCTCCCTCATCCAGCAGGCAGTGCTCTTCCTAATGCACCCCAGGGTACCATTGCCACTCTTGGCTAAAAAGGTATACAGATCAAGCTTGGAATCTTTCTTGGGAGATGTGACTTAGTCAAATGCAGAGGATACACTTAAATGAGCAGTTCTGTACAGGAAGTAAGATGTCAGATGATTTGCCTTCTAATTAAAATTCATTTAATGCTTCTCAGTTTCTGGTGCTTATTTGTTGTATGAAATTATGTATATTTTGAAGTCTTTACATAATCACGCTCCTACAATAATAGAATGGTAATAAAATAAACCTATGACACAAAGGTGGTCACTGGTGCATTTAATAGTATTCATTTTGCTCTTTTAAAATGCAGAAGACTGGTGTAAAACTTTTTAATAGATTCAGAAACACTCCTGCATGTATTGCAAGAATTTTGGAAAATCCAGGCAACTGCCAGGGTTACTTTGGTGCGTGCTAGCCTTCTTTTGTCCTAAAGAACAAGGACCAATCATTTCTCTAAACTGTCTGTCAAGACTAGCATGCCACAATATGTAGCCTTGAATCTAAAAGGGCTGGATCTTGTGATACTATTTCTGCTTTTGTCCTTGCCAAGTGCATGTGGGTTTAGTGTTAATGTTTGTTTGAAGACCCTTGACTTCGCCCTCTAGGTTCAGTGATATGATAGCTAATAAATTAGCACAAGCATACTTAAAATTTCTAATGAGGGTGTGTAATTATTAATAAAATTCTGATGAGAATTTGAAGTGAAACATTTTCCTCTGGTGATATGTGCCACTGTTTCCATTTGAGTTTGTCATGTTGAGAAGAATATTATAATTGTCTCTAAATCATCAGCCATGTGGGCTTTCTGGGGCTGCAGAGTAATCTGTTGCAGAGATACATGGGTTGGTTTGGCACTTGCCCATTCTTTTAGAATCATGTTCAGCCTAATTCCTTGGCAATCTCAGGGTTCAGGTAGGTTCTGTAGTGTCTTGCTTGCTACTACTACCCCTCAGAAAATGTCCCCACTTCCTGGATATACTTCATACAATCCTGTGTTTCTGCAGAAACTCATGCTGTCTGTACTCTGAAAAACATCACAGAATGGTTGAGGTGAAAGGGCTCTCTGGAGGATACCTGGTCCAACCACCTCTATATTTTCAGACACTGGTATTGCTTGCAAGCCAGGGTTTCAGAGGAGTGATGTAAGCTGCCTCCAGTTTGTCCTTGTTTGCTCCTTTATGTCAACCTTGGTGCCTGCCTGAGCCCATTCTAAATTCTTTCAGCTCAGTGACCTGGCAGGCTTCTTAGAGAGTGGAAACAAGAATGGGGCTCAGTCAGCTGTGCTGGAATAGTGCAGACCAGGAATGAGCAGGAAAATGTAGCAGCTGGCAGATCACTGTGGCTTGCACTGGAGTCATAGCTTCACTGTGTGTTTCCCGACAGAGTTGAGTTCTTTTCCAAGGTGTGTGCCAACAAGCACGCTCTGTAGAAACATCTAAAGAGGGAATACTGCAGCTCACTGTTACCTTGGGATTGAAGCCAGTCACAGTGGTATAGTAACCACCTAAAGGTGGCTTGTCCCTGATATCAGTGGTCTAAGGAAACATTTTCTTTGTAATTGGGGTTATTCCAATTATTGTCCTTCCCTGGAAATTAAGACCTAACTGTATGTTTCTGTGGCATTTATTTTTCTTTGAGTATGCTTCAGAATTATACAAAGTCAATAAGAAACATAACTCTACCATTACAAATTACATGGAAAAGGAAATTGTATTTGGGAAAGGTAGAGTACAAGACTTTACTCTTTTAATACATATAAGTGAGACTGAAGTGTTAAAGGTAAATTTTATTGAATTTAACAGCACACTTTATAGAATGAAATCTAAATAATGCATTGTTCTGTCCTTTTCTAGGAAGAACTAGAAGAGGTAAAACAGATACTTTTGTATGCATGTGTAATTTTGATCTGAAAAATGAAACTGATTTTTAAACAAAACTTACTTTGAAAAAAATCATAATCCCACAGCAAGGTGTGCCATGTTTGTGCTAGGCATGTGACAGATGAGTGACTAGTCTAGTCTGATTTGCACCTATACTGCTATTTAATACCACAGCTGTTGTATTGAGTTGAATAAAATTAGGCCTAAATCATTGCAGCCTGTTGGTCTCCATTTAAAGGAACCTCTTCTGGTTTCCCATACTTGAAATAAAGTGTTATCTCTCAAATCTTGTGTGATAAAATTTGCAAACCATTGAAATAATTTGTTCTACTCTTAAAACATGTTCTGGATATTAATGTCATAATGTTTTAAAGAGAAGCACACTCCAAGTAAGTAATTTCTTCGTAAAGGCATATTCTGGTTTAAAACTTGAGGTAGCTATTGCTTTAGAAGGCCTGAGGTTTTAATCTAATAGGTGGAATTTGCTCTTGACTAGGCAAAGAAAAGGTTGAAATATACTTAGGAATTCAAGAAAACAAGGAAGTATACTGTCTGTATTAAAGGAAAACAGCTAATGATCTTATTAAAAATGTCTTTGTCTTTCAGCCATTGCCCAACCTATTTAAGCTTTTTACTCTGTGTGTGTGTATATATATATAAAATGAGGTTATTTTCAATTACTGGTATCAAAGGGTTAATTTTAGTTACTTTTTCTGTTAGATTAGCTGTTGGTACAGAGGATATCATTCTAAGGATAACTGTCTGCTTTACCAAATCTTAATGAGCTGGGTATCGGAGCATCTTGGCAAGGCAGGCATTATTCCCTTTCATAGAGCAAGAAGCTTAGTCAGAGGGAGGTTAATTGATTTTCACCAAGGTCACAGCACAAGTGTGTTGCTGAACCTACATTTTCCAGCTCTGAAACTCATGCTGTAGTGAGACCTCTCTCATAAAAGGATAACATTGTGGCTTACTGGTCCCACAGTGGCTACTGCAAATTAAATGCTTGAAGCAGATGCCTGTAGTAAACCACAGCTGACTTCGTGTGATGTTGCAAACCTGTCCAGTATATATTTCCTTCCAGTACTTGGTGTTTGCAGTGCTGCTGTTCTAATAATGATTTTTTCTCTTTGGGTGATAATTATTTTGTATGTTGCTTGAATTGTTTATTAGAATATACACATACCGTGGTAGTTAGCAAAAACATCTGGCATCTTGATTGTGCCTATAAAAAACCATGAATACTTGAAGTGGTCAAGTAATGTGCCAGATTTAGATGAGGTTTGAAAGTTGGGTTAGTATGTTTTGTATAGAACACTTAACAATCAGCTTGAAATTGCTTCATTTATAAATTGCCTGTGTTAATGAAAAAATGTCTTTTTATTTAGGTGGCACATTTGGAGCGAACAGGGCATTACTTAACAGTGAAAGATAACCAAGTGGTGCAGTTGCATCCCTCCACTGTTCTTGATCACAAACCAGAATGGGTGCTGTATAATGAGTTTGTCCTTACAACGAAGAATTACATCCGGACATGTACAGACATCAAGCCAGAATGGTAAGCTAGAGTCTTGCAACAGTCATGATCTATTCTTAGAGTTATTGGTTTTTTTTTTTCCTTTTCAGTTGAGGCAATTACTTTCACTTTTCCTGAAGCTACTTTTATAAAAATGGTTTGGGGAATGGCAATGGTATGGACATGAGGTCTTGTAGATGACTTGTTTTCTTTGTGGGTACTTGTGCCTGTTCGTGGGTTCGTGGGTTTTGTGTTCAGACCTCTGATGGATGCCTGGACTCTGTGTGCAATGCACAGCTTGACTTAGAATCAGTTACGTCAGTAAGCCTGGAGCTGTTTGCAGTTGCAGGATTTGGGGGGTATGTCCTAGCACCCACTTCCATTGCTGAGTTAGGAGATACCAGTACCTCAGTATCAGTGCTTCTGTTTTAAAGATCTAGGACTTCTTCTGTCTGATTTTTTCAGAAGGCTCTGAATAACATTCATGCTTTCTTAAAATTCTAAGGAAAGAGGTGATAATAGTGGTACAACTTGCCATGTCATGATATTTATTCATCAGCTAAATATATCAAGGAAATCAGAAGCCTGAATCTGCAGACAAGCAGAGATCCGAAGCACCTTGCCTTCTTTAAGGTTGTACTTTAACTACCAGGTTGTTGTAAGCTTTGGGGACACAGGACCCTCTTCTGTTGCTGTAACTTTACTGTTGTGAAGGAAGAGTTTAAAGATTCATAAGCTGGAAAACACAGCATATGTATTTATATTGTCTGTAGTATCTTATTGGAAAATGTGTTTGAATCCCTGCCTAGAAATCTTGTTTCAACAAACACTGTCTAACCTAAAGCAGAATCCTATGGCCATGGTTGTATTTTTAAGTTTAAAACAGCTAAGGCTGAACTGTACTCTGACACAAGTGGATGTTTGCATAGACTTCTGTGACTGACGGACTCTGACATTAAGCAGAGGCTCGGGCTGTGTGGCTTACCCTGGCAGGTACTGAAGCAGCAGCAAGAATCTGTAAGGGGCACATGGTCAGACAGGAGCATCACGTGAGATTCATGTGTGTTGTTTTTGCTTTGGACTTGGACACTTAGTCAGGATGGCACTGCCATTTGAAGTGTGTGTGCATGTGTGTAAATTTCAGTTAGTCTTAGAATTGCAGAATGAGCTGAAAATATGAATAACCTTTGTTTCCTTCAGTTGTAGAATTTCTGTAAGATGCATCTTAAAGTTTGAGTATCAGTAACAAGCTTTTCCTTTTTTGACAGGCTGGTGAAAATTGCCCCTCAATATTATGACATGAGCAATTTTCCACAGTGCGAAGCAAAGAGACAGTTGGATCGCATCATTGCCAAACTTCAGTCCAAGGAATACTCACAGTACTGAATTTATGCTTTGAACTGAAGTTATTCAGAGGACAGCTTTAAGAGATGAAAGGATTCAAAGTTCAAGTTGTGCTCTTCACTTTGGTTCAATAATGGCCTTTATTTGAAAGCTTTTTAATTTTTCTTTACAGTAAATATTCCATTCTGATTTCATAAATTAAACATTTATGCCTCCCTTTTGTGTTGACACTGTAGCTCATACTGGAAAAGCTAATCAATGTTTTGCAGTTTATTGAAAGTAGTTCTATATATAACAATGTTATAAGCATTTCTTTAGAAATGGTTGAAAATGCTTCTAAAAATGTGATTATCGACCATGGTATGCATGATCGTTGTAATTGTTGACATTCCTTTTAGAAGTTGTGAAATGTTACAACTTGTGCTTCTGTAGACACAATCTTTGGCTTCAGTACAAGGGTACTGACTTCAATAAAGTCTATTTATACTAATTTTGTGCCACAGTATGTCAGTATTTCTATTGTTTTGATTGAAATATGAGAAGCCCATTTAGTCTCCCATTAAACTGCTGTTTGATTGACATGGCAGTAGTTTAATATTTTAATATTAAAAGTACAGATGTTTAAGCAGCACAGTGATATAAAATGCATACAATGTTGATCCCTTGAAAACTTGTTAAAATTATTTAGGAAAACTCAAAATGCATGCAGATGTGTTAGGAGAATGCTTTCTTCCAACCTAGCCCTAAATATTTCTCAGACAGAACTCTAATAACCTGTCCTATAAAGTAAAGTGTTTGTGGCCAGGTAGAAATTGCCCTGCTGGGCAATGATCAGGTACTGTTTAGGATCAACACAAACAATAGCATAAATGACACTGAGAATCAAATCACACTGCACCACTGGAATTTTGTAGAGATTTTTTGTGAAATAAGACTTGACAGCATAATCCCATGAGGAATTTATAGTCAAATTTGATCACAGGCCTGGAGCACCTCTCTTAGGAGGACAGGCTGAGAAAGTTGGTATTGTTCAGCCTGGAACGAAGGAGGAGGAGACCTTAGTGTGGGCTTAAAATACCTCCAGAGGTTTTAGAAGAATGAGTGAGGATTTTTACCAGGGCCTGTGGTAAAAACTTTTGCCAGTGACAGGACAAGGGGCAATGGTTTTACTCTGGTAGGGTAGAGGGTAGATTGAGATTGAGCATAAGGAAGAAATTTGTCACTCTGAAGGTGGTGAGGCACTGCAGCAGATTGTCCAGGGAAGTTGTGAGTGCCAATCCCTAGAGAGTTACAGGTCAAGTGGGATGGGGTTTTGAGCAGCCTGGTCTAGTGGAAGGTGTCCTCGCCCATGGCAGGAGGGTTGGAACCAGGTGATCTTTAAGGTCTGGTTGAACTCAATCCATTTGGTGGTTTAATGTATTTGATCAGATTTCTGTTTTTCCCTCCCCCTGGAATACACTGAGCTTTGGTCCTGGCAAAGAGCAGCTGGATCAGCTCTTGCTGAAACTGATTCCCTTAGGAAGAGAGCTGTGCTGCTGTCGTGCTGTAAGGCTGAAGCAAAAATAGGTTATGTTTGCAGAGCTGGTAGCTAACCTCAGACTAATTTTAAGCACTTGATGTTTGGGGTATCCTTTCCTATTTAAATCATAGCAGTGGGCTGTAAAATTATTTGAAGTAATCTGAGGATTTTCTTCCAATTCCAACTTTTTTTTAATTGCTACTTAATGGTTGGGAGTAGAGAAGTTTTGAAAACTTTGTTAGCAATTAAAATAGTAATAGTGAAGATAAAAGTGTCAGAATAGCATTTGAGTGGATTTATAATATGGAGCAGCAATTGGGAATCTGTCTTGGGTTTGCTAAGTGAGAGGGAGTGTGAGATGAGTCTGGGCTTTCCTACCCTACCAAACCATTTTCAGTAGGAAGGAAGGAAAGAGCTTCACTCTGCATAAAATGTCAAACTTGATTGTGTTTTCTGACTGCAGTTAGAAGAGGTAACAGGGACTCTGAACTTCTTAAGCAACTGAATTTCAAACTAGTATTCCTAAACGTGCAAATGTTGGTTTTGCAAATTGCTGCTTTAGGATGCCTCAGGCTGGATATGTGGGGTTTCCTGATGACTTTGTTATCCTCTATGTGGTGAGCAGAGGGGGCTGCTTTGTGCAATGCTGAAAACCAGCTGCTCCCCAGGTAAGAATTGCTCTGGTATTTGTGTGCATTCTTCAGCTGAACAGCGTGGAACCACCTTCTGCATGCCTTTCCCTAGGTCTGGCAAGGGCCACAGACAGTTCCCCGCATGAAACGCCTCAGGGACCCCAGAACCAGCTGGCATCAGCTGTTGTAACTTGGGTCCTTGGGGATGGGGGAGCAGATGGCTGTATGGCTGTGAGTGGAACTTGACACAGGAAAGACTTTGGCTTGTTTTTGGTGGTTTTCTTTTCCGTTGAATTGTCATCCTCACAAGCTCGGCTTGGGCTGTGACAGCTGACCAGTGCTCACTCTGCTCTGCCTTTGCTACCAGGAACGCAAATATGACTGGCCAAATTCATGTCCTCTGACAGCTGTACAACCCTGCCACCTTCCAATTAAGCTGGTGACACCTGGGCTTAATTGGAAGGCTGGTGGTGTCCCTGCTGTCACTGGGGACAGAGCAGGCCGGGTCCCCCCACCCCTCCTGTGAGCAATAGGAAACAACTTTCCTGCTGGGATCCTGATGGAACCTGGGGGATAGTGCTTTAGGAAGATATGGAAGCCTTGATACCTGGGGAACCTACTGCACTTGATACTTGCATGACACTCTTGTATTCCTGAAAAACACCCCCATTTATTGAAGAACTGACAAAGCAGATGAAATACTTGAGTTTAGGACTAAAGTCTTTTCTTATAGGGGACTGTGTGTGCTGTGTGTGGAATGACTCTGTCACTAAGAACTGAGTAGTGGAGAATGGTCCTGGGGTCGAAGTGGCTTTGTGCAGTTCTCTGCCCAGTACTGATCTCAACTGAGGCCATTCAGGGATTCAGGGCAGAAACACGGATGGACTTAAATCACGGTGGATACCTTAGAGTTACTGCAAATCTCACCTTTGATGTAATTTTAGAGCCAAATAGCAGTGGGAGGGGAGCCAGGTGTCTTAAGGAGTCACTATCTCAGAAGGAGTAATGACAGGGACAGCAGGGCTTCTTGAAGCAAGATGTTTCCTGACTCCTACAGGGAAACTATCAGGAGCGACCTCCTTAGCTACTGCTGTCTCAGGGGTACAGCAGATGCATGCAGAGGAACTTGAGTTTGAGAGTAGCTCTGGGTTTTTGTAAGTTCAGTCATGAAAGGTAAAACCTTGTTCCCTTTTTTCTGGTGGGAAAAGTGTCAAAAAAGGTTGCCTTTTTTGGCACAAAAGGAGACCAAGAAGGAGGCATAGGAATTAGACTGCTTATCTATGAGTGTAGGGAGGTTACTGTCTCTCTCTTAAACATGTTAAAAATACTCAGAGCTCTGGCTGCTTATATTTATGCAGAATGCAGTAAATAAGGGGGAAAATTGAAAATCAAGAGTTTGCTGGTGTCAAATAGAAATTCAGCTTCTGTTTTGTTCTGTGAAAATCCATAACAGACTGCAAGACAATGGGGCTCTTTCTGTTGGTCTGTGGAGTGAGGGTTCCCAAATAAGGTACAGACCTGCCCCCAGCAGCTGCAGCATTTGCTGCTCTGTTCCCTACCTTACTGAAGCCACTTTAGAGTCTTCAGACTGCTAGCCAATGGTGTACATGTGTTTTGGAGTAGAGAGGAACTGCTCCTTAGGATTAACTGGTTCTCTGCTTTGGAACAATCTAAAAGGAAAAGGGATGTGTTGTTTACTTGGAGTGATCTTTTTATCGGAGACATTCTGATGCTTTTTGAAAATATTTGGTTTGTATATAACAAACTGTTTATAGTGTGGGACTTTTGAAAATACAGAATATGGATTAGATGACAGGAAAACAGTACTAAGTGAAAGGAGTATATTTTTTGAAAAGAGGAAGTCTTCCGTCTTAATTGTGCTGCTGTGTAATACCTCAGAGCAGTAAAGGGCTAGTATCAGTGTGAGGTAATAACTGTATTTAGGTTTGTTAGACACAGAAGTAGTTACTAATGGCTAGGAAGTAGTTACACGTGGCTAGGTATATATCTTCATTATGGAGATACAAAGAAATGACCAGTTAATACTGTGTTTAGCACTTAGAATTTTTGTAAGGGAATAGAATAAATGGTGACTCCATGCTTTGCTGTGTTCTGATGTCATAAAAGCCCCTGAGCTCTTGTTTTTGGGAGACCTGTATGTACTGCAGTGCTAAAGACAGATGCTGACATACCTCTAGGGTTTACAGGAACGTCTTCATTCTTTGTACCTGTGCCCATTCATGGAAGGTAGAGAGCAGCTGGCGTGGGCCAGCCAGGGTTGGTATGTTCTGTATCACTTTGGTCAGTTTTGTCTGATCACCACCTCCCTTTTTGGATCAGGGCTTGTGACACAGCATTGGTTTGTGACATGTAACTTGCAGCCTGCACTGCTACACAGTGCATGCTGGAAACTGCTTATTATTTGCCATAAGAAATGCAGCTTAAAGCAAAAATGCTGACATTAGCTTTCACTATTGTGATTTCATTTGACAAGATACTGTAGCAGAAGTCAAAAGGCAAAGAGTTCTCTTTCCATCCAGTCCAGCTACCATTATTAATTTGTAATCAGATTGCTCTAGTTCATTTCTGATAATGTATAGCAATAAAAAGCCATAGCACACCATGACAGTAGAAAGCAGAGAGTTATATTCTGAAGTACACAAATTTATTCACTAACTGTAGTTTGTGGAGATTAGACATTTATCTTGGTTTTAGAACAGCTAAGGGTTTTAATAACATATTTTGCTATTAGAAGTATAATCATACTCTGGTAGTTTGTTGACCTTTCAAAATTATTTCACTTACTCTGATAGTTTATTGACCTAAATTTAACTTCATGACTATGTATGTGACATTAGATTTATGTGAAGCAGAGGGAAAAATGATCTACTTGGTCAGCCTAGTTCATTTTTCTACTAGTACCTCTGACACTGGTAGCTTTGTTTTGGGGTATGTATGCTTCCTGGAACTGTTCCTAGAATTGGGCATTGGTTCCCAGTAATACAAATGTCTCGTATTTTTAAGCTTAAAACAGGCAGCTTTGAAACTAGAATGAAACCATTATGAGAGCATTTGCCCCTCTCTTCACTTTTCCTTTCACAAATGACAAGCTTGGTCTGCCTCTTAATTGGCACTGATGCATTTGAGATAAGTGGTTGACATCAAGGAGATCCAAGCTTCCACTACCAAGGGATTAAACTAAATATGGTAACAGCAGTAAAATAACATTCCTGTAGAAGCGATAACAAGACGTTCTGCTGATTGTAGGTGTTTGATCTTGCAGTTTCAACTCGAATATAGTGGTTTCTCAGGAACACTGTATGTTGGACAGATGATAAAATAATTTTCATTTGTGTACATCTCAGCTCTGAGTGGTTCTTCCAGCTGTGAAAGCTATGCAGTAGTTTTGTTGTATAGAAAAATAAAACAGCACAAATTAATGCTGATAATAAATACTTCTTGTGGCTTTAAATGTGTTATTTTGGGTTGGTCTTATTCCTTTAGCTAAAGTAGGCCTCTTGCCTTCCATTTGAATTCAGTATTTATTTTGTGAGCCTATTCCATTAATGTTCCCAGCCTCATTGCTTCCAGCAGCATAAACAATAAACACTTAGAGCATCAGCTTTTGCCGAGCTCCACTGAGTGAAGGGCTACTGGTGGATGTATTTCCTGAATGCTTTGTCTATTTAAATATTCAGCTGTGCAGTCAAACCACTTCTTACATTAGTTTTAACCTCAGAAATATCAACCCTTTCAGCTTTATAAAGATGCTAGTGTTTACTATCAAAATTCTTGTACTACTTTAAAGACTCACAGACTTAATTTGACCTTTCAAACCTTAAAATGGTATCTTTGAGGTTGTTTCATTTTGCATGTTGAATAACAAGCAACTGATAAGCCTTTACTGTGACAGGGATAGTATAGTTCTTTTAAAGAAATTAATGGCCTTTGAACGCTTCCTGAAAGACTTAAAATTTGTACAGAAAGGCTTACAGTTTGTACAGCAGCAGCAGGTTTGAAGCAGTGTGAGTCACGACATGTTTCTCTTAAGCAGATGTCCAAGAGGGCATTGACTGCTTTGTTCCAATATGTTACTGGTTATACAATATAATGGAAGTAAACTCAAACTACTGCTACTTCTACATACTTTAAACGAATAATTTGATTAATAGCAGAAATCAAATACAAGAATTGGCAAGAATTTAAAATTCCAGTCTTGATGTTGACAATATGTACCCTGTTTGTTGAAAACTGACATTTAATATTCTGTAAATTTATGGACAATGAACAGTTTCTCCTTGTAAGCAAACCAGTGTTAAAGTGTTTTTGCTCTCAAGCGCCTTGCTGGACTTGCTGCTATATAAATCCAAACACTATTCAAATGTCTGTCCTCTGCATTCTCAAGCATTGTCAAATACAAGGTTTAACAGTAATGTGGTGGTTCTGACTCTTCTGCAGGCTACAGAAATCCTGCTTGTTTCTGGAGGAGAATTATGGAAGGAAAAGTAAATAGGAAAATCTCACTTTGAGATCTCATTCATAATCACATTTGTTCTTCACAAAATAATTGCCTCTAATGGATATTATTTTTGCAAATAAAGTTTAAGGATACAAATGTTTGTAGTCTAATGGCTTGATATGAGACTAAAGTTTAGATCTCTCATTAGGTACAATGAGGTCTCAGAAATTAATTTGTTTTTATTTTTAGCAAACGAATTTGATCCTAGAAACAACTCTATAAATGATGGGTTTTCTAGACTCAGATCTTGCTAAATGAGAAACAAAGTCGACAGCAAATCTTTGTTTGTACTACTTAGAAAACTTAAAACATTAAAAAACCTGCTTTAAGAAAAACAGTTTATTCTTTCCTTTGATTTTGGCCAGCATGTGAAGAAAAGGACATGGGCTTACAAGCTGCAAAACCATTTCTGGTACAAATGTGTGCCTAGGTTTTCTAACAAGGTTTGTTTTTCATAATTGGCTTGAATATGATGTCACTGAAGAAATCCAAACTTGGTGTTCTGTCAGAACCCTTTGAAATATCTATCAATTATTTCTGAGGCTTTGCTGCCTCTTTGTGGTATTTCTTGTGTAAAAATTCTGTATTGATCAAAGTTTTTCTTGGGATTGTGCAAAAGACAGTTAAATGCAATTTCCCCAAGTTCTACCACGTGTGGCTGGGAGTCTGTCTTCCTCCCTCCTCCACGTTCCTTCCCACGTGACACAGTATACAGTGCCAAAGGAGTAGCTAAATATTGTTTGAATCTGTAATACAGTTTGTGATGGGAAGGTGCCACTGCTGTAACAATGAGCTTTGAATAATGTGCTGAATTAGGTGTAGCCTCCTGCCTTTTTCATTATCTGAGCATTGAGATCTCCTCGCCCCTTTCAGTACACCCATCCTTAGACAACATCTTCACCGTGACCAATGAAATAATGCTGAGTCCACTCCTTTTTCATCACTCAGTACTCTGCTAATGAGCCGAGTGTACTCAGAAGCTGGCAGAATAGCTGGGGGGTGGTTCTCAGATGTAAAGATACACTAGAGGCAGGGACTCATGACAAGCCAACCATCTTGATTCCTGCTAATTTGGGTTATTCTAGGCTTCTCCCCCCAGCTCTGATTAGTTACTTCATAACTATAATCACGCAAACATAATCACAGGAATGTTATTTTGCAGAAATTATAATCTGATAGGACTTTAGCAATTTATTTACATTGTTAATTGGTGGTGAGGCTGTAAAAGTTATGAACTACCTCTTAAGTTCATGCCTGCTGACATTTGAATGGCATGTATTCACTGGCTGTTATTTATAATTTTGGGGGTATTGAACTGATGGAGATTACTCATGTTGAAAAGCTGCTGGAAGGCCTGAACTAGGAATTAAATTATCATAGTGGCTTCATTTTGTTAACAGTCTCATTGAAAATATCTTGCTTGCAGGACAATCAAACTCATCAGTGTTCTGCTCTTCCACTTCAGTAGACAAAGTTTTAATCAGTGGCACACTTGATCTTGCAGAATTCAAGGAAAATAATTTCCTGCGTTTTTGAGATGAGCAAATTCATGTAATCTAGCTTTAAAACTCCTGTCACTTTTTTTTTTTCCTTTCTTTTTGAATAATCAGCTTTACTTCATTCAGTTGACTTTTTCACATAAGTTCAATTATCATGATGACCCAATGCTTAGATGGAATTAGCTCATGGATGAAGAGTCAAGCAACTGAATCTGAACTCAGGCAAAGCAAATAATAATGATGGTGAGATCAAAACATTTTGAGAAATGTACCGTTTTCTTGGCAGTTGTGTATTTTCAATTGGTCTTTGCATTTAGATGGCTTTAGAGAACCTTGTTACTCATTTCTGATGGTCTTATGTAGCAGCACTGAAAAAAGAGTAGTTTTTTACTGTCCTTTTTTTTCCTTGGAGCTGCTATCCTATCATAGCAGTCATCTAGCCTCAATTTTTTTTTTTTTTTTAGCTTTTGGATGAAGCACAACAGCTTATGCAATCTTCACCATCTAGCAAACTTTAAAAAATGAGTTGCATTCCAGGCCTTGATTTTCTTCAAAAGTTATGGCCTGAACTCAGCTCTGGGATTGGAGACCAGGAGTATCAAAGCCAGTGCCAGTCACTTCTTCGGTGTAACTGAACTTTCTGAAACAAGGGTATAATCTGTTTGCACAGTAACCACAAGGGGTTTTTTTAATGGTATTGTGTAGCTGAAGTTTGGGAGTGGTGCCCTAGGAAACTTTAGAAAAGCTGTATTTTGAATAATCTTGAGCTGTGATCCTAATATTGGAAAATCTGCACCTATAGGTCTTGTGGTTGAGGCTGCTGAATCCAATGTGCAGAAGCTGTTCTGGGAACTCCAAGTCTCTCAGGTAGCTTGGAACTGGGCTGTGTAGCCATGTTAAGGTGAAAAAAGCTATTTGGATTTTATCTAGAATACAGTGAGAAGCCAGTAGAAAAAAAGAGCACTGAAAAGATGTTTTAGAGGTGACCATGGTTGCTGTGTTCTCATCCATTTGTAGTTTGATTCTCAATTATGTGTAATCTTACATTTTTGTATCAAAGACACGAGTTATCTTCAAAGTTAAATAGACACCTAAACACTCTGAAATCTCCCCTTATTTCTGCTTTAAGTAGGCTTTTACTCCTCTGGGGCTAATTGCTTTTATAAACATTGTCTAACAATGTTGCTTGACTTTTCCAAGGGCCTGGTACTTACACTGTTGATCTATCTCCTCAAATAATAAAAAGATGTAAAATCTAGCTCCTGAGGTGTTTATAAAGCCAAATAAAATGATTTGTTGGAAAGTGCTAAGGAAGCTTTAAGGTATTAGCCTAATAGAAAACCTATCAGTGGACTTCTAAAGCCTTTCCTCTTCAATTTTTATGGACTGTCTTAATTGACTTTTTATGTACTTATGAATAGGCTAAGAAGAAAGTCTTTTCTTTTTTCCCTTTTTCTTTTACCTGCAGATAAGATAGATGGACAGCTTATAACTTTATTTTAGAATATGATATTATAGACTTCCCCTCTGAGAAGGGAAAAATTACAGGTAAAATTACACATCTGCTAATACAAGTGACAACAGTGAATAAAAGAATGGCTCAAAAACATTTTGAGGTGTTTATTATCACAAGCTTTAAAAATATGGGGAACACAGCACTCAGTTTAGGTGCTACACTGACTACTGGAGGGACGCTAAGCTACCTAAACAAAATGTACAGCCATGAAGTGTCACCTTCTGTTACAAGATCTTAATTTAGTGGCTACAGCTGAGTTGAACCCTGATTCCTTGGAATTGTTCTGGTAATGCCTTCTTACATGGAATGTATAAGTTGCACAGGAACGGCTTTTCTATCTCAAATTCTCCATATGATTCACAAACCAAAAACCTCTAGAAGCTTTCCTTGCTCTTAAAGAAATTTCTGAAGAGATCACTCTGCATAAAGAAAAGGAAGATGCTCTGGCTTTTGCCTGTAACAACGAGATACTAGTTTCCTCTTTGAGAGGTCTCTGACAAAACCTGGCACTTCGTGATCCCAGATCTATTTATTGTCTCAAACCACAGTCCTTGGCCTCAGTCGTGTCTTAGTGCGTTTCATGGTCTAACCCCAGCCAGCAACAAAGGCCCACACAGCCACCTCCTCCCTCCCCACCTCCAGTGGGATGGGGGAGAGAATCATAGGAGAAAACCCATGGGCTGAGATAAAGGCAGTTCAACAGAGAGAGCAAAAGCCATGTGTACAGACAAAGCAAAACAAGGAATTAATTCACCCCTTCCCATGGGCAGTCAGGTGTCCAGCCATCCCCAGGAGAGCAGGGCTCCATCACACTGAAGGATGACTTGGGAAGACAAACGCCATCACTCAAAACATCTCCCCTTTTTTCTCCCCCCAGCTGTGTATGCTGAGCATGATGCCACAGGGTGTGGAATATCCCTTGGGTCAACTGGGGACAGCTGTGTCCCCTCCCATCTCACTGTGCACTCCCAGACTCCTCACTGGTGGGGGGGATGAGGAGCAGAAGAGAAACCTTGATGTCATATCAGCCCTGCTCAGCCATAACAAAAACATCCCTGTGTTATCAACAGTTTCAGCACAAATCCAAAATACAGCCCCTTATTCACTTTTTTTACCTGCAAAACTTGTCTGTTTTGGGAATAAATTCCACCCCATTCCTACTCCTCCAATAGAAGTTTTTATCTTATTAGACTTTGAAAATCTTTAAGGTGAAAACATGGACACAAAGAGCAGATTAAATTCTAGATTGTATTTAATAAGATGCATTTCTAGCTGCTTTGACAGTCTTTATCTAGTACCCTGGCACATTGTAACTGCACAGTATTATGCATTTCTGAAGATATTTGAGTGATTTTTCTCTGTTCCATCTGCACCAGGCCTTTTTTTAGCACTGATGGAGTATTAATGGTTATCCTGTGATTACTTTTGTTATTCAAACATTTAATGGCTTTTACTGTTTCCTCCATCCCTCACCAATCCACTTTTCCAAGTTCTTTTAAAAGAGTTTATCTCCACTTACTTCTTCCTGTCTACAGAACTGAACACACTTTTAGCATCTTTTCTATGTTAGGAGCTGTTAGTGCACTGGGAGGGATATTAGGCGAGACCTATTTGCATTTTATTACGTTTGGTTACACGCTTCTAGTAATAGAAGTAGCATACAGGTTTTTTACTTCACCACCACCATCACGGTGACAATGATTTTAGTAAGCCAACTCACACAATAGACAAAGAGATTATTGGCCATTTCAGTAATGGCTAGTTGATTGAAAACACTACAAATGCTCTGGAGGAGCAACACATAAGGCTGTAAGTTTTCAGATCTTGTTTTGCTGCCAGCAGAACTTCACTCTGCGGAGATCTTGAATAAGTTTGGAGTAGTTCACAGCTACCACCAAAGACTACAACCAGATCTCCACTGGTAACTGATCACTGTGCAATTAAGCTTAACCTCCTACCAGTGATGGTCCCCCAGAGGAACTCTCTGAAATTCAAATGAAGAGATTTTCAGCTAGACCAAACGGTTAACAGCAGGGTGAGGAACAATGTTTGAAGGAAAAAGATAAGAAATAATCCCAAACAGTTAACCACCCATAATCTGTTCTAAGAGTTTTAAAGAACATGGCATGGGAGAGGCAGAATACCTGTCACTAGAGGACAGGGAAGTAGGGCAAAATGCTACCTACTGAAGTGTATAAATACATCAGATATTGGGGGGGGGGGGGGGGGGGGGAGAAAGAANAGGGAAGTGCAAAATTTGCCTGAATAGAATAAATAGCTCAGAGGTCAGGCTATGCTGGAGTATACAGTCAGAATAGAATGCACTAAGACTTAATATGAAGATGAAACATGCAATGTGAAATTGCTTAAAATTTTAGAAGTGAGATGCTTTGCACACTGACCCATCAGACAAAGGGAAATTCAAGAATGATGGTGAAGTGGCAAGGAATTTTATGCCTTAATTGTTGCTGTCTGAAAAGCTGACATAAATTCTTAAGCCATGTGAGCTTTGTGAGTAAATAAAGAGCAGCCTAAACAGGATGAAGTCTCTGAAAGCAAATACTAGAGCAATCTGAGAACATTGTGAACATAGTGAACACCTTGTTTCTGATCGGCTTTCCACATTTTGTTACTGGGAATCTTCATGCTGTATTTTTACCTGGTTTAGGGCAGGATGAAAGGCTCTTTGACCTCATTTGGGACAGAGCTGCCTGTCAAAAATGTGCCTCTGGATTATGAATTCTTGGCTAGCCTTCTTTTGGACAAAGTGAACTCACATCAAAACGCTGAGTTTCTACTATGCTCGAGTGTGTTTCACAGGATTCCATACTTTCCATGCTCATGCCACAGTTGTTTTCTCAACAAATGGAATGGCCAAAAGATTCCATGGGTGTTACTAAATGGTGTTTTCTTCCTTGGAATGTCAGGTGAGAGAAGTGAGGACTTTGAGTGGGGTTGGGCTTCTGATCAGCTGTGTCACAAAACTGTGTGTAGTCTTTTGTACCGATGGCTGTGGGCTGTTATGACTACTGGGTGGTGCTCAACAAACTACCCTCCCTCCCAGCTAAGCTTTGGAAAGCAAACACAGTGTTTTTAAAAGTTAAAATCATGTATTTCTATATGAAATGAAACAGTTACTCTGAAAAAAACTCCCCATCTACATTATTTGCTTTACATTTGCAATTAGCTGAGTTTTGTGATATCAGTGTTAGTTGATGAAGACAACGCTCCCCTTGTCAGAGGATCGCGCTCGAGGTGCTGGGTCTGCAAGAAGGATAACGCATACTCAAGGAGCGGAGTCAACGTAATTCAATCTATTTCCGCTAATATTCCGCTAAAATACTTTAGGTTCACGATGTTTTGCATGACATCGCCGTGTCCGATGAGCAATTTGGCGACGGCTTACTGGCCGTCAGTGTTACCTTTCCTCAGGACGGGAGAGTCCTCTGCGCCCCGGGCCGCCCGCGCGGGGCTGCGGCGGAGCGGGCGGGCGCGGTCCCGGGGCCGCTCCTGCCATCACCGGTACGCTAAAAAAAGAGAAAAAGCAACCCGCTTTTCTCCCTCTCCTTGCAAACGGGTGCTGAGGCAAACACCCCCAAAGGAGGAATCAGCGGAAATCGCACCTGTCAGGACGGCCCTTGAGAAGTTTCCCGTCGGCTTTCTCGCCCCCTTCTTCTCGAGCGCCGGCGGCCGGTCTGCGACGCCGGGGTCGAGCCCGTGCCCACACGGCTGCCAACCGAGCGACAACTTCGGCGGCGCGGGGCTGCGCGGCGCGGCACGGCGGGGCTGGGCACGGGGCGGGGCGGGGAGGCCGGGCCGCGGCCGGGAGGGCGGGCCCGCCCGCGGCGGCGCTGCCCCGGCGCGGCGGGGGAGGACGCGCGTCGCCACTTGCCCGCTCCTTCCCCGCCGCGGTGCGGCCGCAGGTTCCGCAGGCGCCTCCTCGTTCCCGTGCGCAGGGGCTGCGCTGTCGAGCGGGGACAGGCGGGCGGGCGGGCATGGCGAGGGCGCCCGGCGCTGGTGATCCAGTGCCGGGGTCTGTAGCGCGGCCCGTCCCCGCCGGCGGCGGCGGCGGCGGAGTGAGCGCGCGCACGTGACCGGCCCCGGCCCCTCGGTGCCGCCGCGAACGGCCGCGCTCACACACTCAGACACACGCGGTACCCGCGCCTCCATCCCTACACCCACTCATCCATCCATCTAGCCGGCCAGCCCCGCTCCCCCACACGCACCGCGCCGGCCGCCGCCAGCGCGAAGCTGTCGGCACCACTCCGCGGGGACAGCGCCGGCGGCGGCAGCGACCGCGCAAGAGGCAAGAGTTTGCGAGGGCTGCTCGTGCCTTCCCGAAGAGGTTTTGCGCCCAGAGGATGGCTGGCTGCGGGCTGTCGGAAGACGCTTGCTTCTCCTCCTTCTTTTACAACTACACCTCCTCCTGGGAGACCTCCTACAACCAGGTAAGAGGGGGCCGGTGCTGCGCGCTCGCCGCCGCTGCGCCCGCCCGGCTCCTCGAGGGAAAACGAAGGTGGTGCCAGTGTGTGCAGGAAGGGTCTGGAAGTGTTTCTGTTCAGCGCGTGTGTGTGTTGCGGGTGGGGGGGTTAAATCAACCGAAGAAAGAAATGAGAGAAAAGAGCCTCTTCCCGTGTGCCTTTCAGCCCCCTTCCATCCGCCTCCGCCCCTCCCGTGAGGAAGAGGAGCGTGAGGAGGACTAAGAAACGAGAGCCGTAGCCCGCGGAGGGCTGTGTGTTGCCCGGGAGCAACTCGGGGCTCAGCCGGGCAACTCGATTGGAGTGCCCCGAGCCTGCCCTCGCCTGCACTGAGGGACCGCGCTGAGGCAGCCGGGCGAGTTTGCCGGGCGGGAGAAGCAGGGTGCGAGTGACAGACTGCGTGCGAGAGGGACCCCCCCGCATCCGCTCCCTCCTCCCTCAGAAATGGCTGCATACGCATTCAGATCCGTAATTTCGGATCCTGCCTAGGTGGAAGTAGTTCGGCTCGCCCGTCTTTCCTTGTGATTCACCCCCGATCCCCCCTCCACGCACTTAACTTTGATGACTGTGCAATGCGGAGCGCGCAGCCGGGTAACGCCAGCCGGGTCCGTCCCTCCCGCCCGCGCCGGAGCTCGGGCAGCGGGGAGCGGCTGGCGAGGCGGTGGGGGAGAGCGGGGGGAAACCAGAAATCGCGCCTCAGAGGTAGAGAGCTATTCTGGGAGCCTCCGAAGCGCCTTTAATTAAATAACTGTTGTAGTCTGCTGCCCCCGCTGCTTGTCTGGTGAAAGTCTACAGGCAACTGTCATTTATAAACTACACCGGTGTGTGTGCGTGCGTGCGTGCGTGGGGAAGGGGTTTTCTGGCGCTGGCGTGACAGGAAAAGTTGGGCAGCGGCTGGAAACGGGCCGCAGAGCGGACGAGAGGCGCCCCGGGGTGTACGGGCGGCGGTGCCCGCGGGGGGGGGCGGGAGAGCCGGGGGGACAGGGGGTCACCTCCCCGCTTCCTCCCTGCGGGGGACAGAGCCCGCCGAGCTCAGGGGAGAACGTACAGTCCTACGACCCCAATTTCCAGGCGACTGAAATCCTCAAACTAGCAGTTAACACCTGAGGTTGCAGCTCACGGCGAGGCAGGGAGAAGCCGCGCGCACTTCCCTGCTCCAGGAGTTGCAAACGCCGAGCGGCGTTTGGATCGGGGCCGCCCTTCGGCAGCGGCCGGCCGGCGAGCCAGTAGGGCTCCGGAACCCTGACAGTACGCTCGTCCGAATAAATAAAGGCAGCCGAATAAATAAATACGAATCTCTGTGTCCCGGGTGCGAGCGGACCCCGCCGGGCCCATCGCGGCAGACGCCCGCCCCGTGCCGGCTACAGCTGCCTGCCGGGTGTGCCGCCCCGGCCGGGAGAGCCTTCCCGGCGGGGAGCAAGTCAGGCTGGCGTGCGCCGAGGAGAGGGGGGCTCGTGTGGGGAGCAGACACGCATCAAGCGTAAAGCGAGCGCTGAAACGCCGTCTCCCGGGCGCGCCGGAGCCGCTCTGGCTCGGCGAAGCCATCCGGAGCCCCTCTGGCAACCCCGCGGGGGGCCGCGGGTGCGCAGGGACGGCGGCGCTTGGCCCGTCCGTGACGGGGCCGGGAGGGCGCGGCCGGAGCCGCCGCTCGGAAGCGCGGAGGGGCCGCCCGGACTCCGGGCTCCGGCACTCGGCGCGCCCGGGGCCGGCTCGGCGGGAGTTCGCGCCGAGCTCGCCGCTCGCAGTGGCTCGTGGTGGCCGGTGCTCCCGAGCCCGCTCGGGTGTGTGTTCCTCTGCACGTACTGAGGGCACACACCGCTGCCAGTGTGCCTATATGAACGCAGAACGTGCGTTATCGTCCTGCTAAATGCGAGCCCATGCAAGTCACTGGGATGCAAGAAAGGCTCATGCCTGGTATAAAAGGCAGGCAGTCACAGGGAAGACTCCTTTGAAACCATCAGTGGGGGAAAATGCTTAGGAACGCAGACAATAAAATCAGGTTTAAACCAGCTCCTTTATCTAAAGTTAGTTTCATTCTGTAGCGAAACAGTTCGGTGAAAGAATGTCATTGTGAAATGATAGGTTCCCTTACATTCCCTTTCAGGAGAGCAAGCTGTATCACAATGGAAGCAGGAAGAACTGCTGGCAAATCCAGAGTTGATCTGTTCTAAATACCAGTGTTGAACTGTATCTAAGGGAAAACGCGGGAGATAATTCAGAATGCAGAAGGTCTATTTATAGCAGGACTATATAAACTGTAGGATATATACACAAAGTTGAATTAAATATGCATGATTAGGAAAGGTGTTCCGAAGGAGAAGGTGTAATCATTACATAGCATTACAATGGACGAACAGATGAGCTTGCAAGAGCTTCCAGGGTGAAGATGAGAAGAATTTTTAAGACACATATTCTTTCTGGTGCTCAAGGCTCCTTTCTATTTTCATCTTTTGCGTATTACGTTACCATTTATATCAGTCAAATTCATCAGCTGAGGATTAGCGGTAGATGTTAGTCTGAATATGAAATGAAAATGAATATGGGATTTTGCTGCAAATAGATTTTTCTTACAAGTTTTAGCACTTAAAAAGGCAGATTTGGCTCAGATTTGACTGTCAGCCATATTACTGTTTGTTTGTTTTTACCTGTATTGTGTTAAAAAAAAAAGCTTGCAAACCGTTTCTTCTTGCTAAATTTAGCAACATAGCTGAAATATAATTTGTTTTGTTTAAAACAAAACAGCAAACAGAAAAACTTTTAAAAAAAGTGCTGAGATGAGAAGATGGGTTGACTACTGGAAAAATAGTTTTTTATTCCAGATCAATATGATGCACTCTCAACATCTTATATGAGGTAAAAGGATCCCTTGTATAATATCAATAGCTGCTCAGCTCTAGCTTACTAAAAGAATCTTCCTGGCATCTCAAGGCTTTAATGAAAGTATAAGTAATCAAAATATGACTCAACAATGGAACCAGTCAGGTTAAAGAGAACAGTGACTTCTAGAAGCACGATAGACTGTCTGGCAGCTGTGAAAGGAGAGATATGATGTTTGCTTTATAATTCAGGGAGTTTGAGAGACGTGTTTCAACCTTTATATTTTTGGTGCATTATTGCAGTTCGTATTTAAGCTTATATGTGTGATTTGTTGGTAATATTCTTGGAAGGAGCTTTCCATTGCATATTAAATTTCAAAGTGCATCACAAAAAAGCTTGTATTGGAGAAATCGTGTCTAGAAACTTTATGAAAGTCTGTTTTGAATCAATTTCTTAGATAGTCTTCCAGAATATAAGGCTCCGTATTAGTTACAAATAAGAGTTCACATTACTAAGGATAGCTTCAAAAAGATTGAGTGTTCTCGTGAAGCTTGCTGTGTTTTTTTATGGTTGTTGTGGTACAGGGACTTAGCCATTATGCTAAATTCCAGCACAGTCAAACTTGTAGACTTATATCCTGAGAACTTTGAACTGTGGTTGCATAAACTTACCTGTATTGTTTTGCCAGTGTGTATAAAACTGAGATGAAGGACTATCCATCAGATTTCCTGTTGATTTATTCTGTATTCTTCATTTTTAGACTGTCAGTCTACTTCTGATTCTTTACTTTTGCCGGAACCTTCCTGAATGTGTCTTCTGGAAATTCTCTTTACATGTGTTTCTTAATCAGTAGTCATGAGTAAAGAACAGCTAAATCTCAGTACTGCAATGAGGTATTCAGCCTTGCAAGAGCAGTAGTATTTCTCGGCATAACCTGTCTATGCTGAACTGGCAGCATTATTTGTATTAATTATTTTTCATTTTCCAGTTCAGAATTGGATACGTTGTTGTGTTACTAATCTATGTGGTTGGGAAATGCTTGAAAATAATTTGAAATGTAGTTCGTGAATGAAATTCTATGACTGATGCATAAATCTGGATACTTATTTTAATTTGACCTCAAAATCCTTGCAGTGTAAAAGTAAAATGAGGAGTATGCTGCCTGACTGATGCCATTATTTCAGAGATTTTTCCCTGCAACTCTCAGCCGTGGACTTAGTGACTGGCACCATTTTCTTTGTCCTGTGTTTTCAAACATAGCAGTGCACTGTACAACATACATGGAAAACATGTATTCTGTGGGTAGTAGTAAGTCAGTGAAAGATGAAGGTAAGAGCCAACCTTTTGGGTTGCCTCTTTGTGTTTACATGAACAGGGACAGCAGTGCCCTCGTGTAGCTTTCTGCCAGTATTTCTGGGGAGCTGAACTCTGTGCAGTATATTGCTTTTATGCATTTTTATTCTTTTACGTAGAGTATGACCGGTGGCCACTTCTCTGGGGCAATGGACCAAAATAGACTTTTGGACTTAATTTTGTTTCCATATTTTCTGGATTTTTTTTTCATTAATCTTATTTGAGTAGTAGAACACAAAATCTACACAGGTTTGTAAACATGCTAGATTAATTTGTGTTAATGCCCTGCACGTGTATAGCATAAACAGAGTATGTCTGTATATGAGAGTGTTGAATGAGAGATACTGTCTTGGTTTCGATAGACAGGTATCCTTGGTTTGGACAGACAGGTATCTCCAAGGAAGATTGGAGTCTCCCTTGGAGTGTAAGCCTCCCCCTCCCCCTTTTTAAATTGTTATAAATTTGCAATTAAAAGGTTGTCAGGCAAAGATTTTGGGAATAGGTATAGCAGTTTTTTACTAGGGGTATTAAATACACAAATGTTGTAATACAAAAGAATAAGCAAACAAACAAGAAATCCTAGAAAACTTGACAGAGTCAGAAATGCAAGTTGACGCCCTGTTGGTCAGGGTGTTGGAAACAGTCCAAAAATAAGCCCTCCTGAAGTGGCAGGTGTGGTCCTGTTGGAAGCAGAGATGATCCTGTGGAGCCAAGGGTCCAGAGATGGGTCCGGTCTTCCTTTGGGAGTCTCATGGGAACACCAGAGTGCCTTGTGGCTCCTTTTTATCTAGGTGGAAATGGTTTGGCTCTTTCTTTCTGGGTGGAGCATCTGACAATAGGATGATGAATTGTATCATGTCATTGGTGAGCTTTAATGGCCCTATTAACAGAAGATATCTTCTTGGAGGTAGTGGAAGCGTGAGCAGAGATAAGAAACAATACATTACTCGGTCTCAACAGATGGCTTGCTATTAGAAAAGGCAGTCAGCTCCTCTCTCCTGGAGTTACAACAGATAAAGAAAAAAACCCACCTCCCAAACAGGTTTTAACAGATGGAAATAGAATATTTTTTTTTTTTTTGGTTATAAAAACCCAAGACAGATACCAATCTGTACAAGATTGGACAGTGCACTTTATGGTTTTTGAAGATGTTTTTCTTAAATGGAAAAAGACTCAGTCAATAGTTACACATTATTTGGTGGTGAAACCAATGGAATAATACCATCATTCAACTGCAGTTACATTTTAACAGAGGCTGTAACATCTGTGCAAATTAAAAGGAAGCTGTCAAAACTAAATTAGTTAAGAAAAAAAATGCAATTCTGATTTAGTATTAACAGAAAATACTTGGTAATTTAAAAAAAGAGTGAATCCTGGATTTGATGTTTTCCTGACTTGAAGGGGTTTTCATGCACAAAGCTGAAAAAACAGCAGTAAAAATGAAAGTGAAAGTGAAGACACCTATTTTCTTGACATCCCAGCAAAAGATAAATGATAGGATAATGAGAAAGATGTAGTTTATTAAAAACAGGTAATGGACTTTATTAAAAATGTTGTTAAACATGATTCTCTTTCTTTCAGAGATTAATGCCTAAATTACTCATTCAACACAGTAGCTTTGAAAAGTGTATTCTGATGGCAGATTCATCTAACGAAAAAAGCATGGTTTAAACTGGGAGTAAACCATTTTCTCATGCCCCAGAGAAGAGCAACTAAATAGTTACACAGTAAAGCACAATAGCACAAGTTTAAAGCACATGTAGAAAATGGGCAAGATATTATTGTTGTATCTTATTTTAGAGGAAAAACTCGTGCAGATTGTGAGTTACAGTTATGGCTGTGATGAACTAATGCAGTTCAGTGCTTTATACATAAGATGGGATTTTCAAAAATACAGTTTTGTTCAGGAGTGAATGTCAGTAGTTCTAGCGATGTGTTCTGAAGGAAGAGGGCAGGGGGTTCTTAGCTGGTCAAATGTTCATGTGGTCTAAGCAGAAATGTAAAAGTGCAGGGTTTGCATTGGAATGAGAATGGGGTCATCCACCCTTTGTACTCATCATCAGGGAAGCAGAACCTTCTTCCAGAGAGACCATAGGAAATCAATGAGTACACTTTGCTAGTGTAGAGATAAATGTGTACTGCAGAAGGGTATTAAATATAAAAGGGCAGCAGTAAAATGATTTACTACATGAAGAAGTGGAACTTTCTTTTGGTCACCTAAAAAGCAGTTTTCATTTTTTGATAACATAATTACATTTTTTTAATACTAATAAAAGCATTTTAATACCGAAAAAGGCTGGCAAATCAGCTATTTTACATGGATACAATGTAAGCTAGGAAAGGCTTGATAACAAATAGCAGCTTATTTACAAATACATACATATTTTTTAACATATTATCTGGCACTTATGGTTTAAATCATAATGATTTGATCTGACTTACCAAAAGTTAATGGGTTTTTTAATGCTTTTTTCCTGAGGCGGTGTGGATGCTTGTGATCCAGTTTGTCTCGCCATGACCAGAAGGTATCACTGAGGGATACCAGCACAACGGATGCACATGGGAGAGAACCTGACGTACATTTAGGTGTAGAGGCTTAATGAAATGTGGAAGAGCAGGTGCACAGTCCTAATGTGTTGGTGGTTTTTTAATTTCCTATGATGTGTCTTTTTGCTGTGTGAGCAAAACTCCTTGTACATTTAAAACTTACAGGACTGTAAAACTGCGAAAAAGGACAGAAGCCAAATAATTCTACAGTATTTTTTGTCTTAGACTGTGTTCTCTACAAGTGGCGGTTAAGATTCTCCTTCTGCTACATGGCTGTGTGTTACTGTCTCCTCTCTAAAGGTAAAATTAAGGTGAAGAGAGATTAATAGCAGAATGACCCTTGCTCTGGTTATAGCACTTGTGACACTGGTGCTAATTTTGGAAGGAGAAATTGGGTATTTGCGGTTCCACGTGAACTCACTGTGACCCAAAATGATGAGAGGTGTGTCTACGCTAGCACTTTCCTTAAAAGGCAGAAGTGTGCTGTGTTCATCCCAACACTGCTGGGCTTTGGTTAGTGTTGTAGGCTGATCTCATTGCAATTGATCAGAATTCCTTTTGGATAAAGCTGGACCGCGAGATGTGTTCCAGGTGTGTACCCCTAGCTCATTTGAGCTACAACTTTATATTCAGCTAATTAGATGAGATCAGGTCTAGGGTGAAGTTAAATAACCAAACCATACCTTGAAGTGCATGGTGCAGAGCATGTAGTGTAGATGTCAGATCCTTGGCACCTGCTGTCTGACTCTTCCAGCTTTACAGTTCTACAGTACCTGCTTGTGTAGACAGCCCCTGCATCCATTTGAGTTTGTCTAGCAGAGATTTAATGGAAGCCCATATTTGGGAAGCTGGTTGGAGACTTGTGGGTAGAACGGGTCACCTGATGTGCACCCTTATGTTGCAATCATAAGGCCATTATTCTTTCCCTCAAAAAGGGGTAGTTTGTGCTGGCATGAAGGGGAAAGGTTCGTTTCATCATTTGTGCTATAACACGAGCGAGTAAGAGGCACTGGTACTTTGGCTTGCAAAAGCTCTCCACATTTTTAACCCATTTTATTATTTGCAAGAGCAGTTTAGTTCCTAATGTTAACAATGAGTGATTATGATTCTGTACTTCCGTTTACAGCACAAATTAGCATTTTGTTTTCCATTACAGCTTTTGAATGAGGAATTTAATGTATAATTTGCTGCAAATAGATGTTATCATCTCTTTGGATGTGAACAACCACATAAACTTGAGCAAATGATAAAAATGGAATCAATTACTTCTCAAATGGAAGTAGTTTACAAACCTTCACAAACAAAACGGCAATAGTTGGTGGTTATTGTAACAAATAATTAAGTTTTTTTTTAAAAAACAACATTTATTGAATTCTATTGACAATTTACTAATTGCTTATAGAATATTTAATCATCCCCCTCACAAAATACATGCCAGAAAATATACGGATTGTTTTAAACTGTAGATTCCCTCTTGTTGTCCTTGTGTGAAGCTTTTCTCATGCTTTTATGGGTATATTCACCTGTACCGATGTTCCAGAAGGGCAGCACTGAACCATGCTGCTGCTGCTCTTGATTAGAGAGCTTCACAATACTGTGGAATTAGTAGATTAAGATTGAAATTGTGGAGGAGGGAGGAATTAAGAGTAAGTGGTGTAGGCTGTATGCAAAACCTGCTGAAGGTGATGTAAATTTTTCTGCCACTTTTGACCTCATGATCTATGTTCTGGTTATTAGAAGGATAAAGAAGAGAAGAGACATTATTACAGTTGCTAGAATGAGTGAATGCTGTCAGTCTCTACTGTAGGGGGAGGTAATATCTTGTACTTTAATGAGTTTCCTAGTTTGAATTTCACAAAGAAAGTTTTCCACTGTCAGTTGCTGTGATCTGTTTCTGTATTATACAGAGTTATTCATGCTTGGAAAAATACCAAACCACAGACAAAATCAGTGTGACAAACAGTTCAGAATCACACTCAATCTCTTCCCATTGCAGAGACTTTCTTCATATCACAAAAGGATGTAATCCAAGCTTCATTTTCAACCCCTTCCTTTCAAAAAGGCTGTTTCTAAATTCTAATGATTTTCTACATACTGGCTTGCATATCTGTTTCTTTCTGATCCCCTAAAGGTCTGACCTTAAAGTCCGCCACCTACATCATTTCCTGTCACTGTGAATTAGTCAGCCTTTTTCTCTCCGTCATCCCCAGTAACCCCAATGTATCCATCCATTTTTTTATACAGTAATACTATGATTGTACAGAATGTCTTGATTGCCCCTACCTATTCTTTTACTCTTACTTAACAATACAAATAGAAGTCCATGCTTTGTCTCATTTTCTACTTTAGGCTTTACACCTCATGTCCTTGTAAAGACTTTGCATAATTTAGTTTTTCCCTGTTTACCATTAATACCACCTTTTTGTTTATTATTGATGTTGGATTTGATGCTTGCTGGGTTGGTTCCCTGGACAAGCACTTTTTGCTATCTCACACTTTTCCCTTTGACTCATTGAAGTCATGAGCCCATTGAGGAAGATCATGTAGGCTTTCATCTACCTGGTGTCTTGAAGGCCATTGTTGTCTAATTTTTAAAAATGTCTGATCTTATTTTGCACTTGGAAAACTGGAACAAACAGACCAAAATCCTGTTCATCAGTCTGCTGCATTTCACTCTTTTCATCTGTTGCTTGTTTCTTTAGGTTGGTGTCTGCTGCTGTACTTGGATCTGTCTGTAGATCAGATGTACAATAGCTTTTTATTCTTCTAATAATTAAAGAAAGACTAATGGTGTGTTTTCTAATTTGCTTCACCCTACCAAACAGTGAAGTAATTAGGGGGAACAAAAAGACAGATAGTCAATAGTACAGCATGCAATTCAGGGTGTTGTATTCAGCCTTTTAGCCTTCTTTTGAGACCATGGAGCTGATTGTTTAAGATGGAGTTTTTTCCTAATTTTATTTTCGAGGCAGCTGTTGGTTGTAAAAATTCACTTGCGTTCTCATTATAAGTCTGTTTCTTTGTTTGGCCCTTTTTTTTTTAGTCTTTCAGAGTAAACTGACTTGGGCTAGAGCAGGTCAATGTTATGATACTGCGTGTTTGCGGTGAACGTTTTTGAAGCTTAGAATGTGTCTGGTGTAATGATTCCTGAAGGGCTGATGGAACTTGTTTCAGGAATGTGTTCATGGCTTCATAAAACATATCCACAGTTGTCATAGGCTCCCTGGACTCAGCAATTCACAATGTCAGAGGTTTATTTGGATTGTAAAACTCACAAACTCACTCCAACAAGGTAATTTACTTCAACCATTTCTTTTCTTTTTCTGTTTCTTTTTTTTAATTACATTTTTTGAGTCCAACAGCATATTATGAATTGACATATCTGCTAAACTTGGACTTGTCATTCATGATGCTTCTTATTATATCTGCCTGCTACCTCTCTGTCTCATAGTTTGCCTAGGCCTTGATCCAGCAGTAAACACCTGGAAGTCAAGGGAACTGCTTACAGGTTTAAAATGAATGTGTGGTGTATCAGGCTGGGGCCTTCAACAGCTGTATCTTAAGGGCAGAGAACTTTGCTTCCATCTTGTTTGTCAAGAACTTGCCATGCTTTGAATACATTACAAGTTTTGATGGTAATTATGGTGGTGGGAGCAAGAAAGCAGTGAGGAGATCAAGGAGAGCTGGTCATGGTAAAGGAAACCAGCCAGTTCTTCTGTGGCAGTTCACTCTGTTTTTAAAATGGTTTTACAAAGAAAAGATGATTACTTTTCTGCCACCCAAAAAACTGTGTGATGAAATGAACAGGTGGTGCTCTAAAATGCAAAATTACAACACAAAGCCTTCCTTTAAATATACTTGTGAGTGAGAAACCCCAGGTTTAAGGAAAAGGAAAAAAAAATTACTGTAAACATGTAATGGGAAAAAAAATTGTAAGTAGGACGTGCACACACTTAAATATTTAAGACCTGTGAAACAATGAGAAAATGAACTACTGACCAAATAAATTAGCAAAACAAAAGTAAGGTTGCACTCCCAGCCTTTTTTTATTTTCATCCAAAAGACTGTTAATTGCTGGAGGATTAAAATAATTCATATTCAAGAATAGAAAGTGATAACAATATGCAGAGCTTGGATGCTCCAGCTATACCAGAGACAGTGAAAGGAATACTTTTCTCTCTGTGTGATGTCAAAGCCAAAAGGGAGTGGGGGGGGGAAAGGAGGGGGTTGTGGCTCTTTGATGTCACTTACAGAATAAGAATAATGCTGTAAAAGAAATAGCATAATCTTTTTCTATTTATCTAAGTCCTTTTTATTCCTAAAGAGTTAGGGCAGCATTGTTAATTGATTTTTCTGATGCTCCTAATAACAGCTGTATTAAAAATAATTTATAAAGAATTTTTTTTCCAGAAGCTGAGCCCTGCAGAATCTGTTGTAGAAAAGTGGGTAGAGAGTGGATTATTATACATCACTGTTCTCCCATAATTATAATCTGCTTGATTGGTAAAATGCATGTTTTGCTTTTGCATTGTCCATTTTCAAACAGTGGTGTCTTTCCAATGAGATTTGTTGGTTTAATAGTAACACCATCAGGATGTCTCGTGCCCTTTCAGTATAAATAAAAGTTGTCCTAACAGCTGCTCAGATTGTGCTGGCAAAGTAGCCATCTTTGCTGGAGTGTCAGATTTTGGCTAGAATATTTTAACACGCTGGGGCTTTTTTCTGGTTACCAGTGGTTGAATCATGTCCAACTGTGAAAACAGATATGTGGCTTTTTTGGGAAGTAAAGATAATTAGGGACAGTTTATAACTTAGTTGGGGTTTTTTTGTTTGTTTGTTTTTATTTAAAAAAATAATTTATTTATTTACTGTGAGGTTAGAGGATACCTTTAGAAAATAAATTGGGTTTTTTATGAACATGAACTTGGACAGATCCAAACAAACAGCATTATAAAGAAAAAATTTGGGCATATCCATGACAAAAATAACCTTTCAATTGCACATTAGCTTTTAAAACAATCTTAGAAATGAAGGGAAGAAATACTTACTCTTTACAACGATAACTAATAAAGCTGAGACAAAAATGGAAAATAAAAACGACTGGTTTAACTTGGTCCATATTGTGTATTCATATTGCTGTCTTGCCATTTTGTAAGGCAGCTCACAGTCTTTTCAAATCTGTTTGGGCCAACATTTAACATACATCTCATTAAATTTTTTTTCTTCATCTTTGACTTTCATCTCTGAAAGGAATTATTTAGGTGAAAACTAGAAAATATTTACCACATTTCAGATACTATTTACCCTTTTGTGTTTAATATAGTTATTTGTACCTTTAACATTGATGTCTGTGTATTTTTAAGTCTGCTGGTAGACAACCCAGTTTTGTGGAAAAGAGAGCTTTTCATGTGAAGAAAGTTTTAGTTTTGTGATTCCTTTCTTATTCTTGTTCTTGATTGTTACATAAAATAAACGTCAAAGATGAAAAGAAACCAGAGAGTTAAATTGCTGTTAAAATCAATTAAAAATTAATTTTGATAAATTACAAAAATTGCTGTCAAGAATTAAACAAGAAACCTTGTTTAATTTATGTTACTCCTGTTGCAAGTAAGTGTCAAATGAAATGGAAGTCTGTTCATTAGAGCATCCTGAAGCAAGGATGTTGTCCCTGTGCACATGCTGGGGCTATAAACTCATTGAGCAGCATTCAACCTTCCTAAGACTATTGCAACTATAAAATAGCAATGCAAGCAGGAAAAAAGAAGCTTGTTATGCATATATTTTTGCCTTTTTTTTTTCCCCGCATGGGAAAAAAAGAATATTTGGAAAGATCATGGAGAGACCATTATAAGGTAATTATACTTGAGGAGATGACAAACACACGTGTCCATGAAACGACTGAGCTTTTTCCATGAGTAGATTGAACTATAGGACTTATTTGGTGCTTTGGATGTAATCCCTTGTAGAGAGTCTCAATGAAAGGCTTTGCATGTTTGGAAGATTATGTTGCCTATTGAGGATTTTCAGAGGATGAGGAGAGGATGTATTTCTAGTGGTTTTAGGTGTTTTCTATAGGGGACATTGCCTATTACTTGAGCAGCATGAGCATCTGTTGGATTAGGAGTTGCCTGGGATTATGAAAGCATGTGGCAGTGCTACCTGCAGTGCAGGTTTCTAGGGCCTAACATATTAGGTTCCTAGTTTTTGATATAATTGTGTCATATGTTAGTTGTGTGAACTAGGTTTTGCCACAGTTGTATATCAAGCAAGTATTGTTGTTTGGTTTGTTTTGTGTCTTTGTGCTGGGTTCTTTTTTAACACAAATATCAAGAATTGTGATTTTGCTGTCTTCAGAAATGTTACTTGATTAAAAAAATGCAGAATATTATACTGTAACATATAAACCGGCAAAGGCAGTATAAAGTATAGAATTATTTTTTTAATAGGTTTGGTTTTTTTTATTTTTTCCTAGTGAAGATTATTAAGTATAAGACAAAAAGCAAACAAGAGAATAAAAGGACTGGCACATTGAGAATATTTTATGAAATATTAATTCTTTTGTAGTTTAGAAGATGTAAAGCAAAGTGGCAGCAAAAGTCAGAGCTGTATTTGATTAGAAATCAAAAGGTTATTAATAGTGCTGATTACTTCAGCTTAGTTATATCTCCTCTAGTATTACTCCTATTTGTTTGCAACACTAATCAACCTCACTGTAAGCCCTTATCTTTGACCAGCCAGAAGAAATCATAAAAGGAAATAATTGTTTAGCGAGAAAGACTTTGATAACAGCATGACTCTTGTGTGGGAGACAAGGAGATAACACTGTCTGAGTGAAATGATATAACCAGGGTAGCTAAGGTGATAAATTCTTTAGCTGTCTTGTCCTCAGCAGTAAAATATACAGCAAATTAATGATGTCTTTTTAAGAATTGTTTTAAGAACTGATCATATTTGTAGTTTGCATGTTTTATATTTGCTTGTGAAGAGGAAATAGAGGAGATTTGGTTTTGAGAATAATACAATTTCATAAAGCCACAGATTTAGCTAGAGTTTGACCAGGTGATTTGGCCACGACTTAACTATTTAATTACCTCTCTATTGCGTTGAAAACTGTGCTTAGTGTTTGAATTTGGTTTGACCAAAATATTTTACAAGGTATAAATATTTATCTGAAGGAAGGCATCAAGCATTCAGTAAAGCTTTTGCTACTTACTGTATTGGTTAATCATTCTCATTGGTTGCTGTCTTTAGAAAGTGCTGGTTTTCATTAGAGTTGTTCAGAGTTAATCTCCTTGGCAAAAGTTCTCATTATGGCTTGACCTGGTATGTTGGGAAGCCTTTCAGTATGTTTTTTGTTTCTACCTACAAAAAGTACTTTTACTCAAGACAGCAGTGTGTCTTTGTTTTTTAAGCTAATCAAAATTACCTCTTTCAGACTCTTAACAGAGGACATTTTTTGCTCTATAGCAGACTTCAAGTACGTTTGCATAACTTCTCTGTTTTCCTTCCAGATTTTTATTTTTCTGAAGGAAAAGCAGATGCCAGAAACACAAGATGGTATTTCAGTATTGGTCCTTACAATGCTGTCAGTACTACAGAGAAGAATTCATTTACCTGCTTTTCTTCCTTATGTTCGAGGCTGAAATTCATTTTTTTGCTGCAGTATCACAGTGAGAGTTCACATTGAGTATCTTGTGTACTTCAGTACTTGCTGAGTTAATTGAGTCATGACTATCCAGGATATAGTCTGCCACCTTGTACATATGTTACATTTTCTGTTCATTGATCTGCACCTTAGTACTTTATTTTATCCAAACAGGCTCAAGAGCAAGCAAGCAAGGAAGACTCAAATCCATGTATTTTAGCATCAGTGATTGCCTGTAGTGGTTTCAGCATGGTGTAATCTGCAGTCAGAGGTGCTAAGGAAGTTAGTATGCCAGTTGTTCACGTGTGCTGCCTCATTGTGTTAGTGTGACTTTGGGACAGAAGGCTCTCCATCCAAATTGTCAAGCTTAACTGCTCACTCATTTGCTCCCTAATCTGGTTCTTTCAAAATGGCCTAAACTAATATAACATTAAAAAAAATATCTACTGTTATGAATCTTTACAACACCAAGCAAACCTGCCTTTATCTTGAAAGAGCTTGGGTGAGTGCAGTAGTGTGATGTGCTGTCATGCTGGGTGATCATCAAGAAGTGATGATGAGCAGCTAGAGGTCTATAGGGGTGGTAGCCTCGGTCAGCTGCAGCCTCGAGAGACTCACTGAATTCAGCCTGTTTGCTGTAAAAGCACTAAATTGGGAGAGGTACTAAGTAAATAAGAATGAAGAGCTTTTTCTGGGGAAGATTTGAGATGAGATCATTCCGAGCATCTTTTTTCAGGTGTGTATTTTTCCTCACTGAGGAGCTATAGATAGTGAATTAATTTTCTGTAGGTGGGTGTTGAGGTTGTGATTTTTAGTTTTTCTGCTGCCCATTTGCAAGGAAGTAATTATTTTGGGTGATCAGGTTTTTGAAGCTCAGCTTCAGACATCTTAAATAAGGCTGACTTTTAGCAGCTAAGTGTTCAGTGTTTACTGAATTTTTGAGCTTTTTGAGCAACCACGTCTTAAACAACAAGAGTCTGTGTCTCTTGACATGCATGCCTCTGGTATTTAATGTGTGAAGACAGCTTGCAACTGCATTTCAAGGAAAGCTGTATGGAAACCTTGCTAGGCTGGATTATGCAGAGAATTGCCAGTAGTCACAGAAATTGATTACTGTAACTGATGTCTCTTTTAAATAATGTATGCTTATGATGTTTGTAATCACAGGCAGGACTTTGAAGACCTGTGGTATAAGTTTTTGGAAACAAACCTAGTATAGTCAGTTTCTTATGTAGTTCCATGGTGCAGGGCTCTGTTTCCCAGTCTGATTTAATGGCATATACTTTACTTGCAGGTTTTTGTAAGCTGGAACTGAACACTGAAACCAGGTCTGTCCTGATATCTGTGTTAAACTTACATGAGATAAAGCAGCCTGAAATAATTCCCTGTAAACTGTCAGTGACCACAAAGTTTTCATTTGGCAGTGACGACTGTGCTTAGAGCTGAGCCCAGAGGACTTAGGGTAACATTTGTCAAAGGTTCGTTTTCTGAAGGTGCATGGATGTGAGGAGGTCCCTTTCAGACTTTAGTAAAGTTCTCTTAAAATACATAGTGGAGTGTAGGAATATTTGAGATAGTTTAAAATAGCTCAAATAGCAAAGGCAACAGAGGTAGGTCTCACTTCAGTCTTCTAGTGGATTAGTTACTACAGGTTGGCAAGTGTGTCAGTGTACCATCATCCTGTCTGCTGTCCAGATCACAGGATCACATCATTAGGGTTGGAATAGATCTCTGGAGATCATCCAGTCCAATCCCCCTGCCAAGGCAGGGTCACCTAGAACAGGTAACACAGGAACTCATTCAAGTGGGTTTTGAATGTCTCCGGAGAGGGAGACTCTGTGACTTCTCTGGGCAGCCTTTTCCAGTGCTTTGCCACCCTCAATGTAATGTTCTTCCTCATATTGAGGTGGGACTTGTGTTTTAGTTTATGGCCGTTGTTCCTTGTCCTGCTGCTGAGAACCATGGAAAAGAGTGGCGCCATCCTCTTGGCACCCACCTTGGAGATACTTGTATGTATTGATGAGATCCCCTCTCAGTCTTCTCTTCTGCAGACAAAACAGGCCCAGCTCCTGCAGTCTCTTCTCAGAAGAGACAGGTTCCAGACCTCTCATCATCTTTGTGGCCTCCGCTGGACCCTCTCTAGTAGCTGCCTTGTTTTTCTTGTATGGAGAACCCCAGAGCTGGGGACAACACTCCAGACGTGGCCTCCGTAGAGCCAAGTGGAGGGGCAGGATCATCTCCCTCATACTGCTGGCCACACTCTTACCGATGCATCCCAGGATCCCACTAGCCCTCCTGGCAGCAAGGGCACTGCTGGCTCATGGACTCACATACCTGAAGAAAAAAGGGTTGTTGACATGTCTAGAGTTTTCAAAAGAAATTTTTTTAATTGTTAATCTAGCTTAAAGCCAAAATAAACATACACATTGAAATGCCTAATTTATGTTAATTTAGATGTGCTTATCTGTGTAGTAACCCTAGACACTCTACTGTGAAGCATTAGAAATTCCATCTACAACATTTTCTACAATAACTTTCTTATTTGTGCCTTAATGAAGTTCTTAATGTAAGAGAGGTTATTACTTTTGTATTGTGAGGCACACAGATTTCAAATGAGCAAAAAATACATAATTCTATGAAACAGAAGAGATATACATTGTTAACGTAACTAACTCAGAGTTAACTTAAAACGTAGCAAAACATGTTTAAATGAGTAATGTATTGTCTCCTCCTTGTAGAGGAGAGTGCAGAAATTTCCATTTTTATAAATTAAACTCAGATGATAAAGTTATTAACATTGGAGCAGGCTTCCAGGGGAAGTGCTTGCATCACTATCCCTGGAAATATTTAAAAGATCTGTAGATGTGGTGCTTTAGGGATATGATTTATTGATAGACTTGGCAATGTTGGTTAGTAGTTAGAATTGATGACCTCAATGGTCCTTCCCAGCCTAAATGATTCCATGAGTCTATGACTCTATGAAAGTTTTAAGCATTGTCCTGCTGTTTCTGTATTTCTTCTCCCCAGCAACTTCCTTTTCAGGAATAGCACAGTATTTGACATTTAGTATGTGTTTAATCTCTCTTTTGTTTTTAAACAGGTCTTCTTCAACTGGTAGCAGCTTTAAGAATTATGTGAGGAGAATTCTAGAAATAAAAGCAAATGAGAGAAGACAATGAATGACGCTTTATACTTTTGTATAAGTTTTCTGTCATTTGGAAACTCAAGGGCTCTTGCTTTTGGTTGCCAAATGTTAGGCTGATTGCTTTCAAGGTGACGCTGTACTATGCTGCTTTGAACTGATACTGCATGATTAGGGTAATAAGTAAGTGCCACTTAATTGGAAGAGGCCTGATCAGAAGACATTCCAGGTAACTGATTTAAGCCAAACAATACTTAATTGCAGTGAATGTTGCTTAATGGGTTTGATAATTATGTGCATTGGGGATACCTTCAAATGATTCATTGGTGGTTGGGTCTTTTGTGTCTGCCTCACTGTTGGCTCTTTTTCCTGTTGCTCAGAACAGCTTTCAGTGTCTTCATAAATAGCCATGATTCATTCAGAAAGCAGATAAAACCATGGTTGGCTTTTAATAAATCAGCAGTCTAAAATCAGCTTGTTTAAAATCATGATGTCTCTAATGATTTTTGAGGACTTTTTAATACTGTTTTCAGGATTTTGAACTGCCGGGTTTGCTTTTTCAATTTTCTGTGTGATCAGGAATGTTAGAAATTGAAATAAGAAAATACAAGTCACATAGTTTCTTGGCTTCTGGATCAAGGCAGACTCTAACATAATGAGACTTAGTAAATCATAGAAGTTGATATGTTCTCTGCCCTTGGCAAATAATTAACTTGCTTTAGTTCTGTCATATTTTCTTCCCGAGATTGCTTGTTATCTCCTGCACGAATCTACCTGATGTGTTACAAAATACACTTTACAGCTGGGGAACCCTCCCCCTTTGTAGTTGGACAAAGATAAAACCTGGTCCTTTTCCCATTCATTCTCTAACTATGGCTTGCAAATGCATATTTGAACCTTCATAATTTAGCCTTTCTCTGTCTACCTTCTCTGCTGGTTTATTATATCATCAGTATGGGATGCAGTTTTCAGTCTGTCCACTTTTTCCATACACATTTTTGTACTTCTACACTGATTTTTTTTGGGCAGACCCAGATATATATATTTTGAATATTGTGGAGGTGTGCAGTGTTTTTTGATTTAATCTGGCAGATGAGGGTTTGCTTCTGATGCTAACATTAAAACTGATTTTTAATTATCAAAGTCTCATGCTTCTGTATTTTTCATTGTTCTGTCTTGTCTGTTGAGCGAACATGTTGGATTAACAGAAGTAAAAGTGTTTCAGTTTAAAAGACTTAAAATATTTCCATTTATTCTTTCTAGGTTAATGAGTGCTTTCATATTCTTCTCCCACCCCGTCCCCCCCGCCTTACTACATCCAGTCTACATGTGGGTAGATTTTGACAATGGCTCATGCAAGAAGTGATTTCCAGTGACAGGAACATGTTGAAGACATTTTCATTATTTAAAAAGCAGACGTGTTCCTCTGTCAGCAAATTTGCTGCACATATGAAAGTGGAACAGTTTTGATTTGGAACTCGAAGAACCCTATATTACAGAAACATGGAACATTCTGAGTTGGAAGGAACCCACAAGGATCATCAAAGTCCAGCTCTTCAGAGAATGGCTCACACAGGAATCAAACCTGTGACTTTAGCATTGTTAGCCTGATGCTCTTACTAACTGAGCTAATTCCAGGGCTTTAATAACCCCTTTTGAAAACCGAAAGGATCCTTCAGGTTTGCAGGATTACATTTCCTCCTGTCTTTTCATTTCTCATTATCTCTTCCCTTTTGGAATAGTTGAGGAGGAAATTTAGGATGACACATAGAAAAGGTGGCACAGGAAATTCTGTTGCCAAAACCAGAACTACATGTCTCCAGAGAGGCAAAGTTGTTCCTGTTGACTTCAGCCAGAAGCAGTCAACATGTTGTGTCGTAGCTATTTGTTTAAAGCGGTTGAGAATATTTAATTTTGTTTACTTTGTGTGAAAAAAGTATTAGAAATATAAAACATTAGGAATGTTGAGAAGCTCTCAGGTACTGTCTAAACTACCTTCTTTAAGGTGCTTAAAGGTTGGTACCATTTACCTGTACAAACTAGAAAGGAAACCAAAATTACTTAAAACACCCTTAGCATGATCACTTAGCTAGGGGAATTTGATGTCTTTAAAGCATATTAGTGAGATCTAGATCCTTGTTTTGCTAGGCATTGTACTTACTCATATAATCTGTTTGAAGTCAAGGACTCATGTTAAAAAAACCCAAACAAGTAAATTAAAAAATAAGAAAATCATAAATGTAATTTAAATCATAAATCAAATATTGCCCATATAATAGCCTATTATTCTAGTTCTCTGATGTATAAAGAAACACATTTTTATCACAGCATGACTTTCACTTCAGTGCAACATAAATGCAATTCTTTCATCAGTAATTTCCATATATATACACAAATCTTGAAGTAAAAGCAGTCATAAAACACACCTGAATTAAATCTGTTGAGCAGTCTACAGAATATATATTCTTCTTTTTTCTGAGTAACTGCTTTTATATTTTTTCCATTTTGCTGTACTAAATATGATTAAGGATGGCAGTAATTTTAAATATTTTGAGTAAAATTAGAAATAGTTACAATGTTTCTCATTCAGTAACAGTTTAAACTAAAAATCACTATTTTCAGAGAGTTAAAAATAAAATAGTTTGTTTTAAGCTAGCAGAACTATAAAATAGTTGTAATGAGTTTAAAATCTGGTGATCAGGCCAGAGTACAGCTGATGTAGGTGGAGTTGGCTGGCTTCCACTGAGGACCTACCCCTTTGCCTGTATGAAAATAAGACTTCCTTCACTTGTCAGTGTCTAGTGGAGCTACTTCAATGAAATGCTGCAATTTTTAAAAATTTTTTCAGACTCTATAGTCTGTCCCTTATTGATTGGAATATCTATTGAGACTGGAAGTTACCTGGCTGATCCTGGAGGTTGTGTCTTCTTGTGTAAGGACACAAGAGAGAAATGGCATAAGGGTGCTTGAGGTTGCTCCAAACTACATTACAAGATGTGGTCAAATAGCAAATGCTGTTTTTTGCCTGGCTGTCACTGTTTTTAAAGGGTGCTTTAAGACCTCTCACTCGAAAGGGGGGTGCTTCCACCTTCCTTATCTTCATCCTGCACGTGGATATTTGATTGCTGTGAGGGAATGCCAGCAGTCATGACTACAGGTCGCTAAGGCTGGAGCAGAGCCTGCTGTCTTCATCACCATGCTCCATCTCTTGTCTTATGAAGCAGACAGGAATTTCTCACTTGTGCTGTTGCTGACAAAGTTGTTCTGGGATCTGAAGGCTTTTTATTTTTTTATATCCTCCATAACGTTTCTCTTTTTATCCTGCCTTGTTGTGTCACAGTTCAGGCAGGAGGAGTGGCTCCCAGAGGACCCTGCAGTGTGACTGGTAGGGGCATGATGTGTGTGGTACAGGGCAGAGCTGTGCACACCGAGGTGGAGGATGTGGGTTGCTCAGTTGAGACCCCTTTTCCAGAGGAGAGGTGACCACTTATCTTCACGGGGGTAGTGGGAGAAGAGCAGACAACTGGAGCTCTTTGTTGGTTTCAGCTTGTTTACTGTGGGAATTGTAGCTGGATAGAGTCTTTTGAAAGTGTTATGTGAGAGAAAGTAAGTGCTCTTGTGAAACACTAATAAGGATGTAAGAAAAGACACGAAGGGCCATGTGGAAAAAATGGACAAATGGGCAATCTGTAATATTAGAGACACTACTACTAGATTCTGGTGGTGTTCCTAAAGTCATAAATTGATAATGCTGTTAGTGTTAGATGCCAGAACTGCTGCTGGTGTCCAACAGCAGGAGTGATTTTCCCACTGGGAGAGAGAGTTCTGCTGTCCCTGTGGAGAGAAGTGTAATAAAAATATGGAAACCAGTGAATTATGTTGTTGTTTGGAAAATACTGACATATATCTTACACAATGCCTGCACTGTTGCATTTCAAACATGTTCAGATATGTAACCTAGAGCAAATAAGGAGAGTGTATTGGACTGTTTTGTGTTAGGCACTAAGATGGTATGTAGAAGGGCATAAAAAGGAGCGGAAAGGACACAGACAAAGTATTGGAGCTGTTGATAGATAAAGGATAAGTAAAAGTGATGTCACCCCTCAAACAGGAGAATGCAGAAAGTCTTTTCTCCACGTGGATGAACACAGCTCTGCTCAGTGGTATTGTTTTCTTAAGTAGCAGACCGAGGCATATGTGGGCACCTCTTAAAATGGGGCATGCACAAATGCCAAATGAGATATAGTACCTGCCTGATAGAACACAGCCTGCAAATCAAAATCAGATCCTAGAAGATCCGATGGGTGAGTGCAGGCAGGTAGGGAGGTGCAAGGAGGCATTGAAACAGTAATTTCTAATCTCTGTACTGTATTGGTTCTGCTGTGAAGACAGGGCAGAGATGTGTTCCTGAGGACCTGGTGGTGCTTATAGCAGTTGTTTTCTCTTTGATGTAAGTGGAGTTGCGTGGGGAATGTGTCAGAACTGCTCAAGCTTCTTTCAGAAAGAGCTTTGACAGGGCCCCAAGACCAAGCCAGCAGTTACTTGTACCAATGGCATGACTAAGACTTGTGTCAATATAATAAATATCTCTGTAAGGCAAGCAAAGTTGGAGAGATGTCGTAGGACAACAGGTGAAATAACAGGTCTCTATAGTCTCAGAAAAGCATTGAAGTGACTGATAATAATTTGCTTGTGATTATATATGTTTTAGAGCAATGAATCAGCATTTCACAAATACTGTGTAGTGTAGTGTATTCCTTTGCAACTTGAACTTCTGTGTTGTTCTAAAACAATGTGTCTAACTTTACAGAAAGTGTCATATATATATCAACAGTTGTGTACTGAAGAAATGCTGTCTGCCTCCTGAGAAAGCAGTCTCAGTTAAATCAGGCAGGAGGAGAAGGTCACCTTGGGTCATAAACTCTTTGCAAATCCTAAAACCATTCAGACTTTTCCAATAGTTTTTTTATACGAACAAGTGACAAGGTAAAGTAGTGAATCTATTTGATTCCATTTCAGACTTTTTTAAACAAATAAACTGCAACCCCAATCTGATAATCTGATAGTATACAAATAATCCAATCAGTGTGTATATTCTTTTTGCCTTTCCTCCCCTTGATTAGGTAAAAAACCCTCAACTGTGTTGTTTATAGAAGAACAACTCTCTGCATTATGAACCTGACAATGTAGTGTTACACAAAGAACCAAGTTAATTTTGAGATATTCTCATACTAGAAAAGTATGAAAATATTGTGTGCTTGACAGCAGATAATCTGGTGACATTTGGGTAACTTTGTTTACCACTCAGGAGGTCAGTGCAAGCAGCTAAGCAGTTGGTTCCACGTTCAAATAAGTAGATCCCATGTGGCTAAGTGACAGTGACAGAGCGTTGCAGATTGGACCTCATTTTTCATTTCCTGCTTTTAGAATAGTTCCATTCAAATCCCTTCGTTTTTTTTAGGATTTGATATATTGCAACCCATGTGTTTGGGAGTTAAATAATGAATATCTGTGCAAATTAGGTATGAGCAAATCAAGTGGAGAGGATTTGGAAAATGTAAAATGGTTTTTAGATTCACAGAGTTTATCAACTTTTTGAAAATATTTTCTTACTCCCAAAAAAGCGCTATATTATGTCCAAGAAACATCAGTTGTGGCAGGGAATGGGGGGGGTCAAGGGGAGAAGAATAGTTTTATCTGAATAAAAGGTCTGTGCAGATACTGAAGAAAACGAAAGATGATGTTGCATGGCAGAATTAATCTGTTTCAGCAAGTATATATGCTGTAGATGGAGTAGCAGCTGAATTGCTGTTGAAATTAATTTGCTCCACACAGAATAAGTTGAATAATTTACTAGAATAAACATGCAGGGCCATGATGGGAAGCCATCTATTTGGTGTGTCTGTAAAGAGACAAAAAATGAAAGTAGTCTTGTAACTTGCTTTTTGCAAGCAGAGAGGAAAGGCATAAAAAGATTCCTTGGGCTGTGTGTGTGACAGGATGAAGGAGCAGGATGGAGAGTAGCCACTCTGCACACTGCTGTCTTAAGTAAATATGGGTACCTAGGAAAATGGACTCTCCAGCTCCGGCATCTGACAATATAAAGGAAGGATGTTTAGTGTTGCTGCTCATATCAGTGGGTGTTTCTTTTGCCTGGGGGGAAAGAAGAACTTAACAAATCTGTGCCTGGAGCAGTGCACCTGTGTACTGTTCCGTACACAGGACCTGTGACAATTTATATCTGGGTTCTGCATGATTATCACAAAGCTTATATGGTTACTGTTAATAATACAGTGGTGGAATATGTTGTTAAATCAGAATAATTTACAAATGAAAAAATGTGCTCTAATTTTGTTTTCTTGTTCAGCGAAGTAATAGAATGTTTTAGGTCTCCAGCAGAAGCCTGACAGAGAGGGAATGAACGCCTTGTGGAGGTGTATGCATTTGATCTGTGAAGTGAGGCCTTAGCCTACCATCCTGACTGGAGCAGCGTGCTGGTGCATTCCCAGTCAGTGGGAATGGGACATCAGCATGCTGGGGAGCACTGTGAGCAGCCTCACAGAGGAGAGAAAACTCTTAATGGTTTTCATGTGGCCTATATCAGAAGATGCTTGTGTCTTATGCAAAATATTGGATGGTTAATTTCCCTTTGGGACCAATTGAATCAGTACATTGTTAAGGAGATAGAGCCCTCACTTCTTTTGTTATAGCCTGATGTCATATCAATAAGCACATATGCAGCTGTACCCAGTTTTCTCTAAAACATTATGGAAGTGTTATATTTGATTTGGCTGTGCATGTAAAACATATCCCATGAGTTGGCAAGTTGTGGTGTTGGAGAGCTCTTCTGGCAGCTGGATTTGGTGAAGTGTACATACTTGAGGTGGAATTCATCTTGGGCAATATTAACCAGGAGTCTATACACAGTTATTTGGGCTCCCTTAGTAGCCTCAGAAGAAAGAAATATGTCCATAGGGTAACTGACCCTCAGCCAGTGGTTGAATTTGAACGCATTTGTTAAAGTTACTTCTAGATGAGTGAAGCTGACATAAAATATGCTTTTGCATCATAGCAAATGGTTTCATCACAGTGAATAGCTGAACTGGGCACTGCTGTTATCATGTTTGCCTTCAGACGCATTCTAATGTGCATTTTAGAGGTATGAGATGATGTTGCCACTCTTGACTCCATGCTAGTAATGTTGGCAGCAGTACTCACTGAAGCTTCATAAAGGTCTCTGTTAATGACCACAGTCTGGTTTTCTGACTTGGTAACATTTCCCACCATACCAAGTAATTTGGAATTAGGGCTTGCATAGGAAGAAGTGATGTAGTTTGTTGTAAGTTGCCAAAAGGGATATTTGGGGTATCCAGGTCTTCAGAGTCTTGGTTTCCATAATGTAGATGTGTACCATTTTCCTTCTGCATGTTTTGCTGTTGGAAGAGGAACAGCCAGATTTCTTCTGCTGCTGATGCCTATAAAATTCTGACTCACAGAACTGCTTCTCTAACCACTGCTGGGAAATGAGTTCAGTGGGGTGGTTGATGGAGCAGCTGCTCCCTGCACCTTGCCCAGCTGAGAAGATTATTCTGCTGTCAGTTGATTTGCCTTTCCTGCCTACCTGAAGTTCTTCCACTTCGGGTGATCATCTTCTGGTGAATTTGCAAAGCCCTATACCTTGGATCCATTAGTGAAGCAGACTTTCTTGTGCACACTTAATTTGTTGTGCCCTCATGAGAACAGTTTCGTGCTATCCACGGCTTATGATTAGTCTGGTTTTTGAAGGCTGATTCAGCAGGCATATCTCCTATAGTAGTCTCAAGTGCAGCAAGTATTATGCATATCTGCTGTATCAAATTCCATGGAGCTTGTGGGTGGTTTGGAAATACTGTAAGCTAAGCAGTTTTTGAGCACAGCTTGTTTCTGTAGATGAAGGCACAATAGCTTCTACAAAGTGCAGCTTTTTAATTTTTTTCTGTCATGTACACTAATCAGGAGTTTAGAAGTAAGTTTCGGTGAGAGCCACTCTTTCTTTATGATTTTGGTGATGTAGGAGAACCCAGTTTGCAGTGTTCAGGAATTGCTGGAAAACAGGTAAGTAGAAGATTGCAGAAGTTGAAAGGCAGTGCCCTGGCAGAGATGTACAGCAAGTTTTAATTTTACATGTACATAGATCTGTATGTGTGTAATGATTCCACTGTATATCATTAAGAGCTTAAGGTTTTTCTGAGGCTATATTGAACTTAGAAGAGAGCTGATAGCTCTTGATAGTGAAGAAATTACATGTTGAAAGGTTTTTTAATTTCATAGTTTTTTTAATTTTAAGGAATGATGACATATTGTTTTATTTAGTATAAGATCAGTGGCTCCATGAAAGGGTCCTTGTATTTTTTTTAAGTGTGTGCTAAACCACTTAAAAAAAGCGTTCAAACAGACTTTATTTTTTAAGGTCAGGCTTGTAGTTTCAGAAGGTGTGTTGCTACTGTTTAGCTCTCTTCTCCCCACTAGCATTTACTGCTGAAGGGATGCTGTTTATCATGTCTTTTCATATCCTTTTATTTTTCAAAAGGGAAAGCTTCATGTGCAGATAGCATGTTGTACCCTGTGAACTTAATGAACAAATAATACCAGTGGCAGGAAGGGCACAGGTCACAGTGGTATGACAGGGACTTGTTTTACAGCCTCCCTGTGATCTTAATGCAACGAACAGTAGAAGGGAATGTAGCATGGGTAGTGCTTTATAATTTTTCCTTATTTTACAGATCGATTAGCTCCATAGCTGCTGTGTCTTTTGCAGGAGGAGCTGAAGGCAGGTGTGGGTAGTGTTCCTGAAGGTGGAGGCACACTGCCAGAGCTCAGTTCTGTGTACATCTCTCTTGCTGTGCTGTTAAATGCAGTAGTTTGCAGGGAACACCTTGTGCTCCTTCAAAGAATCTACACCTAGGAATTCTTAACTATTCCTAGTGTTACCTTTGCATCCGACTGCAGATGTGTCAGCCTTTCTGCTGAAAACGACAGAATCTGGAGGTAGGACAGAGAAGAATTGCAAGCTTGCTTATGTTATATATAATCCAGTTGGTTTGTAATGCTTCTCTCTAGCCAGCTGATGTTTCTTCTTTGAGCCGCAGTGTTTGATCGGTGTTGGACATTTTTGCTTTTGCTTATTGTGACATCTGACACTACCATTGTCCATGTTGTCCTTTTAATGCTTTTGCAAAAATCATGGAGTTACTTCTAATGCACACCATTTTTGTGAATCTGACATCTCTTTTTTTTCCCTCAGGTACAGTGGACTTGTGAGAAGAAGCTGTTCTTTTAGTACAGGAATGCAAGTTCAGAGGAATGCCTGTTAGGGCAGTATTCCAGACGTGTCAATGGGAGTTCTGAGGAGCAGTAGGGCAGCCACTTTCAGTAGAACAACAGGTCGTAAAGCACACATGAAAGAGGAAGAATTACTTGGCCTCTTAGGCAGAGAAGTGCAGAAGTTGGACATTTTTGAGGGACAAGAATTTTTGTTTTGTCAGTAACCCATATCCCATTACAGGCATGGCCTATAATCAATCAATCAATAAATAAATATGTTTAAAAAATATATATATAGCCATATAATGCCAATAATGGCGTAATATAGGAGCAGCACCAAGCTTTCTAACATACATCCTAGTCCTAAAATCACTTGCCACTTTGTATGCCAAAGGACAGTATACTGGCAGGAGAATTTCTTCAGTATATGTATAACTGAGGCACCTTGTTAGCATTATGAAAGTGTTACTTGATGCAAGAGATGACTGAACCAGCAGAACTGCAGCTACAAGTTAGGCCAGGAAAGGCTGAACCCTGTGTCTCTTTGAAGGAGGAACAAACACTGTTTAACTAAAAACAGTGCCAGCATTTTCTTGGGTATTAGAGACAAAAAGGACAGATAGAGGTCTTTGTAATCTGAGCAAACAGGTGTTTGGCAGTAACACTATATAAACATAAACATCAAGTCTTTGTTGTGATGGCAGCACTATACTAACCTACGGGATTCTGAGTGTGTTCTCTTTTGATTACATGGTTTTGTAGGAAAAAGATCGGTCCACTTAATTTTGTTACAGATCTTCCGCTTTGTAGAGTAAGTTCTTCCTGAACTAAGCAAGATATATTGCCAGTGCCTAATTGCTGTTGGAGGTAATATTTCCATATTCTGATGCATCAGACCTTGGTGATCTGAATCAGTGTAGCCGTGATTATCCAAGTGTAAGAACTGATCACAAAGGCTTGACATGAAAATAGAAGTCTTCAAGTGGTGGTGCACTGGTTATATGCTTAGCTCATAAATCTTTCTGTGCATTGGCAGATAAAGGAACTTGGTGACCTACTAGGTCTTTTCCATCTCTCTCTTACATGGTTGTCCATGTTGAAGCCCTAGAGCATCACTGTTGCCTCCTTCTGAGCCAGCTGGCCTCAGGGAAGGAATCTGTCAGTGAGTAGGAGAGCTTGCCAACTGGCCATGAGTTGTGTGCTGGCTCAGGAGACCCCTCCTTCATTCTTTAATAGCCTGCAGAAATGGGCCTCTCTATTACCTGAGCCCATGATTGTTTGGAGATTGGTGGGCTTTCCAACGACCCAGGGATAATAGCCTTGCACTTTACAGTGTTCTGCTGCCCTTTAAATTTGAAGTGTAGTGGGAGCAAAGTGTGGCCCTTCTTGAAAAAGTGTGGAAATGGAGCCAGCCTGAGATCTCCGTGGAGATCTAAAGCAAGTGGGGTGCAGTCCAGCATACCATACTGCTGGGCCAGTGTATTCCTTTGCAGCCTCAGAGTTCTTCACAGTAACTTAAATGTGCTCTGTCCTACTGCAGATAAGGGGAAAAGATAACTGTGGCATTCCAGCTGGCATTCTGTCTGTGAGATGGATCCCATGTGTTGCACAGGGCTTTCAGGCAGAGGGAGCATGTCTCCCATGTCATCAGTGCACTGAGATTAAGATAAGTGTGCAGCTCATGAGCTGGGAGTGTCAATTACCACTGAATGAATCTTTATCCTTCAGTCCTCTGGAGCCCATGTAACAATGGCTTCTAGAACATTACTGCAGTGAAAAAAGGAAGCCTTTGAATCCAAAATACCATATTTTCTTTTTCAGGTATACACAGATTTCCAGGTGTTAGAGAGGAAAGGGTAAATGTGTAAAGAGATGAATCTCTCTTAAAAGGACGAAGAAAAGAGATAATTAGGTTGGTTAAAAAAGAAGACATTAGAGATAGGAGAACAAACAGATGAAAAATACATGAATGAAGTGATGAGAGAGGCTGGTATCTGGAGAAATGGCCATATTCTCAAAAATGAATAGGAGTTTTGGGACCCTCCTGTCTTATTTTATTTTTCATGAGGATTAAGCTTCTGGGAATCTAAGTCACTACTGGAAAGGCTCCTTTTAGATTCCTGAATGACTTTTTATGGTTTTAAAAACTTTAACCCCAGTCTGACATACTAGGAGAAGCTCACTGTCACTGAAACTATGTGATAATTGGGAAATAGATATGCTGCCTGTGTGCTACACGTACAGGATGCTGAATGAAGCAAGATGAAGGTGCACTGACAGTGCAGAGCCAGGTGGAATATGATGTACTCTCAACTTCCAGATCACAGAAGGAAGAGTGTTGAGTTTTGAAATGCCTGGTCTCAAAGGCCTAACAGACAAGCAGCTGTGTTGAGTCAGAATAGAGGTCTATACAGCCTTGTATAAATACCTTGTAATCTTATTTACCAGTCAGTACTTACTACCCCCTCCACTTCCTGTGATCACTGTGACATTTCTTTTGTCAACAGGTGCTCTGAGAATATTCTTCCAAGTTTTGTGAGTCACAAAAACCTTCTGATATGTCTTATATCCCACAGTAATATCTAGACTTACAGTGATGTAAAGCACCTTTGGATGCTGAGTGCATATTCAAGGAAAATCACACAAAGTCAGCCTACATCAGAGTATGTTAGTGTAAGACCAGGTCTTTGAATAGCTAATTCCTATGCACCACACTCTGCACTGCCCTGATATCTGGTGATTAAATAGCATTTTTTAAAGTGGCACTAATAATTGTGCATCTTCTGGCAGAAGTTCTTAAAATCTGCACCGATTGTAGTTGTTCAGTAAAAGGTAAGTATGCCCCTTAGGAGAGCTGCAAGGGAAAACAGCTTATCTGCACACACCTGAAACTGGAAGAGACAATTCACTGGAACTTAATTGGCTGCATGCTGGAAAGACTAATGATGATTCTGCATTCCATTGGCAAAGAAATGAGGTAGATGGCAAAAAAGGCTCTTATTATAGTGCCTGGGTAGTAGAAATTTATGAGAAGCTTGTTCTGCTTTTGCAACCCGTGATGTCTATTCAAAATCTTTCCATAAGGTTTTTGAGGGAAAAAGCTGCAATACTGTATGTAATCTAAAGAAAAACGACACCTGCACCAAATCTGACAATGACTTAATTTTTGTCATGTCATATCCTAACTTCTGCAAATGTACTGTTGCTGTAAAAGAGTAATTTAACCTTATTTGCAGTGTTTTCATAGTAAAAGGATGCAGAGTGGGAAAAGGAAGGGGAAGCAGCTATTTTATGTTGGTGTAGTACTGCCAGTAAGGAGAGCATAAAATTACTCATGTCTCTTCTCAGCTTTGTCTTTCAGCAGCTCTTGCTGTTCAGAGGAACTTAGCTATGATGTTGATCAGAGAGTGAAGTAACTAGAAAAGGTATGGTATTGGCATGAAGGATGGAGTGCTGGCCAAATGGTGGGAATTTGGAGGAGACCATCCAATTTTGTAAAACATCTCATTTCAGCAGGGGTCGTAGGGAAGACATTAGGGCTTTGACTGGAGCTTTTTGTAGCCAGTATCTTACAGTATCTTTTTTCAGCTGATAACCAGTAGCAAAGGTCAGTGGTGAAAGGGGGGTAAGAACCAGAAAACCTATTTTGGTATTTCATCTTTATATTCTGATTTCCAGTTGTCTGGGACTTCCTTAGCTGTAGGTTTTAAATTTGAATGGTTCTGCATGCCTTTTTTTTTGTTGTTGTTGTTTTTTCCACCTTCCACGTATTGGTCCAATTGAACTTTTAACCTATGAACATTTTTGGCATAGACCTCATCCTCTGACTATTGACACAACTTAGCTAGATTTTGTAGGAAGAAAACCACTTCATTCATGTGCCTTTCACTTGCTAATTTAATTTGATGACCTCTGTTTCTTTAGAAGGAAATGCTGAAAAATCGTTCTTTGTTTACTTCTTTCACATGTGAATTTGTATACATGAATGGCATTTTTCATAAATGTTCAATTAGTTCTTTCCATGCTTAAGATACCTTCTCTTTTTAGTCCTTCTTCACACTGCAGCTGTTCCATGCTTTTCATCAAGCTGGTCATCCTTCCTTGTTTTTTTGGTTCTGTTGTCTTTTCTGAGAAGAGCCAGCAATACCTATGCACAGTATTCAAGGTACAGATGAACCTCTCATTTAGGTTGCGGCATAATATTCCTTTTTATTTCCTGTCCTAAAAATTTCTAAAATTTCATTTGCATGTTTGACTGTCCCTGAGCAACAAAGCTAAGATTTTGTAAGGTTCTGCTATAACCCCAAAATTTGTCATGTGACATGTCCGGTATTTCATCCACATTTAAGTCATGAAAGATTGTTTTAAGCAGTTATTAGGAATAGATTTCATTTGTTATTTGGCCATGATATTGTTAGTCATTGGTAGCTCTTGTCAAATAGTTTTTGTATTTTAATTTCTTGAATAACTTGGTGACATCTACAAACCTTGATGATTGAATTCAAAATAAGGTAAATTTCATGCTTTTTCTAGATTATTTGGTAGTATGTTGGACAGCAACAGCTGTGGATATGGAATAGATCCCTGCAGGACTTCACTGAATCTCTCCTTTGAAGAACTCTCCTCTCTCTTTTCTTTAACTTATTTCTGCCCACCTTCCCTACCACTTAAGTCACTTCTAGTCTTCACCCAGAGCAGTGTCAATTGAAGAATTTTCTGCAATTCAAGAAGACTTTTTCCACAATGATCTCGTGCCTGCATGCACAGTGATTTCTTCAGAGATCTCTAATGTATGAGAAGCACATTTCCTTCTACAAAACCTGTCTTGGTTGTGCTGCAAAAAGAGAGGTCATCAGATTGTTGGCAGTAAGGGGCATTCAAAAACTGGAAATTGAATGGCAATTAAAAACTATGGGTAATGAAAAACTAGTTGTGAAACTGAATTTTGTACTTTTTTGTCATGAAGCTGTAGCTTTAAGAAACACTAAATATTGGGATGGTGACTGAGTTGACAGTAGGAACTCTTAGTTAATTTCAGATGCTTATTTTAAAATATTTTGGTTTGTGATTTAGTTGAAAACATGCTTCTAATGCACACTTTATTTGAATGCCAAATCCAGAATTTCAGCATAAAGCCATTTTCTAGTTGTTCAGCCTCCTGGCAGAAGCAATGGTTGCATTAATTTACACTTCCATAGCTTCCATCTGAGAGGATTTTGGCCAGAAGAGTGCATTGCCAAAAATGCTCTATACTAGGGGCCACAAGAAGCATACAACCTTCTGAATCTGCACCAGGAGATCATGGTATGATCATGGTATGGTCATCCTATAGAGATATTTTTTTTCCCCTCCCATAATTCCAACTGCAAGAACTGTGCTTCATTGCTCAGAAAGTCTGTGTCCATTCAGCTCCTGTTGGAGAAGCAATACCATTGTTACTCCATGTTATTTTAGGTCGTTCTGGGGGAACTGATTAGTTCAATCTGTAGGTTTTCTGTTTCAAAGGACAGGAGGTATCTCCCTCCATTCTCTCCCAAATGCTAATGACATTTTACAGAAAAAAAGCCAGGACTGAAAGATAGATCAGATATATTTAAAGATGGTATTTTGCTGCCTGGCCCTGTTGAACTACTGACATGGAGGTCAGGGACCTTGATTCTCCTTTGGGCTGTCTGTCCACTGTGGATGGAACAATGGATACTAGTAGCAATGACTGGCTTGCAGGATGGTTTTTGGGTGAGAAACTACTGTGCAATGAAGAACAGTCCTATGAAAATATATTCTGTGGTAACAGAACAGCAATTAAATCCTGTGTCTCCTTACTGGGAGATGCCTAAAACTGAGGTTATTGCCAAACTTCTAATACAAAAGATAAAGAAAACCCATTCCAAGACTGAGATTCAGGTGAACTTTCTCATTAAATTAAACTTTTTATTATTTTTTCATACATATATATTAAATTTAGTTTATTTTTCATTCATATATATATTTTTTTTTTCTATACCTGGAATCATTAGCAATGCTATGAGGCCGCTGTGACATTTGGAGTGGAGGAGATGTACTCAGCATCAGCATTTCTGGTGTTCCAAGGTATTGGCATGTGACTGTCCATGCTATGCATTAAGTTTGTGCTGGAGGATAGGTGGCTAACTAGGTGGGCTGGGGAGTTATTATGCAAGCTAACTTGCTTCTGTATCATTTTGTCAATAGAGGTGTTACAAAAATCAGTAGTAAGCTATTTGGGAACTGGGGCTTTGCCAGACACAAAGAATTAGCAGCTTCTTGAATATCAGCAATAGAAATTGGGTCACCTGAGGAGTCAGCCATGTGCTCAAACGTAGATCGTAACTGTGGTTTATTTAATAAGAGAATTTAATATAATTGGTAAGAAGGCTGTGGGAGTGAACATGTTCCTATATACAAAAAGGATTAATACAGACTTTTTAGGGAACATGTTGACTGTTTGCTCCATTTTAAGCATAGGAATGTGCTTTGCTATTGGAATAGTTATTCTTTTCAGTTTTACATTATATTATACAACACCTCTTTTTGATAACTTGTCTCTTACTCTGGCTGCATGTGAAGTATCCCACTGGCTTGCTCAGCTCTTGAAGAGGCATATCATCCTGGCTGGTGAAATTGCTTCCTGTTTATAGAGATGAGTATTGGATGCCAAATCATACCAGGACATCCTGAAACTTGGAATCTTATTTTGAAAAATTAAATGGGAAATTGGTTGTTCCTTAGAGACTCAACTCATGGGAATAATCAGAACAAGAAAAGACCTTATGATTTCCCATAACAGTAGGAGAACAAAATGGTAAAGTTTATGTGAGTCGTTGTATGAACTAATGATGCTTTATATCACAGGGAAGCTGCAACAGAAAAGTAGGGTTTATGTATACAGAAATCTTGGAAAAATTCACACTGAGTTCTGTTTGTTAGCTTTCAAAAAAAGCCTTTTTAATTGCTGCACTTCCAGAGAAGTAGGCTGTGTGGTCCAGCAGCTGGAGCGATGACTGATTTGCTTGCATATTTTACCACTGAACAATTTTGCTTTTCTCTGTTCATAACTTCCTTGTTTCCTTCCCTGTTTATGTTATCATGCTCATCGTTGTGGACTGTTTTGTCATAATTGGTGTAGAAAAAATGTTTTAATCATTGCTGTGTTTTGTGGAAGGCCTGTGGGATGTAAAAAACCCCAAGAGCAGGTGAGAGAAACATTCAGAGAAGTTTTAGTGCAAATGTGGATTGTATATTTGTACATGTACTTTGTAGACTCTGTGCCATTCTCTTTGATTATGTTTAAATAGGTAATTCTGTAATTCTTTTAAAGAAGTAGTTAGGAATATCAATGTGAGCTTGGAAATGTTCATGACCTGTAATCACAGATGGTGAGAAAGGTTTTTTCCTCATAAATTCATAGGCATGAAGAAGCCAGACCTTTTCTCCTGGAAGAAAGGATGAACTTTACACAACTTCACTGTATTTCTTCCTTTCAAGAATATATTTGGCCAGATTTTAAAGAGCTCAGCTCCCATTTGGGTACCTAAATTAAGTGGCTGGATTTGCAAAAGTGTTTAGCATCCAGCAGCTACTTTTATTCCTACATATGTACCCAAATGGGAGATGAGTTGTTTTGACAGTGTGGCCCATTATTTGTCAAGTTGTTTGTGATTAAGACTCAGAGCATTCCAGGAGCACTCTATTAAAATACTCATAGAGCAGACAACCTTATGGGGCCATTTATGAAGCCATACTGCTGAGCCAGTAGAAATGAAATCTGAAATTGTGCAACCACATCTTGTAAATGGAGAGGATAAATGGCTGGTAGTTGTTCTTTTCCCTTGTTTAGAGAATGCAGCTGAAAATGAGAGGAAATTCAGGCAATTGCAGCCACAAAAAACCTGTTAAGTTGTCAAAATTGGGGTTTGCTGTTGAAGTCCCCCATGTGCTTACATGTTCTGTGAATCTGCACTCTGAACAATTCGTTTTTCTAGAAATTTGCATTTACCTTGCCTTAACTCAAATTTTGTGCCACTGAGCTTATATAGGTATTTTAAAATCATGGTGGCTGAGGCTCTCCCAAATACCATTGCATGTGTACTCATGATGTGTCTGGTTTACTGGTGTGGTCAGAATAGATGAATGTCTCAAACTGGGTATGTCTGCACGGCACAGTGAAGTGCTGGCTGACACGTCTGAGCTGGTGTTCACTTGTGGAGGCAGTTTAATTATGTCAATGTACTGATTGCTCCAGAAGGATATATAGGACTTTATAGTTCAGAATTAGCCTGATTGTCTCTGCAGAGGGTGGCACAGTGTTGCAGGCATAAAACTAATGCTGGTAGAACTACGAATTCAGTCTGAATCTCTTGTATTTCAGGCCAGTGTCCAAATTAATGTAATTTTTTCCCTTTTTTGTTTCTTTAATGCCTTGTGGCTCCTGTGATAGCAGCCAGGAGGTTCATTCATGGTCAGGGTTCATCCAATTAAGGCCTTTCCAGGCACTTCAGTGTTGATCTATTAACCTTCACAGTCAGTGAAAAGACTCAGCATCTCACAGTTTTTACTAGAAGTGGATTGGATTCTTACTGAGATAAACTGCTTTTTCTGAGTGGCTGCAGTTATAGATAGCAATGGAGTGGGGGGAAGCAGTAGTGAGGAATTTTCGGAGTGGTGCACAGTGAAATGTATTAAAGAGTGTGTACAATATAAGGGCTATTGTCTCTCATGAGGCAATATGGGAGGTGAGCTTTCCAACATCTGTACAACACGTATTGTCTAAAAATAGATTCAGCATTCTGGACTTGGTGTTTTCTCTTCCAGTGTAGCACTGTTAGTCAAGGCATGTATTTTTTTGGATCATTACAAAGCTGCCTAGTGGGATAACATTGGAGAGGGAAAAATCCATGCGTGCAAACTAGCTTTGTAACAGTGTGAGTGTTTATGGCAAGATTGCATTACTTACTTTCTAGCTATGAAACTGCTGTGAGCATCATACCATACCTAAACTATAATATATAGTTTGAAGTCACTAGTGGTCATTATCCGATAGTTAATGCCTGAGAAAACTATATATATATTATTGCTATTATCAATTGTTTCTTTACTGGTTTTGGTTTTTCTTTTTACTGAATAGCTGCTGACAACACCTCAAGTCCCTTCAAGCTGGATTACGGTGGTTGAGACAGAGAATCATTTTATGGCTTTGTTGTATATATGTATGTTTTAGAAGAATGCATATATATACCTACTACATTGTTTATGTAGGTATTGCAATTTTTTTTTTTAATCAGGTATTTGCGATTCTCAGTGATAGTCATATCATAAAATTGGGGTTGTTAAGCCTGGAGATGAGGTATTCTGAAGACACCTTAAAGCAGCCTCCCAGTACTTAAAGATGTGCTACCAGAAATCTGCAGAAGGACTTCTTCAAGGGCATGTAGTGATAGGACACTACAAGGGCATGTAGTGACAGGGCAAGGGGTGATGCCTTCAAACATGAAGAGAACAGGTTTGGAATAGATGTTAGGAAAAAATTCTTTACTGTGAGGGTAGTGAGGCACTGGAACAAGTTGCCCAGAGAAGTTGTTGATGCACCATTCTTTAGCAGTGTCCAAGGCCGGGTTGGATGGGGCTTTGAGCAACCTGGTGTAGTGGATGGTGTCCCTGTCTATGGCAGGGGAGTTAGAACTAGATAATCTTTAAGGTCCCTCTCAACCTCTCAACCCAAACCATTCTGTGCTTCTATGATATGAAATAGGCATAGCATCAAAAGATCTATGTAAAAATAAAGGATTTTAAACCTGCCATTGAATTTTTGTATTTCTATTACTCTTTTTCCTTAAATATTGTACATTTAATTTTACCAGATTTTCAAAACTTGTTTCTGGAAGTTACTTATCTCTGTTGTACAGTTTGAAACTGCAAGCAATACCATGTGTTGAAATGTGGCTGTTTATTATATATTCTGATTTTCTGTGTGAAAGGATTGCTCACAAGAAAGAGATAAGGACGAACATAATGATTTGCTTCCAGATGTGACTTCTTTTTCCCCTCAAGGTATATATGTGAATGACAGATACTCAACTGAACAGTGGATAAAAGATCTTAATATTAAAAACAAAATAGGACAGGAAATATACCTTAGAAGCATAGTCTCTTGGTGACTCACCCTTGCTTTCATTTGCCCCCCCTGAGTCAATATTTAAACTTAATAAGATCTGCAAGAGTTGTGTAGTGATTTTGGTTTGTCTTCATGTACTGCAGTGCTGCTGTATAGAAAGCTATATTAATGTTTAAACCAGGCAATTTTGACAAGAACTACTGTATAATCTAAATCTGCATTAATTATTGTCCTTGTTAAAGGTGTATCAATAAACCATCATAGAAGGATCTCTGTTTATATATCTGTTAGACAACTGGTAACTAATGGCAAGGTTGCTCTGTATGTGTACACAGAAATAAAAAACCTAAAGTCCAAACACATACTCAGCTTCATTATTAAGTAAAGAACAGTGGGAGACTTAGATGAACTACGTAATATAAAAAGCTTTGCTCCTTCTACAAAGAAAGAGCAGTTTCATGTTGTTTATTGCTATGGTCCAGCTATTGCATAATAGCCCCAGCTAGCCATAGAATACATAATTGTAATATATCTCATAATCTCTATTACCATAATGCATTTTTCTTCCACAAGAGAAATTAGATGCATAGTGTTCTGTGACTCACGACTTTGCCATCTTAAAGAGATGCTTAGTATTTGAGTGATGGTTGAATCACCTATTTTATACTTAAGCACATAATCCCAAGAAGGTTTAAATCAATGTGTTAATTGGTAAGTGATACTGTAATTATGTGTATAATCATGGAAATTTTGAATCCAGATTATTTACTTGCTCTCAGGAAATTAATCTACAGAGGTCATATATTAGATTGCCTGTTTATTAAGTGGAACCCCTGTAGTTACAAAGTACTGATTGGGTATAAGCTGAATGAAGCATTCTTACAGCTGTATTCAGCAGGTGTCAACAGTTCAAATCTTTGAGTGCGTATTGATCCAGATTCAAACAGTTCATTAATCTAAGCACACATTATATAGATTTTTCAATGCAATTTTGAAAGAGTTGAAAAATTGTATTGAATGATGAGAGATGATACTCAAATTATGTTTTTATGGCAAATCTCCCTTGTGCTTGTGACATACTGAGATGAGGTTGAGTGCTAAAACTGACACTGTGTCTTGATTTTTATTTTCAGATATACTTTTCTGTCTTGAGAGTAGCTTCAGTGGGTGAAGTAGTCTTTGCCTGCTGGCAGTGCAAACCATCTGTTTTTCTAGCATCAGTTTTGTCACATACAGCCCCTGCTTCCTTTTAATTTGCTTGGACAGAAATAGCTTTGGTACCACTTAAGAATCCAAGAGACATCCAGATATTCCTTGTGTTATCTCTTCTCCTTGGTCATGATCCTGGAATGCACTGGCAAGGCCATTCAGCACAGATTTAAAAAGGGGGTGGCTGTAATGAAATCATCTAACACCTTGAACCTGTAAAGCTAAAGCATGTGCTTAGGTGCTTTGTTGTTGCATGGGGAAAAACGCCACGGAGATGATGCTAGGAGAAGCATTCAAAGGTATTTGGCTGGATTTTTCCCTCATTCACACTGTTGTATGTGAGAAAAAAGTCAGCTTGTCATTCAGATCCCTTGTCAAATGCTGTTTTCTCACATATGAGGTTAGTAAGAGAAAGGGTGTTTCCCTTCGTGATGAATTTGGACACAATTTCAGCAAGTTGGTGCATCTATAGGCTTTTAGTTTGGCAATTGTAAGATTTTATTCCCTTTCTCTTCCCCACTAATTGCTGGTATCGTTGATGTAGAGAACAAAGAAAAGAAAGAGAAAGAAGAGATGGATCTGCTGTTACTAGTGAGAAAAAAAGAGGGAAAGACTGTTCAATTTTAAGGAAAGAAAATGTGATATATAGCAACAGATCAGGGTTTTCAGGAGTTCCATTTTTTCCTCACTGTAATGATCAAGCTAAAGATACACTTTCAGTCCTGCTGACCAATTTTGATTAGATTGCTGTAATACCTAGTACTATGTATTAGGATAGCAAGAATGCCTACTTAAAAATTTACAAATGATAAGAGGTTTTCATTCTTTTACTTTTCTTGCTTCTTGTGGTTTCCTATACTTTTTTAAACAATATTATGGAAGTTATACCTCTCAGATACTTGTAATTCATACAATATGAATTGCAAAACTGCAAAGAAGGTAACAATTGTGCAATAGAGTGTTGCAGATCTGATGCAATAAAGATACTGTGCAAAATCTGACCCAATTATCTTGCTGTTTATACTTTTATACTGGCAATGCTGTTGTTATTTCCTGGCACTAATAACTAACTTTACAATATGTTTAATTTCATATAGTACAGCTTGTATTGTACAGATTGGATATCTAATAAAAATGCAAAATTATAATAAAGCCTATAAAATAATGGATAGGAATTTTTCAGAAGAGTTGACATGCCTGTCAAGATAATGCTGATAGAATTTCATATGTCTGCAGTAGGACACAAAATTAATTACCAAAGAATCTGACATTGTTAGTCCTTTTTTTCAGTTATATGATAGCTTCAGTGTTCTGGAAGAAAATCAAAGCAGAATTTAAAACCGTTCACAGAATGGCAGGTTTTCATCTAGAAATGTTAATGTATGTTAAACTTTAATTAAAAAGACTGCATATTGTATCTTAACCTTTTTTTAATATAGCATAATTAACTAGGATACAGATCCTATTCAAAGGTATATTATTTTACTGAAACACTCTATTTTAATGTAAAGGATTTCTGGTTTTCAGTAAGTTACTCTCAGCTTGTAATTTTGGAGAGCTGAGCGTACACACAGTGGTGCAATATGCAGCCTTCCATAAAGTCCAAGGGAGTAATTCAGTCACAAAAATTGGTGACTTTTCCAACATGAAATATAGATTGAGCACGTCATACAAATATAAAATACCAAGGTTCTTTTGTAACCGTTGTGGTTTTAATGATATTTTATCCAGATATCACTACACTGTTGAAAGATGGGGGTCTGTAAATTGCTGGGTTCCAAGACCTGTTTTTCTGTCAGGCTGCCTCTCCTTTGCTGCTCCTGATTGCTGCGGATCCTTGCATCTAGATAATGTCTCCTTCCTTTGTCTTTCACACTGAAGGAGAAAGCACACAGGATGTCACGGGGAGGAGTTTCTTGGAGCAGTGGTGATGTGCTGGAGGAGAGGCACTTGGTGGCCAGATGTGCAGTGTCCCCAGCAGCTGGCGAGCAGAGCCCGCCGAGGCACCGGGCACTAGGTGTCACTGTTCCTCCACGGTGAGACGGCCGCCTGTGCATTTTTTGGGCTGTGAATGGAAAGTAGCTGTGGGCTTGTGAATTTGGTTTGCATGGTGCCACTTCAGATCATACAGTCATGAACTTTGAGACAAACAGCAGCTGGATTACAAAGCCTTTTGTCATGTAATTTAATAATGGAGTATGGGGTTGAGGGGGAGGCACCATCAAACCTTGTTTAGCTGGATTGGTGTGGGCCAACTGTGGTCTGCTGTTTTTGAACTGCTGAAGCCTTAACAGTGGAGAGGAAGCAGGTTGTTCATCTCCATATTATTTGTCAGCAAAGGGATACCTTTATTTGTAGCCACTCGATGGAAGAACTGGATGAGAATTTTACTAGAACTTCATTGGTTGGTTAGGTAGGGTGTGCTGTAGTTTCTCTCTTCACTCACTGAAGCTCCCTCTCTTCATTGCCAAAGGTGAGCAGTAAAGGAGAAACCACAGGGCCAACACTTGAAATATGCTTTTATGCCTGCATTTAGACCAGAATTTACTTGAGAAGTACCAGTGACAAAAGTGAGTACAGAAGTTGGATATTTGTGCTGCATATATTAAATTAAAAGCTTAAGAAGTTTCAGTAACCTACAAAAAACTGTGTTGGTGCAGATGTCACTCCATACCTTTTAGAAGGTGCTTTCTTCAGGTTTGTCCTTCCTTCGATACAGAGAGTTTTTTGAGCAGGAATTTTGTTGAATCTTGAAATAAATATGTAGCTCTTTACATCCAGTAACTGAAGTTAGAAAACTGCAACTATTTGTGCCGTATTTTTACGTTTCAGTTTATCATCAAACCTAATTACTTCATGTAGCAATTCCTGTGTCAGCAGACATTTTCAAATGAAGGTAGAATGTTTTTCTAAAAGACACCCTGCAAGTAGCTTAGGAGGTGCAGGCTTTGTGCAGGAGTTACTAGGTCAATTTTTATGCACTGTCTTTTATGTGAGACCTAAAGATTTGTATTGGAATTGTGACTTCACCTCCAGATAGTCTTAGGTGGTGTGCTGGTGTGTGACCTCTTGACTTTTCCTGGGTTTCTGAGTAGAAAATCTCAGGCAGTATCCTCACAGAATGGAAAAGCCTGAAAATCTAATGTGGCTTAAATTTCCATCATATTTGTGGTGTTTGTCTTCAGAAAAGTAATGCTCTATAAATAGAGCTGTGTTTTTTATTTATTGTCCCAATGAATAGGGTAGAATAGCTACTTCAATTACAAGAATATTTTTTTGAATTTAGCAAATCAACCTTGGGTTTTTTCTTTTTAATATTTTGTCCCAGTTAGTAAGATGGGTGAGCAAACAGGTCCATTTCAACCCATTTTGGTCTTGCATACAGGTGGCTGGTTTGATTTAGAAATCAGTTCTGGTGATGACCTAAAAGGTACAACAAATCGAATTCCCTTGGCTAGGTAAACTTTTCAGAGGTGGGAAGCAAAAAGCATATTATCATTAACATCACAGGACTGGATAGTCACAGGAATGTGCTAATCATGCTATTTATATGTAGAAGTGCATCTTCAAGCAGTAAGGATGCAGGTGACAAAAGTTGCTTAAATAAAAGTGCAGGATAGGCAGCTCAGCAGGTCTCCATTTGACAGATAATGGACTGCTGCCAGGATCCCAGTGCAAACTAGAAGAAGGATGCAGCTGCATTTCCCCTAGACATATTTGGAAATAAAAGTATTATGTTGTATCCAATTAAATCAGGATGACACATCCTCTCTTAATTAAACCTTAGTATCTAAGGTCTTATTAAGTTAAAAATTTTATAGACACTATCCATCGCCACTGAATTTTGGCCCACTGCAGGTTGGGTTGACCTGTCCTGCATGGGGCTAAAATCCTGATAGAGTATGAATGAATTCAACATGGAAATGAAATGCTGCAGTGACAGAAGCTGGAAATTGGTTAGGCAGCCTTTCAGAGGATGTATAGAGAAACAGCTTATGTTGTATGGATGTAGTTTAAACTCAGAGGTGATTGTGATGTGGCCACCCATGTCAATATGGTAAAGCCGGCTGCTGTCCTGTGCCATAGGGGGTTGCTCATTCTGGGAGCTGCACTGCTACAATCTTCACATGGCTGATCAGGAGCCGTAAGATGCCTATCATCAGAAACATCCAAATTGGCCTCATTGGTCTTGCCCAGCCTTATTTCCTTCCACAGCCAGGGATGTTGGTTGCTCAGTGGCCCTTGCAGCAGCACAGAACCCTCTACCAGAGTCACAGGTGAGATGCTTACAGTCCTATTGAGGAGTTACAGATAAGCTGCACAGTCATGCTTTATCTGGAAAGAGCATCAGCTGTCTGCTTTTGCAACATGTTATAGTTCAATAACCTCAACCCTGCATAGCAACTGTAGGTTTGGGACAATACTGTAAGCAAATATTGAGTTTTGTGTGCCTTGGACCTCAGTTTTGGGCCCCAACTTCCAAGCTTGGTGAAGAGCAGACTTCAAGTTAGAAGGTCAGAGGTGTTAAAATTTTCTACCCTGTTTGTAAGTAGACAAGCTTTGTTGCAGGTATTTTAAGTAGTTTTAAATCAGGGTACTTAAATTAGGGTAGGGTAGTTAAAGGAACATGAATCCTGTAAACGCTTTTCATTTGGAGCTGGACTTCGAAAAAGTAGAAAAGGAACATCTGCATTTTCTCCAGCCTGCCCCGGATCCTTTGGAATCAGCAAATTCTGGGTTCAGAATCTCTCACTTCTTTCACATGAGCACGTCCTGCTCCCACTTTCCTGACTGACCTGACTTTAGAAGTGATGCACTTCCTCTCTTGCACAGAGGGTTTTTTCCCCCATTCAGGGATCTACTGTTCCAAGCATAGGGAATGAAATACTGCTGCTACTTACGTGTTGCAAGAGTGGCTAGGAATGTCCGAGTTTGAGATACCAATCCAGGGACCAACTTCACTCAAAGATTTGCATTTTATTTAACATTTATTTAAATAGTGAAACTCTTTGATTGTTAAATTAGCATTAAAGCAAACTGGAAACTGGTTTACAGTCTCTGGAAAGCAGCCACACATCATCAGTGTCATAAGTTATGTCCTTTTTTACCAAGATATTGGCTGCTAGCTGAAAGGTTAGAAATAACTTATTTTATTTTCAAATGCAATTTGCAGTTTATCTACAGAGAGAGATGAACAAAATGGATGCAGCTGTTTTTTTAGATTAACCCCACGGAGTTGTCAGGCGTGGAGTTCCCAGCGAAGTCAGTGTGTTCAGTATTATCCCTACAGAACAGGAAAGCCTGCCTCTTTGTGGCATCTGAGAGTTAAGGGGTGGAGGGACACGTGCCTGTATTGGCAGAGAGCCCAGGCTGTCATCATCAAAAACCCCCAGAAGAAAGCAATGGAATCACTCTCAGGATATTAATTCAACAGAAGAGTGATGTGTTTAGGTGATGCAAACACAGTTTCATGATGTAAGAAAAGGAGGGACATGGTTTTTAAAGACTTCTAGTGGTAATTAGCAACATCAAATTCCATTTCTCTGGTTAAGGTGTATTATCTCGCTTCAGTCTTTGAGAAAATTTTATCTTTTGAAGAAAAAGAAGTTTCTGTTTTGGAAACTTTTATGCCTCATGAAAGTGCCAAAGATGTGAATATCTGAGGAAGTCCCATGAATTGGAGAGGTTATTTGGCATCTTTTTCAATATATTTTGTGTTTAGCTTTATTTTGTGTTTAGCTTTTTTCAGTGTAGTTTGTACATTTCTGCAAGTCAGTTTGTCAGGGAAAGCTAACACAGGAGAGTAAATGTTGAATTAATAGATCCAGTGGGTTAGCATTCGTGTCAGGTTACCTAAAGTTATTTTAAAATGATACATAAAATGATTTTTAAAAACAGTGAGCCCCCCTAGGTTGTTTAATTTTCAAATCCATCACTCAAGCTGAGATGGTTTACAGTGCATGTGACATAGTAGAAGAAGGATTACTGTACGTGTGAAGCATGAGGACAAAGATTATTGAGGAAATACCAGAGTCAGATGTAGCTGGGAATCATTGTTTTGTGCATAGAAGCTTTTATTTATTTACAATATAACTTCCTTTGATTTGACAGTGAGACTGGCTCCTACACCCAGCACACGAGTTAAGGCTGAAATACAATCTGCAAGGCACAGATGCATGTTGTGGTTTTGTTTGGTGGTCACACAGCTGCATCATTAGTGGCATTTTATGTGTAGAACTGCAGCAGGTGCTTACTTTGTAAAATAGTTTGCTCTGGCATGTGTCTTTTTAATGTTCAAAGAACACGCATGCAGTATCTGCTATGTTGATGTTTTGTGACCTGGGAACAGAGCTTTTGGTATAAGAACATCAAGCAGAACCTGGAGCCTTGCAGTGAGAATGTGCAGGTCAAGTCCAGTTGCATGAAGGATTGTTGAATTTTTTTTTTATAAGGTCACTTACTGCTGCAGATTTTTAAATGGAAAATACAAAATCATACAGTCACTCCTGAAAAAATTTCCCTTCATGTTAGGGGCACATTCCTTGTGCTCAGGAAATCAATGCTGGTGATGTAATGGGAGTTTCTACATCATAGTGGTATGTCATTCACACGAAGAGAGCATCGTGGGAGCTGGTGAGATTGATGTCCTCTCTAAGAATAGCACTGATTATAGAACAGATTTTCCCATATACAGAGCCATTTTTAATTCACTGCCTACTGCAGCTGCCAGCCTGCGGAGATAATTCCTTCTAGCAGAATAGCTCTAGATTATTATAGGGAAATCAAATTTGCATAAAAGCATTTTATCTCTCCCCTTTTTTTCATGTCAAAGTTACCAAACATTCACTGCCAGTTACTTCTTTGCATGTAGGAAGAACTTTGTTAGAATTACATCTTAAGTAAATTTTGTTAAGATCTGTCTGACTCTGTTGTTTTATGTATTCTAGAATGAAAACTAAGCAGCTACAAATAAGTATTGTAAGGGAACAAGCAAGATTTTAAAACAGAAAACTGAAAGTGAAGAGGTGTTTTCGCACACCTTGAAGGAGCCCACATGGCCCCATACACATCTGCTTAATTGCATGATCCCTGTGACCTCGGCAGGTCTTGTAGGATGGGTCCATATGGTTTGAAAATGTAAAGTAGCCAGCCAGTGTTCAGAGAGGAGTGCAAATCTGAGTGATTTACTGATGAGGAAACTGAGGCACAGATAGGTTAATTAACTTGCCTAGAGTTACAAACTGAGACCAGAGTAGACTTACAGTCTCCTGAACTGAGTGTGGTTGTCCGTGTGGTTGGACTCTTCCCCACATTGTCGTGTTCTTTAGTGCTCATTCAAACAGATTTCTGAGGGTCAACAGCGTGAGCAAGTTTGCTGGATTTTTGGCTGACATTTTTAATATATATATTTAAACATACCTAAGTGCAATACTGGGTATCTTAGAATCTGTATATAAGCTGTTTTTTTAAAGGTACAGGGGAAAAAAATATTGTAGTGAGCTCTTAGGGTGGAGAATGAAATTTTTTTCCAGTTTTGAAATCTAGGTTTGAAATTCTGCTTAATTTGTCTTTGCTTCAGCCTTGTTCCCAGGTCACTTGACTACCACTTAAAAGTATTAATGTCATGTGTCTCTTCTGTTAAGATCTCTGGAATGACTTGTAGAATTCTAAAACTGAACTGTACAAGCTAGATATTTAAAGAAATCATCAAGGCATCATTCGGTTGCCTGAACTGCTAAAGCCTCTACTTGCTAGCCCAGAAAGGTGCAGGCATCCCGAACACAGCGGGTTGGATCCGAGTTTGTGGAGATGCTCTCGGATAGCTTTGCATAGGCAACTGAGCTGAGGTCCCGGATCGACTTCAGAAATAAAAAAGCAGGCTAAGCAGTGAGAATGGGGCCTGACACAGTGACCATGAAAGCAAGATGGCGGCTCATACCTGGGTGAAAGCAGTCAGAAGACCATTCAGTGGATTAGCCTAGTTTCAGATTCAGAATTTGCTCCTTTATTCCTTTGAAAACTCTCTGAAGAGGAACGGTAGGCAGTTAGACCCCCCCACCACAACTGTGAATTTTTTGGTATGACGAAGCTGAGAGGCTCTGTGGGAATTGATTTCTATGTTTCGCGTTGTTGAGTCTGATCCTAAGGTGGAGTGTAGGCATCTGGAGCTTAAGCTGATCTGTCCCAGTGGGACCTCCTATAGTTAAAAGCAGATGAAGTGCTGAATGCTTTAGGAATGTCCACTGTAGCCTTCTAGCACATGCTCTGCAGGAGGTCTCAGTGGTTTTGGTTGGAGGGCCCAAGATGGAAATGAATATTTATGTTGTTAGTTATGAGATCATGAAATATTATACACAAACAATTGATGACCTTGATGTGTCTTCTGGCTTCATTGATTTCAGTAGATGGGGCTTGTAGAGGTCTTGGCCATTCTGTGCAGTATCAGCAGTTGAAATTATGGATTCCCTTAACAGCATGCAGAGTTATATTTTTCCTAGGAACTGAGATAGCCTGCTTAAGTACTGTGCTCCCTCTGCTATCAGGTGCTAACGCAGAGTTTATGGTTGTAACAGGCAAAATGACTTTGGAGGATTGTGCTGTAACCTGATAGTTTTTCCCTTAGCTTCAGTGTTATAACACGATTTGGTTTTGCCTGTGGATGGAAGTAAATCATATTTTACCCTCACTGCTAAATTGTGTTATAGCCCTGACCTTTATAGGTGAGACAAAACTGCATTATAATGTGGTTATAAGACTGCTGTGTTATACAGGGGAAACATGGTTATCTGAGGGTCTCATGGGAGTGTCCTAAACCAGAAGACAATTAGGAGTTTGGATAACCAGGAATTTCAGTCTCACAGATGCATTTAGCTAAATCAAAGCTTCTCTGTTGAAGCTGGGGGACAAATGTGAACCTAGTAAATATGCATTAAAATGTAACATAATATTCAATGTGATGAAATGGAGTGGAGCAGGCCCTCAGCTCAGCTGCTGTGAGTTGTCGTGGCATGTAGTCAATCTATGACAACTAACACCATCTGGGATCTTCCTGTCTTCCCAGATTGGCCCTCCACTGTGTTTTTCCTAGTATGATTCTTTCTAAAAATAAAAAAAAAAAAAAACACCTTGGAAAAGTCAAGCCAACAGGCAGTATATGTTAGATGGAAAAGTGGATGTAAAAAAATTGTGCTCACAACTACCTGGCTGGGTATGTCGTTGTAATATGTTAGGTGAAATGCTGATTGTGTATGCTGGGGTTTCAAGCAATGCAGTAGAGAATCCCATGGAGAAGAAGAATATGCAGATTCCCTAGAGATCATAGCTGATATATGGTCCTTCAGAACGACCTGTTCTGTTGACTCTCTGTGAAAGGCTGGTGGCAGGTGGCTTGCAGAGACCACAGTGGCTGTACTTGCTGCCTCTGTGTAGGAGCAGACACTGATCTGAGCAGACTTAGTGACCCCCTGTCACAAGAATCAGTCAGTGGAAGCCAGTGTGGGGTCTGGACTGGGACCACACATCTGTTCTATCCCACTTCTCTGATTTCCTCCCAAGAGTCTGAGTGAAACCTTCAAATCTAGGTGTGTACCTCCAGACCCTGCTAATTCACAGCTAGAGATTGGTTTACTTTGATTATTGCTTGCACCTTGCATCTAAGGTTGAGCCTTCACTTTGTATGATACAGAGCTGTGTGAAGCACACTGCAGGATGTTGTGATGATTGCTTTCCTAATGTATTCAAGTTGCTAAATGAAGTCTAAAATTAATTGGAATTCTCACAGCATCTTCAGGGATAAGGGTTTAACAGTGTGCAGACCTTAAACTGTTTGCACAGTTATGCCTTACAAAAAGGATGTGTAATGTTAGCAAATACCTTCGTATTCCCTCTTACAGACAGCTTCTGCTTTCCTGCAGCAGAAGCCTGACAATGGGGGCTGCCATCCTTCAGTCTTACAGACTGCACTTCACTGGATCTTTATAAAAGTGTGTATATGTGTGTGTGTGAATAGCTGTGTGTATAGAGAGAGAGAATTTTTTGTGTGTGTGTGTACATAGAGTACTATATAGTATAGTTGCATTTCAGATTTTAGTTTAAAAAGTAATTCCTTATGCCAAGGAATTCTCTGGCTGAATCCTTACCACCATGATCATTTCCAGCTCTGATGGGTTTCCCATTCACTGGAGCTGAGTATACAAGTGGATGAAAAGGTGATTTCACAGGCCCACAAGGAAAGTGTATTTCATTTTTAGTGTATGCTAAGGGTTGGGCATCGGTATTCAGTTCTGGCTTTCTCCTCCATAATAAAGAAGGATGGAGGCATTTTGCTAACACTGAAGTTTAGTTTCTGCAGAACCTTGGTAGTGTATGAGATGATGGAGCGTCAGATTCTTGGGCAGTATTTTTTGTTGATGTGAATGAGGCTACCCTGAGTTTACAGAGGATCTAGCTGTGTAAATCCTTCAAACTTAAAATTTGCTACACCAAGTGATTTCTACTGCTTCATCTCATAAGTCATAAGAAATACTGCTATGATTATTTTTTTCTTGTAACATCTGAAGCCCTGAATACAAACTCATCTTTCACTCTGACACTATACCAGGCAGGTCACCATGTGATTGAAATGTAAAATAATATCATGTAATCAAAATAAATTTCTTGTGAACCAGTCAGCTCCCCCCCTCCCATCATGTGGACTAACATAATAGAGCCTACAGTCATGTGACTGTAATTTTGATAAGATTCCAGCAGACATCAAAATTTATTATGTCAAAGTTGTTAAAAGAAAAAATGCTGTAAGGAAGCATAATTACTGACTGTCTTTTTTCAGACCATATTCACTTGCATATGATCATTGTCTGTAAATAAAAAATAGGCTTTGATGGATTTTATTAAGAAAAGACTGAATTTCTTCTGGGCTTTTACTATTTTGTGTACATGACAGTCTTGACAACTGTGTACCGATCGTTATGTTCTTATAACAATCAGGTGGGAGACTGATAAGACTAAGAGACAGGTAAGACATAATAAATTAAAGGTTTAATAATGTTGCTTGTCAAGGTATTACTAACTAAATAAGATCTGGCTTGTAATTTATTTGGCGTATTTATATTAAGTGGGAATTACACTTAGAGATTTGTATAGTTGACTTGCTTTGCACCTTTTAAAAAATAGATTAACTTTTAAATTGTGTGTTATTTGCTGTAAATAACAATGATTAGTTTGGTTCAGGCGTAGGATGAGAGAATCAACAAAGTGGAACAAGAACCCTGTCAGATGAGCAGCACCATCATCTTTTACAGTTTATGTTGGCAGTTAAATTAAGGGTTTTTCTGTTCCCCATAGAGAGGAGTTCTCTGGGTTTGCAGTAGAGTTGGTGTGTTCTTCGTGATGTACGTTTAAGCTTGGCATTATCAGCAGTTTCCTGAAGCAGCTGTACAACACACAATGTTCTTCTGCATAAGCATTTTGCGGGGAAGGTTACAGAAGCATCCAGAGCCACTCATGAGGAAGCTAACCTTAGACTAAAGTAAAAGAAGGGCAGAAGTGGTTTTTTATTGATGATGCACTAACCCACTGGGTTTAAACTATGCCTTCTGGTTGACTACTTGGTTTATTTGAAGCCCAAAACATGCAAGTCACTGACCAAACATAATGGTAGTCTAGCAATAAGAAAGGTAAATAAAATACATGGAGTTTTTATCCTTCAGCACTTCTGTTATCCTTGCTGGAGTTACAGCTAAGGATCTTTACGCAATCCAAACAGGTGTTGGTGTTGGAAGAAAATAGAACAGTGGATGGTGTTCGGGTTTATTTTTTTTTTGGAGAGAAGTCAACTTCTGTTGCAGGTGTAAGTTTTGAAAAATATAAACAAGAAGCAGACTCCGTGTAACTGTACCATCAATTAAGTTGGTTTAATAGCATTTCAACTTGTTGTTAATAAAGCAAACATTTACTAATCTTATCTCTTGTAAGCAGGAAGGAAGTTACAGTGCACAGTAATGCACACTGCTGTCAGGAAAAGTGGTTTATAATATCATATGATATAATTTGCAGTGAAGCAAAACCAGCAAATTGCTATGTGGGAGCATTCTTTATCCTCTTGATTTCACTTCTTTCCCTCCATTCCCCCTTGCTAGCTTTATTGTTGTTGGTGTTCATTTCCCTAGTTTTCTGCATCCTTAGCATTTCCATTTGTAATCTGCTTGGATATCAACAGCCTGGATGTTCCAAGATCATACCACTGGAAAACTGATAAGATGGAGGATAAATGGTGTGAACTGTCCTTCGCTTGGGTTTTTTTCTGTCTTTTCCCTGGATTGAACTACTTTGAGGAGCAATCAGCATTAATGTTTAATTGTACTCCAAGGAATGCTCTGGTATCATCAAGACTGACAAATGATGGTCTGAGGAATGAGGGCACTTGCTGAAAAATTTAATTTGTCTGTCAGTTTTAAAAAGTTGAATATTACTGATTGATTTTCTTGTCTCACGTGTCTTCCCCCTTTGCCCTTGAATCTTCTTGTACCAATCTCAGTATTGCCCAATGAGAAGAAGGCTCTTTGCTTTTAAGAGAAGCCTAATTCTTGAGTAAATGGAGATTTTTAACGAGTTGATTAGGTCCCTAAACAAGCAAACTTCCTGGAGCTGGAACATGCTTAGCAATTCACAAATCAGCCTGCTAATATTTAAATATAATGAACTTTGGGATTTTGTTAAAAATTAATAGCCAAGAGAGTGTGGGAGGAGTTTGGAGTGCTGGATCACAATTGCTGCAGTTTCCCGCTGCTGTTGTGTCAAAGAGAATGAATTGCTGATTAATTCTATAGTTTTGCATGCAATAGTGATTTCTGAAAACATTCCCCACCTCCTTTGTCTGGAAACGATCCCATAGTCTGCTGACATTTGAAAGAATATACAGCTTATCTGTTGTGAAGTCCACTGAAAAATAAATTACTATTCACATGTTAAATATAGGGGCAGTTGGTCTTTTTATACTACTGCAGTAATTCTGTGAGGAAAATTTTAATGATGAAAATGAAAAAAAGTTAAAATAGTCATAATTTACTGCTTTAGTCTGCAGGGCAGCTGTTTTCTGCCTCTATCTGTATTCTAATAAGTCTTTTAAATGAAGAGATTTATGAGATTATTTTAATTTTGATGTCTTTTTAATGCTTCATGCATTTTAAATACAACCTTTTAATAGTTTTTGAGATTGAAGAATTTAATTTTATTTTATACAGCAGAAATAAATGTATTCTCAGGAGACCGCACAATTATTACTGCTTTTTAAACATTTTTTTAAAAACCCAACATGTCTGGCATATAATACTATAGTATCAACCAGCAGTGCTACACTCAGTTTCAAATGCAAAGCAGCATTGGAGTTTGAGGGGCACTCTGGCTAGTAAGGATACTTTAAAAGAAAAACCAGCAAAACTCTGCATGCTGCGGGCAGTAACCTGTTCACAGAGTTGCACAGGATGCTCGTGCTGTAAAGGCAGGATTCTGAATTCTCTGAATGCAGCACAGTAGATGTGATTGTGCTGTGTTAGGTGCCTGCACATCCTCACTGTGCTGCTGCTGCAGCGTGTCGAGGCCAGTCCCCAGAGTGGCTGCATGGCTCTGTGGTGGAACAGCCCCAGCCACCTCCCTGGTGTCATCTCTCAGCTGCACAGGAGTCTGATTCTTCCTCAGCTCACACAGAACTCCTCTCTGCAAAATGTTGGTGCCTTCTACTTTTGCTTTGGTTGCAAGCTGTTACAGCAGGCATATTTTGCATAAGAGCAGAATAAAATGTATTAAAAGCTTTAAAGAAGTAGAAGGGAGTGGCAGACTCTTGCCTAATTTTAGCCATCTGAAAATGAGGTATTAAGCTAGTCACAGATCTTTTCAGAGTGTAGGTAGCAGGCCTGACTTGGAAGGGCATGGTGCATGTTTTAAATGTGGCTGGGAAATGTTAAGCAGCTATAGACTGGCAGTGAGGATGGTGGTGTGTTGGGTAGCACAGGGGCTGGCAGGGCATAAACAGTCAGAGGCAATTCTGTGCTGCTGCCTACATAGTCCTACCTCTGCAGTCTTTAAAGCAGTAGCAGAAGTGGCTCTACAGCTGGCACCTGCTCCTGTAGCCCTCAGTATTGTGGTTGTCATGTCTAATTATTATATATTAAAATCTATCTTTTTTACAGTGTTTGAGAGAGTGTGCTCTTCAGGCTCCATCAGTTCTGTTTGCTGCAGAGGGCACAGGACTTAGCTCCATGCTGGTGCCATGCTTAGGTAATCTCTGTGTGGGTACCTGGGGAGTGTGCAAATGCAGCAGTTGGAGCCACTGTTGCTGTAGTTATTCACATGAATGCTCCTCTTTTAGGCATAAGAACTACTCTTGTCCTCCTGAAATACTTAGGTTGAGATTTGCCTAGGTCCAAGATGTTGGGCACATGAGAGGTCAGGGAAGAACCCTAAGTATTTTGAAAGAACATCTTCCAAATCATACTTTCTACCTTACCTTTCAGAAGAAAATTGGATGGAAACTTAGGAGATCCATTGGGATTTCATAATTAAAGGAAGGCTTTAATTAGGCTCAGGAAAAGTTTTATCTGCAAATGTTAAAAGCTCACAGAGGAAAGGAGGAAAGACCATATTTTCTTCCCAAGAGCCTACACATCTGGGCATGATTGAAAATAATGTGAGATAGAAACTTGGCCTGAAGTGATAGGCTGGTTTTCTGCACCATGCTTATATGTAGTCTTGTCACTGTAAGATGGTTTGGGTTGATAAGTCCATAGTGTTCAACCTTACAAGAGTAAACATCAGCCATGGGAACTCATACTCAAATGAGTAAAATTGGAGAGAAAATTGTGGTTCCTCTGTGGCCATATTACAGAAACGGAAATTTCTGCATGACATGCTGCTCATGGCACCTGGACGTCCTACTTCACATGCATCTGTGACAGCAGGTACCTGGATCAATCAGTGACACCACATACACAAACCATTATGTTTTAGTCATGAAATACAACTGCTAAGTAACTCAGTCAACTGAATGTCCCTGGTTTTCATACTAATTCCTCTGTTGTGGTATTGCAGGGTTCTGAGATTTTTAGAAGGTTAAAACATAAGGCTTGGGAAAAGTAATCTGGTAATTATCAGAGAAGGAATAAAATAGGAAATGAGTAAAAGCAGGCAAGAGCCAGTAACTATCTTTCCAGCTGGTTCTCCATATTTTGAGCATTTCTAACTTGATCTGCCTTGCGTTAGTCAGGCTAAAGCAACAATCTCGGCTGTGCATGCATATGAAATTTCAGCTACCACACTTTAGGTTTGTAATTAAGAAATTAATTAAAATACTGTACAGTTTACTGCACAGCCTGTCAAGAGAAGGGCAGTTTACAAGATTTTCCACATGTGTGCTATAAATTCAATGCTGCAGATAACACAGAATCATATTCACACTGACATTAAAAGTTACCCTCTTCCTGCAGAGGAGTTATCATGAAAAATTATTGTGAAGGATTGGTAATAAAATAATTTTCTCAGCAGAAACCAAACCACTAAGAATGAACATTCTAACACTGGAAGACTAAATGTCAAGGGTGAGGTGAGAGGAAGAAAGAAGTGTAAAAAACCAAACCAACAAACAGCCCCCAAACTTCTGAATTTGTCTGCAGTTTCCTGAGGTTGCTGATGAACTGCTGTTAACCTTCCATTGATGCCCCTTCAATTGCAGTATGTTAGAATTCAAAAGTACAAGTCTGAAAGTTGTAATTCAGTTTTATACCATTACTGGACGCATTGATACCATTGCCAGTTACTTATTGTAACACCTGCAATTTCATTGTCTACCAGATTGAGTTTAAGTTAGCTGAAGATACTGAAAAAGACACGTTTTTGCAGTTTCCAGGTTGAGACTTGTTTCACTTTGATTAAAATTATTTCCCCCTTTTATGTGTTACCATGCAAAATAATGGATAAATACTTGAGATAGTACTGCTTATTAAAGTAGTCTCTCATAATGTTTAAGGTATCCTTTTGAAAAACAGCATGTATAAAAATATTGGCATATAACTTCACTTCCCATGTTTCCAGTTATGAAGATAAAGAAAGAAAGAAAGAAAGAAGGCAGTGATTTATAAGTACTGAGTGGTATTGGTGAAACTTTCTCTCTCTTGCCCTATTAAAACTGTCAGGTGTTTATGCCTGTCTTGAGAGTTATTGCCAAAAATCATGCTGCAAAGGCCAGAGAAAAAGCAGAATAAGGTAGTACAAGTAGGAAAATTTAAATAAAAAACCCAGAAATTGTGGCAGACAAAATCAGGTATTAGCCTTTTGTATCTTCTTGTTATCAACAGGAATTGAATTAAATTTTGCAGTATAGTAAATCAGTGATCTCTTTTTCAAGGAAGCTTCATCACAGTGTTGAAGCTTTGTAGATTTCTGAAGAAATGCAAAGCATGTGAATTGGGATAACCACCTGAAATATGAGGGCGCTCTTACCTTCCCACTGCATCTCAATAGCAACACAGTTGAATGATGCCATTCCAGGAGAGTGCACTGGAGGAAGGTGATAGGTTGTTACAGGAAGGGCATTGGTGTTAAACTGAAATCTGCCACCTGTGTGCAAGTCAATTAATGATTGGAATTACTTCTCTTTGTGAGTTACAGCAGTGTGCCACGGCGCAGACTTTTGCCTTCTGAGTGAAACTGTACTGCAACCAAACACCATCTCTGACCCCCTGAAAACTGCCCCCTAGACTGTTTGGAAATTGTGCTGCTGTCAATACTGTTGCATAAATTGTCCTAAAACAGTCAGGCGAATTCCAGCACACGAGTGGGGGATTCTGTACCTGCTGGCCTAGAGAACTAGTGTGTTTTTGTTGAAGTGACATTGGTGTATAAGAGGGGAATTGAGAGCTCCTTCTGTTTGGGCATTCCAGTGGATACCAGGGCACAGCCAGATGCCAGAATTGGTATTATTTGATCATTCTTTTTTTTTTGCTTGAATATTGAGCTTTTGCTGTTCCAGAGCATATATACTTGCTATTAGCATTCTGTGTACCACTGTTTTATCTGTCAGTATTAAGACACATAGAAAGAAAAGAAACAGTAAAATGCAGTATCAGATGTATTAGCATAGACTGCATAGAAAGTTGAGGGGAAATACGGATCATCCCATCTTTGGATCCAGAACTATTGCTTCTTCTCTCACAGGAGCAAGCATAGAAATGGAATAGGAACAAAATCTTCTTTTTCTCAAATGCTAAGAAATACAAACTGGCTGAAGTATCTTCATTCTTCCTTGGAACCTCTCGGGAAGTAAGAAGGGAAGGCCATTTGTGATACAATGACTGACACTGCTGCTGATGCATGGTTCTTACTGGATCAATGTCTTGATTGCTGAAGACTGATTATAATTTATTGTTAAATTCATGTATGAAATGTGTAATGTTGGAAGTGGTATAGTGTGTTTTCTGCAATTTGCAAAGGTCTAAGTGACTTAGTGACAGCCTGCTTCAAGAAACTGCCTTTCCTCCTCTCTCTGGCTTTCAGTTTGGATCACTTGGGTGTTAGACTTGCTGTGAGGGGGAGGAAAGGTTCAAATAATAAAGTAATCTCTTCAAGAGTCTCTTTATTTTGGAATATTTTTACCTTCCATCAGGGCTCTTACAGACTTAGATGGTTACTCATTAAGTGACAAGAGAGAGAGAAGTTGTTAGGATCCATTTATTGTGTATCTCCTTGCCATGAATATGATTCAAAAGCTCCCCTTTGGGTTTGATGAACTTCTTTTTGGAGCTTTTTAAGGCCAAAATACTCTCAAGCAAATCATATACCATCCTAGATAATGAAATATAAATGAACACATTGAACATCAAAAACTTGATAGCTATTTGTGAAACAGTTGAGGGGCCTTTGTTAAGTACTACACTCTTCACTACATTACCAGATCTATTTATTTTGTGTGCATGTAATGATGCAGTAAAGATGATGCCTGAAACACTGAAGTACAATGAGGAGTTCCTAGTGTTCTGCAAGCAAGGTAAAGGCACTTTGTATGATTGCCCCAGAGTATATGCAAGATATGGAAAATAAAATGAATTAAATAAAGAGTGGCAGATGACTAAGTTCTGGATATTGCTAGGTGAATTTATTAATTGCTAATAGAGCACCAAGCCATGAATTACTCAGTCATTGCCATGTTTTCAGTTTTATGACTTTCCTCTTAAATACAGGTTTTTTAGGAATTAATCAAATGTCACTGGGCAGTGAATTATACAGAAACAAATTTATAATTATGAATACTGGTTTTTCATAATAAATTATGACTTTAAAAGGATGCTGTCAAGATATTTTTCATTGTTTCAGCGTGACTTTTTTTGCTGTTTTCTGTGATAAGCCCTTGTACTCTGGATAAAGAAAGCTGTCACATTCATTTCTTCTTTTTGCTTGATAGTGTGTGAAAGAAAATTGTTATTGTTGGTTTTCATACCATAAAGTTCCTATATTTCAGTAAAACAATAGAATATTTTGCTTACTTTAACATATTTATGTCATTTATGTTGCAACTACCTACATATGTAACCAGATACAACTACCTTCTGGTCACTTTAAGCATGCACTGTTTTTGAGAAAGGCTTGCCTTGGAAACCTCGGTTGTATCTGTTGGTCTTAAACACAGTCCTTGTCCTGCTGTAATCATGGAGCTGGATAGATCATGTCTGACCTGTCAAAATCAGTTTCATGCTCTGACAGCCTTTCTAAAAGTGGTTCTTATGCCTGTGGATTCTTATCTTATATTCCATGTTTGATCAGTAAAACATACTTTATAATGGTTAAAAGCATAAACTAATAAAGAAAGCCAAGAAACAGCTTATAACTCCAAGAACTCAAGTGTATGTGAAAGTACTTCCAGTGCCTTTGGTTTCACGTGAAAGGTCGTTTTTACTTTACTACATGATGAGTAAAATAAAGCTGAGTCTAAAATAAATTTTCTGTATTAGTCTTGGCAGCTTTTTCAAACAATAAATGGATAAGTGTGTCTCCTTGGGGCTATGCATGGTAAAACTGGGAACTAGGTACACCTTCAAATTTTTATGTTAATATTTATTTTTTAGAACTGTGTGCAGAAAACAGTGTTGTAGGTCTTGGTGCGCTGCTGTATTTGTTTCTAATAGGGTTTTCATTTAAGCATTATATTGTGTTAATATGTAGTGTCATAAAATGCAACATTATCCTTTTGATTTAGTTTTTCATGCTGTGATCAGGAGGTTAAAATACAAAGCAGTTTTAAATATAAAGAAAGTAATTTCTACTTTTTTGTTTCTGTATCTGTTTAGCTTCGGGCATGATCACATGTTTCAAATATTGCTATTTATGGTACTCAGATGTTTGTAGACATCTTAACACCATTAATAGTGCCTGCTTTAAGTCTTGTCTGGCTGAACTATATGCAACCAACTCTTGATTTTTTTCCTTTGTATGTCATATTGTAATGCCAAAATAAGAGTACAATGTGGAATTTCCTGCACCATCCAGTTGGTGCCTGCCCCGCCATCAGTCTGTTCCCTTCTTATAGCAAAAGGTGTGTTGCTAATCCTGGCCTCCTTTGTCCAGGCTGTACCTGGGCAGCCACAGGGAGCCCCACCAAAGTGATGAGCTGTGAGTTGTTGCCAAGAAGCCCAGCATGTCTCTGGAAACAGACAAATACTAAAGGCCAAGTTTGTAAAGGTGTGAGTAAGGCCCCTACAAACATTTCTGGGCACCTCACCGGAGCTGAGAGAAAGCATCGTGAGATAGCTGAATAGTGCCTGTCTGTAAAACTGTGTCTCCAGATCTTTCATGTCCCAAATCAGATCTAGATATGTGACAGAGCCAGAGCGAACCTCTCCCCAGTTGCTGCATGAAACTGAAAAGTTGTTGGATTCATTAATGTGCTGTTATAAATTTGTGTATTTAAATGGATGTATAATGTAGTCTGAACTGGGGATTCCATTTGTGTGGGAAATGTGAACAGCTTCAAGATGAGCAGGACTGAACTTCAGGAAGTATGATTAGTAACCTAATTTGAGGGGACACACAAAACATCAGATGGGGTCTGTTCCATTAGGGACATTGTAAATGCTTAACAAGGCTGTCTCTTTACCTTATCTCATTGTTTCCTTTCCTTGAATGTTTCTGAATGAAATGAATTGCGGTATTACTTGGATTGCCAATGTGATAAAGCCAAGCTGTTTTCCAACAGCTGTATGTGGCATTTCTCCAAGCTAATTTTGGGATGGAGAAATTCCTTTTTCAGCAGCCAGTTCTTTTCTTTGATCAGCTGAAAAGCTGATGAGAAAAGGAGAGCTAGTAGGTGTGGAGGGCTGGCACTAGCACCACATAGAAGAGCACAGGAGAAACATGCAGCTCTAAGAGAAGATGTGAATAAAAATTTAAGAAATGACATAGAAACGTGCCTTTCAAGACTAGTTAAGTGCTTAAAACTTCTTTCATGTAGCACTTGGGGCCTAAATGTAATTTTTCATAAGCAAATTGCATCTGAAATGACACGAGAACAGGATATTGCAGTGCAGTAATTCATGGCAGAAAGGTGCCATGTGATCCCTTTCAGGAATGCCTTCACAGGTTATGTTGTCTGTGTTAAAAATAACCTGCTAGTCTTTCTGTTGGACACCACCTGAGTGTATATGGACAGTTGATCTGTCCCTGCACTGTGGAAAACTGCTGCAGACAATCTACTGGATGTTTATTCTTGAGGTGATTTTTGGTTTAAAGAAGGTGGATGTCTTCTGAACACTTTGCTCTGGGAAGATATGTCTTATAAGAAAATGTTTAACCAAGTCACGTTTTTTTTAAATCACTGTGTTAGTCATCCCAGTGATTATATGAGGAACACTTCAGGAGTATTTCACATACCATCAGCCTTGGCTCAGAGTAACAATGAGGGTGAAGTATTAAAAACTGTGTGCCATGAAGACAGACATGGCTGCATTGTTACATAGAGAGATCATCTCAGTATTTGCTGTTGAATATATCTTTGCATTAATTCAGCTTGTTTCTGAGACAACACACTGGAAGAAAACATAATTTGAATTAATTATTTGCGCATATGGCATATGCCTGATGTCAGCTAATGCTGCATTAAGCATAGGCATGCTGGGCACACATTAAATAATAGAGTAAATATTTGTATTGTTTATGATAAACTAGTTCCTTATGCAGATCTTCTTTGTTTGTGTCTCAGTAAACATTCCCATTGGGCTTATTTACTGTGATTCATATAGTGCAATATGTTAAGTGTTATAAAAAGTGTATGTTTAAATCTAAATTCTGCTACAAGACCTCACTGTGTTTTGAGAGCAATTGATGGTTTAGTAACACTTTAAAATAACATTGAGACCATTATGGCACCTTATTATTATATGAAATGTCTTGTTAACATTAATCACAAAGGTTCATTTTGTGTCAGAAGTACTTCTATAGAAGTTCCATTGTGATCTAACTGTAATGAAACATACATTTATCTCAATATGTTTTGAAATATTCATGTCAAGTGATTATTTTAGGAAAGAGAATTAAATGCCCTGAAGTTGTGCAGGAGTTGAAGAAAGGATTCTAAAAAAAAGAACCAAAACCTACAACCCCCAAACCAACAACCTCCACTAAAAAATAAAAAATGCTAAAATCAAGGATCCTCTGTAAGAAATTTAGGCACAAACCCCTGTCTTAATGAACATAAAAACGTGAACAAATTCTCTGGTTTTAGAGAATGGGAGAAGGCAAGAGTAGAGAGGTCTGGAGGAAAGTCCATTAAGTTTGGAGAGAAATCTTGATTTGAGCTTGGTTTGCTACTATCAATGAGGTCAAATAACTTTTAGATCTTAAGGAAGCCTAGTACCAGAATGGAGAGGCTGAAACCTTACTGGATGGTATGCATTTTTCACATTTTGTCTGCCCCAGCTGCAAATGGTTATTCCAAGGTGAGATTTCGGTGGGCCTTCCAGTGTTGACAAGCCTGATGCAATTGTCAGATGCCTCCTTTAGCGGTTGTCCTGTTGTGTCTGATTTGCAGATGCTTGTGCAGGCTGATGTGCTGGGCTTAGAGAAAATGGTGGGGCTGATTAGCTGTCCTGTCTGAGAAAAGGCTGATTTGTTGTGCTGTAGGGTTCTAAACAGGGACAGTAGCCCTTTGTCAAGGATTTCTGAGGCTACAGGATATCCAGAAATCTGGTGAATGACCCAAACTGAAAGAAGGCAAGTTACTACTTTAGTTCCTGCTAAAGGCAAGTGTCTTTCCCTCACACTGGCACGCCAGGTGTGCTGTATGTGGTTGATTGGTAGCAATGGAGCATTGGTAGGGATGGAGCATACTCTCTGAGCTGCCTGTCCAAGTGTTCTTCCTCAGGCAGGCAGGTGACGGTGGCAGGGGATCAGTCTACCAGCATCTATTGTTTTTATTGGCAATGGCTTTCAGGAAGATAAGCCCAAGAATCCAGGAGAGGCCATTCCCCTTTTGAGGAAAGATGGTGTGGGAACTTCAGCTACAAGATAAATTGGTGGACGTGTTCGTACCTCATGCTCTCCTGGAGATCATGATACTATGTGTGCATATTGATGTGAACTCGGGTATAATCATGCCTTCACTACTCCCTGTTATTTTTGTGTGCATATTTTTAAATGTGTAATATTTTACAATATGTTTATCAGAAAATGCCTGACAGAACCTGTGTCTAGATACTGAGACAAAAGACCAAAAATGACAATTCCCAAACCGAACACAAATAAATCCAGCAGTGTCATTTACTTATTAAGAAAAGAATAAGCATTAAAATAGGAGCAGTGCTATGATAAACTTGACTGCAGACTCAGCAGTCCAGCCTTGTAAATAAGATTCAGAAACAGTGTAACTGTTTGGAGAATACATGATTGAACTGAGGTCCCACTGCATAAATAAATGCAGTCTTCCCCTTCTCCATTATTGGGTCCCCCTTTTTCCTGGGCTGATACCCTTTAGTATATTGACATCACTATCACCACATGTGCCTAAGATCTCCCACATTCTCAAAGAGCAGTATAGCCATTAGACTTCCAATTAATACAAACAAGAAAAAGCTCCTGATAACAAGTTTGCTTTTCACTCTACAGGCAGAAGGAGGAGAGGTGTAAGGAGAGGTTTGTGATGTTTACTGCTAATTCAGATATGCTGCAGTGAGAAAGAATTCTGCATTGGAGAGACAATTATACTAAAATGGCCAAGGTGTTAACTGTTAATCATTCCACCTTCCCCAGAGCTTTTGAGCTGTTCGAGATCCACAGCACACATTTGGCAAGGCAGACGTAGATCTAAATCACTTCTGCAATCTCTGAATTTTGGAAGAAGAGATCACTTTTGCATATGAAGCCATCTCCAGAGGGCTGTGTGTGATGGCTTTTCTGAATTTGATACTTCTGAAGGTGGAGTAGGAAAAACATTCCCTGATACCTGATCATGCCAGTAGGGAGTTCTAGATATGGCAGACAAGGGGTGTCTGTGGATGCCAGAGGCTGATCCAGTTTGAGGATAAGCAAAAAACTCTGACATAAATGCTGTGTAAACAATCTCATGCTATTTCTGTACTTGGTGTGTGTTGAAGTTGATTGTTTCCCAATTTTTCGGTATTTAGCCATGCCTGGTACAAAGTTGACAGTTATATTGGCTTCTTTAATTTATCCTTTATCACCAAAGTATTTTTTTCTGTAGGTTTTGTTAAGAACTTTATTAGAAATTATCCATCAAGGAAGTTGGGAAATGTGTCCTTACTACTAAGAATGCATAAAACAATTGTGTTGGATAGCCAAGTAAAATGCTGATAGGCAGTTAGTTTTGCACAGGGAGACATTAAGCACAGAGCAGTCTGTGTGACTGACCTGGCAAGGCACTGGTGTGCCCTGCCTTCGGTTTCTCTTTGGCTTCATAGCCAGCCAGGCACTTTGGCTTCTCATAGACATTTCCTTATTTTGCTCACCAGTCAGCCTACAGTGTGTGGCCTGCAGAATAAGCTCCTCATCAGTTTGTAAAAGAATCAGAGTTTGTTATTTAGGGGAAAATGGGGATTAAAATAAAAAAGATTGATTTTTTTTTCAGTGTCATTTGGGACTGACTTATAATAAGATCCTGCTGCATTAGACAGTCTTTGCTTCGATTCTTGGCGACACTAGTTGGATTAGGAATGTCTAGCATGCAACTCAAATCCAGAGATTGTGTGCCAGGTATTAAATAGTGGCATAAAACTAGGAAAAAATAGGAAAGCTCTATTTAATAACTGACTTGCTGCTTTTGTCAAAATGCAGGAATACATTTTGTTGATTGAGGTCTGGATCTGTTAACGCATTTTCAGTTGAGATGAAATAATTTTGTAAAATAATTATCCTAACACATCAGAAATGCAGGCAATCAATTTGTATTAAAATATCACAAGTTCAGGCTCTTTTTAGTGTTACAAATTACCTATCCTTGGAATATTGTTAGCTAGCTCTTGAATTACAAGAAATTCCTTCTGTGTTATTCTTGACTGGCTAGCTTTGGTTGGGATGTACAACTCCCCAAATGTATATTTACATCTACCAGGGCCCATGATACAGTATATGCTGTTACTCCTTTTTCATCTAGGTTTTAATTTTGGCTTAATAAGATTTAGTACTTTTTCTGTGCTATACAATTCTGGGCTCTCCTCATGTGCACGTCCTGAATGTTGCATCCTGGCTCATATAATGACTGTCAGCTAAGGGCAGGCACAGGAGTGGTGATGCACAGCAAAGATGTTGATATGCCAGTTTTGTGACTCATCTGGTGACTGGTTTGGCCCCTAGGATAAATCTGAGAGCTTGCAGGTTGTCTTCAATTCATTCCTGCTCTATGGCCTCCTATGGCTGTTTTCTGCCAACGCACATGCATGTGAGAGTGATGCACTAAGACTGTTCCTGCTTTTTGCCTGAGATCCAGGTCAGGGGCTGCACCGGTCCTGTATCTTTGGGGGCATGTTCTGGATGCACTACAGGCATCAGAACCAAGGCAGTGGGCTGGAAAATGTAATAACAGACTTTCCAGGAAGTGTGATGGTTCTTAAGACAACCAGTTGTGTCTGTATCAAAGCCAACCCTCATGGGAAAAACATTTCTAGCTATTTTTAAGAACTGAGAGCAAGTCAGAGAACATAACACAGTAAAAGAGCATAGAAGTAGGAGATTGTGCACTTCATTCCTGCAGAACAAGTTTATGTTTGGTGACCATGAAGCTGTTTGTGGGAGGCAGTCACAGGCAGGAGCACTTGTGGATGTTTTTTCAATTTTGAAAGAAAAGGAGAAACGTAATTTTGTTGAAGTTTAGCAATTACTTACCGTAGTTAATTAATCATATAATTAAGTAAAATGAGACCATATTTCTTGAAATGTGTCAGATTATTATGATACATTTTGGTAATTATGTGTAATAAAATTAATTAAACATATAATTCAAAGAATCAGGAAAATTATTACTTGAAATGATTTATCTCACACGTAGGTCAGAAAAATGTTTTATTTTTCTTGTGCTCAATCTGAACCTTATAATCTGATCTTTCCTGTTTTTGAAATTATTGCAGATTTCCAGTATGAGTTCTTTCTCTTAATATTAGTTCTTGGTCCAAATTTTTCTTGGGATTCTTTAAACCTTATAATAATATTGGTCATCCAGTATAAAAAAACGTTGTCTCTCTCTTTTTAGATCATTATTCAGAAAATAGATGTAACTGTTGCATTGTGCTTATTGTTGCACATACAAAGTGTTTGTAAAAGACAAGAAAGGAAAAGAAAATGAGGAAAACAAATATTACCCAAGTGTAAGCCAGTGTGTTTGGAGCTCAAAGATGTTTTAATATGTTTTTTTTGGCATCTGCCTGAAGCATCAAGCACACAAATACTCTCCCTTGGTATGGAGGCCTAAACTGACCTTTCTTTCAAGTTGCAACATTTTTTATAGTTAGTTCTCATTTCCATTACTGCTGGGAGGAAATTCTGCTGCCACTGCAGATGAGATACTCTAAGAAGGGGAAGTGATATTAAAAAAACCTATAAAATCATGCTTGTGATATTAATTTTCTCACCTCAGGCTTAATAATAATTTTATGGTCATTTTTGAGAAGTTTTTTAGCCATAATGTTTTATCTATCTTTATGGTCCCTTACGCTGTATTTAATCAGTATAATTATAGAAGGATAATTAAATATAATGCTACTTAGTTCTTGAAATTTTAGCACTATTACTATTAATGTAACTAAAAAAAGCCCCTTGTAAATCTTGATGTCTACACAAAGCAAAATATTTGATATGCCATTAAAAAGGAAATGGTGATGCATTTTTCTTGGTATGGCAGCACACATCCTAATGCATTAGTTCATTGGTGGTTGAAAGTAATTTTTAGCCGCATGAAATCAACTGAAGTGAAAGACACTCATTTGTTTTAGGATCCTAGGATGTCTCAGATTTTTAAGAAACAGCATAGGCCTCAATTTAGAAAACTACTTAGGCTTATGATTAAACTAACCTTTAGGGAGTGCAACTCTTGAGTGCTTGTGTTTATGTTACAAGTTTACATGCCCAGATGGACTGATTTTTGCATATCTTGTAGTATCTTTGGGAAGAAAGCCATGGATCTGGTGCCGATATGATCTGTGTTCATCTTGTTTAAATTGAAATGAAAGAATCATGTATGGGAGGAGAGGCTGGGGTAAATGGGTGTAAGGAGGCATATGTCAGTGCTGCTCAAACCTGCTTATGGTGGTACTGTGAACAGGATGCAGGATGAATAATGTAAATTTTGCCCTAAACCTGTTTCTTTGCCCCTTAATTTCACATTCTTGACTTGCCATGGGAAAAACTTTTAGATTGATAGGTTAGATACTGCACTTCTATGATAAACACCATAGTTCCTTCATTTGTTTTCAAATAGATGAAGGAGTTGTGATGTTTTAAAGTGTCCTGTAAGTAACAGGAATATAATCAGTTTGATGTCAGTCTAAAAACATGTCATTATATGCATCCTAATGGACACTAATTGTCAAGCTTGTCAGAAGAGAGCCAAGACAGAATGTGCTCATCCTTTTTAGCTCACGGCTGAGGCAAGGAATTGTAAAGACAATCCCTTGATTTTGTCATGCAGCACCACTTGTCTCTACTTCTCCACAGTATATGTCAATTAGACACCTTTGCAGTCAGCATCTTCAGCATTTCTCTGGGGAACTCTGGGACCAGCTTTTTCACGTACTGGTGCTAGCTCCAGTCATGTCAAAAATTACATGTATGCTTTTGGACGATGGATGGTTCTATGTCTTGCACATGCAGGTGTCAAACATGCAGATTTGGGCCTTAGATTGGCACTGAACTGTCTGCTTTGGGACAATAATCTTGACTCATGCTGTCTTGTTAGTCCTAAGCTGTATTTACACTTCCAACAGACAATGTAAGTGATTCAGAATTGATCTGCCATGCAAATACAAAATTAAAAAAGTAAAATTGTGTTGCATGTTCCTAGCCTGGCAGTGATGCCACATAATTTCATGCCTTTGAGAAAAACAGAGGAAATACATGCTAGAAAAACATCTGTAAGCTAGATAGTTCTTCTTCACTGTGAATGTCAGATACAAGTAGTTATCACTGCAGAGAAAGGTATGGTGCCATGTTAAGGCTGTCTCTAGCAAACTTTCAGAAGCAGTCTCCCAAGGAAGGGGGCACAGGATTTGGGCTGTGCCTGTGCAGTGGAATTGAGGGACGTGAACTCCTTCTGGGGTGGAGACTTGTAGACTGATTTATAAATGAAATGTAAAACTCCTTTCTTGTCTTCTCACTCTTACTACAGAATTAATTTTAGAAACTAGAACCTTTTCCCTAATATTTTCCTAAAGGAAATGTTTCTTCTATGGAGGAAATACCTCTTTTCAAGAGAGTCTGAACAGAGTATCACCTGAATGCTGCTTCTGCTGTGCTTCATGTGACAGTGAAGAAAAAAAAAATCGGGGGTTTCATAGTACTGTTACTAAACTAAGTATCATGCTAGCACAAAGTATGAGTAGTTGTAGTATATTGGTTTGAAAAGTTGTGCAAGACGCTATGCAGGGTGGGAATAGTAGGTCATATTAAATGCCTTTTTTTCTGCTTATCCTTGCTAGAAGAGAAGGAACAGCACTGTTTGAAAGTGCTCAGCCGTATCCTCAGTGATTTTAATGGAGATAGGCAGCCGCCACTCTCCCTTCCAAGGAGAATCCTAGCACCTTCTTCTGTGTCCCATTGCAACTACTGCTACTTCTGTCTTGGTGCAGCTTCAGGGGTCAGGTTGGGCATAGGAGCATCAGTATCCTTGGAAGAGGTGGACAAAGTTGGATACTCTAAGGGGACTTTTAAGAACCATACTCTAAGGGGACTTTTAAGAACCAAAGCAGGTGCCAAAAGTGAAGAAGTATCAGCACGTAACACTGGAGCCATGCATTACAGTGATTATTTACTGTTCATAGCATTGGGTATACATCGTTTTACTACACTGGAGGTTGCAGTGAGGTGTAAATGTTACATCTGCCTTGCAACAATGCTCTGCACAAATTGCATTTGGTATCTCCATTTCTATGGTATTAAGTCAGACTATATCGGGGTGTATTTTCAGAACCTTGGATTTAAATTCAGGGTTGTTTGGCTAAAATTCCCAGCTGTTTTGTTAAAAAAAACTCCAGCAGAACAATTGAACCTCCTGTTTTTCCAGAAGAATGAATGTCCCTGTGGTTACTGCTGTGGGACACGTGCAGTTTAAGTACTACTGCTTCTTTTCCCACTTTAATAAAATACAAAATGGCAGCTTTTCAGAGATGACTCTTCCTGCAATAAAATGTCTGTCCCTTTGTAGTGGTTTAGGGCAAATCTGGGAGGAAATCTCCCAGGGGGCACTCCCTCCCCTCCCCCCAACCGATTCGGAAAAAAAACCTCCTCAGAGAGAAGTGGAAAGAACCCTGTTTATTAAACAGGCAAAGCACTCCCTGGCGCAACAAACTGAACAATACCCGATGACAAGAACTTTGTGCTGCTCTGGAGAGATGACAGATTTAGGAAAAAAGTCCCTCCTGTAGGTGGTTGCTCTGTCTCAGTCCCTCTGGTGCTGGGAAACGTTGCTGCGCAGATCTTGGTGGGTTCCAGATGCAAGTCCCCATGGTGCTCCCCCGGGTCCTCAGTCTAGAGAGATTTTAACAGTTCCAAGGGAAGGCAAAAAAAGAAAAAAGAAAAAACCAGGAACGAAGAAAGGGAAAAAAAAAAACCCAACAGGAGGAGAAGGCAAAAAGTGAAGCTTCTCCCCCTCTGCTAGCTACACACTAAGTAACTAACTACTAAAAAAAAAAGGCACAAGGAAAAAAAAAAAAAAAGAAGAACTCTCCGTCCCTTGCCTTGTGTTGCTGAATCTGACTCTCAAGGCCAGCCAGCTGAAGAGGGTTTCTGAAAACAAACTGCGTGCCTCTCCCTTCCCCTGGCTCCCAGACCCAACACCAAAGGCACACAGGGCAATATCCAACACAAACCCAACAGACGACTGGGAATACAAACATCCCATCATCCCAGGACACTCATAGGAAGAAAGACGTTTTTGCATTGCTGCTTAGGAAGGTGGTGGTGTAGAAAGTTTTGTTGGTGGACTTGTGAAGAAGACATTGGATATGTCTGTATGGTGTTAGAACTGTAATTAGTGAAAAGTGTTTTAGAAACTGTATTTCACATTTAGAATACAAACGGAGTTGTTATGTTGCCTGTCCTTCTCTTCTCCTTTCAATTAGTTTGTCCCTTAAAAAAGATTCTTTGGATAAAGAGCATTTCTTTTACATCATGGGGGAATTTCATAAAAAAAACCCCACAAAAGCAGGACAACTGATGGAAGAAGTGATTTTTTAAAAGGCCAGGTAATTCTTGGATGGTTGAGCTACAGCCATGCTTAGAAAAGATGTAATACGGAAGCTGCTTTAATTATAAATAAAAGAATTGGTAAGCAAGATGAATTTCTGCCAAGTAGGGAGCTTAGCCCAGCTTTGACGCTCAGCAGAATGGCATAGTCCCTTTTCATTTTTACTTGTGTGGTTCATTTTAATAATGTGCTTTGTTTTTCAGTGACTGGATGGAAGAAGCATTAAGAAGACTCTTCATTAATATGGATTTGCATTTTTGAAACTATTGGGTAGCAAAATGCATTAAAAATAAGATCCAATGAAATACCCAAGGGAACTACTGTTACGTGTTAGTGGTGGTGTTCTTCTAATGGCACCAGAACCTTTGTGGTAACAACCAGATTTTTCTCTTCACGTACCTGGCTGTCCCAGATTGAGGTAGCTTTTTACCTGTGCTTAAATACATTTCAGAATACATAGGTTTGTATTCTATCTCTTCTCTGAAAACCAATTATCAGAAATCAAAGAATCACAACTCATGACACTGAATTCAAGCTGGGAATACCTATAGCCCTTGTAGAACAGGGATATTTCTCTGGATTATTCTGTAATCTGTGTGGGTTTAAAAACCTTGTATCTAGAACAGTTTCTTCCCCAGTGTTTAAGGCAAATCTTTTTCAAAGGTTCATATAGTCGTAGGCTATTGCCATTCTCTTCTTCAGCTTCAGGCTCAGGACTTGGAGTCACAGAGTCATTAAGGGTGGGGAAAGACCTTTTAGATCATTGAGTCCAACCATTAATTTAGTATTGCCACGTTCCCTGCTAAGCCGTGTCCCCAAGTGCTTATGAACAGCACTAGAGAAGATGCAATGGATATTCCTATGGGATTCTTCCATCTAGCCTCTCTTCTACCTTTTAAATCAGCAATATTTATCTCCATCAGTCTTTGTGGAGGGAAAGTTAACTCCTCATTTTTTGTCCTAGAATTTGCCCCCTTTTTCTTGCCCATTCTATAAATTTTTTTTCTTGCTGCTTCTCAGAAGCAGCTCATCTGCATTTCCAGGAGGAGCTAAGTTGCAGCTCAGAACATGATGGTACAATGATCCAGACATTCCCTGTAAAGATTAATTTCTTTGAGCGCTACTCAGTAGCATTTATTTTCCCCATCAAGCCATTTTTTCTTATATGTTCCTGCCTTGCTCTTTGCTGATCCTGCAAGCCATTCTTACAATAGGCCTGTTACCCCGTAATGGCTATTAAAACATGACTGCTGTTCTGTGGATTCTCACCCTTGTGCTTTACCTCCTCACTAAATCTCCCATTCTTCTACTTGACTGTTTGCCTCTCCAAAGTTTGCTGCATTTGGCTGAGATGCTGTCTTACATTCAAAGAATGACTCTTGAATGATGTGGCTTTCATAATGATCTTGGAAGGTAAAAGGTTGTGATAGATGGACATAGTAAAAAAGGATTTTTTTTGGGAAGCAGGAACATGTTTTTACTCTGCTGTCTCTACTGGTCCATTTACCACTGAGAGGAGAAAGAAGTGGAGATTAGAAGCTGTTCTGCTAAATTAACCCTAGCTGGTCTCAGGTGATTAGTCACTAATACATTTTTGCATGAACACCTTCAGCTGACAAATTCTGACTCCTAGCACCAGGTGGCTAAGAGCTTTCCTACAGAAATACATGAACTCAAGTAATATCTGCTGTTGAATTCTTTGTGTAGTTAATGGGAACTGGCATCTTCTGCCATCAACTGTAATTCAAGTAAATTATAGTCTTTGTGACAGAAGAAATTAAACTATGTTGTACAGCACATGGCCCAACACAAATCCATGATTTTCAACATCCCAAATTACATAAGCAATGTCTTTACAGTCAAGTTTTTTAAGGCAGATTAATTGTTCATGTCAATGCTTATTTTTTGAGATCTTTTGTTTTCCTTACCTCACCAGCATTACTTAGGGCAGCTTTTCATAGAAGAGACTGGTGGAAAGAAGTTCTGAATTTCTTATTTGGTGTTTAATTTGGAAAACCTCTGTATACCTGGCAGTTGGGAAAATCCAGCATCTCAGTAAGGAATTGGAAGACTATTTTTAGATAACCATGTTTTGGAAATCTTGCTTGTAATTTTCTTCCGTAATAAAATGTGGTCCATTTAATCTGTTCTGCATAATTTCCAATCATGATACGACTCCTTGTGCAGAAATAATTAACTAGAATGTCTGAGGTCATTTGTATCTTTTGCTTTACAGAACAAATGACATAATGGCCACTACTCAGGATTAGGGACGAGATGGCCTTAAAGTTTTAATATTGTTCTGTTAGCTGCCGTAAACCAAGATGCCAATAATGGTTTGCTAACCTGCAGAGAGAACCTTAGATGTTGAAAAAAATGCTAGATGGATTTGTGTAGTTGTCTGAGACCTCTGTCTGGAAGGTACTATGTTAACTGGTCACTGCAACATCTCATTTAATGAAACCCTTTGGCAGTTCAGGTCTTTATTTCTTTTGTTCCTCCTCTTCTGCCTGAGAATGGGGCAACCAGTATTTATCTGCTTGACAGGAATACTGTGGAAAGTAAGGAAAGCCTGTGAAGTGCTTTGAAGTTGCAGTGCACAGCAGAGTAACACTTCTATGAATAATATTTTCTGCTCCATTTTTCATGATAGCCAATTAATGTATCAAAAAGAGTAAAACTTTCAGAATCATAGTAGTTGATAGAAATGCACAGAATATTTATCTTTAAGGTGTAATAACAAAAAGTAACTGATGAGTATGGCAAAAATCACTCAGAAAAGATGTGAGTGAGTGTTCATCTTCCCAAATTAATCAGCAGCTTCCTTAAGATGGGAAATTTGGCTGTTTTAGGTCTACTTGTCATAACTATGATATCAACCAGGTTTCAGTATCTTGAAATATTTTTTAATTAATTTTTCCCCCACTTTAACTGGAGGAAAATATATTTTGTGGCATTAGTACTATGCAAAACCACTCCTATGTGTTCTAGTTGCAGGACTCGACCAAATGCAGTGTGTGGGTGCTTAAAAGAATCATGTTTCTTCTTTTACTCTGTCTGCTTGGGTATGTAGAACTGAAATGAGTCCAGGTCTGAAGACAGAGAACCGTACAAACCTAAGCAAGCCTTAACAGCTCAGCAGTAGAAAACCCCCAGTGAAAGCTGTTATCAGCTCTGTGTCCTCTAGTTTTTGTGTTGAAACAAAAAGTCTTAACTAAGGCAAATGGACAGAGGTAATTGTGGTTTGAATTTCTGTTTTTCTCAGCTGTAAGTGGAGAGAGTTCCGTATCTTTTTATATGAGTAAATCCCACTAGATTGTTATTAACCCTTGCTGACATTTTTTTGATCCAACTTTCTTCTAATCAAGAGGTTGACTAGGTGACACAGAAAGGCTAAGCCATACACTGGGGTTTTATTATCCATCTGGAGTTCCAGAAGAGTTAGGGACATGCTTAGCTTAGAAGATTTCAAAATAAAGTATCTGAATTTTTTTGGTGCAGGGAGTGTTTTCTTGGTTTTGATCACTTACAGGCTTTTTGACAATTGCTTAAAATAGAAGCATAGTATTTGAGGCCAAACAGACTGTATCATCCTCAGGTTTGAAGGTTATTTTCTGGCCTTTTCATTCTCAGAACTTTTCCAATAATGTTTCATGTTTAACTTAAAAACAATTTATGGCTGAAGAAGATACATTTTTTTACCAGTGTATTTTGTTAATGAAAATCTGTTATTTGCCTACCTCCATTAATTAAATTTGTCATACTTAAAAATTTGTGGAAACTATCTATTCTTGAATAAAGATATAAATAGACCTGAATTTGATCTTTCATGAACTCTACATTTAATAATTTCAAATTAATTTTGGTCTGTCATTCTCACCATCAGTATGCATATGGTGTATGTGTGTGTTTATCTAGCATATTTGTGTGCTTGTGCATTTAATTGATTTATTCAGCAGCACTTCAGTTTGTACTAGGATTGTTAAGAATTTCAAGCTTGGTATTCTATGGGTTCAGTAATCTTAACATAAATTATTCCTTTTTTAAAATTAGCTCTAGATTTCCATTGGGAAAAGAATAGTATCACCCATATAGAAAATTAGCTTGGGGTTATACATATCAGAACAGTCAAATCCTTGAGGAATCACTGCGTTCATCATTGCAGAGTGGTGTTGTGTATTGGGGAACAGATTCAAAAGAAGTAGCAGATTGACAAATAAGGTAAAGTTCAAGTGACTTTTAATGCTGTCAGATTCAAAAGTCTTGCTCCTCTAAGTCTTTCATGACACCTATTTGATTACATTGGTTCCTATCTTTGTACTGCTTTTGGTCTTTCTTGCTCTTGTATTGTCAGTAGTGTTACCATTTTACTGACTGTCAGCTGAAAATGTCCCTCCCCCCAATATGTCCCCTTACATTTAGAAATTTTACATAATTGCTGTCACATTTTGGTTCCCAAACTAGATTGATGTGCAGAGTGAACTCCCTGGCCCTTGCAATATTTTTCAGTATCTAATTTCTTTCTAAAAATTTCAACCCTGAAAGCAAATATAAAGTTTTTAGATCTCATTCTAGTTGAGAAAACCTTTGTTAAGTAAGCTAACTGCAATGTAGTGAAATTTTACCTGCCAGGATACCTGGCACATTAATTCCAGAAAATGAGTGATATTTCTTTGTGTGTCACTGTTGATTACATTCCGTATTGCCTATGTTTTTAGGAAAGAGAAGTTGGAAAAGTATTTAAAATGAGAATCGAAAATAAAAAAATTGAATTGAAGAAAGACTGAGCAATGAAACATAAAGAAGAAAATGAACAAAATTAATAAAAAGAGAAAGGTGTAAGTTATTATTTCAGCCTTTCAAAATGGGGGACATTTTCTTAGGAAGTGGTGCAACAGAAATGGAGGTGAGGACGGGACGGGTTGTGCAGGACATCCCTTGTATTCAAACAGATCCTCAAGTACTCTTGAGTCAAGCACAGGCAACAGAAATGCTCAAGAATAAAAACTGAAAATTTCTGGGTATTTTTGAAAATAAGGTTTGTGCCTAAGGGGATTTGGGCCCCCGTCTCATACTGGTCATGCATAGGTGTGTAAACCAAATGTTTTCATTCATTTATGAATTGCTCTGACAAGGGAGGAAAGACAGAGAAGAAAGCGGGTGACCAAAGCCAGTTTTGTGCCAACAGAGTGTTGTTTTCTAGGAAACAACACTTGCATAGCTTCACTGTTGCTGAGTCACTACTCTGCAGGTCAAAGCAAATCCACATTTTTTATACTGTATCATAAATTTTGATTGTGTTTCATATGGGTGGGAAGTTCAGAATTCTGAATGTAGATGAATTATAGGAATGAAGGTAAAAGAGGGGCAAAATGTTTCCTGCTGAGGTAGTCTGTGGAACAGTGTTTTATTTCTATTAATACTAGGTTTTTTAAAAAAGAGAATGTGTTAAAAAAAATTCTTTTTCAATGTCATGATGTGTGTGATGAAACCTGAAAACCATTAAAGTGCTAAAGAAATCAAAAATTAATGATGATATTTCATCTTTAAGCTATTGCTAATGCAAAGTAGTGCATCAGAGTAAAATAAAATAAGGAAAATGTGTGAATGAAATTTTGAGTTTTCTGAATTTCATGGTTTTTCTACTCTGTGTCTTGTGATTTAGAGTGTTATATATCAGAATTTCCAGTTTATGAATGATCCTTTGTTGCGAACATATACAAGGTACAAGCTTTTGACAATGAAAAACTTAATGATCCACAGCAAGAACAGGGAGGAAAAGCAAGCAATAACACATGGAAGTAAATTTACTAATTTCTTCATTGTAAAGATAATCATGGTTCTGAAATGCAGTGAAAAAAGATGATGTTGAGATGCTGTGGTTAATGGGAGCTGTAAAAAACTGAAGCAGATGGAAGAGCACAGATGGAAACTTGAGGAGAAATAGCCTGTCCAGAGATCTGCTTGCTGCTGTAGTTTGAAATTCATAAGGTTTTGGTGCCATGTAGAAATGTAATTTCCTTGGGTTTCCAGGTACTTGGATAGTATAAATGAGCTCTTTCACCATGTTGTAATTATGACAGAAAAAAGAACTATTTAGAATCCTTAAATACTTTAAGTTGGAAAAGACCTCTAAGATCATTGAGTCCAACCATTACCCCAGCACTGCCATATTGACCACTAAACCAAGTCCCCAAATGCCACATCTATGTGCTTTCTGAACACTTCCAGAGGTGGTGATACTTAGGGAATCATAGCATAAATTGGTCTGAAAGAGTCTTCAAGAGATCTCTTGTCCAGCCTCATACAGTGTGGCCAGGTCAGACCAGGTTGCTCAGGAACTGACCCAGTTGAATCTTCAAAGTCTCTGAACAAATTAAACAACTTTTAGTGCCAGCTCATTCCACTGGTGGACTGTCCTTACAGGGAAAGGTTTTACTCTGTATCCTGTCTAAACCTCTCTTATTTTACCTTAGGCCCACTGTTGTCTATGCCGTCATGCCCTCCCTGCCCTAAAGACCCCAACTTCATCTCTTCAGTGACCTTCCTCACAGGTGCTAGGGACTGTTGGTAGGTGCCCTCAAAGCCATCTGTTTTCCAGGCAAAACATGCATTGTTCCCTGAGTTTCTCCCCACAGGTCTGGTGCATCAGACCCCAACCAGTCTTGAAACCCTCTGCTGAAATTTGCCTCGGTTCATTGATGTGTTTCTCGTATTTGTGGGTGGGGTTTGTGGTGATGTGGATGTGGTTTGATGAGCACTGCACAGGGCAGTTGTCCATTCTCTCTGCTGGCCATAGTCCTGCTCTCACAGCTGAGGAAACTGCTGGCCTTTGCTGCCAGTGCACACTGCTGGCTCATGTTCAGCTCCATACACACCAAGACTTTCCACTGGACTGCTTCCCAGTGAAGCCCAGGCTGGAATGTATATTCCTTCCCAAGTGCAGGAAAGGGCTTTTGTTCTTGTTGAATTTCAGGAGGTTCCTACTTGTCTGAAGACAGGTGCCAGATTTTCCTTCTGCCAGTTCTTGGAGGTCTGTCCTTCTCCTTTCAAAGGCACTCCTTTCAAGTGAGCAGCCTTGGATGCAGCCTGCCAGGTCCCATGGATGCCTAGGGGCTGAGTTCTCCTGAGATAGCTGAGTCAGTCCTCTTCCACTGCTGGGCCTCCCCTTCTCCAGCTCTGGCTCCCAGTGCTGAGGCCTGGAGGACCTTTTTGGTGAAGACTGGATCAAAGAAGGCATGGAGTACCTCAGCCTTACCTGTGTGCATGGTCACTAAGTCACCTGCCTCTGTTGCTGTGTTCTCTGAAAAACAGACAGTTATTTTTAAAGATTCTAATTAAAAGCATGGGCACTGTTCTGTGAACAAAGGTCAAGGTCTTCCTGGCCTAGTATCTTGTTTCTGTTGCTAGGTATTCTGTGCTTCTTCTTCTGAGGATCCAGGCTGACGTGAATGACAGCAGAATAATTGTCCTGCAAGGAAACTTTCTTTTTCAGCTGTTTCAGAAACCTTCTTTTCCTATGATACAGGAAGGTGTTTATCCTTGATGTCCTTTGGACTATTTTTTAATGTCCTTCTTGATAGAGGTAATGTATTCAAGGGGAGTATATGTCATTAATTTGCAGTGATGGCAATATAAATGGCAGTATATTAATATTTTTCATATTCTGTATTCCCTTCTCAATACATCATGGCATCCTGTTCACTTTTTTTGACCCCTCATGTGTATTGAGCAAATGTCTTCATTGAAGTGCCTGTGATGAATCTTGCATCTTTTTCCTGAGAGGTTATAACTAATTCAGAACCCATCAGTATGTACAAGTGGCTTTAAATTTGTTCCTTCTAGTGTACTCTACTCTGCACTTTTTTCACTGTGAATTTCATCTGCTGTCAGGTTGTCCAATTACCTGGTTTTTTAAAGGTCCTTCTGGACTTCTTCACAATCCTTTGTAGTCTTGACTACCCTGAATACTCTGTAGTCAGCAGATTTCACATTCTTATTACTTACAGCATGTCAGCTTTCAGTTATTAGTAAATATGAATAACTGTGCCTTTCATAGTATTGATCATTTGGACATGCTTTCTTCATGCACTGGTTATTTTTTCTTCCTTGTTCCTATTTCCGGTCATTTAGTTAGTCTTTCAGAGCATGGCAGGAATGCACCTGTAAATGACTGGGTCACACTGAATACTCTTAAAGATGTGTAGTGCCTACCAGGGCTGGTGTCCTCAATGAAGTAAGCTGCCTTTGAGACCAGAACATAATCTTAGGGGGACTGAATTCCCTTGGAGACCTTCCCCACCCCTCTAGAATATTTCACTTTCAAGATTGCATGTCCAAGTTTTCTAAGTAAATTAATATAAAAAAGCTTTCAGAGAGTCTGTTTAATGTTCCTTTGTTCACTCTTTTCTTCACTCAGACTGTTTTGGATGGGTTCTCAGGGCACTCCTGGTGGGATACGGAATTCTCTTGCACTCTGTATGTTTTGTGACTCATGACTTCTGTTGTAGACAATAACCAATACTCTTTCTGGTTAAAGAGTAAAAATTGTGTACCTCTAATTATGTGGATTGAGCACAACTTTATCCTCGAGGCTGGAAATAGAATAATGCAGTTGTTTTAGCTTTACTCTCTTGATCCTTGCTTCTTTCAGAACTCGTGCAGTGTCTCACAGCCCACCTTTGGGGTTGGAAACTGCTAAGCTTAAGATACTGTTTAGTGAACAGGTATTGTGAAAACCTGACGAGTTCTTGGGCACAAAAGGTTTATTGATGGTTCAAGGTTATATGGAGCAAGTAATTGGAAGAGAGATCTGTTGAGAGTAACAAAATAGGCAAACAGCATCAAGAACAGACTATTACATTAACTAGAAATAGACAAGGTGAGGCAAGGACTTAGAAAGGAGGTGGTGTCATATATTCATGCCCATTTCTGGCTTCTTCAGAGATTGGACACTGAGGACACAGTCGAAAACAGGTGAGAGCTCAGCCTGGTTCGGAACTAGCCCAGCTGCTCTTAAATTCTTAGAAATGTTAAAAATATTAGCCCAACTTCATGCAGTCTATGGAGCACATGATATTGGAACATTCAAAATAGGAGCTCTTTCTTCTGCTTGACCTTCAAATATTGTCTCTCTTTTGGCTGTGAGAGTCATATGATGACAGATGGGGTATAAGTGGGGTCAAATTTGCAAATGCGTTTGAAACTGAGGGAGGTTCTTGGTCCTGAATGGAGTAGACAGTAGAATTTGTCAAATTTCATCCTCTTTAATCATCCTGTCTCTGACAACAGCAATGTGATGAAGAGTTGTCCATTCCAGGTATTATTAATTGTGATGGATAGTGATTCCAAGAAAAATTTTAGCTTCCTGGCCCATTGCTTTGTTTAACCCAGCTGTTGATACCCAAATGGCTTAATAGGAACAGTGGTCCTGCTGGAAACTGTACTTCCAGAACTTTATTTATAATGGTGTAATTGACTGTTCTGGGGACTCTGTTCACCCTTATGATCTATTTTTACACTCAGTATGGTGACGTTTGGGTTTGTCCATTGCTTTTCTTCTCATTAGTTATTTTGTGTCTTTTTTTTTTTTTTTTTGNTGGGTGGGGTTTTTGTGTGGGGGGTTGTTTTTGTTGTTTGGTTTTTTGGTTTGGTTTGGTTTTATTTGGGTGCTTTATTATTTAGGCATACTATTTTGTTTTTGACTTTTTACTTTGTATGTATAAATATATATATTTAAAAAAATATATAATATATAAAAGTGTCTTGTGAATCTAGTAAGATACTTTTTAGTAAATTTCTATGGATTTTAGTTTCCTAACTCTCCCCTTTAGGCTTTACCTAATTTTCTCATTTTGGAAAAAAAAAAGGCCCTCTCATACATCTAGTTTAATGTACTGTCTGTTGATGTGATGACTCCAAGAGGGATCCACTTTAATTACATTTTGACCACTGCTGCTTAATGGATAAATCTTATTTCCTGAACTACTTCTACTGTATTACAAGAAACACATGTTTTGTGACTTCTGTGAGCTCCACAATGGGTTTTCATAGACAGAAATAAGTTTATGGCATTAAGAGTATTTTTGTTCTCTTTTTAACCTAATGTGACAATTAGCCAGTTGGCAGTCATGTAGCTGAGGATGTTCATTGTCTCTGTTGCAACTGATACTGTTTGTGGGCACCCACGGCTGCCAAACACATTTGAATTACAGTTCTGGCTTCCCTTCCCAATCAAAGGGGGGTGCAGGGTCAGTATTTTCCCACATCAAGCAATGAGGGCTTCGTTCTTCCTGTCGACATGGGGAACACAAGATGTGAATTTGAAGTAACAGTGCTCTTGCTCTTTATATCAGGCCAGTTTTTTAGCCTCTTGTGTTTAGAAAAGAACGAAGGTCTGGTGCTCAAGACTCCGATGATGAATCTGCCTCCTTCTGTGCTTCAGGGCAGGCTTCTGACAAGCTGGGGCTCTCATGCAAGTAAAATTGGATATTTCCAAGATCTAGTATAAGGATTTACAAAGGAATTTCAAATACAGGTGCCAATTTCAGATTTCTTTATTTTCCTGTCCCCGCCCTGGTGGTGTCTCAGATGAGAAGGTACTCTTGAATCCACAAAAGGCCTGTATTTTTGAAGAAATTCATCCCACTACATATATTTTTGTTTATATCTGAGAGGAGAGTAGGGCCCTTTCTTTCCAAAGAGCTTCTGGACTACTTGCCTCAATTTCTGGAGGTGTAATCATCCTGATAAAATGCATTGCTTTTTATGGTGGCTGGTACACTGTTACAAACTCTTGCTTGTTGCAGTAGTTAGTGATGCTTGCTTGGGTTTCTGAACTTCTGATGCAATCAGAAGGCTAGGAAAGCTGGTGGTCCGTAGGTCAGTTGGGCAGCATGAGGCTTCACTGCCAAAACAGCACAATGTATCAGCAGATGAATTTAATAATTATTCATAACACTTTTTCTCGCCCCTTTTTCCTAAACCTTAGTGTTATACAGTGGTATTTATTACGTCAGATGATGTACTTTGCTTCACAACATTAATATGGGAAAAAATGAACAATTGTGATTAAAATTGATCTTTTCCCTTTGAGAAGTTAGAGTAAAAAATGGTTACCTGCTCATTTATGAAACAGATTTATTCTGTTGACATGGAGGCTTGTTTGAAATGTAATTGAATTTCTGTTACCTAATGGAAAGTGACAGTTAACAGTATTTATTTTCCATTTGTGTCTCAGTAGATAACATAACACAATTTTGATTTGTAGTTAGCTTTGGAATCTGAGATTGTTCTATCTCTGTAATTGAAAAGATGGGAGCACGATGGCCTATTACAATTCTGGTTTTGTTTTTTTACACCCGTAAAGGCAACATTAATACAGTAAACAGCATCCATTCCAGCTTAATAGTTGTACTGAGATGTTATTTTTGCATCCTGCCTTTCTCATTAGAATCTGCCACATCATGATCTGGATTGATAATTCCTCCATTTAGACACTCTGCAGCAGCTAATTTCTATGAGCTATGCCTCTCTTTTCTTGCCCACCTCAAAATAACTCTTTCACCTTTCAGCCAGAATGCTGTTCCTAGCCATAATATTACAGTTATATTCTTCATATGCTTCTTTTGCAATTTGTTTTCATGATATGTATCTTGCTCACTTTGTATGGTAAGTGCTGTCACTCAACACCTGGAGGACAGACCCAGGATCAGGCCTGGCCAGCATGAGTTCATGAAAGACAAGTTCTGTTTGACCAACCTGGTCTTCCTCTGTTACAGGGTGACCCACTTAATGGGTAAGGGAAAGACTGTGGATGTTGTCTAGCTGGACTTCAGTGAAGTCTTGACATAATTTTGCTCTGCATTCTGCTGGGGAAATCAGCTGCTTATGGCTTAGATGGGTGCACTATTTTCTGGTAAAAAACTGCCTGGATGGCTGGGCCCAGGGAGTGGTGGTGTGTTCATCTGAGTTTGTTCTGTCTCTGATTGAAACGATGAGAGCATGATGGCCTGACACAATTCTGGTGTTGTCTGGTGATTGTCCCTGTGTACTCAGCACTGGTGATGCCATACCTCAAATACTGTGTTCAGTTCTGGACCCCTCACAGCAAGAAAGACATTGAGGTGCTGGAGTCCAGAGGTGGGCAACAAAGCTGGTGAAGGGTCTGGAGTGCAAGCCCTACAAGGAGTAGCTGAGGGAGTTGGTATTGTTTAGCCTGGAGAAAAGGAGGTTCAGGAGGAACCTTATCTCTCTCTATGATGACCTGAAAGGTGGTAGTGAGGAGAGGGTCAGTCTTTTCTCCCAGGTAGAAGAATTAGGACAAGAAGAAAACCCCTGAAGTTGCACCAGAGGGGGCCAAGATTGGATATTAGTGAAAATTTCTTCACTGAAAGGGTGGTCAGACATTGAAACAGGATGTCCAGGGAAGTGGTGGATTCACTATCTCTGGAAGTGTTGCAAAGGTATGCAGATGTGGCACGTGGGGATACTGTATAAGGGTGAACACAGTGGTGCTGAGCTACCAGACTCAATGATCTTTTCCTATGTTAACATTTCCTCATGGTCTTTTCAGCCTTAACAATACCATGAAAGACATTGCTTCATTATTAATGTTAAAAGTAGTAGGTAACAACTTGGTTCTTATTATATGCTTTATGTGTAATTTCCCTGCTGCTTTTTATTTAGAGTTTTGTTTACCCCAAAATGATTAGGCAGCTTCTTCACACAAAGGAAGTTATTTCCCTTTGAAGCCAATGTCTGCCCATTCCTACTGGTTCTTCTAAATCTGGTGGCACTGAAGAAGAAACATTTTTTGGAGAGGCAGTTGTCTTTCCTTTGTCATGATGAAACCTTTCCTGTCAAGGCCTGGTCCCCATTTACTTGCCTTGTAACTTGCACAGTTGCTACTGCATTTACGAAGAAATCTAAGGTGAGTGTTACTTAGCAGGACAAACACGGAGGAGTTTGTTTTCTCGTAAATGCAGAAGAACAGTCAAAATGAAGTGTTTGATTCCTGATGGTACAAGGTGGTGCTTCTTGAAGAGAAGAAGGTGGTTGTCACAGCATAGCCTCCATTCACCCAACATGATGGCCAGAAGCAGGACACTAACCACTAATATGGGGTTAAGAGCTTCTACTGCCAGTTTTGGTATGCTATTTTAAACTTCTAAGTTTCAAAACAGTTGTTCACTGTCTTATTACAGCATTTGGGAAGGGGTATGATTCAGATCATATTTTTGGTATGTTGAAGTCTTATATGCCCATGAATTCAAGCTTTTTATAGTGGATCAGATATAACGACTATTAATTATTTTACCACCAGCTTTTTTTCTTTGAGCTGATGAATAAATTAAGAAGTCAGGTTTTTACGAGTCTTGAGTCTTATGTTGATTCAGGAAGAGAAAATAGAAACGTGGTACTGTGGTTTCTAAAATGGAAACTGAGTAGAGCTTTTGTGTACCAGTAAAGTGTTATCAAGAAGGATTGATTCATTTAGATTATTTTAAGCAATTGTGTGCATGAAAACCACAGAAAATAGATACGGATTTTTGAAAATTCAGACATAGTTCCTGAAAATAGAGAAGCAGTATGTTCTACAGCTCCTGCCTTTAGGTTTTTAAATTTTGTTTCAAACAAAAGAGTGTATATTTTCAAAGTATACTTCATTAAAACCTCAGTAATTTCTGATATGAGCTTCGTAGAACTTGAGTTTATTTATTCAATAAATAGATGAAATCATAAATAACAGCAGTGCATAAGATAGCCCAAATTGACAAAAACCAAATTAAACTGAGCATAGGACTTGCTGCATTGAATATGAACAAAAAGCATTTCAATAAGAAGCATGAAATGTATCATACTTTCTGAGCAGCCTTGAGCTGCTCTGCAGTACTCATAAACTACAGATTTCATCCTTGTCCATTTGTTGGCTTAAAGTAGTTATAATTTCAGAAGTCTCGTGGTTAAAGATTTACTAATGAACAATTACTTAATAAACCATTTGTAATTGTACTATTTAATATGTAAATATGCAGTTTGAAGTGATAGATATCCAAGCATGTAATGGCTAAATATTTCAAGACATTTTAATGAGACCTAGAGTGGAGAATTCAGTGGGCATTTCCATACTTCTTTACATATGCAACAATACATGTAAGCATACAGGGGTACACATATAGATGTATATGTGTGTATAGATGTGTGTGTGCATACATACATCAGGGAGTCTGTTATATCATTAGTTATCAAGTAGAGTTGATAATTAACTCATGAGTCCATATGTTTTCAGTGGTATAGTGTGCCTGCCGTATGGGTGAGAGCTTTTTAACAGACACAAAAGCATAATGTTCAGTACTGCTTTGTACTGAAAACATTAAATTTAACGCAAGATGGAATTTTTAAAGTTTGAAGGTTTAGAGGACTATCACTTCTTTCCAGATCTCAAGATACTCAGCAGCCCATGGCAGCAAGGTTTTTTCATATTTGTTGTTTTTTAACCCTAAATTATGACTGTGTGCTGACTTTTATTGACCTTTCCTACATGCCATATTCTGATCATCAAGTCTGGAAGAGAATTTCTGCTGATTTTGTTAACAGCTGAAACATAAAGTAATTTACAGAGCATTTTGTGAAATAAGCCGTCTTTTCCTGGAAGGGTGAGTAGGCTTTATGTGGAAAGTAGGCTTTATGTGGAAAATTTTGTGTGTGAAATACACAGTGATACCCTATGTGATAAGGACATAGAGGGTGTACAAATGCTGTTTTATCTGTTGTTTATATTTAATTGGTATATTCCTGCAGGAACTGCGCTGTCTCTGTTGATAATTGCGTAAACCAGAAGTTTTAGGCATAAATGTGTGCTTCAAAATAGCTGTGTCACAGAAATGAAAGCATGTCTTAGAAGTAACTAGATGTGTGGAAAAGCCTCCAATAGAGAGAAATAAAAAGCTAGAATCACTTAGTTTTGAGCAGAGATTAATGGTAGAAGCCGTAGGAAGTATGGTAAAAGAAAAGTCTGTGGAGATTCCTTACTTAGCTCTTTCTTCATCATCTCAGAATGGTGAGAGGAGGGAAGCATCCTATTGGAATTAACGTATTTATCTAGGTATTTATTCATCACTGTACAATTTGACTTGTCAGTGTGTTAATAGTTTTATTTTTATATTGCATTTGTCAAGGAGGGGCAACTTGTAATTATTGCTGTTTTAAAGGGCAATGTCTTGTGCAGGACATCAGAAACAGAAGCCTGTTCCTGAATCCATGTGCTCACTGCTGGTACGGTTTTATTGTGAGATGTATCCATTTCAAGTAAAATTTAATATATTTAAAATAGGCAAAGTTAGCACATACAGTGTGTGTATTTTGTACCTCAAGCAATGAAGGCATAGGCGTTGGCTTGCTCTGACTATGATAATTGATGCTTAGCTGGAGAGAAGGGTACGTGGTGTACACAGACATCTTTGAAGAGTTCTTGCAGTAGGATGGATAGTAGGATAAACTTCTTTTGACTATGCAATTGGCGTTGCTTGTGTGTGTTATTCCTTCTAGCAGATGTGTGGAATGTGCTGCCTTTTAGACATGTACTCCTCATGCAGAGGCAAATGGGGCCCAGCAGTTAAAATACCCATTCCTTTCACTTTTGTCCTCTTTACCACAAGCTGTCAGTGATAGTGTTGATAGGAATCAGATGAACTTGGCTGCAGATGAGCTCATGTGTGATGATGCCAAGCCCCCAGACCAGGAATATATCCCAATTTGGCTGGGGAGAGGCTCAGCTCTTGTGGTCCTCTTGTTTGTCTCCTTATGTTATTTCTCCCTCCTGACCCACCTCACAAATCACATAGGGTAAACTGAAACTGAAGCAGAGGGGAATAGACTCAGAGGGTGGAATGGATTTGCTCTGTCCTTCCTGATTTATTCCTGTCAACCACAGAGGAAGCTGCTGTCCTCCCAGCTTCCCTCATCTTCCCTGCAAAATGGCAGGGGGTAATGATTTTAGATTAAAAGAGGGTAGATTAAATGTAAGGAATGTATTTTTTACAATGAAAGTGGCAAAACACTGGAACGGTTTGCTGAGAAGGATGGTCCCAAGTCTGGAAATATTCCAGGTCAGGTTGGATGGGGCTCTGAACAATCTAATCTAGTTGAAGAGGTCTCTGCTCATTGCAGGGCAGTTGAGTCACGGTTTCTGTACAAACATGTAGTCGTCCAAAAGTTGTGCTTTTATGTTTTCCTAGAAGTGCCTTAGCTTACACACTGGAAAAAAATGGTGATAAGGATTCCTGTCTGAGTTCTTGCCTGTTAAAACCACTGCCCTTCCATTTGTAAGGTACATAGGGATGTGCACGAAATGAAGGAAAATTTGTGGAACGGTTTACTACTCACGTTGTTAGTATTAAGTGCTTGTACATATAAATGCATTTTATTGCAGAGGTTGCAGTGAGTACTGTGTGCAGCTTTGCTTTGGAACAAAGTAGTAAGCCATCTTCTGACAAGGTCTGAAGTTTCTACATGCATTACTTTTGTTCTCTGAAATTTTTATTATAAGCTCAGCAGCATTAAAGTAGTGGTGGATTTCAGCTCCAGTTTTGATGTGCTGTGCTGAGCTACAAAGTGGTTTCTAGAGGGAGACTTCACTTAACTGTGCTCAGACTGGAAAGGAAAACTGATGCTCTGCAAGTGTTGGATCCAGATCAGCAAGAGTTTCAGAGCAGAAATGAGGAACAAGGAATGGGAGACTCTTCAAAAAAAACCACAACACAAACCACAAACAAACAAAAAGCCTGTGTGAGAACATCACTGTGAGTAATCCAGCTAGACAGTTTTGAAAAGTAGAGAATTTGTTTGTAGAAATGGAAGTAAATTTGGAGGCGTGTTAGGGGTAGTAATATAATTGCATAGAATTCTAAGCTGCTGCTTTCAATCTCTTTTTTCAGTGTATTTTCTTTTTTAGTGAACTTTCTGATGGTTTAAAAACCAAATCACATGTATTCAATCCCAACAGCCCTATTTACATGTCTGCAGTGCTTTTGAAATACTTTATTTACCAATTCCCGTATCAAATATATATACTAAAATGTCCTTAATTTTCTACTGAAATTGCAAATCGGAGGGTGTTTCTGTAATAGCTTTTAACTGCTAAAAACTGTATCTAGGATTGATATGTATTTCAGGTTCTTTGTTTAAGAGTTTACTTTCTTTAACCTTAACGCTATGCAAGGCACAATAGGGAGCTTATTGGCTCAGCACAGAAATTGGTAGAGCAGGAGCAGTGTCTGAGTCTAATAATTTTTATTTTGAAAAGATGATATATTTATTTTTAAATTACATGCCTGCATGTGTTGTGATGCCAGAAGGGACTCTCATAATTAAAGTACAGGGAAGTTACTTCAGGTATGTAAAACTTCTCACTATAACAGCATATTTTTTGCCAGACCTCACCTACAGTTACAGTGACATGTCTTGGTAGGACAAAATACTTTTAAGTATTACCAACAATCACTTTGCTTTCAGTTGGGAAATCAAAGATTTGATTGGAGGCTTGTATTTTTGTTTGAGACTGCTGGTGCCTGAAACTGTGGAAACGGCAAAACATTTTTGATAGCTTTTTTACTATATAATTTAATATAGTTGTTTTTCAGTAGAGAAATACAAACAAGAAAAGAATACTGGGAAAAAGAAAAAGCATACTAGAATAATGTGATTTAAAATTTGACAGTGTATCATCATTTGCAGCTGACAATGCTAATGAAAATTTTGGAGACACTATTCTGCTTACAGAATAATGGAAGAAGAGAAGGAATATATGTTTCTGGCTAATTGCGATGCTCATAATTCTGTGATTTCATACAGCAGGAGAGAGGACACTGCATGTCATTCACCAGCTGCTTTGAAAAGTGTGTAAAAGGAACAATTTTCAATCGCTTTTCTGCAAGTGACAGCAGAGTTTTAAATTTGCAGGAGATATGTCAGTTTGCCAACCTTTATGTGAGGGGTAGCTTGTATCAAAGAGCTGAGGACAAGTATTTGACTACAAATGCATCTGTTGTTTGAAAACACCTAACAGCAAAACAAAATGGTGAAAGGGATTTCATTCATTAGCATATGTGAGGCAGCTCTCAAATAAATACCTGTGTCACAGTTTGAGGCTGGCAAACCGAACTACTTTAACTTAATTAGGTAAGTTTCTATGAAAATATAGAAATTATTCCTAAACATTATTAATGGTGAAATTTGACAGAAAGTTGCATTTGTTTGAATGAAAAATAGCTTTGTAGTGACATTCAGTAGTTGTGTCTGTACTTCAAGACTTGATATTAAGAAATGGTTAAATATTCAGTCTCCAGAGCGAATGTCTCTCAAATTCTTACAAATCATGGAGATTACTGTGCCAGCAGATACAGCATTGAAAAATATATATCCTATGTATGGGTAGATTAGAACAAATGGCAAAAGAATGGCAAATGCTCTTTCCAGTAAGCATTATCTTAAGTTTAAAATGTTTGTCTATAAAGGGATCTAGGAACTGACCAAAAATAAGGGAGAGGCATTAAAATTTATGAAAATTCCCATCTGAAAGAATAAATAAGAGGTTATTAGAACTGAATTGTTCTTTTGAAACTAGTAGAGTGGCCAGTAATCTTAAAGTGACTATGTTGGTTGTTGTGGTTGGAGTGAAGCCTGGTAATGCAGGATGAGTGGTGGTGGCCACCAGCAAGCTCCACATCTGCCTTTACATCCACATGTCAGAGGTGCAAGTGTCGCCTATTCAATACTCCTGGCTGAAGCAGCAATTCCAGCTGTGGTTGTTTGAGATTAATGCAAAATGGACACTCAGTCACATTGCTACCAGGTGGTTGTAAAATAAAGTGTAGTAGCCCTGTAGTATTTTCTCACTGACTAAAATTGAATTTGTATGACTGTTAGAAATTAGTCTGGTAAGGGTCAGTATTTAGGAGCTTCAGATTCACCTGTTTGTTTTCTCTGGCTTCTGTGTGCTGATGAATGGGATGCGGCCCTTCCATGTTAAGATTAACTGTGGTAGCACAGTATTATTTGTGATACGATAACTGCTCTTTTTATCTAGGGAGACAGGCAGGGGAAAAAAAAAGCCTATTGACAGGCAGCTGAGCTACATTTCTATCAGCAGTGTAATGCCTCTGCTCCCAGTCTGCCTTGGTCCTCTATAGGTGGCACCTGACCACCAGTTTCCATTGACTCTCTCGTTTCATTTCTTGCTGCATCCCTCGTCTTTCTCTAAAGTGTAGGGATCCGAAAGGCAGATCTGCAGTGGAGGTCAGGCACCAGTGGGGTGGTCAGATGCTGCCTATGCTCTTTGGTCCTGTTTTTTGTTACGTATGCACTCTTCAGGTAGTTCCACAAGTGCATAGCCAGTAAGAATAGCTTACAGGAAACTGATATAATTGGTCTGGTGGTGAAAGAAGGATCACTGGCTGATGTAAAATCTCTAATTTTCAGGAGCTTCTGTTGTAAACCTATCTCTTCTGATCTTCCTAGTTGTACAGTTTGTTAAGGCATGGGTAAAGAGTGGTGTTTTTAAAGCAGAAGTTACTGTTTGTCCTTCCCCCCCCCCCCCCC